>CM062807.1:740559947-741163283 GCA_031772625.1 Pinus tabuliformis
ATAGACTCAAAATAAATCCTAGAAGTCCTCAATGAGGACTTTGACCTAAAACATGGTGACCCAAGCATGAAACCCATGCTTTAATAAGTCACAACAATAATATTAAAAATTATTTTCTTTATGCTTTTGACAAGTACATTACATGATGACTCAAGTACATTACATGATGACTCAAGTACATTATTGAAGACTGAACATAGTTACTCTTTCCAACACTCCCTCTTAACTAGGGAGGTATCCATAATGTACATATAAAATGGAAGATCTCAAACTATATGAGCCATCAAGAACTTTAGGCACCGCAATGCCATGGACTAGATTCCTGACCAAGGAAATATATCTGAACAGTCACTCAATAGTTTAGGCACTGCAATGCCATGGACTAGATTCCTGACCAAGGAAATATATCTAGGTGGGACTAAGATGGACTCAAGCTTTTAGCCCCTCTAGGTACCATCAAGCTTACTTTCTAACCATCTGTTGAAAATAGCAACAAGAAATGCTAAACATAGAAGTGCTAAATTTAGCATTGCCATAAATAGCATTTTGGGATACCTTCCTATTTTAGTTAGTCCCTGAACTAAAATAGAGAAGTAAAAATTCGAATTTGATCTTAGCAGCTATTTGTAAAATAATTAATTAATTCATCTTGAGTTAATTAGTTGTAGAAAATCAAACATGAAGTCTATGTGGGGACATGCAACAGTTTCTCCATTGATTGAGGAATTTATCCATCAGTTAAAGAGATAAGGATGAGTTGTAATATTAATTTGTAATTAGTTGGCTTAGTTAACTGAGTCAAGTCCAGTTAGATTAGTTCAAACAGTTTGTTGAATTAATTGTGAGTTCAGTTAGTTAATGCATGCATGCATGTAACTGCTGCACTTCAGATAACTGAATATTCTCTCATAAATAACTCATGCATGTCAGTTCAGACAAAGACCCAGTTGAGATCAGATGATGGGACAGTGTACTATCAGTTGCAAGAATATTCCATGGAGGATATCTCTTGCATGCAGAAGGAATTCATTCCTTGGAGATTGCGCAGTTACTTCTTCAGTTTAGTGAGTGTGTGATGAGGCCAATCACATAGGTGGCATCATTGGACCCCAAGAAAAAATGCGCAAGGAAATAGGAGGTTTGGAGGGTTGAGGGAAGGCATATCTAGTGTCTATTCAGTCTGTGAGTTGTATTGTTTGATTGCAGAGAGAGCAGGATAGCTTATGAACTGATTATTTTTGTAACTTGAACATATTTCCACTTGTATGATAATACAAAGATTGGGGTTTTAGCTAAGGCTTTCCCCAGATTATTCTTATGTGTTTCATGTGTATGCTTTCTTCTTCTCTGTTATATGTGTTCTGATTGATCTAGATCAAATTGATTAAGCTTCTGCAAAGTTTGATTGTAGAAGTAGATCTAGTATTCTGCTTTAGTATATTGCATTTTTAGGTGATCTACAGTGAGAATTTCTACATGGTATCAGAGCAAAGATGATCAAAGTGAAGAACAATATACAAGAAGGGAGAAGGGAGAAGTTTGAGGTTCCTGAACATAGAAATCGAGTTCTTATCACATCTCAATTTCACCAATCGTGTTCAATGGTTTTAGACTCGAGTATGCCCTTGATGGTAACTCGAATTATATAGCCTAGAAGGATTGCCAAGCTGACTGATGCTACAGAATTTTCGGAATGGAAGAAATGTGTGGCTAGAGCAAGGAGAATCCTTCTGGAGGGAGTTCGATACCACATAGTCTCGAGTCTCCATGGGAAGGAGACACCATTTTCAATGTGGAAAACATTGAAAAATCTATATCAGAACAGCAGTGATCAGAGGAAGCTGGCGCTGAAAGACAAGCTTCGGAAAATCAAGTGTGAAAAGGGCAACATGATCTCTACATATCTGAACAAGCTCACCACCTGCAGGGATGTGCTTGGAAGTGTAGGGATCACGACAGCGAATGATGACATGGTGAGTCTTGCACTCCTCGGTCTGCCTAAGAGCTAGCAAGACTCGGTCAATGGAAGAGAAAGACTGCCAGATTGGGAGAGACTTTGGGCGGATCTGATGCAGGAGGAGATAAGAAGAAGCACCAGAGATGGATCCTCATCAAAGCAAGATGATGAGGAAAATCTAGCCTTAGCAAGTAAGGAAAGGAAGGGGAAAGGGAAGGCATCCTATTCCAAATCTAGTTCTTCCCATGGTGGGAAGAAGTTTGACAAATCGAAAGTGTGATGCTTTCATTGTCATGAAGTGGGCCATTATGCTACAAATTGTCCACAGAAGAAATCTAAGAAGGGATCCTTGAAGGGTTCTGATGGTGGGGCACTAGCCTCATAGTTTGAGTTGGATTTCTCTCTTATCGCATGCATGGTTTCATCCATGGTGGGATGTGTGTGGTACCTGGACAGTGGAGCTTCATTCCACATGTCAGGTGACAAGAATCTTTCCAGTACCTTGGAGGAGAAGGATCTCCAGATGCAGATCGAGATGGGTGATGATGGAAAGTATCATGTTTTAGGTGAAGGTACGGTTGTGTTTCAGAGGGAGCATGGATCTCCGCTCACCCTGACTAATGTAAAGTATGTACCAGGTCTGAAGAAGAATCTTGTGTCTGTCGCTATGCTAGAAGATAAAGGCTATGATGTAGTCTTTAGTAAACGAAAGGTATTCCTGAGGCATATCGGTACTGAACAGACCAAGCGAATCGGGATTTCAATAAAGAATCTCTACAAGATGGAGGTAGACGACTATGTTTCATTGAGTTCCAAAGCTGAGATTGTTCAGAGCCAAGATGTTGGCGAGCTATGGCATAGAAGACTAGGCCACTTGCACCATGGAGCCCTGGAGATCATGCAGCAAATTTCTATCGGACTTCCCAAGGGAAAACTGGAGCAGATGAATACATGCAAAGGTTGTACCTTGGGTAAGTATGCAAAATCTTCCTTTCCAGATCGAGAAAGTAGAGCTGGAGCAATCCTGGAGCGAGTTCACTCAGATGTTTGTGAACCTTTCTCGACAGCCTCCACCGCTAAACAAAGGTATTATGTTATTTTTATTGATGATTTTTCTCGTAGATGCTGGATCTACTTTATGCAAAAGAAGGATCAAACCTTCTTGAGGTTTTGTGAGTTTAAAGCCTTGGCAGAGAAAGAATCTGGAAAGAAAATAAAATCCTTTCATAGTGACAATGGTGGAGAGTATGTCTCCCAATAGTTTAAGGACTTCTGTGCTACAGAAGGAATTAAACGGGAGTTGACGGCACCCCATAACCCACAGAAGAATGGGGTGGCCGAAAGGAAGAACAGATCGATTGTGGGAGCAGCTCGAGCGATGTTGCATGACCAAAGCCTACCACTACATTTCTGGGTTGATGCATGCAATACGGCAGTATACTTGCAAAACAGAAGCCTACACTGTATACTGGGAATGAAGACACCTATGGAGGCCTTTTCCGAGAAGCGACCAAATGTGAGTCACTTCTGAATCTTGGATCATCATTTTACTGTGATGTGACCAAAGATGCCCAGAAGAAGCTAGATCCAACAGCTAAGTTGGGAATACTTGTGGGGTACACGGATACACCCCACAACTATCAGGTGTACCTGCCTACCAATCAGAGGATAGTGGTACGCAGGGGTCTGAAGTTCGATGAGTAGAAATCCGTGCGATTATCACTTGAGAGGGAGCTCAAGTTGCATGCAGAGGAGGAACCTTCAGATCTTAAGGAGGAGGAGCCTCAGATTGATGCATAGCAGCCGCATGCAGAGGATCCGGGAGTGGAGACATCCAATCATACTAAGACTTCCAGAGATGGGCGGAAACGCTCAAGGGAAGCTGATAGGTTGATGTTGGATGCGCGAGAGAATGTGGGACAACCATCTTCTCAGCGCAGATAGAGGAGGTCACCCGAGCGGTACACTGGGTACATGGTGATGAGCCCCAAATTTAGTAACATTTTGGGCTCATTTGGCCTAATTATCCTTGTTCAATCCTTCACTTTTCATAACTTATGCATTATTTTTTAGTATGTTTATGTCATTTGTACGAATAAGGGTAGTCACTCTTCCTAGGTGGCTAACATGTGCTCATTTCAGGTTTTTTGACACATGTTGGAGCAAAACCGAGCAGTCATGGGCTAGGAGACAGCCAAGCTTGGGTTGAGGATTCGTAGGGGGGTTGTCTATGGCATTAAATAGCCTGCCTTGGGATCTTCACCCCCAACTCCAAGCTCCAAAGGCCACCAAAACCGGATCTAGAAGGCAGCCAAACAGATTTTTGGAAGGAGTTGTTCACTCACAGTTTGGGTAGCCAAGTCCCATAGATTTAGGAGGCCAGCTAGGGCCTCGTGGTGTATAAATGTTAAGGCCTCAGCCTTCGTGAGGGACTTTTTGAAACTCTTGCATACTTTGCACTACAGTGCTGCTAGCTCCATTTTGTTCTCTTGTAGCCATTGTTGGCATAACTCTTGACTTATGATTATTTTTTGATAATGAGAAGCAGTCATATTTGATATCAGCTCTAAGTTTTCTATAGGAGCCATAGCTCTCGAGTTTGGGCCCAACCTGAGAGCCTAGGGCCTCCTTCTTTGTATTGTTATCTTTTCTTTATGCATTGTGATTTTCCTTTTATGCATTTGAAACGTGGTTCTGTTGAGCAAGATTTAGTTGTGTTGGTTAAATAGGTCACTGTTGATAAATAGAATTGCTTCAGATGTGTAGAGTAGATTGGTAGGATAATAACAGATAAAGCTCCAAGAAAAAGGGTTGAAAACACTCTTAGTTTCACCTCTCCCTTATTGGATCAGGGGCTGGAATTGCAGAAACAGTGTTGCCCAGCAAAAACACTAGTTTGCTTGACCATGCAATCTTTGGTGTAATGTTTTCATTTGTAGAAGTTGGTTATGCGTTCAGGCCTTTGAAATGTTTCTTTGCTTAAGTGTTGTACATGGTTCTCTTTATAAATAAAGCTGATGTTCATTTGTTTCGTTGACAGTTAGGATAGATTAGCTAAGATTTTGATTGTGTGCAGGACTTGGTTGATTCGGTTAAGTGTACACCGTGCAGGGCATCTCCATCACTCTCTCATCCACCTAAGCTTCATCCAGGCCAGCTGCTCCATCTCCTAGTTAGGTTCCTCATCTCACAACTGTTCTTCTGCCCACGTAACCCTACCTTCTTGCTCCTCCATTGTCTTAGCCTTCTTTAAGCCAAGCTAGCTTCCCACACCCTCTCACCACTCCATCCATCAATCCCTGGGCCATTTCAGGCCCCTACCCTACCTCCCTATCCATTCATGCACCTTACCTCACTCACCCATCCTCCAAAATCCAATTTTAAAACATCTTGTAGAAATTTCTGAACATCCTATAGAAATCCCTGAAACATCCTGTAGAACCCCTGCAGACTTCCTGCAGAAGCTCACAAATGAGGTTGTTGGATAGCCAAACTTTGTGAAACTCTCCAGAAGAGTGTTAGGGACTCCTTAGACCCTCTCTGAACCTTCCCAACCTTTTCCAAGCATTTCTCTTCCTTGATCCACCCTTGCACAGAGAAAAGCCAGTTAAAACACATGCATGATAATTCTGATAACTTATTCAAAAATACAAAAAGATGTTTCCTTCAGATAGAGGTAGCCTAGACATGTGCATTTTACCTTCATAGAAGTAATGGCATCTCTTTAAATAGTTTGCATTCTCTCCTTTGCATCAGTAGGACTAGCTGGTAGAATTAGGGTTTGCTAGGGTTTATGTTACTTTTTGGATTTCAGTTTCTTTCTGCAAGTAGATCAGCTTCCTTTGAGTTAGCTTCCATCCATCAGTTAAAAAGCTTCTTCTAAGAGCTCATAGAAGTTGGCTTAAGCCCCTAGCGGACTTGTGCCAGCTGACCAAGTGACAGCTGCGACAAGAGCTAGTACTTGTGCATACAGCACCGTCGCTTCCAAGTTTGTTACGAACTACCGGGTTGATAAAAGTAAAGAAGGGAGTCCCAGGAGTTGCAGCGTTATTGCTACAATACTAGAGCCCACCACATGGCCCTAGTTGGGGAGTGTGTAGATGCCGAACCTTCTTCATTCAAGGAGGCAGTGTAGCAACTAGTCTGGGTTGATGCAATGGTAGAGGAGTACGACTCTATCATTCGGAAAAATGTGTGGGATGTTGTCCCAAGACCTCAGGGCAAGTCAATGGTGAGCTCCAAATGGCTTTACAAGGTAAAGCAGGCAGCTGATGGCAGTGTTGAGAAACATAAGGCAAGGTTTGTTGCCCGAGGCTTCTCACAGGTCGAGGGAATCGACTACGATGAGACCTTTGCTCCTATAGCAAGGTACTCATCTATCAGATCGATGATGGCACTATCAGCTCAGATGGGTTGGAAGATCCATCAGATGGACGTGAAGACAGCATTCCTCAATGGGAAGATTGAGGAGGAGGTGTACATTAAGCAGCCAGAGGGTTTCGAGACCTTCGATCATGAGTCGCATGTGTGCCGACTCAAGAGGGATTTGTATGGGCTGAAGCAAGCACCCCGTGCTTTGTACACCAAGATCAACAGCTATTTCACCAGGTTGGGCTTCACCAAGAGTGAAGCAGATGCGAACCTTTACCACATCATGGTAGAAGGTAAACCATTGATCATTGTTCTTTATGTCGATGATCTGATTTTGACAGGCGATGATCAGCTAATCCAGTCTCGCAAGGAGGACCTTGCAAGAGAGTTTGAGATGAAAGACATGGGTCTTATGCACTACTTTAGGCATGGAGGTGTGGCAGGAAGATGGTGAAGTATTTGTGTCTCAAGGCAAGTATGCCAATGAGATACTCAAGCGCTTTCACATGGAGAAGTGCAATCCCATGTAGACTCCTCTAGCTGGGAACTGGAGGAAGGAGGATGCTACTTCAGGTGAGGTAGTAGCTGCTACTGTTTATCGGTCGCTGGTGGGTTCACTTATGTATCTGGTGAACACACGACCTAACTTATGCTTTGTGGTGAACCAGCTGAGTCAAGCTATGGTTCAGCCAACCAAGTTGTTTTGGAAGGCAGCGAAGCATGTGCTGAGATACCTCAGAGGCACATCTCAGTTCATATTATGGTACAGACGAACAGAGGGAGTGAAGCTTCAGGGCTTCACAGATGCGGATTGGGCAGGGAGTCCATTAGACCAGAAGAGCACTTCTGGAGGAATCTTCAACCTTGGTTCAGTTGTAGTTTCATGGTACAGCAGGGAACAGAGATCAGTTGCACTTAGCTCAATAGAGGCTGAATACATGGCTGCTAGTCGGGCTGCATGTGAGGCCATTAGGATGCGGAAGATTCTAGTGGGATTGTTTGGTCAGAGGATGGATCCAACCATGATCTACTGCAATAATCAGAGTTGTATCAAACTCTCTGAGAATCTAGTTTTTCATGACAGGTCCAAGCACATTGATATCTGGTATCACCATCTTCGAGACTGTGTGGTCAAGAGGATCATGTTGTTGTTGTATGTTTCGACCGAGGAAAAAGATGTAGATATTTTGACTAAGGCATTGTCAAAATTCAAGTTCGAGTTCCACAGAGACAGAATTGGGGTTACTGATAATCCCTTTCTTTTTGAAAGGGAGTGTTGAAAATAGAAACAAGAAATGTTAAATATAGAAGTGCCAAATGTATCACTGCTATAAATAGCATTTTGGGATACCTTCCTATTTTAGTTAGTCCCTGAAATAAAATAGAGAAGTAAAACATCAAATTTGATCTTAGCAGTTGTTTGTAAAATAATTAATTAATTCATCTTGAGTACAATTAGTTGTAGAAAATCAAACATGAAGTCTATGTGGGGACATGCAACAGTTTCTCCATTGATTTAGGAATTTATCCATCAGTTAAAGAGATAAGGGTGAGTTTTAATATTAAGTTCTAATTAGTTCGCTCAGTTAACTGAGTCAAGTCCAGTTAGATTAGTTCAAACAATTTTTTGAACTAATTGTGAGTTTAGTTAGTTAATGCATGCATGCATGTAACTGCTGCACTTCAGATAACTGAATATTCTCTCATAAATAACTCATGCATGTCAGTTCAGACAGAGACCCAGTTGAGATCAGATGATGGGACGGTGTACTATCAGTTGCAGGAATATTCCATGGAGGATATCTCTTGCATGCAGAAGGAATTAATTCCTTGGAGATTGCGTAGTTACTTCTTCAGTTTAGTGAGTGTGTGATGAGTCCAATCACATAGGTGGCATCATTGGACCCCCAAGAAAAACTGCGCAAGGAAATAGGAGGCTTGGAGGGCTGAGGGAAGGCATATCTAGTGTCGATTCAGTCTATGAGCTATATTATTTGATTTCAGAGAGAGCAGGATAGCTTGTGAGCTGATTCTTTTTGTAACTTTAACATATTTCCACTTGTATGATAATACAGAGATTGGGGTTTTAGCTGAGGCTTTCCCTAGAGTATTCTTCTGTGTTTCATGTGTATGATTTCTTCTTCTCTGTTATATGAGTTCTAATTGATCTAGCTCAAATTGATTAAGCTTCCGAAAGTTTGATTGTAGAAGTAGAGCGAGTATTTTGCTTTAGTATATTGCACTATCAGGTGATCTGCAGTGAGAATATCTACACCATCAACCCAAAAATATAGGTGTGTATCCAAAACAGAACTCTTTGATCAACACCACCTTTCCAACTTCTAGACATCAACACAATGTGTCGGCCATATGTCCTCTGAGGCAATGCTTCACTCACAAAGCCTCAACATCCCTAGATCCAGCAACTCTAGAATAACCACTCTCTCATTAACACCCTCCTCCCACATCCACCCAAGTAACCATGCCAATCGGGGTAAACATGAGATGAGAGGATACTATGATCAAATTCGACCTCCTATGTGACCTTAAGGAAGTGGAATCAACAAAACATCACACAGTCATCCAACATCATCAACAATACCCCCAGGAGACAAGTCAACCACTCAGACAGCCTATCCCTGGGTCCCGATGTTGTTCTGGATCTCTTAGGCCATAGTCTCTCTCATGCTATGGGCAAGAGAGAGATCAGCAACCCAAAGTTGCTCTCACAGGCTTGCCTCCCAGTGACCAACGACCAAAATTTTCAGTTTTGTGCCAGTGACCCCAAGATTTAAGCCACTTTTTCAGGCCCAGAGCCCCGGCCACTGCCCAAAATGGAGTGATATCTTGAAATCATGAAAAAGTACAGGGAAACAATGATGTAAAATAAATAAGTTGAAAAATACCATAACCAGACCCCTACAAGCCATGCCAGCGATTTCGTCAAACATATCATCAACATGTAACCTACAGGTGTAAACAACAAAATTAAGTGTAGGGATCTCATACTTACCTGAGAATCACTATGAACCATTGTTCCCTCATGTAATTTTCTTCATTATCATCTATTATGTTATAGATACAATATCCATTCGTTTACAAGTAAAAACATGTTGAGAGCATACATAGTTGTTGTCACAAAGTATACATATAACCAGCATAATAGGAACAGAAATACCATAAACATATCATCCATCAAAATCCACATGTATATCAATAAATTTTCACATGATAATCAAGGGAATGAATTTATCATTAATGAATGCAATGAACCAACCGAAGATGGGACTACCACGTTCCACCCGACCATAGAATGGCTAAGCTAAATCTCTCTTTAGCCATTCACCCCTGTGCCATATTCCAAGCATGAATGTGGGACTCAAACCAACAGAACCAACCATGGCATATCGAGGCTAAACCACCTCACCCTCATCAATAGAAACCAAGTTTTACTGTAATCCATCTTGGATCACTAGGCCAACACAATGAACACATGATAACAGGTTTTACCATGATCTCCACCTAATCACTAGGCCAAACAAGCATGGATGCCACCGGATTCCTCCACCTACACCATGAGGAATTTTCCTGTCTCCTAGTCTCTTTGTTTTTATTGCAATCCAAACTCGGATCACTAGGCCCTAAACCGAGACCCGGTCTCTCAGCCTTTACCGCAATACACACCGGATCACTAGGCCCTAAATCGAGACCCACTCTCTAGGCTTTATCGCATATGCCAAAACCAATATTACTAGGCCCAACAACGAGAAAACCACCTCTACGCTTTATCATATATCCCTCCATTCATTGGCAAGGATTCCTAGGCCATTTGAGGCAACACAAAATTCGTCTTTACCGCAACGCACAATCTGGTTTAGGGTTTACTAGGTCATGTGTTCTATCATTTCGTAGATCCACCTCACTTACCTTTGAATCCATCCGGCAATCCAGCTCAACTAAATCATGAGAACCCCATCACACCATGGCTATCCAGGAATGGAAAGGCTAGGCTGAAAACATTGTCACATCTAGCAAAACCCATGCCATGATAGAAAAGAACTACATGCAATACCATGCATGCCAAATTTAACAAGAAAAATACACATGCAAGTCGAAACTTGCAATAAAACCTGTTGTCACTGCTTAATCCTACCTTTCCCTGCTTGATCTTTGCTTCCTCTTTCCTTATTTTCCTTCCTTGCTCCAATGCCAAAATGCTCCAAGAAAACTCTAAGTGTCCAAGAGTATGACACAGAGAGAGAATAATGAGAGAGCTCCAAAACTCAACTAACAAAAGGTTGAGCCAAAGGCTGAAGCTGACTAAGAGCTTGCCAACTGATCCTCATAAACATTTTTATGAATGAGACCTCTATTTTCTTCATTTTCTAGTATTTTCCTTCATTTTCCTCCTCGCATGCAACATATGACCTTTCACCTTCCTTTTCTCCTATTTTCTATTATTTTCATAAATAAATATGCCAAAAATGTCATTTTTCATTTCCAAAGTTTTAGTCATTGCCTTTGCTAATTTCCTTAGCCATTAACAACCAAATGAACTCCCCCTAGGATGTCTTACCCAACATTCATCTTGGAATAAGTGTCCCATCATTCGTAGTATTTATATATTTTTACATGGAATTTTCACCAGGGTTGTTACAGAACCCTCCCCCTTAGGGGACATCGTCCTTGGTGTTAAATGACACCTATAACCAACAAGATTGTTGAAAACAAGACATATTGTCCATGAAGCTTTATAACACAGCTCATTTCAATATTTACAATTAATTAACCACTCAAAAGAAAAACATCATGACAACATGACCAGATAACAACCATATTGCATATTGGAGCTTTATAACACAACTCATTACGATATTTACAGTAACCACATATGCACATTTGCTAAACCAGCAAATAAGAAAATATGATACCCATATCAATCAACAAGGGAGTCCAAAGGATCACACCTCCACCCTCAAAGTAATACCAGGATTCACCTCCTTCCCAAGAAGTAGGGAATCCACTATAAGTCAAATATGCATCCAGTGTCCAGCGGTATATTCTTGCACCACTTGTCCTCTCAATGAACAGTTACCGGCTCATTGTTCTAGGGCACACTCCCAATGTGCATTTGATTCCGTATGGAAATTTTAATGACCAAAACAAATCCATCCCCGACCTTTCCTTCTCTGCTACACAGTCCCTTGGGCAATTGGGTCAATCCCTTTTGTGCAGACACTTACCTTCCAAGTTTTTTTGGCACCCCATCCTGGGTAATCCATCCCTTGGCAAGGTTTCCTCACATCAGAAAATACAAAACCAAGGCATATCCCTCCCTTAAAACCATCATACTAGATATAGTATGCTCATAGAAATAAATTGACACTATTGGGTACCAATGTCCCACAATGTACTTCCTCTTGAAGTACTCTATCAACATACTACTACATTTTTCAATTCCTTTTGTTGTTGCTTCTAATTCTTGGAGTCGATTTCAACCACCCAACCAAGCATGTTCATGTATTCTTGTTGCAAGCACATAACTTCCATTAGATTCAAATAAATTGAAATGACCTCAAATCATACCTCATTGGTAGCTTGTCAATAAGGTACGCTTGCAATCTTGTTCGCTTCTTGTCACAAGTCAAACTAATTGTTTGATCAAAACATCATGAATAAACATATCACATTAGTTTAGCTCCAAACTCAACCATCATAGATCAAAATCATAAATCACATGTAACCATCATAAACCAAGAATCATAAATCTCATGTAATCATCATAAACCAAAATCATAAATCACATGCATAATAAACTAAATAAAATGTTGATACTTATACTTTCATCACTCCTTAGCTTCTATCTTTGTCTTTATTACGTACACACTTCGGATCGGTTACCACACCAAACAAATACCCAATGCATTCTCCTAAACCATGTGCATGTACACATAGTGTGCATCACACACATACAATCACACACTGCATACAACACCATGCAATACATGAACCTACACCTAACATACAACACATCCACCTACACCCAGTGTACAACACAACACAAATACGTATATAGAGTGCAACACATTGAATAAATATGTCATGATACCATGACTACACAATGCACATACATAGCACCGCATGTCGGCAACACAGCATGTACGACATGCACTCAATCCCACAAATACACAAGTACCACATGTACAAAGCACAACATATGCACAACATCACATGTACATGGTACCACCTGCACAACGTGTACACAACGCCTCATGTATATTGCACCATTGTACAACGTGTACACAATACCACGCGCACATCAGGTACACGACACCACATGTACATGGCGCCACATGCACAACATATACACAACACCACTTGCACACAGCGCCACTTGTACAACATGTACACAACACCACTTGTACAATCATGCGCACAACACCATATGTACATGGTGCCACATGTATAACATGCACGCAACACCCCATGTACATAGCACTGCATATCCAACATGTACATAGCATCATCTGTACACAACATTGCACATCCAATCATTCACACAACACCATACGCAATATTCGCACAACACTATATGTATCATCATGTACATAACATTGCATAAACATGTACACACACTATATATACACAACACCGCATGTGCACACATCATAGATGCAATATGTACAACATATACAACATATGCTCAACAGTAGTACCACACCTCCAAAACCGCATTGTCCTTACCAAGAAACCTTGCTTCCATTGTCTTATCTATGCTTATCCTAGCATGCCACAAACCACACTGCTTCATTTTGTTGATGTATCCCTTAGTATAACCTATCCATAACATAAGCATAGACATAATACAATCATACAATACAAAATTCATATTCACATGATATTGACCTCATATATTTGTCATGACTACTCTTCCCACTTGATTCCTCATAGCCAGGAACTTCTTCATGCCATTCGCCTGCATAAGCAATCATTCCACCACAAGAACAATTCTTAAAACCCTACCAGACGGTGACATGGATACATAGATACATACATATATATAATAATTAGTATAAAAGAATCATGGTCCTATCATAAAATGGCATACATACATACATATATGTATACATATATAAACATCAACATAGTCATGATCACAACATAGTTACCAGATATCAAGGTCAAAGTTTAAGAGAACCTCATTTATTCATGTAACACATGCGCAACATTAAAAATAGTCATTCCCAACATAACCAAGGCATCTGATGCCTTAGATCCATTTACTTTACCTTTTTTATTACCTTTCTCATGACTATACTGCAACTATCCATTTACACTAATAGACCAAACAAATCTAATCGATTGTCATAGTCTTACCTTCCGCTGCGCTTACTCATGCATGAAGCTTCCTCTGAATCTCACATAACTTGTTGGATACCACACATCTCTCCCCGAGATCCATTAATTTCTTCTTTTCCCAACCAATTCTCAAGACTCTCAAAATAATAAAGGAAAGACCGAGAAGAAAACAAGAAGAAAACCATGGAAAACCAACAACAATATGACACCACAAACAAAGTGGCATGATTATGCAATAGACATAACAAAACTAAAAATCAAGCATAAGCAAATCACAAAAGACCAAAAGCACAAGACTAACAACAGACATCATGACTCAATCCCCATGGTTCCCAAGGAAAGTTCAACCGGAGCTTTCTTCAAGATTCCATGCCAGTCTCTTTTCCATGTAATCTCATACATCAAGCTTCCATAACACATAAATATCAGTGCATACAAAAATATAACAATACACCAATTACCTTACCTTTTTGTGCCAAGCACTTTGCTGACAACTGAACACATCCACTCCATCTCTCAAGGGACTCCAATTCCCTTGACAAATCCACCTATAACTAGAGACTAGCTAATATACCTGTCAAATACATGTTTATGAATATAGCATGTATCCACATAATGTCAGACAAATCAAGGTTAAGAAGACTTCCTCTGTGCAAAGTACTCATTCATTTTTAATTAGGGTTTCCAAACATAGCCAAAGGCATTCTTGCCCAAATTCCTTTCCTTTACTTTTTTACTTTACTGCAATCAAGGCTTACTATGTACTCTCATGTCCCCCAACTATTAGTTACACAAACACATCGACTATTACATTGTCACGCTAACACCAAACATGTTTCCTGCAACTGCTCACACATGTCAACCACATCTTCCAAATATCAAGACAATCATATCTATCAATTTGAAATCAACTTTTACAAACAATCATGTCATAACCCATAGTCAACTCATAGTCGTTAGAAATAATGCTACAACTGTCAACTACATTC
The DNA here is from genome assembly GCA_031772625.1 of Pinus tabuliformis. Taxonomy (NCBI): domain Eukaryota; kingdom Viridiplantae; phylum Streptophyta; class Pinopsida; order Pinales; family Pinaceae; genus Pinus; species Pinus tabuliformis. The sequence continues at coordinate 740,574,624 of CM062807.1, forward strand.
AAGTACCTATCAGCTATCTCAATGCATGTGTCAGTACAACCATCTTAAAACAAGATCATTTGAACACATACTCATATGATTCACTTCATCAAACATTCAACCAACTTGCAACCATACCATGTCAAATAAATCAACTAGACAACATAATCAAACAATCAAGTACCAAATATACGACATAAGAAAACTCATACCTTGATGTATCCCAAGGGAGGCAATCTTGTCTACACAATCAATCCAGGTTAGCACGATACAGCTTCACAACATATCCACTCAAATGTAAATCATGATATCCATAACAATAACTAACTAACATGTTCATATCATAAGCTCACAAGCATTTTTCGTTCATGCATAAAAATCACATATGTACGATACAGTCTAGATTAGTACGACACCATATCACAAATATGTCGGCGCATACCTAAATATTGCAGCCATAACCATCTGCAAAGGTCAAACCAGGTTAACATAATCCATATAACATCAAGATCTTCAATGCAACGAACATAACCATCACGCATATGATCAATCCAAATTACAACATCAAGATCTCAATGAAATGACCCTAATTATCAAGTTACTAGCATATAACAACAATAAGCTATATATCATGCTCATCAACAACATATAACCTAATCATCAAGTTATCTAACATAAAACAACAATAGAAATGCGTACAACCACAGTTACCATCATTATTGACTCTCTGATACGTGCTTATGACTATACTAATCATATAACATCTATCACGAATGTAAACATAACAACAAAGACATGTACATAAACCTAATGTATGTAACCCTAATGCCTATAACAATCATTAACTTACATGTTTGTATGTCAAACATACAATACTTGCATGATAATATGCTCTTATCCCAAATTCTATTATTGCAACCTCATTATGATGATCTACATCTCCTGCTCTATCTCAGTGAACACATTAGCAGCATAACAACCAACAACATCATGATGACCTAAATCGCATACCATGACTTCACAAGGCATATTTGACCTACTATTCATACATACTATAACCAAGACCATACATGCATAATAACTGCATATGGACATATAACACATGAGTACCAAACCATTAGAGGAATTTTGAGGTGTAAAATGGGTCTCCTAAGAAAAATGTACAGCCAAAATAAACTTCATAAGAGCCGATAGGATTCAAGATGATGATGTCAACCATGGGGGATGATTCACCATTTTTAGAGTAAAAAAGTAAAAAGATTAAAAAATAATAAAATAATAAAACTACATTTTCAACTTATTTCAAGGTTTTACTCAAATTTCGAGTGGGAGTATTTGTTGGATGCAAAATTTAATTCCTCATCCAAGGAGTACCCGTGTTGCATTCTTTCAATGGACCCTACTACACAAAAAATTAGAAATACATGAAAAACGTGATTGCAATCACGTTTTTCATGTATTTCTCATTTTTCGTGTAGCACGGTCGATTGAAAGTATGCAACATGGGTACTCCTTGAATGAAAAATCAAATTTTGCATCTAACGAGTTTTCCGCTCGAAATTTGAGTAAACCCATGGGGAGATAAGATGAAAATACAAATTGAAAAAATATTTTTTTTTCCCTCTAAAATTTGATGATGTAATTTATCTTATTTTATTGTTTCGACTATTATTTTATTATTTCCTTAGGAATCTCATTTTAGACCTCAAAATTTCCCTAATGCATATACACATCATTCTAGCTAGAGTCTAGTCATCAATGCATGACCATATCAACTTCACAAAGCATGACCTCATGTATGACAACAACCATTACTCCAGTGTACGCATTTCCAGATGCAACCATCAACGTGCATAAGCAATGCCTAATTAACTACACATACGTATGAACGCATGTAGTCAAGTATAAGATATCAATGCTTGTAACCAACCTACAAGACTGAGACATGTAATCAAACATACAAGAATGCAACCTAACATACAAGGAGGTAATCAAGTGACATATAACTATATGTACCTAATCATGTATTCATGACGATGCATTCCAAAAAATCAACATCAAGTTCCTTATGACAACTTTACTATAACCATGATCAATCATTATGCAATGCAACAAGCACATGGAATGCAAGTGTAAGAGACACATGCAACTGACATGTGTGCATGACCAACACACACTGCCCATCCAGTCCGAGAGCTAAACCATGCTCCGATACCACTCTGTGGTATCAGATATGACACAAAGAGAACAAAACCAGACCCAAAGAGAGTGCAATCATGCTCTGATACCACTCTATAACACCCTCCTCCCACATCCACACAAGTAACCATGCTAACCAGGATAAATATGAGACGAGAGGCTACTATGATCATATTCGACCTCCTATGTGACCTTAAGGAAGTAGAATCGACGAAACATCACACATAGTCATCCAACATCATCAACAGAACCCTAAAGAGACAAGTCAGTCACTCAGACAGTGTATCCCTAGGTCCCACTATTGTTATGGATCCCTTTGGCCATAGTTTCTCTCATGTTATGGGCAAGGGAGCAACCAGCAACCCAAATTTGCTCTCACAAGCTCATCTTCCAGCGACCAGAGACCAAACTTTCTAGTTATGTGCCAGCGACCTCGGGATTTAAGCCACCTTTTCAGGCCCAGAGCCTAGGCCACTATCCAAAATGGAGTGATAGCTTGAAATCATTAAAATACAGGGAAACAATGATGCAAAAGCAATCATCTGAACAATACCATAACCAGACCCCTACTAGCCATGCCAGGAATTTCTCAAACATATCATCAACATGTAACATATAGGTGTAAACAATAGATTTAATTATAGGGATCTCATACTTATCTGAGAATCACTATGAACCATTGTTCCCTCATGTCATTTATTGCACTATCATCTATTATGCCATAGATACACTATTCATTCGTTTACAAGTAAAAACATGTTGAGAGCCATACACAGTCGTTGTCATAAAATATACATATAACCAGCATAATAGGAACAGAAATACTATAAACATATCATCCATCAAAATCCACATATACATCAATACATTTGCACATGAAAATCAAGGGAACAAATTTCTCATTAATGAATGCAATGAACCAACCGGAGATGGGACTACCACATTCCACCCGACCATAAAATGGTTGAGCCAAATCTTTCTTTATTCATTCACCCCCGTGCCATATTCCAAGCACGGATGTGGGACTCAAACTCAACTAGGACATACCGAAGCTAAACCAGCTCACCCTCATTTATAGAAACCAGGCTTTACAATAATCCATCCCGGATCACTAGGCCAACACAATGAACACATCATAACATGCTTTACCGTGATCTCCACCCGATCACTAAACCAAACAAGCATGGATGCCATTGGATTCCTCCACCTACACCTTGGGGGATTTTCGTATCTACTAGTCTCTCAGTGTTTACCACAATTCAAACCCGGATCAGTAGGCCCTAAATCGAGATCCACTCTCCAGGCTTTACCGCATATCCCAAACCCGTGATTACTAGGCCCAATGGAAAGCAAACCACCTCTAGGTTTTACGTATATCCCTCCATTCACCGTCAATGATTCCTAGGCCATCTGAGGTAACACAAAATATGGCCTTACCACAACCCACAGTCTAGTTTAGGGATTACTAGGCCATGTGTTCTATCATTTCAGAGATACACCTCACTCAACTTTGAATCCATCCGAAAATCCATCTCAACCAAATCATGAGAACCCATCACACCATGACTATCCAGAAATGGCAAGGCTAGGCTGAAAATATTGCTACACCTGGAAAAACCCATGCCATGATAGAAAAGAACTACATGCAATACCATGCATGTCAAATCTAGCAAGGAAAATACACATGCAATTCGATACCTGCAATGAAATTTGTTGTGGTTGTTTGACCCTTCATTTCCCTCCTTGATCTTTACTTCCTCTTGCCTTCTTTGTCTTTCTTGCTCCAAATCCAAAATGCTCCAAGAAAACTCTAAGTGTCCAAGAGTATGAGAAGAAGAGAGAATAATGAGAGAGCTCCAAAAATCAACTGACAAAAGGTTGATCCAAGATTTTACACTAACTAAAAACTTGCCAACTGGTCTTCAAAATCCTTTTTATGAATGAAGCCTCTATTTTCATCATTTTCCATTATTTTCCTTCATTTTCCTCCTCACATGCAACCTGTGACCTTTCACCTTCATTTTTTCCTATTTTCCATTATTTTCAAAAATAAATGTGTCAAAAATGTCATTTTTCCTTTCCAAAGCCTTAGCCATTGCCTTTGCGAATTTCCTTAGCCATAAACAACCAAATGAACACTGCCTAAGATGTCTTTCCCAACATTCAGCTTGGAATAAGTGTCTCATCATCTGTGGTATTTATATATTTTTACATGGAATTTTCACCAGGGTTGTTACACTCTCCCAATCAAATTGATTGGTAACCAGCATGCTATCAAATCCTTTGAGAGATTCACCTGTACAAACACAACCCCAACCAATAATATACTTTCACGTGTATATAATCAAATACAAACCTCTAGGGTCTTACAGAGAACTTGATGTTTCTTCTCATCTTTCCATAATAGGACTATCAACCGAATCTTAGACAGAAGATTCTTCAATCATATGTTTTACTTCCTACTTCACATGCCCTCCCTCTCAACTAGGAAGCACCTCTTTATTCGGACTCCCTCTTAATCTTAGGGAGATCTCTTCTATTCATGCTTTCTGTGGGAGACCATCTTCTTCTTTTCAACATCAGAGAATCTTTCATGGCTTCCAACCATTTCATCAAAGTTATCATCATCCTCAACATGCTTATCACATCAATGAGCATCTTCACCAAGTTGAAAATTGTGCACCTGCACAACTTCAATAGCAAGTACAACCAAATATATAGAAGCATGATGTTAGCCATATCAAAACAACGAAAGAATTTCAACTTTATTCGTATCAGATACCCAAACTTAATTATAAAAAAGAGACATATACTCTTCAACATCTTGTTAGGGACTTTATACACCCTAGCCTACTTCATAACAACATTCATTACATCTAGAGTTTCAATGTGTCTTCCAAAGGTATGACATACCTTACTACAACATATACCAAACCCTAGAAACAATTCATATAGATCTACAAAGCATCTAACAACCTTTCAAAATACATATGTTAGACTTCTCACTAGGGATTTATACAAATCTTAGATTTCATACAAAATCAATCAAAGTCAATTACAGCTTAGTCATTAACCTGACCAACTTCCACTAGCACTAGTTCCAACCCCTATATTTTCAATCAATCATCAATAAATCACTAACATGACCAATTGTTAAGTTATGGTATGTTCTATGCTTATAACAGTTTACTTCTTTTCCTTATTATATTCCAAAGATTAGCAATCACACGTACATAAAGTAAAGTGCAGATAGAACATTAAACGATCGACAGAAAACAAGCCAAGACAAGAGACACAAGATGTGGCGGCTAGCCAGCGACAAACCCCACAATGTGTGGGGAAACCCTTTGATCAAATCTTCTTTTATCTTCAATAATTCAGCAGAGAAAAATAGTACAATAAATCTGATTCATATCAGCAGTAGCAAACCCTAGATCAGCAGCATCAGCATTAGCGGCTTCATTATCAAACTAGGGCAGACCATATCTCACAAACCGACCGTTGGATTGACTTCATTCCACCACCAAAAGTTTCGGCTTCCAGAGGAGGTTCAGATGAACCTAAAGTGCAGTTCAGGTGAGGAGATCTTCTAGGCCACGCAAGTCAACCTTTACTTCTGCAGTTGCAGCTTCAGTTTCAGCAGTTTCCGGCTTCAAACTAGGGCAGTCGATATCTTGCAAACCGTTCATCGGATTGACTTCATTCCACCACCAAAAGTTGCGGCTTTCAGAGGAGGTTCAGATGAACCTACAGCGTAGTTCCAAAGAGGAGATCTTCTAGGCCACGCAAGTCAATCTTTACTTCTGCATTTGCAGCTTCAGTTTCAGCAGTTTCCGACTTCAAACTAGGGCAGTCGATATCTTGCAAACCGTTCATCAGATTGACTTCATTCCACCACCAAAATTTGCGGCTTTCAGAGGAGGTTTAGATGAACCTACAGCGCAGTTCTAAAGAGGATATCTTCTAGGCCACGCAAGTCAATCTTTACTTCTGCAGTTGCAGCTTCAAATTCAACAGCTTCCGGCTTCACATGTGTGAGAGAGAGACCCATTTTAGCGCAGTAGAGAAGAGACTCATTTCTGCACAGTAGAGAGAGAGAGAGAGAGATGTGATGAGATGAGTGAGTCCAAATGAGGAAAAGTCCTCTTATATTTATACACAACTTTGGTGGGTGAATAGATGCAACTGTTGGGCTTCTGAGCCTACATGAGTTGTAGGTCGGCTTGATAATAATTCCATAATCAAAATAAATTCATATCTCCATGAATACTTATCGGAATAGGATGATATTTATATCAATCCTACACTTCTCGACAAGAGGAATCTAATAAAAATATTATTAGCCATGAATAAGATGACCCACATGAATTTTTTCCCTGGTTGCCAATTTTAACACTCCCTCTTAACCATGGAGAACTTCATCTGCAATCTGTCTATCGGTCGTTACTATTCATCCATCAAATGCACTACCCTGTATAGCCTGACCCTTGCCCTGCTCTGCTCTATTTTGCCTGTTCTGTTTTGTCTTGTTCTGCCCTGCACTGATCTGTATTGTTTTGCTCTGTTCTGCTCTGCTCTTGCATTGTTCTGTTCTCCTCTGCTTTTGTCCGAATTATGAAGAAGAAATGATCGAGGATGTATCATACTGACTTAAAGTCAGTCTCGGAGTATGTACCACTGGTCCCAGACCAGTCTCAACCAACCTGAAGTCAGCGTCATAGTGAGTACAACTCCATCGGTCCTAGACCAGTATCATCCTCCACTGACTCAAAGTCAGTCTCAGAGTGCGTACCACTGGTCCCAGACCAGTCTCAGCCGACCCGAAGTCAGCTTCATAGTAAGTACCACTGGTCCCAGACTAGTCTCAATCGACCCGAAGTCAGCGTCATAGTATGTACCACTCTCACTGGTCCCAGACCAGTACTGCACTGACACGAAGTTAGTCTCAAAGTATGTACCACTGGTCCCAGACCAGTCTCAACCGACCCGAAGTCAGCGTCATAGTATGGTACAACTCCTACCACTGGTCCCAGACTAGTATCGCAGTCTCAAAGAGTGTACCACTGGTCCCAGACCAGTCTCAACCGACCCAAAGTCAGCGTCATAGTATGTACCACTCTCACTGGTCCCAGACCAGTACTGCACTGACACGAAGTTAGTCTCGGTGTATGTACCACTGGTCCCAGACCAGTCTCAACCGACCCGAAGTCAGCGTCATAGTATGGTACAACTCCTACCACTGGTCCCAGACCAATATCATTGGTCCCAGATCAATGGAGGTCATCCTAGCATAGGGAGTACGGTAGATACAACGATGCGAACATCGGTACTACTATGGTCCCTAACTTCATTTCCCTGCTCATTGATCAGATGAGAGGTACTTCCCATGAGTCCCAGACTGCATGGGTAGGATGCCTCGACAGGAGAACTAATCAATCATGTCCTCACAGGAGAACACATCAATCCTGCTACAATCGCTGTGGAGAACACATCAATCCAGGCTGCCATGGAGAACACATCAATCCAGGCCTCACAGGAGAACTAATCATCCTGCTACACAAGAGAGCGAATCATCCTGTTCCACAAGAGAGCGAATCATCTTGTCCCACAAGAGAGCGAATCATCTTGTTCCAGTGTGCACCACCAGGGGAGGGTGAGTCACCCTGTGGTCATATGTTGCTCCAGTAGGAACTGCAAGCCCTCAGAGCTCCCAGAGCTCAATGTATGCAATATGCAGGACCCTTGTACAATGGTTTCTTGCCGACTCCAAGTCGTTTGGGAAAATCACAGATTAGATCTTTCCTCAGGGCTTTGACAAGGTGTATCAACCTGTACATCATCTTAATGTGACGGAGCTTCCTTGCTCATCGACTTACCATATCCGAGATGATGTCTATCTGCTGGAGCAATTGACAAATATGGGATTCCTTAATAATCGAATCCCACCTCTGGTTTTTACAGAGAATCACAGTGGTATCCAATGTAAATCCAAACAGCTCACTAAAGAGCTTTCGCAACCAGACTGCCTCACACGAGGTTATGCTAGCAACAATATATCTTGCTTCAGTGGTGCTCAAGTCCACCGACTTTTGCTTCCTGCTCATCCAGGATATCGAAGCAGATCCCAAGGTGAAACAGTACCTGGAAGTGCTCTTACGGTCCACCACACTGCCTGCCCAATCAACATCAGTATATCCAAGTAGTCTCACATCTCCGGCAGTGTATCTTAATCCATGAGAGATTGTGTCCTGAAGACATCTCAGAAGATTCCTGGCATCAATCCAGTGAGGCTCAACCAAATATGAGCTCACAATGCTAACTGTAAAACATATGTTCGGATGGAGGTTCACCAAGAACATCAATGCGAATGTGTTTTTGAAACTCAGAGGCATTTCCCAAGTCTGGCCCGACATCACTACCATATAACTTCTAAAAGTTAAGATCCTCGAGGTAGTCACAGGCTTGCAGTCCATCATACCGAATCTTTCCAATATATTTACCACATATTTTCCTTGAGATAGGAAAATTTCCCTTGGCTTCTGCCACACTTCAAGTCCTTGGTCCTTCATTTCAAATTCAGAAGCCATCTCCCTCTTACATTTGTGAATGAGAGGGTTTGCACCTGTTAGAAAGAGGTCATCCACATACAACACCAGTATGAGAGGCTTGTCATCTTCAACCTTAAAGTAAAGGTTAGGATCAGCTTCACTTCTAGCGAATCCCAGCTTCATCAAGTAGCTATCGATCCTCTCATACCATGCTCGGGGTGCTTGCTTCAACCCATAAAGAGCCTTCTTCAACCTGCATACATGAGATTTTCAATCATAAATCTCAAATCGTTCAGGTTGCTCCACATAGACCTCTTCTTTGATAGAACCATGCAAGAACGCGGTTTTAACATCCATCTGATGTAGGTTCCATCCTTGTGAAGCCACAAGGGATATGATCAAGCGGATGGTCGTATATCTGGCAACAGGTGCAAATATCATAGTCTATACCTCCCTTCTGGGATAAACCACGAGCAACAAAATGAACCTTATACTTTTCCATACTTCCATTTGCTACATGCTTTATCTTGTAAAGCCATTTTGAAGTAACAATTGTCTTGTCCAGGGTCTGGGAACTACTTCCCAGACATCATTCTCCATAATAGACTCATATTCTATGGTCATAGCATCCTTCCATAGTTAATGCTTGATGACATCGAAGAATGATGAAGGCTCATTTTGTATGATCGTGCTCATGATGGTCAGATATCCCTGATACCTGTTAAGTTTCTTATTTTGATGGAAGGTTCCTCAGGGTGCAGCATGTCCTTCAGCATCATCAAGTATCCCCCTAAGCCATGAAGGCCTCTTCCTAGAAGAGGAAGGCTCATGTGGATGAGGATCAATTGGATCCATGGGTTCTTCTACATCAGGAATTGATTCATCATCCTTTTCTTTCGGTTCCCTGGTGTCGGCTTCTTGAGAGCTACTCAAAGTCAACAGATTGTCCACCTTGCTGAGAGCCATATCTTTGTCAAAGGTGACATCATGACTAATCACGACTTCCCTTTGACCGGTGGTGAACATTTCTTCAGGAGTTTAGGAACCCAATGCTTGATGAGGGCATCGATTTTGTACATATACGGTGGTGATTGTAGTTTCAGCCCATAGAAACTTTGGAAGTCTTTGATCATGTAGCATGGCCCGGACAGCTTCCATCATCGTGTGGTTCTTCCTTCCCACCACACCATTCTGCTCAGGAGTATGTGGTGTAGTAGTCTCCCTCTTAATGCCAACCTCAGGTATGCCTGAGTAAACCAATTGTAATATATCGGAGGTCTTGCTTTGGCTTGAGGGGAATGGTCCCCTTTTGAGCTTTCCTTTGCCACATCCCGGACATACACCTTCTTTCTCTACTTGGAATTCGGGCATCCCTATTACCATCTGTCTTACATCGGGTAGAGCTTTGTAATGAAGGTGGGCAAACCTCCGATACCAAAGTTCGGACTAAAGGGTTTTGTCACAAGACATGACACCTAGCAGACTTCCATCGACCTGATATAATGAATCAACACTAAACCCAAGAGTAAAGGCATCTTTAACATTATTTTTCCATATACATACCTTGCCATTGCTGAAGGTTACCTTGTAGCCTCTGTCTTCCATTGCCAAAATGGACACTAGGTTCCTTTTGAGGTCAGGTGCATTTAATACATCCTAGAATTTCTAGCCTTCTTGAATGCTTGTCCTCTTCCTTGATTCCCAGCTCTCCTCTTACCTTTGCTGTTGAATTTTTCATTCCTTTGATTGCCATCAGAGGGATTTCGAGTTGCACCACTGCATACTGTACCATGCTTCTCTAATCATGATTATCATCATGCTGCCCATGTCCATGATTTTATCCATCATAATTCTGCTCAAACTAGTGTGCATCATCATCATGCTATCCTATATGTCCATGATCTCATGTTTCCCTTTATGTCCATGATCTCATTCATCATGATGCTCATGATCTCATACATAGTGACTTGCTTTATCGCAAATGTAACATCGTCATTTTCTTCTAGCCTTAGATCCAGCGTTTCCTTTTGATTTAGTCCCGGAATTATTTCTTTTCTTTGCATGAGAAGAAAATACAGCAGGAGGACCTTTAGGCATGGGCATTTCTTGCACTTCTTCCCTTGTTTCTTCTTGAATGCATCTAGCCATTAATTCCTCGAAACCAGGAATTACATTATAGTTCAAAAGAGTAGTCCTGAACACATACCATTCAAATGGCAATCCTCCAAGAGTTGTGAGTGCCATTTCTCTGTCAGTAATAGTTTCCCCAATAGATAGGATATCGTTCTTGATCTCGGTGATTCTTAAGAAGTATGCTTTCATACTTTCATCTTTACCCTTCTTGATTTCCCTCAGCTTATTTCTAAGAAACAAAACTTGATTTGCATCATTAACTTTAAATAAACTCACCAGTCTATCGTAGATTTCCTTGGAGGTGTCCAGTTCAGAGATGTAGGCCACCAAGTGATTGTCGATAGAGTCCCGGATGATCTTCTATTGTTTTGAATTCTCCATTTTTTCATTTGTTCCAGGCAGCAGCGGATGCTTTTGATGGAGGCTCAACAATATTGCCTCTCACATGATCCAACACTCCTTGATTCTCAAGGGTTAGATCGATAGACATCTTCCATCCATGATAGTCAACTTTTTCACGGAGCTTGTCTTCAGCAGGAAAGAGTGTTGAGAACCCCATAGTTCTTTTAGGATAGCCTTGCCAATATTCTCTTCGATGATTGCTCTTGCTCTTGCTCGGGCTTTGTCTTCACCTCAGCTCTGATTCCATGTTAAGTTATGGTATGTTCTATGCTTATAACATTTTACTTCTTTTCCTTATTATATTCCAAAGATTAGCAATCACACGTACATAAAGTAAAGTTCAGATAGAACATTAAACGATCGACAGAAAACAAGCCAAGACAAGAGACACAAGATGTGGCGGCTAGCCAGGGACAAACCCCACAATGTGTGGGGAAACCCTTTGATCAAATCTTCTTTTATCTTCAATAATTCAGCAGAGATAAATAGTACAATAAATCTGATTCATATCAGCAGTAGCAAACCCTAGATCAGCAGCATCAGCATTAGTGGCTTCATTATCAAACTAGGGCAGACCATATCTCACAAACCGACTATCGGATTGACTTCATTCCACCACCAAAAGTTTCGGCTTCCAGAGGAGGTTCAAATGAACCTACAGTGTAGTTCAGATGAGGATATGTTCTAGGCCACGCAGGTCAATCTTTAGTTCTGCAGTTGCGGCTTCAGTTTCAGCAGTTTCCGGCTTCAAACTAGGGCAGTCGATATCTTGCAAACCATTCATCAAATTGACTTCATTCCACCACCAAAAGTTGCGGCTTTCAGAGGAGGTTCAGATGAACCTACAGCGCAGTTACAAAGAGGAGATCTTCTAGGCCACGCAAGTCAATCTTTACTTCTGCAGTTGCAGCTTCAGTTTCAGCAGTTTCCGGCTTCAAACTAGGGCAGTCGATATCTTGCAAACCGTTCATCGGATTGACTTCATTCCACCACCAAAAGTTGCGGCTTTCAGAGGAGGTTCAGATGAACCTACAGTGCAGTTCCAAAGAGGAGATATTCTAGGCCATGCAAGTCAATCTTTACTTCTGCAGTTGCAGCTTCAAATTCAACAGCTTCCGACTTCACATGTGTGAGAGAGAGACCCATTTTAGCGCAGTAGAGAAGAGACTCATTTCTGCGCAGTAGAGAGAGAGAGAGAGATGTGATGAGATGAGTGAGTCCAAATGAGGAAAATTCCTCTTATATTTATACACAACTTTGGTGGGTGAATAGATGCGACTGTTGGGCTTCTGAGCCTACATGAGTTGTAGGTCGGCTTGATAATAAGTCCATAATCAAAATAAATTCATATCTCCATGAATACTTATTGGAATCGGATGATCTTTATATCAATCCTACACCTCTTGACGAGAGGAATCTAATAAAAATATTATCATCCATGAATAAGATGACCCACATGAATTTTTGCTCTGGTTTCCAATTTTAACACTAACTACAATTAGAGTTAGTTTCCAACCCTAGATTTCCAATCAATCATCAGACTCAACCAAAAATTCAAAATTCAACAATCTCTCACAAATCTCAAAAGATATAGTTAACATTCATAAAAGATTTCTACTTCGACTAAGGTTCAATTCCGAAACCCTAGAATTCCATTTTCACAAATTCAATAATCTTATACAAATCTAAAATCAACATTGACGCAAGAGGTTGACGAAATGAGGTGGTAGTCTGAAAATAGACTAATGGTTAACTTTATAACCAATCAACTGCACGCAAACAAATGTTCTTTATGTGGATTTTCCCCTGAGGGTCCTGCTTTGCTGTACTATCACCGTCGGTCCCACTTTAACTCTTCCTCTGACCAAGCGCTTCAATCTGCACCATCGGTTTCACTCCTTCAGATCCAACGGCTATCACGTCATATCACACGCTAACTAGCCGAATGATCACCACCGTCGATTAACCCTGCTTGATCTAATGGTCGTCGCACAATCTCATGCGGACTCTAGCACGGTCGTTATCATTTCGGAAGCACGCGAGAAAAGCAATTTTGGCGTGCTACGTGTCGACCTCTAAGGCTAATCGCGCAGACTTGTAACAATACCACTTACCACTTCTTAAGCGCACGATATACCACTTCCCGCTTATCAAATACTAACCACGTGTTTAAATCAAACCTTTTAATAAAGGTGCTTAAGGAAAGTTTAACACTTAACCACAATATTAACGCTTAAGCTCAATATTAACCTTTAACACTTAATCGACTGTGATTTATGAATAAAATATTTAAACAGAGGAAAATACCCGATTAAGTCCAGAACACCAGTAAACATATATGAATGAACTTCTGCACCAGTATCAACATGCAACACTACACTTAATCATTTATTCAACAAAATATAAATTATAGACTCTTCGCCCTCTTAGCTCAATTACAATAGTTTATCTGACCTCCGTTCAATCTCAAACCCTATCTCTGTCACTCAAACTCCCGATTACACACTCTATCTCTCAATCATCTAATCTCCTGTCATTACATTCTTTTCTATTTTATGAATCAAATCCTATCCTAACTGCATTAACAACTCGATCTTGATTTTAATCAATCTAACAATTAAATCTCTATTCTCAAGCTCTATTACACACCTATTCTAACAACTTATCTCCTATCTAAAAATAACGCAATATTCTAATTATTACAATAATAAAGTAAAGATCATTTTCGAGAGGTCCAACTCTCTACTAAAACTGACTTTTGACCACTCGGGTCAATGAAATTCATTTCTTGATAGCCACAACATGTGAACATACAATCACATTGTTGGCTAAGTCTGGATGCTCCTGCATCAGACTCACGGGGAAGAAAAGAATTCTTCATCAAAATTTCAAGGTTTATTCGATACTTTTGCAACTCTGTTGTTGTCAACCAACTAGCATCCTCCACTGGTTGTCCCCTCCATTTGACTAGATACTGAAAATAAACTTGTGCTCTGATTCTTTTGGATACTCTTTTTCTCCAGAACAGCTTCCACCTCTTTCTTGACTGTCTTTGGTATTTGTTCTTCCCAGTTTAAAGTTTGAACTTCATCTTTTGTAGGTTCCTTTTGTAGCTTTGTATATGTTTCTTTGTATGGATACAAATCTACAACATTGAAGATACGTAATATTCCAATTCCTTCTGGCAATTCAATTTCATAAGAATTAGTTGAAAACTTCCTCACAATTCTGCATGGTACTATCTTTCTCATCTTTAGTTTATTGCAAGTTCCAACAGGAAATCTTTCTTTTCTCAAGTATACCATCACTAAATCTCCTACTTGGAATTCCTTTTCTCTCCTCTTCAATTAGCTTTCTGTTTGTATTTGCCACTATGTTCCTGTAATATGTGTTTGACATCTTGTAGTCTTTGCATCTGCTCTGCAAACTCTTCAGCTTTTGCACTTCTTGTCCCCTGTTTACCCAAATATCTGAGTTCATACACACCTCTTGGATTCATTCCAAAAACAATCTGAAATGGACTCATCCTAGCACTTCAGTTTGGAGTGTCATTATATGCAAACTCGGCTTGAGAAATTGCTAAATCCTACTACTTAGGATTTTGATACACTAAACTTCTCAATATGTTTCCCAAGCTCCTATTTACCACTTCAGTCTATCCATTTGTTTGAGGGTGATATGCTGAACTAAAACTAAGGTTAGCACCTAGTTTCTTCCAAAGAGTTCTCCATAAATGCCCAACAAACTTTGTATCCCTATCAGACACGATACTTATAGGCAATCCATGTAACCTTACAACTTCTGAAAAAAATAGATTAGCAATATGTGTTGCATCACTAGCCTTTTTACATGCAATGAAATGTGCCATTTTGGGAAAATCTATCTAGCACAACATAAATGGAATCATTCCCTCTTTGAGTTCTAGGTAACCCCAAAACAAAATCCATACTAACTACATCCCATGGTCAATCTGGTATTGGTAATGGTTGGTACAATCTTGTATTTTGGCTTCTCCCCTTAGCATGCTGACATATCCTGCACTTCTCAACAAATCTCTTAACATCAGTTTGCATCTTTGACCAATAGTAAAAAGCATTTACCTAAGCAAAGGTTTTGTCTTGTCCAAAGTGACCAAATAATCCTCCATTGTGTTTCTCCTTGATTATGTTTTCCCTCATAGAACATTTGGGAATACACAATTTGTTACCTTTAAACAGTAAACCTCCTTGGATAAGATAATCCAACCATTGACTTCTGTTATGAATTGTTGGATTTTGTACATTTCATAAATATCTTTGAATTTTGCATCATCTTTATACATATCAACCATTTCTTCAAATCCTACAACACCAACTCTTAATTCCTGCACAATGAAATTTACCCTGCTCAAAGCATCAGCAACTTTGTTCAACTTACCACTTGTGTGTTTTATCACAAAAGTAAAACTCTGTAAAAACTCTGCCCACTTGGCATGTTTTTGGTTCAATTTTGGCTGGTTGTTTATGAACTGTAAAGCATGATTTTCAGAATACAATATAAACTCATTTGGTAGCAAATAATGTCTCCATTTTTTTAAAGCTTGCACAATAGCATAAAATTATTTATTATAAGAAGAATACTTCTTCTTAGCTTCATTTAGTTTCTCACTAAAGTATGTTGTTGGTCTCTGTTCCTGACTCAAAACTGCTCCAATTGCAACTTTTAGGTTTTAACTCTCTACAGAAATTACCTGCATACGAATTCTAAAACACAGAAAATAAACAATGCGAAAGCATGACACATAAAACACATACACATAGAGATTTTCCCCTGAATCCCAAAACCGGGACTACTAGCTTGATTTTTCATTATGTTCCTTTCAATGTTACAATACATATTTATATATGCCGATGCATCCAATACCATGGACCGAAAACCATCGCATCCAAAACCATGTACGAAAATCATGCACAAAACCATAGGTAGATCTGCCCAACTTAATATAGGGTCCAAAAACATAATTTTCTGGGGCGCTGCCCCGGACCCCATAGAAGGAGGCTAATTGCACCCCTCAAACCCCCTGTGACCCTCCACCCCCCCACTACACAATCGACGCAACGAAGGGGGGGCTTCGCCCCCCCTCTAACCCCCAGGTTAACTACGTGGACTAGTCGTGGAAAGAATATAACACAACCCAACATTCTCCCACTTGTTGTTTTCTTTCCACCGGGGGCCATAAGAGAGCTTAGTCATTTATCCAGCCCTACAACGCCCATTGTTTCTCTACACCAAGAGAACTTCTCAGAGCTCACAGATTTTGTTAATGCATCTGCGGTATTTTTCAAAGTGTCCACCTTTACCAGCAACACCTTTTTGTCTTCTATCATATCCCTCACAAAGCGATACTAAACATAAATGTGCTTTGCATTTGAATGATATGCAAGCTTCTGGTGAAACCCTAGATTTTTTGTATTAGACTTTATTTTGAAATTAATTGAAGGTTTTCGAGTAGAAGGACTTGAGTAGTTTTTCAAAGATTCACGTTATGGTATTTCATAGTCTGTCTCTCAGTGCATGTGTTTCTCACTCCGTTTTTCATGCAAAGCAAACGGAGTCTCATCTTCTAGTGAACGAGTCGCGAGGGTTTGGATCTGCTATGGCTTTTCTCGCCAGGGTTTACACTGCATTCGCAGAGACTAGATCATCCCAAATCTCGCCGGGAGCAGCGATCTGAGTTTTCCAAATGCACACGCGTGGCCTCTACGCGGACTTCCCCACCAGGGCGGCACAAGAGAGGGTAAGCTCTCTGCAAATCTCGCCTCTGTTCCTGTGATTAACCCACTGGACTGGATGGCAACGAAAGCACAGATCCACCTATGCAATTTAAGGGGAACAAATGCCGAAGACCTTGGCGAAACAGGAGTGGGTTTTGTCATCTGCATGCACCGGACGGCTACCATCAAGGAGATCAGGCAAGGGATCAACCCAGATCTATGTTCCCAGACCTCTTCTGTGATCGTGTGGCAGGAGGGAAACCAAATCGCTAACGAGGCCAGAGCATGCATATTTCAAGGCATCGTTATCATGGTAAGGGCAATTACGACTTTTTCATATCCCTCCTTCATACCCAATTTTGTTAAAGCTGCATATGTGAGACCAATGCACAGATTTGGACCGGGCACCCCGACCATGGAAGGTGGTCATTTGCTCAGATATGACTCTGAATGCTCAACCCAGATGCACAGAACAACAAGAAGCCTCAAAAAGACCCAGATCTGTGGGCATGCAACAGTCAGGCGGCATAGCTGTCAATACAAGCATGAGGACAGCCTGCAGTTGGTGAACACAGCGCCCATTGCCTCGGCGGTGATTACAGAACCTGATGAAGAAAAAGACCCTTTAGAAAGGGGGAACCCTTGGATGCACTCCCAGCCACCGAGCGCCAGACCAGACTCCGAAGGGCCATACCCCACCTACTTCCAAATCTTCATAAAACTCCCTTCTGGGAAATCAACTTTGATCTGGATACATCTTACAGACAGTGTGATATATCTGAAGAATAACATTGCCATCCATACTGGTTACCCGGTTAATCAACAACATCTGCTTTATGAGGGTAGATTGCTACAGGATCATAGGGCTATCAGGGATTACAACATCAAGCAAGGTTCTACCATAACTTGCAACATGAGGCTACGAGGAGGTGCTGCATCCGGCAGCCCACCTAAACATTCAGAAGGAGGCAGTGGCTCCCAAACAAAACATAGTACTGACTCACACCAGCAGCACAAAGGCCAAGGTACATCTTACAAGAATATTTTACAAGGGGAAAAATATTCTACAGCTGCTCCAAAGCAGGCCGGAATAGCACCCAGCCCATATATAGTGGAACAGCTACACTATACCCCAGAACTAACAATTGACACAACAGAGTCAGAGGAGGTACGTAACACCTACGAAAAGCAAGCCCTCATCTGTCGATTCAATTGTTTCTAGCCAAAACCCATGGACCTATTCCATTGGATTCTTACAAGATGGTCCCTAAACAGTGAGATTTTCCTCTGCTCCAAAGGTTTCTTTATAGTTAAATTACCATCAGCTGAGGTCAGGGACCTAGTGTTTCAGGAGGGACCATGGTTCTAGGGATCTGCAGGACTCTTCATCACTCCTTGGTTCCCGGAGTTTGATGCCAACTCTTTCAGTGTTTCCAGAATGCCGGTATGGGTGCGTCTACACAACCTCCCTATCCATCTTTGGGACCAAAAGATTCTAGCCTGCATAGGCAATACCATCGACAGATATATTAAAACGGACACGCAGCATATGGAGGATAAAATCTATACTTTCGCACGCATCTGTGTGGAAGTGGATCTTAGTAAAGGACTACCAGACTACATACAACTAAAGCATAAAGAACGCAGCTGGATGCAAACATTAGATTATGAAAACACAGCATTTAGATGCCGAATATGTAGGCAAACCGGGCACTTACAAAATGCCTGCCCGGAATTCAAAAAACATAGTCAAAGAAGGAAGAAACCAGGTAAACAAAAAAAGGGATGGACATTCCCACCAGATTCTGAGGAGGAGGAAGAAGATGAGGAGAAAATGCCCACCCCGAATGAGAACAGCCAAACAAAAACTCAGAAGCAATCCTCATACGTGCCAATGGAACCGCATCCAGAAAAGACTACAAATATAATGGAAATCAGTGGAACCAAAAGGCAGCATATATCAGACACCTCTGACTCTGACAAAGAAAACCCTCGACCTGGCGATGAAAACCCACTTCAACTTGTCCCCACAGTTCCTATCCAAGGAGAGTGGCGTAAGGTTGAGAAGAAAAAAGGGAGGAAAACTTGATTCCCTCCTCATTACTCTCACTGCGCTTCTTGATGAAATGGCATATTTGCACAAAAATAAGGCTTGGGATCTGGTGGATCTGGTGAAGCATTCAAAGGCCCTTCTCTCCAATATGTCCAAGCCTTTGATGCCACAACATGGTATTCCCTCCAAAAACCACTAGATTTTCTGCTCCACTTTCAGGAACCACAGAACTCTTGTAGCCATCAATAATAGTGCTACCTTGCAGCTTGTACAAAGTTCCAATCCGAACTCCCCGCATCAATACCAGTGCTCCCCAAACCATTTTGCAAGTATGCTTCTCGAACTCTGTTTTTACACCTGCATCATCCAGCTTGCTTACGGAAATCAGATTTCTAGCTAATGCAGGAATATGCAGCACACCCGGAAGTGTTCTAACCCTTCCACCTTGTAACTTCAACTTTAGTTTTCCACGACCAATGATTCTAGCCTTCCTGTCATCCCCCAAGAAGACATCACCACCATCATATTTCTCATACTCACAAAACCACTCTCTATGGGGAGTGAAGTGAAAGGATGCACCTAAGTCAGTCAACCATGCCTCATGATCTACATGTGTACTTGAAGAAGCCAAGTACACATCCCCACCTTTATCTGAGGTGGTTTTCGCCTCTACAGAAGGAGCATCCTCAGATCCCTTTCCTTTGTCAAGAGCTTTAGATTTGCAATCCATTCTGTAGTGCCCTTCCTTTATGCATTTCCAGCACACCACATTTACAGGTTTTCCTAGAGATTTATATCTCCCTCTAGATTTAGATCTCCCACTCGATGACTTATTTTTGTTTCTGTTCTGGGACCATCCTCGTATAGACAAGGCATCACCATTCTGGCTCTCCATATTTTTCCGTCTCATCTCCTCTTTCAGTAAGGATGAGACTATTTCATAAAACTGCAAGGCAGTTGCATTGCTACATATTGCAATAACCAGAATATCCCACGAATCTAGTAGAGAACACAACAAACTGATGTACTTATCTTCATCTGAAATTTTAATATCAACAGATAATAACTGACTTACCACAGTATTAAATGTGTCCAGATGTTTTGTCACCGAGTCTCCATCTTTCATCCTCAAGTTATACAGTTTTTTTGGTAGGAACAATTTATTCACTAGAGACTTAGATTGGTACAAAGTCCCTAACTTGTCCCACAAAGCCTTCGTTGTAGCTTCCCCTGATACATTCAGCAATACTGAATCTGAGACACACAATCGTATTGTGCTCTTAGCCTTCCGATCCAACTTCTTCCATTCTTCATCAAACACTCCCGTTGGTTTAGTACCTAGATCTACCACGACCCACTGATCTTTATTCACCAACAGATCCTCCATCTTGATTTTCCATAACTCAAAACTCTGACCATTAAATTTTTTGATCTCTATCTTTCCACTGCTCGCCAACTTCTTTCACCACTAGAATCGATCCCACAGATCTCCCACTTAACAGGGTCTACCACAGGCCCAAGCAAAACCCCTCAACAACAAAGGCGTCCCCTTGAAACCAAAACATCTCTCATACCAAATGTAGGTTTTAACCCTGTACAGAAATTACCTGCATATGAATTCTAAAACGCAGAAAATAAACAATGCGAGAGCATAATACATACACACAGAGATTTTCCCCTGGATCCCAAAACCGGTACTACCAGCTTGATTTTTCATTATGTTCTTTTCATTGTTACAATATATATTTATACATGCTGAAGCATCCAATACCATGGACCGAAAACCATCATGTCCAAAACCATGGACCAAAAATCATCGCATCCAAAACCATGTGCAAAAATCATGCACAAAACCATAGGTATGTCCGTCCAACCTAATATAGGGTCCAAAAACAAAATTTTCCGGGGCGCTACCCCAAACCCCATAGAAGGGGGATACCTGCACCCCTCAAACCCCCTATGACCCCCACCCCGCTACGCAATTGGTGCAACGAAGGGGTGGTCTAACCCCCCGGTTAACTACGTGGGCTAGTCGTGGAAAGAATATAACACAACTCCACTAGCCTCAATTTCAACTTGAAAAACTTTCCCAAAATCAGGGAAAGCTAAAATTGGTTTCTCTGTAATTTTCTTCTTCAGCAACTTAAAGTTTCGGTTTGTTGCTTCTGTCCACTTAAATGGTTGATTAGTCTCTTTGATTGTTTCAATAATTTGTGCACAAATATGACTAAAACTTTTGATAAATTTTCTATAAAAACTTGCAAGACCATGGAAGCTTCTTACCTCAAATATGTTTCTTGGAGTAGGCCAGTTCCAAATTGCTTGGACTTTCTTTAGATCCATTTTCAAGCCTTCTTTAGTGTTAAAATTGGCAACTAGGGCCAAACTCAATGTGGGTCATATTATATATGGCAGCTGATATTTTTATTGGATCCCTCTCATCGAGAGGTGTAGGATTGATCTAAAGATCATCCAATTCCAATAAGTATTTATGGAGATATGAATTTATTTTGATTATGAAATTATCATCAAGCCGACCAGCAACTTGAGTAGGCTCAGAAGCCCAATAGTCGTGTCTATTCATCATCTACGTTTTTAGTATAAATATAGAGGACTTGAAATCATTTGGAAGACACACCTCTTCATGTGTAGTCTCCTCCTCTCCACGTCTGGGTTTTTGGTGAAGGAGAGAGACACCATGAGTGATACGCTGGTCTTCAAGTGATGCCCTAGTTGTTGTACGTTGCCCTAGCTGCAAAGATCTGGCCGCAGTAAAGGAGGCCTCATATGCAGCCAAAGGAAAGGCCCTATCCGCATTAAGGAGACTCTAATACGTTGTGCAAGAAACCCTTATACGCAGGCCCTAATACGTTGTCCAAAGAAGTTTTATACGTTGGGCATAGAGACTCCTTACATGCTATTCATGGAGACATTTACACGTAGATCATGGAACTAATTATACGTTGTTCAAATAAGCAGGTCAATCCACAGTGAAAGGAGTCATGTTTACACAGTCAAAGAAGACAAGAAGAACTTTGAATTCCTCTCTGAAATTCCGCATGAATGTTAGGTGCAGGTGTATGCTATGCAGGAGGGACAGACCTCGCATAAAGGGAGGAATAGATCTCATGTTTTTATCTCTTAAGAAGGACTTTACATCTTCTCTCTAGAATTTTCACATATGTATAAGAAACAGATTCGTAATTGTATTAGGGCACCTTGGGGTCTAAAGGCATCAAGTGCACCTTGAATGATTATTAGGTGCAATCAACCTTTATCTCGGATAGATGGAATGGAAAGAACCGTGGATGGATGGACAACCATGGCATAAAAGATGTATCTACTCTTTTCAAAGGAACAGTATTAGCATCCTACAATCTCAGTCTCGTTTGATGGTGATCTTGATTGAAGCATCCTTGTAGCAGCCCAAACACAATGAACAGCAGTGGTAGATCTATTCTCTCGGATCAATAAAGATTATGTTAGAAGTCCTGGCACAACTTTGACATCGAAATAGGTTTCGTGATGGTCAAGAGATCCTTGTCAGACTAGCGAAAGGACACAGTCTCAACAGCATGATGTATGAGATCATGGGCAGCATGATGTATGATATCATGGGCAGCATGATGTATGAGATCATGGGCAGCATGATAGATGAGATCATGGGTAGCATGATGTATGATATCATGGACAGCATGATGTATGGGTAGCATAGTGATCATGAGCAGCATGATGATGCATGATGCAGCGTGATGGTGTTACACGGTAAGGTGCAGCAAATGGACGAGATGCAGCACTATGATAGGTGAAGAAGTCACCTTAGAGAATCAGTTGAAGCAATATGTCTTCAACTGATCTCTGTAGATATCAAAAGTCAAAGCGTTGACTTCTATTGTAAATGTACTATCTCTCTCACTTTCTCTGCTAAACTTTGAAGAACATAAACAAGAATTGATCAAGGGTTTCCCCACATTGTGGGGTTTGTCCCTGGATAGCGCCACATCTTCTGTCCTCTTGTCTTGGCTTGTCTTCTGCGATTTATATTTATGTTCTATCTGTAGTTTACTTTAATGTTGATTTGATTGCTAATCTGGAAAAGATAATGAGCTAATTGTGAAAATTGAAATAAATTGCTCTAGCATAGAACATACCTAAAATTGACATGGTTTGGGCTGAGGTGAAGACAATGCCCAAGAAAGAGGGAAAAAACGATCACCAAAGGCAGTTGGGACAGGACAAAAGGATCAATGGGTTCCTCATCCCTCTTCTAATTCACTAAGGGTGAAAGCGAAGCAGAGAATATTATCAGAATGGCACCGTGGAAATTTCTGATGGCCTACCTAAAGATCACTTCATTGGGAAGTTCGGATCTAAGGATGGAAGGAAAGACAGATGCCTTGGTTACAATAAGTTCGGCCATTATGTGAAGGAGTGTCTGAATGGCAGAGACACTTCTCTTGATGAAGATAAAGAAATCATTCCAGGGTCAAGGGAATGATAGGTAATACAGTTCATCAAGGAGAAATGGTCGACTCTTCAAAGAAAGCAAGGAACCCCAGGCACTTCATCAGATAGATAATCATGGGATTATACTTGGAGCCGATACCACCTATCCCGGAAAGGGTGTAGGGAATGTTTCCCCTAAATTGAATGAGGGTAACTCGGTTCATTTACAGAAACACATTTATAAACATGGTCGCAAGAAGAACCTGGTGTCCATTTCAGCAATGGAAGTCAAAGGTTCAGGGTGGCACTCATCAATGAAAAGGTACGTGTTTGAAAATAGATTTTTCTCAGATATTTTTGAGTTCAAGGTTGTATCAAGTTGTTGGAAGTCCACTGGGGACCATGTCCATTGACACAGCACCGGAGGTCTGTGAGTCAGATGGTGGAAGGGATGCCTGAATTCAAAAAGAGCATGAAGGTACATGTCTAAGATGTACCGGAGGAAAATCTTAAAAGGGGACCATTCGCCTCATGCCACAGGTCCATAGGTTTGGAACAACCTGAGGAGTTTGAGATTCATGATCAGGAATCTCATGTATGCAGGTGGTAGAAAGCCCTCTATGGCTTGAAGCAACACACCCCGAGCACAGTATGAGAGGATCAACAGATGTCTGATGAAGCTGAGATTCACTAGGAGTGAAATCGATCCAAACCATCTGAAGGTTGTGGATGATAGACCTCTCATACTGGCACCTATGTCTGACAGGTGCAGACCCTCTCATTTGTAGAAGACAGAGGGAGTTGGATTCTGAATGTGGAAAGATAAACTGCAAGTCCATGACTACCTCGAGGATCTTAACTTTCAAAATTATATGGTAGTGATGTCGGACCAGATTTGGGAAATTCCTCTGAGTTTCATAAACTCATTCGCGTTGATGTTCTTGGTGAACCTCCGTCCGAACATATGTTTTGCAGTTAGTATGGTGAGCCCATATTGGTTGAGATTCACTGGATTGGTGCCTAGAATCTTCCGAGATATCTTCAGGGCACAATCTCTCATGGATTGAGATACACTGCCTGGAATATTTCAAATGCTGAGTGGGTAGGCAGTGTGGAGGATCACTAGAGCACTTCTCAGTGCTGGTTTTCCTTTGGATCTGGTTCGATATCCTGGATAAGCAGAAAGCAGAAGTCAGTGGCTTTGAGCACCACAGAGGCAGAGTATATTGCTGCTAGCATGGCTAACTGAGAGGAAGTTTTGTTACAAAATCTCTTCAGTGAGCTGTTTGGATACCACTATGTAGTAGGATGATTAGTTCTCCTATGAGTTCGGGATGATGTATTCTCCATGACGACTATGTAGCAGGATGATTAGTTCTCCTGGTAGGTCTAGATGATGTGTTCTCTATGACGACTATGTAGCAGGATGATTAGCTCTCCTGTGAGGCCTAGATGATGTGTTCTCCATGGCGATTGTGTAACAAGATGATTAGTTCTCCTGTGAGGACAGGATTGATTAGTTCTCTTATTGAGGCATCCTACCCATGCAATCTGGGACTCATGGGAAGTACCTCTCATCTGATCAATGAGCAGGGAAATGAGGATCGGGACCATAGTAGTACCGATGGACACATTACTGTATATACCGTACTCCCTATGCTAAGATGACTTTCATTGATCTGGGATAAATGATATTGGTCTAGGACCAGTTGTAGGAGTTGTACCTACTATGATGCTGACTTCGGGTCGGTTGAGACTGGTCTGGGACCAGTGCTACATACTCTGAGACTGACTTTGAGTCAGTCTATGACTGGTCTGGGACTAGTGAGAGTGGTACATACTATGACACTGACTTCGGGTTGGTTGAGACTGGTCTAGGACCAGTAGTACACACTTTGACACTGATAATACTGGTCTGGGACCAGTGGTAGGAGTGATACCCACTATGACATTGACTTTGGGTTGGTTGAGACTGGTTTGGGACCAGTGGTACGCACTCTAAGACTGACTTCGGGTCAGTGGAGAATGGTATGACTCATTCTCGATCAATTATTCTTCTTCATGGTTCAACAGAGCTAAGTTGAGCAGAGCAGAGCCAAAAGCGCTGAGCAGAGCAGAGCAGAGCCAGCAGAGTTGTGCAAAGCAGAGCAGAGCCAGCAGAGCTGAGCTGAGCAGAGCAGTGTAGGGCACTGAGGCAGAGATAATACAGCCAGAAATATGGATCAGCAGATGGAGTTCTCCCTAGTTGAGAGGAAGTGTTAAAATTGGAAACTAGGACCAAACTCCATGTGGGTCATCTTATTTATGGCAGCTGATATTTTTATTGGATCCCTCTCATCGAGAGGTGTAGGATTGATCTAAAGATCGTCCGATTCCGATAAGTATTTATGGAGATATGAATTTATTTTGATTATGAAATTATCATCAAGCAGACCAACAACTTGAGTAAGCTCGGAAGCCCAATAGTCATGTCTATTCATCATCTACGTTTTTAGTATAAATATAGAGGACTAGAAATCATTTGGAAAACACACCTCTTCATGTGTAGTCTCCTCCTCTCCACGTCTAGGTTTTTGGTGAAGGAGAGAGACACCATGAGTGATACGCTGGTCTTCAAGTGATGCCCTAGCTACTGTACGTTGCCCTAGCCACAGAGATCTGGCCACAATAAAGGAGGCCTCATACGCAACCAAAAGAAAGGCCCTATCCGCATTAAGGAGACTCTAATACATTGTGCAAGAAACCCTTATACACAGGCCCTAATACGCTATCCAAAGAAGTTTTATACGCCGGGCATAGAGACTCCTTACACGTTGTTCATGGAGACATTTACACGCAGATCATGGAAATAATTATACACTATTCAAATAAGCAAGTCAATCCACAGTAAAAGGAGTCATGTTTACACAGTCAAAGAAGACAAGAAGAACTTCGCATTCCTCTCTGAAATTCCGCATGAATGTTAGGTGCAGGTGTATGCTATATAGGAGGGATAGACCTCGCATAAAGGGCGGAACAGATCTCATGTTTTTATCTCTGAAGAAGAACCTCACGTCTTCTCTCTGGAATTTTCGCATATGTATAAGAAACAGATCCGTAATTGTATTAGGGCACCTTGGGGTATAAAGGCATCGAGTGCACCTTTTATTAGGTGTAGTCAACCTTTATCTCGAATAGATGGAATGGAAAGAACCATGGATGGATGGACAGCGATGGCATAAAGATGTCTCTACTCTTTTCAAAGGAAAAACATTAGCATCCTACAATTTCAATCTCATTTTATGGTGATCTTGATTGAATCATCCCTGTAGCAGCCCAAACACAATGAACAGTTGTGGTAGATCTATTCTGTCGGCTCAATAAAGATTATGTTAGAAGTCCTGGCATAACTCTAATATCGAAATAGGTTTCGATGGTGGTCAAGAGATCCTTGGTAGACTAGTGAAAGGACACAGTCTCAACAGCATGATGTATGAGATCATGGGCAGCATGATGCAAGGGCAGCATGATGTATGATATCATGGGCAGCATGATGAATGGGCAGCACGATATATGAGATCATGGGCAACATGATGCAAGGGCAGCATGATGTATGGGCAGCAAGTGATCATGAGCAGCATGATGATGCATGATGCAACATGATGGTGCTACACAGTAAGGTGTAGCAAATGGACGAGATGTAGCACTATGATAGGTGAAGAAGTCACCTTAGAGAATCAGTTGAAGCAATATGTCTTCAATTAATCTCTATAGATATCAAAAGTCAAAGTGTTGACTTCTATTGCAAACGTATTATCTCTCTCACTTTCTCTGCTGAACTTTGAAGAACATAAAAGAAGAATTGATCAAGGATTTCCCCACATTGTGGGGTTTGTCCCCGGCAAGCGCCACATCTTGTGTCCTCTTGTCTTGGCTTGTCTTCTGTGAGTTATATTTATGTTCTATCTGCAGTTTACTTTAATGCTGATGTGATTGCTAATCTGGAAAAGATAATGAGCTAACTGTGAAAATTGAAATAAATTGCTCTAGCATAGAACATACCTAAAATTAACATTTAGAAACTACAAATCCCAAATAGATTAATTCTTCTTTCATGAAACTACATTTCTTTAGATTTATCAGTAATTTCTCTTTCTGCAGAGTTCTTAAAACCAACTTAAGCTGCTCCAGATGTTCTTCTTTGCTTCTACTAAAAACTAGAATATCATCAAGATAAATAATGATAATCTTCCCTGCATATTCCTTCAAGACTTCATTCATCAATCTCATGAATATACTAGGTGCATTAGTGAGTCCAAAAGGCATCACTAACCACTCATACAAACCACTATTTGTTTTAAATGCAGTCTTCCATTCATCTCCTTCTCTAATTCTTATTTGATGATATCCACTCTCCATATCTATCTTAGTAAAATACTTTGACCCACTCAAACAATCCATCAAATCATCCATGCGTGGTAAAGGAAATCTATACCTGATAGTAATCTTGTTTATGGCTCTGGAATCTGTAAACATACATCATTCACCTCCTTTCTTTAGACTGAGTACTATTGGTATAGCACATGGATTAAGACTCTCTCTGATCAATCCCTTATCCATCAATTCTTGCACTTGTCTTCCAACTTTTGCATTCTCTTGAGGAGTAAATCCATATGCTGCTTTGTTTGGGAAACTTGCTCCAGGTATTAGATCAATGTGATGCTAATACTCCTGATTAGTGGTAACGCATTTGGCAACTCATCCACAATAATATCAGCAAAGTCATTCAACAGAGTTTTGATTTCTTCATGTAATCATCTAATTTTGTGGAAGTTAAAATTACCTTAGGTCTCCCTATGACAGCAAAATGCATTTATTCACCTTTTCCAACTTCTTGCAGCAATTCTTTCCCACTCATCAGCATAACATTGTTTCCATGCGCTTCTTTGCCTGCTTCATCCTTCAATGGAAGCAGTGTGTGTTTATTTCCATCCTTCTCCAGAGTGTAAGTATTTCTTCTCCCATCATGAATAGCTTTCCAATCAAACTGCCAAGGTCTTCCCAGCAACACATGGCATACATCCATTGGCATTACATCACACAATACCACATCCTTATAAGTACCAATCTGTATCTCTACTTGCATTATTTTGTCACAATAAGTTGATGTCCTTTTTGCAGCCATGACACTTTGTAAGGAGTAGGGTGTGTTGTTTTCACTAGTCCTAACTTGTCCACCATTTCTGTAGAAGCAAGGTTATCAGTGCTTCCACTGTCAATTATCACTTTACAACATTTTCCTTTGGACTTGCATGTAGTTTTCAATAAACTCTTTCTCTGTGATGGTTCTCCTATCTCTTTCTCTGCCTTGAGCACCATTTTCAACAACAAAGATTATCCTTCTTCAGGTGATTCTTCCTTGTTTGCGGTTTGAGTTTTTTCTTCCTTTGCCTCAGCCACATTAACATTCCTCTAACTTGTCGCTTTATTATGAGGACAGTGCCATGATCCATGTCCCCATTCTCCACATGTATAACATCGAATATCTCTTCCTTGGCCTCTTCCTCTAGGTGCAAATCTTCCTCTATTAAAGTCTCATCTCTGTGGTGATCTACTACTTGAACTTCCTGCTTCACTCTGATGTTGCTGAAATCTTGGTCTAGTAGTTCCTCTACCTCTTGTTGAACTCTTCCCTCTGTTCCTTTGATTTTTCTTCCTCAACATCTTCTCTTCTGCCTTAAAAGCTAATTGATAGGCATCTTCAATTTTCTTCAGACTCAACAAGATGATCTCATCCTGTATGTCATACCTTAAGCCATTTATATACCTAGCTACTTTCTCTTCATCATCCTTTGCATGTCCTGCTCTAATGTTCATCTTATAAAACTCTTTTGTATATTCTTTGACAGTCATCCCTTTTTGTCTCAAGTTTTGTAATTGTTTAAAAAGATTTAACTGATAATTTTTTGGCATAAATTTAGCTTTCAATTTACCTACCATTTTATCCCATTGTTTGATCTTGGACTTTCCTTTTCTTGTTCTGGATGTTTGTAGTTCATCCCACCAGATAGTTGTATCACAGTTCAATCTGGTAACTGCAAATTTCACCTTATTTTTGTCATCAACCTCCTCCTCGTAGTCAAAATACTTGTCCAATGAGCTGATCCAGTCCATCAACTCTTCTACATTGAGATTCCCATCATACAAAGGTATTTTCGTCTTTGGTCTTCCACTTGCTTTGGCCAACACTTGAGAACTTTGACAGCTTCACTTTCAACCTCTTCTTCTTCCTCAGAAGATTCTTCTGTCGCACTGGCGTCTCCTTCATCAGTTGCTCTCCTCTGAGCAGTCTCCATTGTCTCCATCCTTATACGCAGACTCCGGATCTCATTCAACAGAACTGCATTTGCTATAGGTCTCCCTCGACCTATGCCAGCTCCTCTCCTCGATGGCATGTTTACTGCAGCAAAACTTAATCTTTGTGATTTTTGATACCAAAATGATGCAAGAGGTTGACGAAATGAGGTGGTATTCTGAAAATAGACTAATGGTTAACTTTATAACCAATCAGTGGCGCACAAACAAATGTTCTTTACTTGGATTTCCCCCAAGGGTCTCGCGTAGTTGTACTATCACCGCCAGTCCCACTTTAACTCTTCCTCTATCTGAGCGCTTCAATCTGCGCAGTTGGTTTTGCTCCGTTAGATCCAACAGCTATCACGTCGTATCATGCGCTAACTAACTGAATGATCACCACCGTCGATTAACCGCGCTTGATTTAACGGTCGCTGCGCAATCTCACGCCAACTCTAGCATGATCGTTATCATTTCGGAAGCACGCGAGAAAAGAAATTTTGGCGTGCTACGGGTCGACCTCTAAGGCTAATCATGCGGACTTGTAACAATACCACTTACCACTTCTTAAGCGCGCGATATACTACTTCCCGCTTATCAAATACTAACCATGTGTTTAAATCAAACCTTTTAATAAAGGTGCTTAAGAAAATTTTAACACTTAACCGCAATATTAATGCTTAAGCTCAATATTAACCTTTAACACTTAATCCACTGTGATTTATGAATAAAACATTTAAATAGAGGAAAATACCTGATTAAGTCCAGAACGCCGATACACAGATATGAATGAACTTCTGCACCAGGATTAACAC
The DNA here is from genome assembly GCA_031772625.1 of Pinus tabuliformis. Lineage (NCBI taxonomy): Eukaryota > Viridiplantae > Streptophyta > Pinopsida > Pinales > Pinaceae > Pinus > Pinus tabuliformis. The sequence goes on from CM062807.1 coordinate 740,605,285, forward strand.
GCAACACCACACTTAATCATTTATTCAACAAAATATAAATTACAGAGTCTTGGCCCTCTCGGCTCGATTACAACAGTTTGTATGACCTCTATTCAATTTCAAACCCTATCTTTGTCACTCAAACTCTCGCTTACACACTCTATCTCTCAATCATCTAATCTCCTGTCATTACATTCTTTTCTCTTTTATGAATCAAATCCTATCATAACTGCGTTAACAACTCGATCTCTATTTTAATCAATCTAACAATTAAATCTCTATTCTCAAGCTCTGTTACACACCTATTCTAACAACTTATCTCCTATCTAAAAATAACACAATATTTTAATTATTACAATAATGAAGTAAAGATCATTTTCGAGAAGTCCAACCCTCTCTACTAAAACTGACTTTTGACCACTCAAGTCAATGAAATTCATCTCTTGCTAGCCACAACATGTGAACATACAATCACATTGTTGGCTAAGTCTGGATGCTCCTGCATCAAGCATATTCCAGAGATTTTACTTTGACTAACGTTTAACGCCAAAACCCTAAAATTCCACAATCTCAACAATCATTAAATACATACATCTCATATTGCATTTCACACTAGACAATGTTACTACTAGGATTTAACTACAAAACCCTAGATTATCATTTCCAATGATCATCTAACATATTTCATATTATATCACACATACTAGATAATTTTAATTCCACTAGAGTTTCGCTACAACACCCTAGATTTCCATATATCATCATCGTATAATCTTAGACAAGGACTTCCATTAAATCTTAAGACTCATGACCATCAATGACGAGGTTAGCACAGATATCTAGGAATTCATAATCCTAAGACTCATGACCATCAATGACGAGGTTAGCACAGATATCTAGGAATTCATAATCCTAAGACTCATGACCATCAATGACGAGGTTAGCACAGATATCTAGGAATTCAACCAAAAGGAAATATATATATATATATATATATATATATATATATATATATATGTGTGTGTGTGTATATGTATATGTATATGTATATGTATATGTATGTATATGCCTAGATTTTATCGCCATGAAAAGTACATTTCATATCATGTGTTATTCAAACCCAACTTCGTAACAATATCAAATAAGAGTTAGATACACAATCATTTTGATTACACTAGGGTTTGATCAGGTAAACACACTCATACCAAGGAAAACATTTCTAAAACAATATAAGGGTTTTTTTCACAGATTCGATCAAACCCTAATAAGTTAGGGTTCCAATGTAGAACACGCATTCCACCAAACCCTAATGTGCTAGGGTTCTAATGTAGAACACATCAAACCCTATATTACCAAAACTACAAAGGTTTCTGGATTTTAGACCTTATCACTCAACCCTAACAAGTTAGGATTTACTGATCATACCAAAATCCCAAACATGACATCATCAATAAAAACTTCAACTATCATTTCACAATATCCCTAATCAGCTTTAGGATTTCGGACATTCACAATAGCATACATGTTGGTTAGGATTTCTAAAACCTGTCTAGGGTTCTACATAGTCTATCAAGTATATGAGTGGAGTGGGTATATTTATCAAGACATGAATCACCCAAACAAGAATCACTAAGATTCAATATAGCTAGTCATAACATAGTTAGTAATAGATCATCAGATGAGTAATCCTTTCAATTAATGTATTCAAAGCATACCTTTGTTTCTTGACCAACCTTGTCTTGAGAGATCCTCCTTTCAGATGTTTTTCCCTAGTCAAGACAACAAAGGGAGAAAGGTGATTAGTATTTAACATAATCAAAACTAAATGAGTACATGAACCCAAAACTAAAAATAGATGAGACACTTATCTTTGGGATTTGTTGGGAGCTCCCTCCAAAGCTTGAGGTAAACCTACAAACTTAAAACAATACAAAAATGTCTTTTCCAAAATATTTTAAAGCCCTACAAATTCTAAAACATATAAAACAAGATATGTAAAGCTATAAGCAAAGGAATTAGTAGTGTAAGTCCCTAATGTAGGGTTCTTCGAGCTTGACTTTCTTTGAGTCTCCTTTACCAAAGTTGGCTTGATCTCTTCTTCTCTTCTTATTCTTTGGAATCTCGGGATAGTGACTTTTGTAGTGACCTTTCTTGTGACATTGATAGCACTCTATCTCAGACATGTCAACTTTCTTCCTCGATCTCTCGAGCATGATCAAGGTTAGATATGAATGGGACAAAATTGTCTTTTATCCCTTCTACCATCAGAGTCATAGCCACCAATTCTAAATCCCTGAATTTCGCTTTGTCGGCATCACTGGATTCTTTTGTAGGCTTTTTTACATTTCCTTTTAACAAGTCCAACGCCTTGTTCTTCTCGAGGATTAGGTCAATCCTATTCTTCCAAGATCTGAAGTCAGATGTTCCTTCAAGTTTGTTCTCACCCTTGATTGAGTTAGACATCCTCCTTGAATATAATAGACTTCTTCCTTGAGATAGTACCCATGAATGGATCAAGTGCATGTAACTGCCTTTTTCTTCCTTCTTTACCAAACCTCTGATACCATGTTGGAAAACCAGAAAGACAATAAAGATTTTCTTAACCTTAATAATTACTTGTGATGTTTCTTATTATTACAATTATTTATATCTTCTTTCTTTAGTTCATCAAGCAATTACCAAAAGCAACAACACATAAAACAATAGACACCAGATGTAGGCACATGTCAAGGCAAAACCCCCCCTCGAGGGGAAAACCCAATCAAGATAATTCATTTTTTCAATATTATTCCTTGAGACTCTTCACCCTAGACCAAGACCAGACCTTCCCTCCACACCAAGTCAGCCTCCAGAAGTTCGACCTCATCCCAGGAACTTCGACTATGCAGCGACTTACGACAACTGACAACGCCCGGCAGTAATCCAACTTGGAAGACTTCAATCTCCCAATCTACAGCATGAAACAGAGAGATACCACCACCAAAATTTTGATTTTCCTTGTCTCCTTAGACTCCCCCAAACTCGCATTCACCTCGGCTTCCCGGCAACTGACTTCGTACATTTTTCCAGCTACAAGAAAACTTCGCACTTTTGCCCAACAACAAGAAAGTTCGAACTTGATGAGAGAGAGATGCTCCAAATGAATTCAATGTGCTTCCTTTTATAAGCTTCTTGTGGGGTTGAATGGGTCTTTAGGCCGACATGGTGTGGAGGTTACATAATTCATATTTGACTCAATACTTAACCTTTTTACATGATTCAAAACCCTAAGAAGGGTCTCTTTAAATGTACAATAGTTCTATAGACTCAGAATAAATCTTAAAAGTCCTCAATGGGGACTTTAACCTAAGACATGTTGACCCAATCATGAAACCCATGCTTTAATAAGTCACAACAATAATAATAAAAATTATTTTCTTTATTCTTTTCACAAGTACATTACATGATGACTCAAGTACATTATTGAAGACCGAACATAGTTATTTTTTCCAAAAGTGACTCATGATGAGCCCATGGTGGAGGAGGACGAGCATTCATCTTTTGGGCCAACCACCGATTTAGAGCATACAGATGCACAGACCGTCACTAGAGTTGCAATACTTCCAGACAATAGATCTCTTCGGGCATATATAGATGGGATTTGCAGCATTTCTAGGCTACCTCTGCACAGCGGAAAGGGAGATGCAGAATTACCCCGACAAGTTTTATGTACCGACCAGGTCAGTGTGATGAGGTGACATGAGCTACATAGGGAGCACCATTCGCAGGATGGGCAATTATTTTCATGTATGGTTGTTTGTGCATTCGGTCCCTCTCTCAGGGTTGGATGGCGAGAGATATTGAGTAGGTATCATGTGGAGTTGGTTAGGAGGTTAGATGCATCCATGGCCATAGTTCAGCAGAGGTTATGGATTACCAAAGGGGCTAGAGGGCCACACTGTTGTTGGGATCTAGGTGGGCTTTTGCATCACATCATGGAGTCGGTCGATGATGGTAGTAGTTGCATGATGGACTCGATGGTTGGGCACACAAACCATTTCATATCCCCTATAGAGTTCCTGACAGCACTAGTGACAGGATGGATTGACAGGGGAGAAGGAAGATTTCATGAGTTTTCATGGCATGTTGGGCATACATGGGATTGTATGATGATTAGCCTACTCTAGCAGGAATTGGTAGGAGGAGGTGGCATCGGCAAGCCACTAGATAGAGTATTGTATGGAGACAGTGCTCTCTCACTGGTATATTGGACACGAGCTACTGAAGATAGGCTCAATAGTGTTATTCACGTTAGCATGTGAGGAGTTTGGGCGCTTAAGTCTATCTGCGCAGATGAGGAGATATAGCTCACAGCGTGGAGGGCTTACCAGCAAAGTGGTAGTAGAGATGGCAACCCTAACAAGCTGCGGGATAATTCCTATGGACTCGGCCTTAGAGCTTGATATCTAAGCGTGTATAGGGGTATGCAGCGATGCACAACAGTATGCGGAGGAATACGAAGGTGTGCAGTGGTGTGTAGTGATGTGCAGGGTTGTATCATGGTGTAGGAAGAGTGCTTCACATATTAGTGCATTCCCTCATAGGGTGACAGACACATCGATACAGGAGGGATAGCAATTGATCTCGAATGATGCAACGACATGTAGCAAGGTTCGGTAGTGCATAGAGATGTGCGATCGGGTGCAGTTGTATACCAGGAAACACGAGGATACATGGTTATATGCAGTAGTGTGCGGGGTTGCATTGCGAACAGAGGGAGTGCTACTAGCAAGGAGATTCCTTGACGAGGATGTCAGGCATGTCATTGGGTTGGACATACCTAGGTTCGGAGAGCAAATCGGCCACAGGATAGTTCGGGAGCGTCCACACGGGTTCTTGATCATACCCATCGAAACCCACACATCTTCCACTCATTGGCACCACGTATAGTAGAGGGGAGCCTTGTTGTGTTCGATTCATACCCATAGTGTGGTTAGAAAGACTTGGGGGATTTTCCTGAAACTATGAGATTCAGTGCCTCAAGGGCATGATAGATATTCTACATTGGAGGAGCAAGGTCGGTGCGCGAGTTGACAGCCATAGGTTGGGAGATGAGGTGATCTTTTGTAGCGATGGAATTTCGTTCATTATTGAGCCTACACTTGGGGACTTGGTCATGAGGGAGACATATGCCACTCTTTCCACAGGGCATATTGGGATCCTGCATGAGCAAAGGATACCATGTATAATTGAGGCAGTGTTCCAGTGGGTGTCTAGGCTCCAAACATTGTATTGGAACATTATCGAGAGGGTGGATGGCAGACTTAGTGGTGATGGCTGGAAGAAGCAGGATGGATCCACATACATTGAGTCGATTGCGAGTATCGAAAACCCACCTATTGGCTGCATTTAGGGGATAGCTATTTGGCACATGCGGTTTCCAGTGGTCATCAGTATTACACAGTGGTAGGCAGAGGGCAGTTTAGCATGCATCAAATTAGTTCATGATATATGGAGCATACATATTGATTGCATGCAGGGACTAGAAACAAGGCACAGATGGATTCCAACAGTTGTCAGAGTTATGTCACAGCAGGTCTGGCTATGGGATCTGGGGATTCAGTTGGTTGATAAATCACTTTGTCTCATGATGAGCAGAGTCATGGCAGACAGTGGTCTAATTCACTCTTGGATTGATACATGGGGGTTCGTGGAGGCCTTCATCGTATGGCGAGGTAGGATTTCCATGTTGATGCACAGGTTCGGGGTTAGCTTTGGATGGATAGGCTTTGGCATCATGGAGATGCCTAGGCAGGATGTATCTGGCATTTGTTAATATTTCACCAATAGGTTCCAGGAGAGGAGGATACGGTATGTGCATGATGGGCAGTCAGTTGTAATCAGAGTAGCGCAGCGTCGGCATGGTGGCATATTTTTGAGATTAGCATGGGACCCTGGTATCGAGGGATTCATTTATGACAGGATGGTGCAAGGATTTAGGGTAACTCAATGGCACATTTGGGACCCCGGAGTTGTTTGCAGTGAAAATTTGGTCGGCAGAGAGAGAGAGCGCTTGTTCGAGCATTACTTGAGGACAAGCAATTTTTAGCGGGGAGAACTGTAATATCCTCAATTTTGTGAGCATGGGAGTCACTAAGGAATTTTGCCCAATTTTAGTAATATTAATTAAAAAGGTGGCTAGTATTATTTTATTGGAGAATAGTGGCAATTTATTATTTTATTAAATGTTGGCAAAAGTGGCAGTGGAAAATGGCCTGCACCAATGAAATAATATTAAAAAAAGAGTCTAGAGGCATGAGGGAAAATTATAGGAGGATGGACTCATTTGTGGATTATTTTGGTCATTTTACAATTTCAACATTAGTTCTCCTGAGCTACTTAGCCAAAATAACCATGTTCAACACAAAGAATTTCCGAGCGGAAATTCCACCTCTACCTTCGGTGAACTTCAAGTGCCACCCTAGGGGAGTAAGAAGTCCATCTCAAGACTTCTCTAAGAGATATATTGCAGACCATTTCCAAATGGAGTGTGCTTCTCTTAGGGCGCAAGAGGAAATTCAAAAGGGCTGAGAGAAGCTAGAAAACAGTAGATTTTTGGTCGGAGATTTGCAGAGATTTATCCATAGGGAGGGCGAGTTTTTCCTTGGTGATTTGCAGGTTGAGAGCGTTGTATTTTGGAGGGCTGAATTTATCTATTTCAGAGGTTTATGGATAGCGACTACGCAGACATTTTGACAAGGAGATTTGGGGAGTTCGAGCTAAGGATAAATAAAGAGGGTTGGAGGAGTGATTTTCAAGGGTTGGAGAACATTTTTCCAGTAATTAATTGACCTTCTACAGTAGAATTATTTTTAGAGAGCATTTTTCCAGCGAGTTAAAACCATACACATTTCTTGGGGTCACCGGGGCATGTTGGATTCAGCCCAAACCCTTCTTGGGTTTTGTGGGTTTATTGAGAGGAGTCTCTGGCTAATTTTATAGAATTTTTTGGGAAATATTCCGCCCTGAAATCCTTGTTCTTATAGCAGGATAAATTGGTAGTTAGCTGGGGAATTTGCATCACTTCTTGGGCTCAATTTTGGCTTGGAGTTCCAAGCCCTTTCTGGGTATTTCAGGGGTTTTAGAAGGGAGTCCATGACTGCGATTTCAAGGTGAACCAAGCATTCTTCAGGGAAGAATCTTCAGTTCCATTCTAGCAACAGAACCAGTAATTTTTTGGGTAGTGCACAGTACCAGTTTGGGCCAATATTTCCTCCATACCAAAGTTGTACTACATGGGGCTTGCATAGCTTGCGTAGCAAGCCCAAATTCCAAAATTTCAACTCATTTTATATACTATTTTATCATTGCTTGGTATTAGATGTTAAATTCCAATTAGGAATGTTACAAAATACACCACTGATATGACCCATATGACAAGAGATTGAGTGTTTTTCATTAAAGGAAATGACCCAGAATTATAACAGCAATGAATTTATTAGCACACAGGCATGTAAACAATTGCTACAAGGCACAAAACTCAGATTTAGAACCTGGTAATTACTTCAGCAAGCAGACCTGGGCACAATAGACGATTTGATGATGGGTATCAGCTCCCCAATGGCAAATATATATTCATAATTTATTTCTCTGTATACAGCAGCTCAATATGTCCCAATGACCAGAGGTTCAATCTCATTTCAAGCCTGGAGTGTCTCCTTACAGCATTGCCTTCAACCAAATAGATAAATTACCTCTGTGTGCACCTTAATGGCTTGATTTTTCAGCAAGGGTAGATGCAGTCTTGTGCTCAGAATGCACCCAACTAGAGATATGACTCTCGACCAACAAATGAACTACTTCACCCAAGAGAAACTCGACCCAAATGAAGTCAGAACTCCCATGTGAATGATATGGAAGCTGGGACTCTTTATGGGCTCCTTCAAACTGTCAAGATGAGATAGAAAATACCAACTAAGAACATAAAATCAATTGACAACACTTTTCTACCTCAATATCTCCAGCAAATCTTCTTCTCCTTTGAATCCCAACAGTGAAATCTGGGTGATTTCACTCACAAATCCCAAACTAGGGTGTCTCATTGCAACACTGAATTCTGCTATGGCAACTAAGGTTCCAAACCCTCAGCTTCTCCTTCAAACTCTATCTAAGAGCTCTTTCTCCAAAATCACAATGCACGAATGAGGAGAGTTTCCTCATTTTCCTTATTTAATGAGTTTAGAGTTGTCTTTTCACCTTCACCTTCCCCTTTTTCTTTTCTTTTTGTTTTTTTATAACTAACTTACATTTTCCCTCCTATTAAATATTTAAAAGCACTTTTCCTTTCTTTATTAAAGTCACTTTTAATGTTAGAAAATGTTTAATTCGCCTTTGTTGTCACACTAGCCACCCAAAGACCATTTTTATCACGTTGCCCTGTAGATATTTTCATCCTGATACCAACGAGCTATTACACTAAGGTGTTTCTCCAAGTAATCAGCCTAAAACAACACCTTAAGCATAAATAATTAAAATATGTTCGTTATTGACGTCATTTTATAGAAATCATCATAACACAACTGAACCAAGAGCAAACCGTGCAAAATTGATCTCAATGATGAAATATGATAAACGATCTCAATCGGACCCATAAAACTCCTCTGAAACCCTCTAGGTCCACCATTGGAGTAATCCTGCTCCTATGACTAGGCTAACACAAGCTCTAGAAAACCCTCCTAACCACCTCGTCTAGTAATCCAAAATTTGGGGGCATTACAATCAAATACTATACCTTGAGGGGATTGATAGGCTACTTCGTCTCTTAGGCAATTAATCCATAATGGGCATTACAACTTATTGAATTGAGATTTGATGCTTTGCCCCTTTTAGATTAAAAACAAGATCATTGTTGAAGTCCTAATGCATAAAAAGAGACATTTTACACAATGAAAAGCACAGGTTACTCCTAACATTTGCCTCATCAGTCCAAATAATATTTGAATATAATCATGGCTCTCAATGTCATCGATATCTGTCCCATTTTTACAAAGGAATAATTGCACCAAGAAGTTTCTATCCCTAGTTTCAAACTCTAAAAAGAAAGGTTATTGCGCTGAGAGGCGCAATGTATAGCCCAATATGATGTGTCCCTCATCAAAGTCGAAATTTTGTTTATGTCGGCCAAAATAAAATAAAATAACGATAAACAAATTAAACCAAATAATAAACAAACAAAAAAACAATTAGTTTAAATGTTTTATATAGTTATACAAATTCAACATATATGCCTTTTCGCATCAAAAAAATGGCGCTTGTATGCATTAGGGTTTCATTGAGTGGAAATGTGGGAAGAGGTTTGGAAACCATGAACCATCTCTCGATGGATGCGAAGGGAAAACATGGGACCGAGGCAACAAACCTCTAGTGGGCAGTCAAATCTGGGTGGGAGCTTGCAGCTTCTCCAAAGAGGCAAGGTCATCTTGGTTGGTGGAGTGCAGGGGACCAGAATATTCAGATGGAGGAAAACATGGCCAAGCGACGAGTCTCACACTCAGGGCTACAATGGTGTTTCCGCTCTGCTGCAAGTGTTTCGTAACCCTACCCGAGATTGTGGGAGTTGACACATCCTTATTGGATTGGTTGAACATGGTTACTTGGACGGAGGCGACAACAAATTATATTGTGGCCTTTGTCTTTAGGTATCTCTAGTTCCACTCTTCGGGACTCCACTGCGGTCTCATGTTATTTGTTGTCATTTACCTGTCTGGACAAACTACATTTGGACTAGATATGTTGAAATTCCTGCATATAAATATTGGTGTGGCGGTCGAGCACTCGAAACTACCATACCTACGTGTTTCCTCTACGCTAGAGGGGAGAATAACTTATTTGGGCACCCAAAGTTCTGCGGTAAAAGGGGACAAAGACCCACGGATACAGGATGACCAAACTATTTCACGCTCTACTAAGACAGAACCTTATCAACAGTTGTGATTTGGCTCAAAAGGGGCGTCCCCTGTTTCGACCTATTTCATCAATTGGACCATTGAGAGCACGGTGCCATATGGAACATCTGAAGTAGATCAGATTCTTGGCAACAATAAGGATATTAGCGCCCGGCTACTGGTAAATTCTCCTTGCTTTCAAATATTTCAAAAGACCCATATCAGGTATTCCTTATTAATTTGGGTGAATACATCAGACAGGGTGATACAATTGAAGCATTACATCACACAAAAAAAAACTGGATACCCTGCACATATGCAAAACTTGATATATGAGGGCAAAATAATGCAGGATTACTTGCTCCTGATGGATTATGACATCCTATTATCATCATCCATAACCCTTAACCTGAGACTTAGAGGAGTTGTGGCTTCCAGTAAAATTAAAAGTGTAGGAGGAGGTATTGGGCGCAGCACATCAAAAAACACAGTATTAAAACAAAAGAATAAAAATGGAGGACCATCCTTCAAGAACATTCTACAAGAAAAAAACGCAGACACAGAACCAACAAAACAAGTTGGTACATCACCCAGTGCAATATCGTGGAGCAACTGAACTACACTCCAGAACTAAACATAGACACTCCAGAAACAGCTTGGCATTGTGCCACATTTGAAACACAAGCCATTATTTGTCGTTTCAACTACTTTTGGCCAAAACCAATAGATCGTTTTCACTTGATTCTTAATAATTGGACACTACAATGTGAAATACACCTATGCTCCAAAGGTTTCTTCATTGTAAATTCCCATCATCAAAGGCAAGAGACATTATCCTACAAGAGGGGCCATGGTTCTAGGGATTGTCGGGCCTCTTCATCACACCTTGGTTTCCAGATTTTGACGCAAATGCCATGGTCATTTCTAGGATGTCGGTTTGGGTTCAGGTGCACAATCTCCCCCTTCATTTCTGGGACAACCAAGTCCTAGCAAGCATAGGGAACAACACTGGGAAGTACATCAAGACAGACACCCAAGGAATGGAAGAAAGGGTCTTCACATTCGCACGAATATGTGTGGAAGTAGATCTCAACAAAGGATTACTAGATCGCATTCAACTAACCCACAAACAACAGAAGTGGACACGGACTATAGATTATGAGAACACAACTTTTAGGTGTAGAAATTGTAGGTAGACAGGGCACCTTAATAATACATGTCTTGAAGCCAAGAAAGATGCCCAAAGAAAGAAGCAGATTGGGAAATAGCCCAAAGGTTAGCAATTTCCCCCGCTTGAGTCCGACGAAGAGGAGGATGAAGCTGAGGATGAACCCTCACCCAATGGGAACAACCAAACACCAAATGAACCAAAAACACAAGGGGAAACCCCACAATACCCAATTGAACCTTAGAACCAGCCAATGCAATCATACATGATACCAGAAGAAAGGGATAACAGTGGGAACAAGCGTATACACTCATCAAGGCAAGGACAATACAAGACTTGAAGTTGGGAATCAGCCCACACTTATCTCTTCGATGCCGTCTCAAGGGGAATGGCGCAAGGTCAAGAAAGAGAAAGGGAGAAAAGCCTAGCTTTTCTCTTCATATGTATATTAGTTTGTTTTTTGTAGGTTTCTGATTATCATCAGTCATGGACTTGATGGTGGTATGTTTCTTTTTTTTCCCATAGGAAAATCTAGGTAGATCAACCCCAAAGAAGATCTTTTAAAGCTCATCAGCCAAACTAGCAAGACCTAACCCCAAGGGCGTCAAGGAGAAAATTACATTATTTCTTGACTTTTGCAAAACAAATTATGAGTAACAAAAAACAAAAAAATCATCAAAATATTTTTAAGGAAATAAATTATCTCAAACATTAGTAATGAAACAAATGATTTCAAGAGTAATCTTGATGCAGTAAATTAGTATTTTTTTGTAAATCAACACTCTTTTCGTTCAAAAAAAAAAGATATACATCCAATACTTCAAAAAACATGTGGTCTCACCCCAACCGAGTTTGTTGACCAAAGTCCGCAGAAGGTGGCAGAAATACAAAAGAGACGCCAATAACAATGTCCACAAACAAGAGGGCCATAGGCTCCAATAGACAAACAAAACACAAAGAAAACTAGAGGACATACTAGTAGTCTAAGGTGATAGAAGCTTGGGTTATCTGGAGCAGTTCCCGGACGATGCGAAGGACGGAAGTTGCACTGAACGTGCCCTTTGAATTGTGCCATCCATTCTCCAACTTTTCCACTTTCTCCACTAGATGGTCTTGTCCCCGCCAAACTACCACCACTCGCTCCCTGACCTGGCACTGGAAGTAATGCATGCGGTCCAATGTTGCCATCATCTCATCGTGCTTTTCCCGATTGATTCGTTCAACCAAATCTCCCCGATCCACCAAGGATTGGATTAGGCCTCGACAATTTTCCAAGCAGCAGTGATGCAATCCTTGTGGGTTTGGGGTGTCACAACGGCCATCGTTTTGAGCTTCATGAGCTCTCCTACACCCACCACCCCTCTGAGAGCCAAGAGTCTGAGTATTACTACCAGTGCGAGATGTCTTCGTGCTGCAGCTGCCACCACGCCAAGTCAACTGCCCCCGACTCCTGCCCCCTCCTTGGGATGCTAGGCGTCGAGCACTGCGAAGTCTGCCACCTCGCCCTCCAATCCCTACACCCCGAGCCCTGCCCACTGGTTGGTTCCCACTTCCATCCACCATGGTTTCCAATGCAAGGGCCTCCTCCCTCCCCATCACTGGCTTCGCCAGAAGGATAGACCATCTATGTTGAGGATTAGAGTGCATTTGCCACCACCCAAGCACACCCAATTTGACCGAGGGTGTTGCCCTGTCTGCTAAATTGAATTGTTGCCCACCCATCCACTAGACAGAACTCAAGGTTCCCCACCTACTCCAACGCGCGACGGTAGCTCCACCACTCCACTCGTCAATCCACCCAGAACGGGTTCGAGGAGGTGGAAGCATGAGTAGATTGTCCCCATCCTGCAGAACCCAGATAGAATTATGCCAACCGTGAGATAGCGTCGCTCTCATGGAGCTTGGGAAGTTCGCTCGACCGTCGCCGCTAGCACCACCTTCACATTCCCCACCACACCCGTCACTCCACTATACAGAGCCGATTACCAGGAGGACGACGGTCCTCCAGAAGCTTGGCGCCTCCCAATCGCCGCCCTCACCATGGCACTGTCAGCTTTTACATAGATGCTCCTTACCCCAAATGAACCAGAAATAGCATTTGCCTTCACACAATGGCTGCCAAACTAGTCCAGCCCTCCGACACCCCTTTCGTCGTCGAGCAGGAGGCCAAGTATAGTTCCACCACCAAACTTGAGCACTGAAACAAAATCCCAGCACCTTCCTCATCCCATTATCGCTCCTTGTTCCCAATGTAACGTAAATACTCACACGCCTGAAATCTAAGGCTTTTGTACGCCATTCCCTCCTCTGTATAAGAAGAGGGGACCAGGAAGTACGGCCCTCCCCGACAACCCATTTGTCACCCCTCATGGGGCCCAACGGCCACGTTAGTCCTGGGTTTCACCCCCGTCGGGGAAGTGGCCTCCTCCTCCACTATCCGCAGCTCTTCAAGGTGGTTATCTCCGTAGGAGGGAGGTCAGTCTTGTTGCATTTCCTATCCCTGTAATTCATAGCCCTAATTTGCTTGGAGGTTGGTTGCCTTGTTACCTTTCCGATTAACATGCTCTGTGATCACATAATCAAAAACTGAGAGGTGGGATTGGATGTGTTCCCCTATCGAATCCAAGCGCCAACTTTTAATTACCTTGTCCGAGGGCAAGCCATTGATAAGGCGCTAAAGCATAGAGGTTGCTATCTGAGAGTCCCCAGTGACATGTAGTTTTGTGATTCCGAGATCCTTGATGCAGTAACTTATTAAAACTACTCTTCAAAATATATTTAGTAATACCTAGAGGGACATTATTAAGAATTATTAATTGTCAAAAGTTGTGATACCTAAAATTAAATTAAATATATGTGCAGTATCAATCCTCTTGCAAAATATTACCAAGATTGTCTTTCTTCTTCATCACCAACTAATTACTAACCGACAATTACATACACATATAGATATATAACACACACAATTGTAACATTCACAAACATTACCATCCAAATCCAAACACATAAATAAACAAACCACTCAAAGCATCCAAACGCAGAGGTACAAACCATTCAAAGCAAGCAACAAAAATAAGAATAATATAGTCATGTCAAACAAAGAAAACATAATGTAAATTTCAAAGTATGAAGTTTATCTCAAACATATACATAATAATGAAAATCTAAAAATGTATCATTGTTGCCCTCAACTAGAACCAGCCTAGATCCATCTAACTTCGGATCTATCTTGCACCGAGAGGGATCAAATCCCTTGAGGTGCAAACCTTTCCTCAAATTCCACACTCCAAAAGGAAGGTTTGCACCTCGAAGGAATTTGATCTCTCTCTGCACATGATAGATCCAGAGTTAGATGGATCTAGGCTGGTTATATCCACTTGCTGGAGTTTATAAAACAGCAATTTACAACTAGCATTATAAGGCTAGATTACTATGAATTTTTTATTCCTGGAATTTTTTCGAAGTTATTTTGTAGGCTATTTTTGGTGCTTGTTTTTCCATAGTAAGATTGAGACTTCCTCATTCCATTGAGATGATATTAACATATTCAGTATACTATCCTGGCAATGAACATGTTAACATCTCCTGCCGCATGCACGTGGTGTTTCTCAAGCGATGAAACATCAATCAGCAGTATCAAGAACAAAAGCTAGTACTTAGCTGTGTCTTTCAAACAGTAAACATCATCGAATATGTGCTATCAATATATCTCACAGGAGTCCTATCATATACCCACAAGTACAAACAGTATCACAAATATTAGAGGACTCTGCGAAGGCCTATGTGGTTGAAAGTTCATTTTTTGTCTCCATCCGAGTGTTGTGTGAGATATGTAATAAGCATATGTTTTTAAATTAAGAGTGGTAGTGGACAGTAAAATAGGAATTGTCTGTATTTGGTAGATGTGAAAATGAGTTTCTTTCGTTCTTTATTGGCAATGAACTTCGTAAGACATCTTTTATCTTTTATTTTTTGATAAGGTGACTGCTTTTGATCTCTGTTAGCGGTCACTCCTATCGAAATATATTTCAGCGTTTCGGAAACATCTTTTTGGGTTACGAAAAACCATTGAAGCATTTCAGTGGCGTTACATATCATTGAAACGCTATATTCATCCATTTCATCCGCATTTCTGTCGACCATTTCGGCAGCATTTCCGTCTTCGGTTTTCAGTTTTAGGTTTAAAAAGTTATTACTCAAGTCATAATAAGCGGTGCAAAACCTGCATGAAAACATTCTACCAAGTAGCAATACATTACAATTGGTAGACATTCATTACAAACAACTATATCAATTGGTATAGGCTACAGGTACTTAAAAGCAGTGGAACGGAAGAAATACAAGAAATTTGTACCAAGAATGGTGGGGAAATGACGTTCTCATACTAGCCAACTGTCAAACTTGCACGTGTCATAAATTAAAAGATTTCAACAAGTGTGGCAGAAGGAACCAACAATACTAGGTTGTAAGTGGCTTTTAGCAGTTTCTGTATTGCTTTTCAAATGCTGAACTGTGTAGTAAACTCATTGCTAGATAAACTGTACACAAAGCCTTAAAGTTTCACCTAGCACATACTATAGGAGACCATTGTTTTGCTAGGGATAACCAATAAGCATATGCTTGTAGATAAACAGCATATAGAGAATCAAGTATAGTGTAAAAAACATGGTGGTCGTTGCATAGCATCCGATAAAATAGCATTATTATCAATACAGTTTACCATTAACATTTGGAAAAGAAAAAAAAGAATTACAGATTTTTTATTTTGATTAGGCTCCTACCATGAACAGAATCAGAACTCTGCCTATAAGTTTCCCAATGAATATCAAGAAAAGTTATTAAACACCCAAGCAAATACTATTTGATGAGCGATCACAAGAGATTACTGATGATTATTATTCTAACCAATAAGCATATGATAGCCAAAAAGCATATGCTTGTAGATACATAGCATATTAGAGAATCAAATTTAAAAAACATGTTGGTCTTCATATCAAACAGAAAATTCTTCAAATTTTATATTGAAAGTTAACCATTGGAAACATTATTCATTGTTCATTGCTAGTATCCGATAAAAAAACATTATTAACAATACAGTTTACCATTAACATTTGAAACTTTGTTCTACAGATTTTCTGATTTTGATTAGGCTCCTACCATGAACAGAACCAGAACTCTGCCTATAAGTTTCCCAATGAATATCATGAAAATTTATTCAACAACCAAGCAAATACTATTTGATAATCGATCACAAGAGATTACTGATGATTCTTATTCTAACCAATGACCATATGATAACCAATAAGTATATGCTCGTAGATATACAGCATATAGAGAATCAAGTTGTACAGTGTAAAAAACATGTTGGTTTTCATACCAAATAGAAAATTCTTCAAATCTTATGTTGAAATTTAGCCATCGATAACATTATTTGTTGTTCATTGCATAGTATTCGATAAAATAGCAGTATTATCAATACAGTTTAACATTAACATTTGAAATTTTTTTACAGATATTCTAATTTTGATTAGGCTCCTACCATGAACAGAATCAGAACTCTGCCTATAAGCTTCTAAATGAATATCCAGAAAAGTTATTCAACACCCAAGCAAATACCATTTGATGATCGATCACAAGAGATTACTGATGATTCTTATTCTAACCAATAAGTATATGCTTGTAGATTTACAGCATATAGAGAATTAAGTATAATGTAAAAAATATTTTGGCCTACATATCAAACAGAAAATTCTTCAACTTTTATGTTGAAATTTGGCCATTGATAACATTTTTTGCTGTTCATTGCATGGTATCCGACAAAATAGCATTATTATCAATACAGTTTACCATTAAGGTTTGAAAAAAAAATTACATATTTTCTGATTTTGATTATGCTCCTACCGTGAACAGAATCAGAACTCTGATGATGCCTATTCTCACACTTCTGTGTAAGTCCAGTAAATGAAAGACTGACCAAAGCATACACCAAATTTCTGCCAGGCTATCTCTCTTGCTCCAGTGGGGTAAATTTGACTAATGATGACCCACCTACATCAGTCTCAGGAAGGGCAGATGACGAGAGTGAGAAAATACAAAGAATGTGAGATCAGTCAACTAGCTGAACCAAGCTGCAGTTCTTATTTTAAAAATGAATGAAAAAATATTATAGTAAGGCCAAGGGATAGGCAAAGGAGGCTAATGAGACTAGGAAAGTACATTCTAGCATTCTCTGTGTAGGCACAGGGGAGACAGGACCTTGTTCCTCATCTAAGAAACTAAAACCAGTGTCACATGAATCATGAGTTTGGCTCAGATTCAACCAGAATTGAGATTTTCCGGCTCAGCCAGAGTGAAAAGGGGTTGACCTTGTTTGACTCAGCCAACGCAAGTTTGATTCACAATCAATCAGGAGTCAAACCTTGCTGGCCGACTTTTTCCCAAACTTTCCCAAGTTTTTCCTGAGTTTTCCTGATCCGTGATTTTGTATTTCTGTAAACTTTTGTACCTCAAGTTCTCCCTGATACAAGTCAAACTCTTGGGTCTCCAATCCACTGAGTTTTTCCTGATTCTGCGTCTGGTAACTTTGACTCAAACCATAAAAACTCACAAGCAGAAAGAAAAATGTAAATGAATACCCGTAGTGGTAAGGTATCAAAGGCTACAAAAGGTCGAGAAGGGAGAAGACTCTGTGAGGGCACAACATATATCACTATGATTATAAAGTAAGAAGAACCATGATTTGTGAATAGTAAATAACAACCAAAACAAGTCAATGTATATCTTCTGCCAATCTTGAATCTGACAGCTTCTCTCACATATTCATGCACAAGTCCTAACAGCAGAATATGCAGTCATTGAGATAGAAGCCAATAGTAATAACAGCAAGAAGTAAAACAGGTGTATATGGATCTTTGCAGCAGGAACATAACTGGATAAAAAAAAAAATCTCTAATTATAATTTGCATTGTATGTATCACTGCTTGATTCGTTTTGTTGAATATGCAAGATCTTTTCCCAAGACAAATCAAGGGCAACTTGAAGACAAACCACTGTCACCATGGTTTGTGTTCCTGCTCTTCAGGGTGAATCGAATCACCACTTGGGATGCTTCCCTAATGAAACCACGGTGCTCAACAGCTGGCAAAGGATAGGCAAATCTGCTTTACTAGGGGCTGAAACTGTTTAATCTCCAAGCTTTGCTTTAAATTTCAGCATTAAGATAATCAAAATACATGCTCATGAGGGGAGGACTCTCAAATTCTAATAGCAGACCCTGAGAGTTTCTTCAGATTATAATTTCAAATTACAAGATGAAAATGAAATGACATACAATGTTTAATTAGTCAGCTAACACAATAATTAACATCAATTTAATTGAAAGCAAAATGGGGCAGCTATATATAGAAGAGACATATAATCTTGATTATCGATCAAAGGCAACTTTAACACCCAAGTATGAAAACTCTAAAACAGTGCTAGTATTTAATATCTCAGGATTAGAATGGAAGCACTCCAAGACACTCTCCTCTAACTATAAATGAATGCCAACCTTTTTCCACAGCTTATGAGTAACCAATCTAGGTGTGTGTTAATATAAGTTTTCCTCCAACTCGAGGTAAACCAACAGAGGATGAAGCTGGAATAAACTTAAAATCAAACGTTAGGCACACAGCAAACAAATTGATAAGGCTGCCTCCAACAGGCTGGTTAATTTGTGCAGACTATGAGTGGGTTTATGGTGCAACAGCAATTGGCTATATGGCCTTATTGGAACAAGGCATGTGTAAATAATGCAAATTTCCAAGGGATAGCAATGAATGAGAGTTCCAGCTCATGGTATCAGACTTAAAGAAGTCATATAAACAAGAGCCAATGATAAGGTTTTGTAGATTCATGTAGA
Source organism: Pinus tabuliformis (assembly GCA_031772625.1). NCBI lineage: Eukaryota > Viridiplantae > Streptophyta > Pinopsida > Pinales > Pinaceae > Pinus > Pinus tabuliformis. Next base: position 740,624,255 of record CM062807.1, read on the forward strand.
CAATTTCATGCACTGGTTTCATCAAACAGTTCAGATGCAACCTTCTAAAATCAACTTGATGCTGGCAGCAAATATGAACCAGCTTGCACAAAGCTATTCCTAAGGCTGTTGCATAAATCAGGAATCTCCATTGAGACATTTGTTCAAACAGTTTGGATGCAATCTAAAACAGCAACTCAGACTTGCAAAGATCATAACCCGGATTTAGGGTGTGAGTTTCATTTTCATGTATCTTGGTCTCCAGACATAAATAATATTCTCCAAGTTTCAATTATGAACATATAGTCAGCATGCAGTAAGTGGAATTGAAGGGCGCTGAGCAAACTGTGGAAAAACCCATACAGGTATTTCAACAAACAGTTTAAAATACAAACTGTTTCTTCATGACTATTTCTCAACACCCCTTCAAACATATCAATAGTCAACCATAAGTAATTCCATGCTGAGTTTATCATAAAATACGCTTGAAAATTCTTGTGCAGTCTGTTTTCCAAGGGATTTAGCAATATAATGTACCAGCAGAACAGAACTGAGAGCTAGAGCCTAGTGGGCAGCAACCTTGATATGTGACTTTGAGAGAATGGGGTGCTGAGATAAAAAGGAGACAGCAGACTTAACAGTATATATGGTGGAACCCAGGTCTGCTGCCCAAGAAAAGAGTGAGAAGCAAAAATTTGATTGCTAGAGGAAAGAGTACCCATGCCTTTGCATTCTATTGGGCATGGGATCCAAGGTACCAGCAAAGGGGAAATCACCCACTTCCAAAAGGAGGACAGACAAGCTGGACAATCCATCCTACAAGTCAACCTATCCTCTCAAATTGATTAATACCTAAAGCCCTCACTAATACACTTACAGCGTAGACAAATGCCTGTATATTCTAGCCTAAATATATCATAAGATGCTTCTACGTGTATCCTACCACAGTTTGAGAAAGCTACAACCAAGAAAGTACTTCAAATGATAAGTTTTTTCTGAAAAGAAAACAATAGTACCAGGAAAAACCAGTTGAACAGCACTTGGTGAAGAAGTTACATCCAGCCTCTAAGGCACATCTCAGACCATCCACAAGCTATCTTGCTCAGAAATACACAGACAAATTGCAAAGCTCTAGTATTATATCCTTCAACAACAATGCTTACAATGGCAGGGCAAGCTAAATAAATAAGCCCAAATTCATCCCCCTAACAGTCAATTTTCTAACAGCTATTTTCATGGAAAATGAGGCCTTTTACCCACCAAAAAGTGGGTAAACCCATAGGAGAAAAATTCTCCTACTTTTTACAGCCAGCAAGCCAGCAGCCCTGCATTATTCATTATATGATGATATGCCCAATTCCTCCGCCATTTGCACCAGTCAACCAGCTCTCACCATCCAGCATTCCTCTTGAAAGGTGGGTCACCATTCAGCAGGTACTTTAATCATTTTGCAATCACATGTTTTTATTTAAATTTTTTAGCATTCTAACATGGATAAATGGGTGATCTGGATGATCGACCAATCTTGACTGTAAACTTGTTCTCTCACCTTACTATGGGGTTAGTTTTTGACCCTAGTTCAGTGGGACCTCCTATGAGACCTTAGGATTATAGGAAGGGCACTACTTAGTAACCATTCCATACTTGTCATTTTTCACCCTTTCCCCTGATTTCATGTCCATCCTTTGGGTTTGATGTCATTGGTTCATTGGGATTGGCACCCTCATATCCTCATCCTTGAGTCTGGGCCGAAAACTTTTCCCTGGAGGTTGATACACCTAAAAGAAAAGTAAAAGCACAAGATGGTCACAACAAAAGAAAAAATGCAAAGGATGGCCGAGACATTAATTAGTGAGTGGGCAAAATCCTAGCATGAACTCTCCCCCCCTCATTAGCCATCGCCTGATTTCCTTGATGATCCGTCACATAATAAAGGAATTGTTGCATGTCCCAACCCTAATGAGTGAGAAGTTGACTCATCATTAAGGGGCAAATAAATGCTATATCATGAAAAGCAAGCTTGGACACATCAACTATGCTCCCTATCAAAGCATTTAAAAAGAAGTAAAAGGTACAATAGAGGGATGGAAAAAGCAAGCCGAGGAAAGGAGTAACTCGTGCCTCCACGATTACTCCCTACATACATCTATATACTCAAGATGATGGACCCCCATCAGCTGGTCCCATGACCATGGCACCTTACATGAAGCATTTCCCCTTCATTGTCACATTATCACAAACACCTATGAATTGAAGGGTTGACCTAGGACATGTCACCTCCCCTTAGGGACTAGAAGCACCTAATAGGGTTGACCATCTAGCCATCCCTAACATAATTAGGAAACACTTTTACAGGACTTGGTCTAGTTAGATATTTAAAGGTGATCCCAGTTTGAAGTATTATTATGCCCTTAATAATTAAGTATGGTCCACTATGATGCATCTATGGTCATTATCCCTAATGATTGGTAACTTTCACTTGAGTTTGAGATGGTTTTTTCATGTGGTCCTTCACAGAGCAACAAAGGCCTTGAGGGCACATTTCATGCCTCCACCACACATCATGCCCAGCTTGTACTCCATTTCTAAAGAGCAGTGATGACCTTGCATATGTAGTGTTGCCCCTCCAAAGTAGAGCATTGGGTGCTTTAATGACTCTACCAGATGATTAACACCTTGGAGCACCCCCAAATGCTGAAACACTGAGCTCCTATTACTGGGTGTTGGAGATTCTTCATGATGTACCCAGCATGCCCCCAAGCCCGCCTTGACATTGTTTGATGGGCATGACTTGTTTTGGTGCTCAGATGATGATGGTCATCCCCGAGATGACAAGGGAGGGCTTGAGATACCACTTGGAGCCCCAACGCTAGAGAGAGATGTTCCCATGTCACACTTCTAGCCCCTGAGAAGGTGAAAAAGGGCAGCCAAAGCATGGTTTTGACACTTGGAGGCTTTTTGAGGCACTTCTTGAGGGCTTCCCCTCAAGGAAGGAGTTGATTATGATGATGGGACATCCCCCCGGCCCATTCACACACTTGTATAGCATTTATTACCCAAAATATTTAGCTAAAAGCAAAGGGTTATTACTTATTATGAAGCAACAAAGTTACCTTCTTGAATATATATGAAGCCTGCCTTAAAGAAGAGGAGACCAAGATTAGGCTAGGTGCCTCTCTCAAATAATGGGAATGATTGGATTTGAATTGTAGTGCATCTTTTCCAATACAAAAGATGAGAATTGCATGAAAAGATGATCCTTGTTACAATAACATCTTGCACTCCCATATGATGTAAAGTACCAAGCATCAAAGGGCTAGTCTTGTGCAACTTAGAAAAGCTAACCATTATCACCACAATAGCTAAACCTCTCACTTTTGGTTGGCTCTTCTCCAACTCAAGGGAGAGGCTTCCCTAAGTATAGGATTTTTGAGGCTATAGAGTGAAGGCACAACGTGAAATATAGAAGACTAATTGCGGGTAAAACATGTGGTTGTAATATGAATGAGTAAATGAATGGAATGAGAACAAAAAGATGAAGGAAAAACCCCAAGACCATGGATCAAATCAAACCTTAGGCAAATGGAGTCAAGGAAGCATAGATCAAAATGGCCAAGTGCATAAAAATGTAAGGCAATAAGAGCTGCTATGCATGCCACAAATCAGCCTTAACTTGCTGAAACTTATAGCTGAAAATTGCCTTGGAAGGCTATGGGTTCCATTCAAGATCTACCTATGAAGGTGATGCCATATCACACTGGTAGCAACAAGATTTATTAGGTGTAAGTTAACATGACAACAACAACAAAAACAGGGATTATATCCTCACATTGCATTGTCCAAATGAAACATGGTACATTACAAGGCCTTCGTAACTAAATAACAAGGGATTCCTACAATAAAAATAAGCTTATGAAAAAAAATTGCACACAAGAAAGAAAAACACAAACAAAATATTATACCTTCAATCCTCCATCAAACTCGAAGTATATGATGTACAAATGTAGTCCAAGGGGAGAGCTCCTAATCCCCAAAAGTCCCAATGATCATTATAAAGGAGAAAAAGCTCCTCTTTATAGAGGGAGTCTCTTCACTCATACAATAAAAAAATATCATTTACTAACTATCTCCATGACAAGTCAATGAAATAATATGATAATGGAGTAGTTAGATTCTTCCTAAACCTATGGTTGACCATGTCAAAAAATGTGGACAAACATTAGAGCTCACCCTCATCCAAAAATGGGAAGAATACTACAATTGAGATCTATAAGGTAGGGCACACTACCAAAAATAGGCATGATGCATTGATGATCAAGTCAACATGCAAGAAGCCCACATAGCATTCGCCCTCCCGAATGAATGCATGTAAACTGTAACAAAATAACCTTAAAACTAGGAGGATATGCTCAAAGGTCCACCTAGAAAAGCTCACAAGGTGCGTGCTCCAAGGTCCACAATAGATAAACCATAAAATAATCCTCCTAGGAAAATGCTCCACAACAACCATCCAAAAATAGCAAGTGGTCCACAAGATACATGCAACCAATCCACTTGTGAATCCCAAGGCAACCAACTCCATGAATGAATGTGAGAGGTGCCAAGTAAATCAAGTGCTCCATGAGAAACGAATGGTCAAAACCTAAAATCGCAAGTGGATCCTCTCCACAAATTTGTCCTCCAAGATAAAGAGAATGCAACATGACACGTTCGTACCACCAAGTAAGCCACGCACCTCTCAATAAAATCCTCCATAACAACCTTAAATAATATAATATATGTACCACGTCAAATAGGTGAGAGCACTCTACAATGAGGGTCAAAAGATGCCAAGTGTAGCTAAAATATCCATGCAATAAAGATGAGAGACCATCTAGTAAAGGTTCACCCTAGAAAATTGTGCCATATAAGTTCCTCAACCACCCAACAAATAATAAAATTTCACCATGTGAAGTGCAACATGGGAAGAAGTGCCAAAATGGTTAGACCTCATCAAATCATGTGCCAAATCATGTGTTATTTCCAAATACCATCCACTGATTTTCCCAAACCATGTGCACAAAGGAAAGTGTGCCCTAGAGAAGTGTGCCAACCTCTCCAATAATAAAATAACCATGCATGCCTTCCTTGATAATTTTGCCCAGAGACGAGCTATCCATCCAAATCCCTAAGTTTGCTCCAAATAAAACTCCTAAAGTGTGAATAGCTACCAAGTGAAGTAAGGTGCTCAAGCTATTAACCTCCAAGTAAATAAAATGGATTAAATTAATCATTAAACAATTAAATCAACCTCAACATGTGTGCACAATGGTTAATGTTGAAATAAAACCACAATCCAACCTCCCAATACTCACTCATTGATTAAAGTAACATGAACGTGTGTGCCAATGAGCCAGGGTGTGCTCCAACAAGTGTTGTACCATGAATACAAATTACATTTCCCAGCAAAGACCACCATAATAACAACACGTTGACAAAATAGAAGATCCACCTAGGTTTGAACCTACAATGCACTATCAATGGACTAAAACATGATAAAAGTTAAAACCTCATCAAAACTTAAGAGAAGGCTTGGTCACCAAAGATGTGTGTAGTCATCAAAGATGTTTTTCCTGTGCTTTCAGATCTGAAGCTACTAGACAGCAAAATAATTTACAAAGTACAGCCACTAACCAAATGTACAACTCAAGCAGACTCTTCATATTTGGTAAGGATGTTCTTTGTTCACTCATTTGTGTTCATAACCACTATAAATCTAAGTATGGGTGACATGTCATTTGTTGGTCTGCGTTATTTTCTGTGCTAATATCATTTCGAGATTAGCACTTTGGCAATAATTAACTCCAATCTTCACCCTAGACTCCATCATTAGGCACTAGTCTTTTAAACTCTTGGTCTTGTATAGTGAATCCTCCCATAGCCTTTCAACAGGAGTTGGGTTTAAAAAGTGGAGAACTGTGTTGAGGTGACAGTGGACACTTGTCCTATGTAGTGCCATCATAGCATCTCGAAGGGACCTTGCCAAGACTGCTAGCTTGTCCAGTAACCTTTTTTGGCGTCGCTACTAAGGAGCAAGGTCCTTGGGCCTGATTTCCCAATGAAACATCTTGGTAAGTTTGTTTGTACTTCGATGAAATTATTATTGTTATTACTAACTTGCAAGATCTCGCCTAGTGACTCCATCTAATCAATCCACAACAAAGAGGTACAGACAAGATCAAACTCCCAAGGTAAACTCATATACATCCCTAAGCCTAAGCTGGTTTATAAAAGGATAAGACATATATTAAGAGCTAGGGAAGCAAGTAATCAGTTAGTTGTTGAGTCATTACTTGATTTAAATAATCTTTTTGTTGAATTAAATCTGAATTTAATGGTTTCTCTGTGGTTAACAAATGCATATAAGCCATTTGAATTCACCAATATTGGAGGTCAACCACATGCTCTTCCGAACACTTTCAAGGACATTCCCAACTTCAACAGAGATGGTACAATTGGAGCAAAAGAATTTTGGGAAAGGTTTGTCTAGAGTACCTGAGCACTTCATATTGCTCATTTTAGATGTTTTATTTAAATGTTTTTCCATTTCTATGACTTGTAATGTAATGTGTTCGTTTGAAAGTCTCCCTCATAATAGCAATGTTCCACGGGGACACGCCCCCCCCCCAAGGGGTCTAGTTTCCTCACTCCCCCGCGCTCCGGGGACTTGGGGACGAGTAGGGGACGTTTCCCCACGCCCCCAAAAATGAGGAAACTCAGGGGGACGTGCCAGGGAGTCGTTTCCCTTTCCTGAGGGGGCGTTTCCGAAAAAGGGGACGTGAGGGGACGTGGGGGGGCGAGGGGGGACGAGAGGGGGCGAGGGGGGGCATGGGGGGACGTGGCACACGTTTATGCAAAAAAAAAAGATTTTAATTAACTTAACCCTAAAACTAATCTTTAATTAACAGTTAAACTAAGCGTAGGGTTTTGGAATTTAGCTGTTTCATGTTATAAAAACGGCAGGGTGAACACATAACAACACAGTCAGCCTTCGCGCGCTGTGTGTGTTGTTATTACTAGATCTGATCACTCCCATGCATGGAACCTCGATGGCATTTTTTGGAACATTGCGGATTGCAGAATGGACCCTTGATATGGCTATCACATTGGTAATGTGATTTGGTTATTTGCAGGAATTCTGGAGTGCACATATTAGACAGAATTGAAAATAGATCTTGAGGATTTCTATCACTATGAACCGTCGGCCCTCTGATTAGACAAATTCTGAGTTTGATCCAAACAAATTCATTTATCTGTGGTTGCTTCTCAATATTACCCTACACATTCTGTGAGGAGATCATCCCTGGAGTGGTTACTCATCAATGCTTCTCTGCTTCTCTCAAAGCTCGGCTCTTCAAGATTCACTATGGATGGTCAACATCAGAGGCTCCCTCTTGTGAAGAATTCAGTTTGTGACGATAAGAAATATTAGAAGGCAAAGAAGTTCAGCATCAAATTAACTTAAATTTTGTGTGGCAGTGCTTACTTTCTAAAAGACATACCGATCACGTTGAAGTATTTTTTATTTCTCCAAGTAACCCTAACTGGTGTCTTACAAGTATCTGTATAATCAAGTTACAGTAATCCTTGAGGTCATTGTAATTTGAATTTAAACAAGAGTTTCAAAGTAAAGGAGCAGAAGCTGTAATACATATAGCCAAATTGTCAGATATGGAAGCTACAGGTTTAGATTGCAGATTTTTGGAGTTATGATAGAAGTATGAGTAATGTTTAAGACACAAATGTGCATCAGTGGACAGAGGCATTAGCCTCTTGTTATGCCATCAGGAGTCTGCACAATAGTCACTCTTCAACAAGGATACAATTGACAATAGAATTCACATGAGCATAACACAACACTGTTGTTTTGTATATCCTTGTAATTGATACTATGTACAGATGGGCAAAACTCACCAATGATTATAACAGTTTGGCCTAGAACTGAACAGAGTTGCCTTGATAACATATTGTTGAAGTTGCAGAGGACAGAATTGTTAAGATTCTAATATTAAGATCTTTTATTGATAACAGAGATGCAGGAAGAATAGATCTACAGTGATCTTCTACAACGACATTGTTGAGGTTTGTTGTGCATTATCAAAATGCTGAAGATGGTGGTATTGTTGTCTTTGTATTTTGTTATAATGTATGATCATTGATGTATGATTATAAATTAGAATTTTAAATTTATTATTTTATATGATATTATAAATTTAGATAATGATATTCATATCAATGATCATGCTTTGCAGCTTTTCAATTCAAATGAAATTTTCATAGTGGATTCAATTAATAAATTATATTTTATATTTATAAGTTTTTAAGACCCTGATGCTCCCCCACGTTTCCTAAAAAATGGTGGGGAGCTTTTGCATAGGCCGCTCCCGCGACCCCTCACTCCCTCATCCCCTCGTCTCGGAACCTTGGTGGAACATTGCATAATAGTATAAGCACATTTCTCAGTTACGAGATACACTTCTTAAAAGATGGATTGCAAAGAAAGATGTCAGGTTTCTTTTGAATGCTTTAACAAAAATTAAACGAAAGCATAATGGAACCATAGATGAATTTAACGTTATATTTGATGAAGAAGCTCAAGAGATACTCCAAACCCATCTACCTACCCTTCATGCTAATTTAACCTATTACATGAACGCTTTTCAAGGTTCCTTCAATTTCTTCTCAAACCAATTTAAACCTAGTAATATAGCAAAAGCTAAATCTAATGAAAAGAGCATAGACGAGAATTGCCCATTGTCTTTGAAACCAAGCATTCTAACTCCTATCAAATCCAAACCTGAACCCAAAACCAGACCTTCCACTTCATCAGATCCTCAAGGCCCTATGTCCTTTCTTGTAGAAGAAATTAAGAAGTTACAAGTAACGATAACCCAAAATCACACAACAATAAAAGATAGGAAATTTTAAGGTTAGAAAGAAATCAACAACAACAGCCACAACCAAATAGGTTTCAACCTAGGGGACTATTTAGAGGCCCTTTTCCAAACCAAACAACCTCAAACCGCATAAGGCACATGATGCTTTACACGCGGAGGAAATGTGTGTGTATTTTTAGAAACATTCAAGTCAAAGAATGAGTAGGGTGCTAACTCCACAAATGGTTGTAATATGATGATGGGAGAGGGTATTAGTTTAGTGTCTATGCAACCACAGGAATTGGTGAGCAAATCAAAAGTGGATAGGGCAACTAAGATATTTGTAGAGACACCATCCCCTAACAAAATCAACCAAATGTATGAAACTAGGTTCAAGCGATTGTTATACAATATGAAGAACAAGAGGGTATCTGGCCCAAGTCAGAGGGACTCATCTTTCCCTTCAAATAATGAGCAAGGTGAATCCTCCTAGTATCAATACCCTCCAAGAGCATTAATCTCAAATATAATAGTGTTCAATCTTATTGGATTGGCTAATAATGGAGATTGTAAAATTTTTGGCTTTCAAAATGTAGATCGAAAGGTTTTGGGATTTGAGGATGTTGGAAACAAGAGGTCAAGATCAAATTGGGAGGAAGACCCTAATGACTCTAGAAGTAGTAAATAGAATGGGATTCAGTACATCAAGAACATAAAGGAATGTATGCGCTTTTGATTAATGTAAATTTCTTGTTGTGGCCTTAACCAAGGATCTCTAGATCCACCTTGTAGTGCATCTAAATGCATTTGTCAATATGGACTTAGTTGTTCTATATGTTAAGGTTGCATGGGGAATGTTCTTATCTCATAAGTGGGCAGCAGATGTTGGAGGTAGTATTCAAATGGATTGGTCTCACGATACAATTCCAACCCCATATGGTGAGAATTTGAGATTATGAAGAGAATTGTTCAAGCAAAATAATGTGGAGGATCCTAGTAAGCCTAACAACCAATTTGTTTGTCTTGAAGAAGTCATTCGATCCTATACTATATTAGCAGTTGAGGAGTCAGCCCAAACAAACATTGACCGCTTGTGGAAGATTAACTTTTGACACAGACATCTCCAAGGCAAGTAATGAAGTTGGTATTATATTAACTTCCTCTGATGGTGAGCTTCTCTACTTCTCATATAAATTGGAGCTCGAAGCCACAAATAACATTGCAAAGTATGCACCCAGATGCGGGTGAATAAAGTGTCAATTAATGGATTCATTTAATGAAGTCGGCGCGTGGTCCTGCCAGCTGATGCTCAGCGCTCTTCTCCAAGCTTGCGTTAGGCTCAAGCTGGTTCACATAATGCGAATGCAAGTCCGCCTGCAGGTTGAATTAATGGCTCACCTCGAACGACACAAGGCCCCTGCGGTTTTATTCATGGCGCATTCGGCCTTTCTCTCCACTGTTCGCTCTTTGGCCTCCTGCCTTTGCCCGTTCCATTTGGAGTTTCTTGGCGGAAGAACTATCTCAGCCATTAGAGTTTGGCTCCTGGTGGTTCTGGAGGTTGGAATTCAGCTTTCCTTATCCCCTGCTCAGCCCTGTTCTCTGATTCTCGCTCGGTTTCTCCTCCGCCTGTCTCGTCTCCCCTCTACTGTCACCTGTTCTGCTAAATTTTCCACTCACAGCCTGGCAATGGTCCGGCACAGAATGCGGAGCCGTCATGGTAGGAGCCGTGGTGGTCGCGGGCGTTCTCAGCCTGCTCACTCTGCTGATCTGCCGATGCCCCCTGTCTCTCAGCCCTCCTCTCAAGCCAATACACCTCTGTCTAGCCCTTCCAGCAGACCTTTCCCGCATAATGCTTTCCAAAATACTCGTTTTAAATTCCAGAGCAGTCGTAACAAGCCCATTATCACTGCAAATATTACCATTATTTTCTCTAAGGAGGAGGCTCAGCCTCAAGCTACAACGCGCACCGTGGCGGAGTCATTACAGGATGGTCATAGAATCACGGGCAGCCATGGCATCAAGCAGAAGCAGGAAGATGAAGGTAAGGCCAACAGGCGTGGTGAAATGCATGCTGAAGAGGAGGCTCCGGGCATCACTTTGCCACCAGGTGGCAGCCCCCTTGGGGCCTCTGTCTCGGTTGCAGTAGAAGGAAGTTCTTGCAGCACTCTTCCGACGTCGGATCCTCCAGGTGGCAGCGGGGTCAGTGACGAGGCGAAGGGCGACGATATCTGGTATGGCAATGAGTGTCCTGTTGTTGAGGAGCCGCTGGACCAGGACGTGGTCATGTGACACCACCTGGCTCCCTTGCGTGTCCTCACTGACTTCTTTTTGGTTCACTCTGTCAAGTTCAAATGATTCGGGTTTTGTGGATCTGGTTTTGTCTATGTGGCCTGGTTGTCTGGTTCTCTGCCCTTGTGGTCTGGCAGTTTGGGGCTGTACTGCTGATTTGGATAGAATCTTTGTCTTTTGTTGCTGGTTGTGACAGCTTCATAGGGGTTGACTCTCTTTTTGGGTTTATCACTATTTTTAGGTTCCTATGTCTGGTTCTCTATACACTGTAACTGGTCCTCCCAATCATGGGACAGTTTTTTAGGCTGAAAGCATGCAGATCTTCTCTTCCGAGGTTTCGACCTCCTTGTAATTTTATTTTCATTTTCCTTCAATAGATTTAGTCTTTACAGAGGAAAAAAAAAAAACATTGCAAAGTATGTGTCACTTTTATTGGGGTTAAAAGTGGCAAAGGATCTACTTCTAGGCATCAAGATGTTAAAGATCATAGCAAATTCTGATCTTATTGTATGTCAAGTAAACAGATTACATGCCTATAAGAATAAGAAGTTGAAGAGATACAGACAAGTTGTATCTTAGCTATGGAAGCATTCAAATCCGTGGGTTTGGAGGTGGTTCCAAGGTGTTTAAATGAAAAAGAAAATACACTTGCGGTCTCTGCTTCAATCTTTCAAGCACGGGTGGACAAATAGAACCACTGTACAGACCACCTATTTTGAACAATGTCGAGAATTGGCAAGTTCTTCAAGATGATGAAGAGATAGTCAAATTCATGAACTTCTCGTCCAGAGAACCCTTTTGCAACTAACCATGTTTTGTACTTATCATGTGTACCATTTACCTTTTACTTGCTTCAATCTTTCAAGCACGAGTTTGGTGCAAGAGTTGTGAGGTCACAACTATGAATTTTCATCAAACTCTCATGTTTGGTTGCCATGGTCTTCTCCCTTAGATCTCACCTTCGCCTCCTCAAACAGCTATAGCTCATAGATTTCCCAAACATTGACCATTAGAGCAAAGTTGACCATGTTTAGCTTATGTTTGCACTTTCCACTCAATAAACATTCTCTATCATTTCACCTATTCAAACATTTCCAATGGTATTGTACCACCACTTGGGTTTCTTCTTAGGATCTGTTGGCATTATGACACAGGTTTGGCGCTATGGCACAAGTGTTGTCCTTGATGGCAACTCACTCTGGTGACCGATCTCAGTTCAGGCTCTCAGAATGAAGGAAAAATTTATATACGCAGGTTCATCGTGACCAAGCCGCGTATACACACGCGTTAGACGTTCCAAAGACGCGTATGCGTATACATGCACTTTCACGCAAGGAAAAGCGCGTACATGTGGGAGAACTTATGTTTGGTCCATGGTATTTAGTCCTTGGTATTTGAACCTGTGGTTTTGGACCATGGTATCTCGTCCGAAGTGTTGATCCCAAGTATTGGGTCCGTGGTATTGATTTGTTATGGTTTTGGACCATGGTATTGTGAAAGGCCTAAGACTATAAAAGAGGAAGGAGAGCATTAGGCAAGGAAATGATCTGAATTATTGAATATCTGATAAAGAGCTAGATCTGGAATACTGGTGATTGGGGTTATGGTGCAGAGCTGGATCTGAACGAAGGAGGAACCTAAGCGCAAAGAAAAGGATAAGTTCTATTGATGAGTCAAAATCTCAAGGCTTGAGTAATAGTATCTTTGTATGATTTTGATCTGTTATATGTGGTGCATGCTTGATTTATAAATCTGATAATCTGGGTTAACTAATGTCTGAATATTTGAAGGAGTGAATTATCTTTATAGATCTGTACGCACGTCCAGTGAAGCGAAAGCGCGTATACACGCTATTTCTGTAAGTCAAAAGTGCGTATACGCAGGTTGGTCTTAACACAGAATCATATGCACGCAGGCTTCTGAATATTGAAGTAGCGTACATCTCGTAAATTATGTTCTAGCTGCTTATGTTGATAACTGCAGTGATCTGGGTTCAAAATTGGTGTATGGTTATTGTTACTGTGTTCTAGGTACAGCTGTCAGAGAAGTGTCTATTTGATTCAGTTTTGATTGGTGAAAAGGAGATTGCTTGATGCAGAAATTCTTGATGTTTGATTGATGTTATTCATGGATCCAGTCTGAAAATTTATGAAACGTGGTCCCTGGAAGAAAGAGAAGGTTGCAGCCTTTTGTAGCTCAGCACGTACGTACTAGTACCTCAGCTAGTACAAGAGCTAAGGGGGTTGTAGCTCCCTTCCAATAGAGGTTGGAGAACGAGAGAAGGTTGTAGCCTTCTGAAGGTAGAAGCCTACGTACTGGTATAAGTCTGCACCAGTACAGAAACATTGTAAAAAGAAGTTTCTAATTAAAAGAAGACAGAGATGAATTGCAGCAGGTGGTTTTCACCCACATTGGGTTTCCACCTTATATCTTGTGTTCTTGTGTGTGATTATCTTCTGCTCTGTTTTACTGTTCCTGGTTACTGTTTATATGATTCTGATGCACAGATTAATGATCAACATCTATAGAATAAACTAAATTATAAGTCTGCATGGTATACGCTGGTTTCCTTATCTGTGGTTGCGTATATACGCGGTTTTCTCTAACTGAAGTAGCTTATATGATCTGGGTGTGAAATGAAAAATAATTAACTTGATAATACTGATTCACCCCCCTCTCAGTATTATTTCCAACAATTGGAATCAGAGCAGGTCCTTCAGAAGAAGCTTGATCGCTTGAAGGAAGATCTATCATCATGAGCAACTACGAGAGAGAAGCATCGATCAGGCCACCAATTTTTGATGGGACCAACTTCGCCTATTGGAAGCTAAGAATTACAGCCTATCTTCAATCTCTTGGTACAAAAGTCTGGGATATCATAGATACAGGGTACACATTTCCATCAGCAACTCCTACAGATTCGGCCGGTAAGAAGCAGCATGAAACAAATGCAAACGCTGTCAATACTCTATTAGGGAGTCTATCTCAAACAGAAATCGTCAAGGTTATGCAGCTCAAAACCGCAAAAGAAATATGGGACAAGATCGTTCTGAGCTATGAAGGAGATGAACAAGTAAAACGAGCAAAACTTCAAACCCTCAGAATTCAGTATGAAAATCTCAGAATGCACAATGATGAAAGTGTGGCTAACTATTTCCTATGTATAGATGAGATTGTTAATTGCATGAAAAACTTGGGTGAAGAAAGAAAAGAGGTTTTTTTGGTTGAAAAGATTCTAAGATCTTTGTCTTCTAAGTTTGAATCAAAAGTTTCTGCAATAGAAGAAAAATAGAATCTACAGAGCATTACCATGTCGCAGCTACACGGAATTCTAACCGCTTATGAAATGAGGAAAGGGGGACCATCAGACAGAAGAGAAGCCGCATTCAAGGCCTCAAGAAAGGGAGAGTCCTATGACTCAAGACATATGTCAGAAGAAGAGGAAGAATCAAATTTTGTCAAGAACTTTCAACGGGGTTCTGGAAGATTCAGAGGTAAGTTACCTTTCAAATGTTTTGCTTGTGGAAGAGTCTATCACTATGCTGCCAAGTGTCCTCATAAAGATAAGCTTGACAAAGGTAAGGAACCAGTTAGATGGAACAGAAAACAGAATGTAAATAAGAAAAGCTATTACACTCATGAAGACAGTGATGCACTTTCAAATAGTGATGAAGATGAACAAGGTAATAATTATAGAATTTTAATGGCTTTTGAAGATGATAATTTCTTGGATGATATAGATGAAGAAAGTCTTTATGAAGAGATTTCTAAACTCAAAATTTGCTTAGAAGAGAAAAGCATGCTTATAGATACTCTGACATCCCAACTTGCTGAAATGGAAAAACACAATGAAAAGTTAGAATGTGAAATTGTGGGACTTAGAAAGGACATTGAGAAAACAAAAGCTCTTAATCTTAGATTTGCTAAAGGGTCTGAAACTTTAGATGAGATTATCAAAGTGCAGCGTTCTCCTCTAATCAAGACACGTCTTGGGTATACCAAAGAAACATCTCAAGCACAGAATCCATCTACCTCCAAAAGTTATCTTGAAGCTGCAAGGAGAAGTGAGCAAAGGCCCAATGGAGATCACCAGGTAAATCAGGGACAATTTCTCTCAAGAATGAACAAAGACTACCAGGTAAATCAAGGGCAATCTAGTTTAAGGATGAACAGAAGCTACAACTAGCCACAGGTAAAACATTCTCAATTTGCCTCAAGAATGGATGTCAATAGAAACTACAATCATTTGGTTGGTAAATTTGAAAATCATAGGAGTTTTTTCAATGGCCAATGTTTCTCCTGTCATAACTTTGGTCACAAAGCAGCTCAATGTGTTGCCTATAAGACAATCATGACTAGAGAAGCTCAAAAACAAAGAAGTATGACTGGGATCATGAAAAGGACCTACAATAACTTTTCTGCTCTTGAAAATGAAATAGAATGTTCTATTTGTAACAACTTCAGTCATGAAGATTCTGAATGCAGGAGCAGGTTTCGGCAGACAACTCAGAAGGAACAAGCCTCAAGTGCCAAAACATGGAGAATGAAAGAACCGCAACCAGAAAGATGTGGTATAGCCTTATATGCGGAAGGGCAGGAAAATCAATGGTACATCGACAGTGGATGTTCGAAACATATGACAGGTGATAAAGAAAAACTTCAGTCATATAGTGCCTTAGAAAAGGAAAAGAAGGTCTCATTTGGAAATGACACCCCTGCACTCATAAAAGGTAAAGGTTCTGTTCTTTTAAAAGAAAAGGTCAAAGCGGGAAATGTTATGTATGTTGATGGCTTAAAGCATAATCTATTGAGTGTCAGTCAAATGTGTGATCAAGGAAATGAGGTGATATTTCGATCAAATGGTTGTATTGTTCGTGAGCTTGATACAGGAGAAACAGTGATCAAAGGCATAAGGACTCCAAATAATCTATACATTCTCAAGGGAGGACAACAACAATGCTATCTGAGCAAGAATGATGAGCACTGGCTATGGCACAGAAGATTGGGGCATCTAAGCTTCTCGCAGATAAGGAAAGCATGCAAATACCAAGCGGTTCGTGGTCTTCTAGACATCAGAATTCCAGACAATACTATATGCAAATCATGTCAGTTTGGTAAGAAAACCAAAACTAATTTCCCTGAGAAGAAAGGTTTAGCTAGCAGGCCACTTAAACTTGTCCATACTGATGTATGTGGTCCATCTAGGAAAAGGTCACCTCGAGGAGAAGAATACTTTATATTGTTCATTGACGATTTTTCCAGGATGTGTTGGATAGGACTTATGAAGCACAAAGACGAAGCCTTCGAAAAGTTCAAATCTTTTAAAGCCTTGGTTGAGAACGAATCAGATAAAAAAATCAAATGCCTCAGGTCTGATAGAGGTGGAGAATTTACCTCGAATGAGTTTTTCGATTTTTGTGAAGAACATGGAATAAGGAGGGAATTTTCTACTGCAAGGACTCCTCAGCAAAATGGAGTAGTGGAAAGGATGAATAGAACAGTTCAACAAATGGCTCGTGTTATGCTTGATGAGTCTGGAACTCCGGCAACCTTCTGGGGTGAAGCCGCATTTGCTGCAGTTACTATTCTCAACAAGACAAACGTCCAGGTAAATAGCACTCAAACTCCTCACGAACTATGGTATGGTAAGACTCCCAGGGTAAAATACTTCAAAATTTTTGGGAGCAAATGCGACATCAAAAATACTGATGAAAACCTTGGCAAGTTTGAACCTAGAGCAGATGAAGGCATTCTCCTTGGTTATTCTCCCCACAACAAAGCATATAAGTGTTACAATAAAAGACTTGGAAGAATTTTTGACAACATTGATGTAGTGGTTGATGAAGAAGGAAACATTCCTAGGCAAGTAAATTCCGAAAATTTCGAAGATGATGAGGACTATCCTTCAACATCAAATCAGACTTATGATGAAGAAGAAACCCAAGAGGCACCAGAAGAATAGATAAGGATAGAAGAGAAGACTCCATCTAGGTACGTTCAAAAGAATCATCCAGAAACTCAAATTCTGGGGCAGAAAGAGGCAGGTATACAAACAAGAAGAACAATTGCAGAAACTTCAAGCTATTTGGCATTGCTCTCCTCCACTGAACCACAAAATGTAAAAGAGGCATGCAAAGATGAATGCTGGGTCAAGGCAATGGATGAAGAACTTGAGCAGATTGAAAAGAATAATACTTGGGAATGGTTTCTAGACCAAAAGATAAGAATGTCATAGGGACAAAATGGATATTCAAAAACAAGTTGAATGAAAATGGGGAAGTTATTAGAAACAAGGCCAGACTTGTTTGTAAAGGGTATACTCAACAAGAAGGAATAGACTTCGAAGAAACCTTTGCTCCCGTTGCTAGACTTGAGGCCTGTTGTCGCGTAGATTGACACGACAACGCTCAGACCGAGGGCTGTCACTCTGATCCCCGATCCCTCCGTTTAAGCCTGTCTCCCGCGGCTAAGGGGGGTAGTCCCTGTGAGATGATGAGACCAACTGTCGACCAGTTGGTTGGGAGACACGAGACACGATTAAAATAAGCACTAAAATGATTTGATTAATTGAGCAGACCAGTGCCTTAAGAGATTATGGTTAAGATGATTACTTATTAGATGATATAGAAACGTAAATCGTGAACAGCAATCATTTGTCATAGAAAGGTATCAGCTAAATCACATGATTAAAACGATATCCGACAACTGAAAATTTTGAAGAGATAAATGCCTTAAGCCACCATGAAAATCATGAATTATTAACCAGATATCATTTTCGCATCTCGACTTGGAAAATTAGATCTCAGCACGAAAGATATAACATGATGATTCCCGAAAATAACTGGATCTGAAAATTTCCACAATATTTTTTTATATTTTTTCAATTTTTTTTTTTTTTTTTTTTTTTTTTTTTTTATGAAAATAAAAATCCTAAAAAAAATATAAAACTTAAAACTTAAAAACTATTTGAACTAAAATCTAAAAACACTAACTATACAAAAATATAAACCTAAGCCTAAAATTTTTTAAATAAATTTTTTTTTATTTATTAATATTTTCAAAATACCAAATTTAAAAGACTAAATTAAAAAAACTACATAAAACAAAACCTAAACTATTTAAAAATTAAATTTGAAATCTAATTAGAAACCTACGCTAACCTTTTTGATTTTATTCATATGTGCGAAATTACATGAAACTAAAATCTAAAAAAAAAGAAGCATAAAAATCAAATTTTATGACTATACTCTAGTCATTACGCTCGACTCAGACATCGACCACACGAAAACGCTGAACATTAATCAATCAAAACGCCGCAGGGTAATGTCATAGCCAACGCAGGAGAAAGGGTATCGTAACCTTGCCTTAACGCCGAAGGAGAGATTGGACATACGATGAAGGCTTCGAATTTTTTGCAGGGCCACGAAATTTTCCTCACGGCAGCCACCACTAAATCGAAATGGTTTTTGTATAACTGGTTTGAGCACTTTCTGCAGGTTTAGACGGCGGATTTCTGTGCGATTTGAAGAGCGATGAGCAGCAGCTGCGATGATGAAATGCTGACAGAACCACGGTTTGAAATGCAGCTTTGGAGAAACCTCAACGTATGATTTGCGGTTTCAAAATCAGGACCACGTGAAGCGTGTAATATGCAGAAAATCGGCGGAGGAATGGGTCATTCGTTGGTGGCCCGTCAAATATGCATTAACCCTGCTTAGAATTTTTGCTGAGTGCTTTCTTTGGGTGCATGCAGGTCGGCGTATCTGACAGGACTGAGTGATCTCGCAGAGTACTGTTGCTAGACTTTGATTGAAATCAGATCTTCTTACCTGGCAAGGAAAGTTTCACGCTTATGCCACTTTTTGAAACGTGCAGCTTCCAGCAATCAGACAGCGATGATAAGAGCGTGGGTATTTTCAGGTTTTTTGATGGCAGCTGGGTGAACATGAACAACATATATCACTTGGTCAACGTATGTTCCAAAAAAATGCTTTATTCTCTGCAGTTTGGAGTTGAGACGACTGTAGAGAATGGCAGATTTTGTAGCAGATGGAAATGATGTGAAATTTTTTTTTTTAGATCTGCAAAACCCTGGACAGCAGAACAACCCTGATAAACCCTCGGAAAACTCTAGATCACATGTACCTGTTATTGCAAAAAGACCAAACCCTAATGAAAACTATAAAAAATTTGAAACCCTAGATCCAAAAAAAAATTTGAAACCCTACAACAGCTGACTAATGTACAGATTTGGCCCCCTAACAGCCAGATTTAGCAGTAAGCACAGAAAATATCTTAAGGAAATAAAGATTCTCAGATTTTCACTGTGAAGAACTTCAGAAAATCTCTCATGCAAATTTAAAAAAAATAAACCAAATGATAGACCCAGGATCAAATCCAACTGGGCTCAACACAAAATGCTTGCGGGAGTTGGCTGGTTCAGCCGAGAACTTCCCCGAACGCCCACAAAATTTCCTTCAATGATGTTTTCTGCACAGCTCAAAACAACTGTCAATAAAGAGGGCAAAAATGTTGCTAGATCTCAGGAAGTAATGGAGATACCTGCCATTACTTCAGAAACCCTAACAGCACCCAAACCCCAGCAAGTGAACAAGATACCTGTGCTCACAATACTCTACAAAAAGCTATTATTAACGGCTGAAAATAACATATGCAGAAAATTAAACAATCTCACAGCATTTCAAGAGAGTAACACCAGCAAGATATGGACCCCAAAGTCTTCTTTTATTAACCAGAAACAGATTTACAAGAGAGCTCTTCAATATCAGACTCACAGATCCAATGATCTGAAATGACCACCTAAGACCCTATATAAAGGAAATGATCCCAACGGCTAGTTCGAATGATCCATGTAGAAATGATCTCGACCGTTGATGAGGATCAAGACATCTCTTGATCTCATCCGTCGATTTATTCACTTAAATTTTTTAATTTTTTATTATTTATTATTTTATTTTATTTTTTAAATTTTTAAATTTTTAAAAAAAAATTATTATTTTTTATTTATTTCATTTTTTAAATTTTTAAATTTTTAAATTTTTTATTATTTATTATTTTATTTTATTTTTTTAAATTTTTAAATTTTATTTATTTTATTATTTTATTTCATTTTTTAAATGGATCATCGAACTAAGCCTTCGGAAACATCACCTAGGACCTAGGACTTAGGACTCATGAGGGGATTTAAAACATTTTTCAACTCTCAGGACACATTACATCATGACTTTTACAATTTACATCTTAAGGGAGAAAACCCCTTTAACATAGACCCTCACAAATCACCCAGTTCTGCGACAAAACTATAATTTAGCAGATCAACACACTAGGATTCTCCTAAAGTTCTAATGACAAAATCCATCCCGGCTTTGAGGTCAGGTTTGAAGGAAAACTTTGCCGATCCATGGATCGGTGAGACGAAAAACCTTCCGGGACGTAGATTACCACTAGAAAGTTAGGTCCACCTAGGCAATACACATACACGACTCATGTCTGCTAAGATTATTTACAATTCATACATGCAGACTGGGTTTACAATCAAAATGATCAAGCTGCTGATGACTGCTGGATGGCACGGACACGCTGATCAGGTGCTGCCCTTTTCTTGCAAAGAAAAAGGGGGTGTACTGCATGGGTAGTTGACCGGTAGAGGTCAACATCTGGCTCTACTTGGGGCACGTTGCTACTTGCAGGAATGTGAGAATCCAGAATCTGCATCCATACAACACAAAAATAAGTAGCGTCCATCCAAAATCATCATATACATTAAGCACAATAAAGATAAAAGCTCTTCATTTATTAACTATCCAAAGCAGAAACGAAAATGCGGAAAAAACAAGGAGTAGGGTTAGAAATACGATACAAAGGATGCCCTACGGCATCAGATGTGTTCAATATAGTGCATACTGAGCATTTGCCTGCTTTCAGGCAAATCTGTCGGCTGCTTGTCGGATGTGCCATGTCCAATTTTGCATATGGTAGGACTCTTTCCTATCCGAAAATCAAGCTGCTCACGGCCGTCTGATGCATCAAATCTTCTTCTTATTTTCTTTCTCTTACGTTTTTTCTTTCTGGCAGGTTGAATTACTGATGACCTGGAACTTTCTGTTTCAAAACTATCAGATGAAGTATGCATGATATGTCTTTCTTTAGCCCGCATCTGATCTTTATCATTCTTAAGTCTATCCGGATCACCTTCAATTAACCATCTTTCAATCGAATCAATAACCTCCTCATAATAAGATGGAGCTTGTTGCAGCAAATGAGAAGACTCCTGATCTGTTGATGTTACCTAGTTTCTTTCATCTTCCAATTGCTGAAACCTTTGAACCTGTATTCTAATGGCATCCATCTGTCTAGAGTGTTCAACCTTTATATCACCGATTTGTCTGGCATGATGTTCTTCCATGTCTTTTATCATTTTATTGTTCTTTTCCTTTATGTCCATCAAGTAATGCTGCATGAAATTTATTTCTTCTTTGTGATTTGCTTGCATGTCAGCCAACTGATTATTATGATTGAATGTCATGATAGTCATTTCCTCATCCATAGTGAATAACTTATTTTGCATAAAGTCAATTTCCCTATCATGATCAGCTTTCATGGTCACCATATTTTCCTCTAAGACTGACATCTTGCTTTGCATGATTCTAATTTCTGTTTCACATTTAGTTTTTATGGCCTCAATTTCCTTAGCATGCTGATTTTGCGTGACCTCAATCTCCCTATTACGTTTTTCCAGGTGGGTGCATAAAGTTTTCACATCATTGACATAATTAGTTTGATTGATTTCCATATTTCTTACCAATATCATTAGATCTCGTAAAATTTGTTTTTGCTCTGCCCTTTCATTGTCATTTGTCCCTGATTTTTCACTATCATGAACTTGATCTGCAATATTTCCGGTGGATGACACATTCTGACATGATGAATCGTCTTGGGATCTTTCAGCTGGACCGTTGTAATCCTGAAAACGGTGCCCGCTCGCTACGCTAATAGGGCAGGTAGAAAAAAAAGGGGGGGCGGCTTCGTTATCGAGAGGGTTCCCTTCCCCCCCCCAAAAAAAAAGATAGATTCAGTGAACCAACTCTCTCTGTGATTGATTCGGCTTACCCGGTAGATGAATTCCATTCATCAATTAAGTAGATCGATCCACCGGGATCAATAATAATAGCACGTATCAAATTACTTTCATTCTGTTGCACAATTTTAGAGGCAGAAGGCAAGCTGTTTGGATAACCATATCTATTTTTAAAAGCATCGACAATGTCTTCTAAAGAAGTGAAAGATTCATTTGGAAAATTGTTAAACCAATTCAAAACATCATCTTCTAAAGAAAAGACAAATAGGCGCATTTTGATATCTTCATGATTAAACTGAGGGGATCTACAGTATATGATCATGATGCGAGTAAACAAGACTAGATGCCTTCTAACAGCGATTGGATCACCACCCGAGAAAATAGGTAACTTAGGAATAGCATCTTCCGGAAAATCATGGAGACGTTCAGTAAAACGACATGGCTTAAATGAATAATCCATGATGAATGATAAGGGATTAGATGAATGATAGAACTAGATCTTTGCTCAAGAAAATCAAGAGATGAAAGAAGTGGAGTCGCCACTTGAACAATGAATCTGATTCTAAGATCCAAAAAGGAATCACAAGCAGATATGAGGAAGGCTTCTTGTCTGGGAAAAATGAGAAAATGGAGTCGCCACCCAAACAAGAAACAACCCCAAGAGATGCTGCTGATATGGGATGAAAAGATGCCAAAAATATTGAATCTGCCAGCTCAACTGAGAGATGAGAAAGATGAGAAGATGAAACTCCAGGAACAGAAAAACTCTGTCCCCGGCAACGGCGCCAAAAAATGTTGGCGTTGCCGGGCCAGATGAAAAGATAACAATGAGAAGGAAGATTGTCGTTGAAACGCCGAGAATAAAATGTCCCCGGCAACGGCGCCAAAAAATGTTGGCGTTGCCGGCTCAAACGAATGATAGACAGATGAACGATGAATGATGAAAAGATGTTGAAACACCAAGGACAGAAAAACTCTATCCCCGGCAACGACGCCAAAAAATGTTGTCGTTGCCAGCTCAAACGAATGATAGACAGATGAACGATGAATGATGAAAAGATGATGAAATGCCGAGAAAACAAAGTCCCCGGCAACGGCGCCAAAAAATGTTGTCGCGCAGATTGACACGACAACGCTCAGACCGGGGGCTGTCACTCTGATCCCCGATCCCTCCGTTTAAGCCTGTCTCCCGCGGCTAAGGGGGGTAGTCCCTGTGAGATGATGAGACCAACTGTCGACCAGTTGGTTGGGAGACACGAGACACGATTAAAATAAGCACTAAAATGATTTGATTAATTGAGCAGACCAGTGCCTTAAGAGATTATGGTTAAGATGATTACTTATTAGATGATATAGAAACGTAAATCGTGAACAGCAATCATTTGTCATAGAAAGGTATCAGCTAAATCACATGATTAAAACGATATCCGACAACTGAAAATTTTGAAGAGATAAATGCCTTAAGCCACCATGAAAATCATGAATTATTAACCAGATATCATTTTCGCATCTCGACTTGGAAAATTAGATCTCAGCACGAAAGATATAACATGATGATTCCCGAAAATAACTGGATCTGAAAATTTCCACAATATTTTTTTATATTTTTTCAAATTTTTTTTTTTTTTTTTTTTTTTTTATGAAAATAAAAATCCTAAAAAAAATATAAAACTTAAAACTTAAAAACTATTTGAACTAAAATCTAAAAACACTAACTATACAAAAATATAAACCTAAGCCTAAAATTTTTTAAATAATTTTTTTTTTATTTATTAATATTTTCAAAATACCAAATTTAAAAGACTAAATTAAAAAAACTACATAAAACAAAACCTAAACTATTTAAAAATTAAATTTGAAATCTAATTAGAAACCTACGCTAACCTTTTTGATTTTATTCATATGTGCGAAATTACATGAAACTAAAATCTAAAAAAAAAGAAGCATAAAAATCAAATTTTATGACTATACTCTAGTCATTACGCTCGACTCAGACATCGACCACACGAAAACGCTGAACATTAATCAATCAAAACGCCGCAGGGTAATGTCATAGCCAATGCAAGAGAAAGGGTATCGTAACCTTGCCTTAACGCCGAAGGAGAGATTGGACATACGATGAAGGCTTCGAATTTTTTGCAGGGCCACGAAATTTTCCTCACGGCAGCCACCACTAAATCGAAATGGTTTTTGTATAACTGGTTTGAGCACTTTCTGCAGGTTTAGACGGCGGATTTCTGTGCAATTTGAAGAGCGATGAGCAGCAGCTGCGATGATGAAATGCTGACAGAACCACGGTTTGAAATGCAGCTTTGGAGAAACCTCAACGTATGATTTGCGGTTTCAAAATCAGGACCACGTGAAGCGTGTAATATGCAGAAAATCGGCGGAGGAATGGGTCATTCGTTGGTGGCCCGTCAAATATACATTAACCCTGCTTAGAATTTTTGCTGAGTGCTTTCTTTGGGTGCATGCAGGTCGGCGTATCTGACAGGACTGAGTGATCTTGCAGAGTACTGTTGCTAGACTTTGATTGAAATCAGATCTTCTTACCTGGCAAGGAACGTTTCACGCTTATGCCACTTTTTGAAACGTGCAGCTTCCAGCAATCAGACAGCGATGATAAGAGCGTGGGTATTTTTAGGTTTTTTGATGGCAGCTGGGTGAACATGAACAACATATATCACTTGGTCAGCGTATGTTCCCAAAAAATGCTTTATTCTCTGCAATTTGGAGTTGAGACGACTGTAGAGAATGGCAGATTTTGTAGCAGATGGAAATGATGTGAAATTTTTTTTTTTAGATCTGCAAAACCCTGGACAGCAGAACAACCCTGATAAACCCTCGGAAAACTCTAGATCACATGTACCTGTTATTGCAAAAAGACCAAACCCTAATGAAAACTGTAAAAAATTTGAAACCCTAGATCCAAAAAAAAAATTGAAACCCTACAACAGCTGACTAATGTACAGATTTGGCCCCCTAACAGCCAGATTTAGCAGTAAGCACAGAAAATATCTTAAGGAAATAAAGATTCTCAGATTTTCACTGTGAAGAACTTCAGAAAATCTCTCATGCAAATTTAAAAAAAATAAACCGAATGATAGACCCAGGATCAAATCCAACTGGGCTCAACACAAAATGCTTGCGGGAGTTGGCTGGTTCAGCCGAGAACTTCCCCGAACGCCCACAAAATTTCCTTCAATGATGTTTTCTGCACAGCTCAAAACAACTGTCAATAAAGAGGGCAAAAATGCTGCTAGATCTCAGGAAGTAATGGAGATACCTGCCATTACTTCAGAAACCCTAACAGCACCCAAACCCCAGCAAGTGAACAAGATACCTGTGCTCACAATACTCTACAAAAAGCTATTATTAACGGCTGAAAATAACATATGCAGAAAATTAAACAATCTCACAGCATTTCAAGAGAGTAACACCAGCAAGATATGGACCCCAAAGTCTTCTTTTATTAACCAGAAACAGATTTACAAGAGAGCTCTTCAGTATCAAACTCACAGATCCAATGATCTGAAATGACCACCTAAGACCCTATATAAAGGAAATGATCCCAACGGCTAGTTCGAATGATCCATGTAGAAATGATCTCGACCGTTGATGAGGATCAAGACATCTCTTGATCTCATCCGTCGATTTATTCACTTAAATTTTTTAATTTTTTATTATTTATTATTTTATTTTATTTTTTAAATTTTTAAATTTTTAAAAAAAAATTATTATTTTTTATTTATTTCATTTTTTAAATTTTTAAATTTTTAAATTTTTTATTATTTATTATTTTATTTTATTTTTTTAAATTTTTAAATTTTTATTTATTTTATTATTTTATTTCATTTTTTAAATGGATCATCGAACTAAGCCTTCGGAAACATCACCTAGGACCTAGGACTTAGGACTCATGAGGGGATTTAAAACATTTTTCAACCCTCAGGACACATTACATCATGACTTTTACAATTTACATCTTAAGGGAGAAAACCCCTTTAACATAGACCCTCACAAATCACCCAGTTCTGCGACAAAACTATAATCTAGCAGATCAACACACTAGGATTCTCCTAAAGTTCTAATGACAAAATCCATCCCGGCTTTGGGGTCAGGTTTGAAGGAAAACTCTGCCGATCCATGGATCGGTGAGACGAAAAACCTTCCGGGACGTAGATTACCACTAGAAAGTTAGGTCCACCTAGGCAATACACATACACGACTCATGTCTGCTAAGATTATTTACAATTCATACATGCAGACTGGGTTTACAATCAAAATGATCAAGCTGCTGATGACTGCTGGATGGCACGGACACGCTGATCAGGTGCTGCCCTTTTCTTGCAAAGAAAAAGGGGGTGTACTGCATGGGTAGTTGACCGGTAGAGGTCAACAAGGCCATCAGAATGTTCCTTGCTCTTTCTAGCTTTCAAAAGTTCAAAGTATTCCAAATGGACGCGAAATTTGCCTTTCTGAATGGAGATTTAGAAGAAGAAGTGTATATTGAGCAACCAAATGGATTTATTCTTGGAAATGATCCAAATCTTGTATGCAAACTCAAGAAGGCTCTCTATGGTCTTAAATAGGCTCCAAGGGATTGGTATTATCGTCTGGATGAATACCTTCATCAACAAGGTTTTTCAAAAGGATCAGCAGATAGCAATCTTTATATAAAAATTGAAAATGACAAATTGCTAATACTTGTTGTGTATGTTGATGATATCATCTTTGGCAACAATGAAGAAGCCATGAGTCAAAACTTTGCTTTGGTGATGCAGAAAGAATTCGAAATGTCCTTGCTTGGTGAGCTGACATATTTTCTTGGTTTACAAATCCAACAAAATGAAGATGGTATCTTTTTATCTCAAACCAAGTACCTAAAACAGATCTTGAAGAAATATGGCATGGAAGATTCAAAACCAGTTTGTACCCCTATGGTAACAGGATGTAGCCTCAGTGCAAATGATGAATCTGCAGCATTGCATGAACCAACCTATAGATCCATGATTGGAAGTCTGCTCTATTTAACAGGTACCCGACCAGACATCATGCGTGCAGTGGGAATAGTTGGAAGATTTCAGGCAAATCCAAAGGAAACTCATCTTTAGGCAATGAAGAGAATTTTCAAATATCTTCAAGGAACTCAAAACTATGGCTTATGGTATCCTAGAGATACAGATCTCACACTTCATGCTTATACAGATGCAGATTGGGCTGGAAGCGTGGATGACAGAAAAAACACTAGTGGTGGTGCATTCTTTATGGGTTCCAGATTAGTATCTTGGTTCAGCAAGAAACAAAGTTCGATTTCATTATCTACGGCTGAAGCAGAATATGTGGTTGTTGCATCTTGCTGCACACAACTCCTTTGGATGATGCAAACCTTACAGGATTTTCAAATCACTTGTACTCCACCTATCTCCATCTTATGTGATAATACAAGTGCAATCAGCATTTCAAAGAATCCAGTGATGCATTCAAAGACCAAGCACATACCTATCAAATATCATTTTCTCCGAGAACAAGTGCTTGAACAAAAGGTCAATTTGGAGTATGTTCCCTCTAAGGAACAAGTTGCTGATATACTCACCAAACCACTGCCCAAGGAAACATTTGAATACCTCAGACAGAAGCTGGGAGTAGTTGATGCATCATCTTGCTGTTGAAACCTCTCTGTTTCAGAGAAAAGTGGTTGTACGTGAGTTTCATGAGGAGGATCTGCGTACATACGCCGGTTTATGCAGATACACTCGCGTATATGGTGGTTTGAAGGAAATCAATGGGGACAGACTTTGGTTGAAGAGAGTCTGATATGGGTCTGACAGAGACCATCTGGCACAGGTTCAGGGGGAGCAGATAAACTTCTAATAATGCATTGTTGGCATTACATTAGAAGCTCTTGGTTTGAGTACACAAGTTGTTTTGGGTTCAGGTGGATCAACTGCAGAAGGAGAACAGAAGGAGAACATGGTTGTTGATCTTAATAGTGCTGCTGATATTAGTTATTGGTGACATCCATAGTCTTGCTCTAGATATTTCGTCTCTATGTCATGTATATCTTTTATTATTATCAAGGTCATGTAACGGCCTATTTTGGTTTCCCCACTATGCCTGGGATGAATGATGTAATGTACTTGGTTATCATATGTAAATTTCTGATGTATCCCCACTTGGTTGGGTGGATGATCCCCACTTGGTTGGGTGATAGATGTATGTATAGAGTCTTTGATGATAGGAAGGTCAGTTATGATGTATGAGTCATGGTTCTTCTTGAAGAACATCTTTTTGCAGATCTTGCCTACAGTCAGGGGGAGCATGGCCAGCACAGCAGAGCAGAGATTTCAGCATGTACTCAGGGGGAGCATAACCCTTTGCCCTTGATGACAAAGGGGGAGAATGACTTTGAGGATCTTGGGGTTGCCATCAAGTCCAAAGGGGGAGATTGTTGGCATTATGACACAGGTTTGGCGCTATGGCACAGGTGTTGTCCTTGATGGCAACTCACTCTGGTGACAGATCTCAGTTCAAGCTCTTAGAATGAAGGAAAATTATATATACGTAGGTTCATCGTGACCAAGCCGCGTATACACGCGGGTTAGACGTTCCAAAGACGCGTATGCGTATACACGCACTTTCACGCAAGGAAAAGTGCGTACATGTGGGAGAACTTATGTTTGGTCCATGGTATTTAGTCCTTGGTATTTGAACCTATGGTTTTGGACCGTGGTATTGTGAAAGGCCTTAGACTATAAAAGAGGAAGGAGAGCATTAGGCAAGGAAATGATCTGAATTATTGAATATCTGATAAAGTGCTAGATCTGGAATACTGGTGATTGGGGTTATGGTGCAGAGCTAGATCTGAACGAAGGAGGAACCTAAGCGCAAAGAAAAGGATAAGTTCTATTGATGAGTCAAAATCTTAAGGCTTGAGTAATAGTATCTTTGTATGATATTGATCTGTTATATGTGGCGCACGCTTGATCTATAAATCTGATAATCTGGGTTAACTAATGTCTGAATATTTGAACGAGTGAATTATCTTTATAGATCTGTATGCAGGTTCAGTGAAGCGAAGGCACGTATACACGCTGTTTCTGTAAGTCAAAAGTGCGTATACGTGGGTTGGTCTTAACACAGAAGCGTATGTATGCAGGTTTCTGAATATTGAAGTAGCGTATGTCTCGTAAATTATGTTCTAGCTGCTTCTGTTGATAACTGCAGTGATCTGGGTTCAAAATTGGTGTATGGTTACTGTTAAGTGTCCTAGGTACAGCTGTCAGAGAAGTGTCTATTTGATTCAGTTTTGATTGGTGAAAAGGAGATTGCTTGATGTAGAAATTCTTGATGTTTGATTGATGTTATTCATGGATCCAGTCTGAAAATTTATGAAACGTGGTCCCTGGAAGAAAGAGAAGGTTGCAGCCTTTTGTAGGTCAGCACCTACGTACTAGTACCTCAGCTAGTACAAGAGCTAAGGGGGTTGTAGCTCCCTTCCAGGAGAGGCTGGAGAACGAGAGAAGGTTGTAGCTTTCTGTAGGTGGAAGCCTACGTACTGGTATAAGTCTGCACCAGTACAGAAACATTGTAAAAGGAAGTTTCTAATTAAAAGAAGATAGAGACGAATTGCAGCAGGTGGTTTTCACCCACATTAGGTTTCCACCTTATATCTTGTGTTTTTGTGTGTGATTATCTTCTGCTCTGTTTTATTGTTCCTGGTTATTGTTTATATGATTCTGATGCACAGATTAATGATCAACATTTGTAGAATAAACTAAATTATAAGTCTGCATGGTATACGCTGGTTTCCTTATCTGTAGTTGCGTATATACGCGGTTTTCTCTAACTGAAGTAGCGTATATGATCTGGGTGTGAAATGAAAAGTAATTGACTTGATAATACTGATTCACCCCCCCTCTCAGTATTATTTCCAACAGGATCCTCCTCATCCTTGCATGTATCTATGTCATCTGAATGCTAATTTGAGTTATCTGCATCATAAGTTAACAGCCTAAAAAATAGGTGTAAATGTTTGCGTACCTTTTATCATGATTTAATGTTGGATTAAATACAAACATTATCCATGACAAATACTGAAAAATGCTTTGCTTGATTTTTGGTTTCTGAGCATAACCCATAATAATGTTTTTGAATCTTGATGGACCTTTTCCATGTATAGTACTAGTATCTAGCTAACCATAGGTAAGACCTAGGTCCTTGCCCAAGGGTTGTGTTAGGTTTAATGGAAAATATATTGACAAGAATTTAAGGTAAACATTTGTTAGCTATGTCTTGAAGCTATTGGCTATTTTGTTTGACTAACAAGTAACAATCTATTGATAAAGTAAAGGGCCTATCAACTATACAGTAGGCTTATTTTAGACTACAAAATAGCTATACACAAAGTTCATGACTATTCCAATAATGTTGTTATCAGGGCAAGAACTTTCCTAAAATAAAAAAGATCTCCAAAAGTGAAAGGATGGAAATAAAGACGATTACTCCTTGCACATTTTTGTATGTCAATTGAGGTGTAAAGGCTAGTAGATCCATCACACACTTAGACTTGGAAATGAATCGACAAACCCAAAGTGGGGTCACCTTGGTAATTTAGTAAAACTCAACAAAAAAACTCGGAAATAACTTGGCATGCTATAAATCCATAAAAAATTCAAAATTTCAGAAGAAAAATATCAAGGTTTTCTGGTCCATGGCAAATCCATTGAATAAACAAAGATCAAAGTGTGCGTAAATACCAAATAGACAAATAAAATGTGCATCAACTTCGAAAATTCAAACAACATTCGAACAAAGACCATTAAATAGTACAAATGCTCCAAAAATTTAAAAAAAAAAAAAAATAGTTTACAATTTTAAGGTACAATGTCCAAATGCCATGGTGATGGACCTCATCTTAAAAAAGATAAATGATCGAAACATGAATAATAATAACCTAGGTTCATGAATAGAAAATCAAACACTCTTCCCTTGCATATAATTGTGTTATTGAATGTTGTAATTCTATCTGATGTGATTTTTACACACATAACCATGGACAGATACATACATAAGAACAAGAAATAATAGTTTGATTCATCCATTAGATGATGCAAATACATAGTAGGAGGAGAGGAGTATGTTACGTGAATCCCAAATA
The DNA here is from genome assembly GCA_031772625.1 of Pinus tabuliformis. Classification (NCBI taxonomy): domain Eukaryota; kingdom Viridiplantae; phylum Streptophyta; class Pinopsida; order Pinales; family Pinaceae; genus Pinus; species Pinus tabuliformis. The sequence continues at coordinate 740,655,696 of CM062807.1, forward strand.
GCTAACTACACTAATTAATACATCAAACGCCTTATTATCACATAATTTTATTAATAGACATTATTATACGCAAGTCCTCAATAAGATGTATCAATGCTAGATAGATCCATTATCTCTAACACCCTCCAAAAATGGTCATTTTATATGCTTGTTCAATATATTAAAAGACAAAAGCTTTGGACAAGCAATTATGTTTCTAGTCCACAATGTAAGATCTTCAAAATAGTGACTGTAAGTAAACAATATCCGACAAGGTAGATGAAATACAATTTATGTCACCATCCTTTCATGCAACCATTGACTCACCGGCCAAATGAGAACCATCGTTGGCTAAATAATCGACCTTTCCACCACTAAGATAGAAAATCATTGAAATCACCTCCAGATCTCAGCAATCTACCATATCAAAATGTTATATTTGCTTCTCTAAGGAAGTTCCATCATCTCTACCCTCCCTAAGGGTCTTCCACTTTACACTTCATCTTCACCCTCCCTAAGGGTCTTCTTCTTATGAATTATAATAGATAATCTATGATATACCTATTGTTTGTCTTCTCTTCTTTATTGAATTTGACTTGCTTTAGCAACAACATCATCTAGGACTTCATTTCTTGAGCTTTGTCATACCTGACACTTCTCTTGCCTAGGCATTATCACTAAGTTTTCTGTGAAATCATAGCCATATTTCTATTAAACTAACCATACATGCCCAAAATCTAGCAATTAGAGGAAACCATGTTCTTCACACCCACAACAACCATCTTTGTACTATTCTTAGCAATCTAGTGTACCTGTTAAGTGTTGAAGTTTCTAAGTCTAACAGTTAGAAACCCTCCATGTACTTTCTAATTTATTCCTTCCTACTTGTTCTGATTAATTAACAAGTTATTTACCATGTAAATACTGAAAATAAGCACAAGTATATGCTCAACACATTACAGATCATCAACTGAAGGAAACAAAACGAGCACACAAATGACACTGTATTTTTGGACTAATGTCCCCGGAAAAACCCAATGCGGGAAAACTGGTGCAGCTATCTAAGGGTTTGATTTATTAAGCAGTTTTAGAATACAATTTGGGTGCTAAATTTGGCTCACCCAATAGAGAAAAATCTCGGCAGTAGTACCTCTCCTTCGAAGATGGATGCTCTGGCTGAAACCCCGGATAAACACTCCAGCAACTCCTCGGCTACAATATGCTCCACGAAAAACCCCAGCGTCATCCTCTAGGGACTACGTTAGCCCCTTTTGCCCTCTGCGTCAGCTTTCCCGGCAGTTTCGACAGTTCCGGTTGTTCTGGCTATTCCGACTTCTGCCCTCTGCGTCAGTTTTCCCGGCATTTCTCGACAGTTCCGGTTGTTCCCGGCATTTTCGGCTTCTCCCCGCTGCATCAGCTTTCCCAGCATTTCTGGCTTCTGCCCTCTACGTCAGCTTTCCCGACAGTTCCAGCTGTTCCCGGCAGTTCCGGCTTCTGCCCTCTACGTCAGCTTTCTCGACTGCTGCGTTGATCCTCCCAACACTATCTCTACCTCTCTGCTTCTATATTCACTGCCCCTCAGCTGCAACTCCAGATCACTCTCTCAACTTTCTCAGCAAACCCAGCCCCAGAAAGTCGACATCTTGATCTCTTGGTGTTTTCTCCAAGTGACCCTCAAGCCTCCACTTATACTTTCCTCGTTGACAAATCAACGGCCGAGATTAAGTCCCTAATCTACGGCTAAGATTAGATCTGGCTTGATCCATGCCTTTCAGACCATTCTAACACAGTTTTATATTAATTCACATTAATATTTTATTTTCCCTAAGTTTAGACTTTTTTTTTTTAAGCTGTGGTTCACGGTCACTGAGTGGCCGCTACATCCACGGGAAAATATCGGGGCAGATCCACCCGAAGGGATCTGCCCGTCGGCGAATCTTAACAGGCCTAACCCCGAGGGCATCGAGGAGATTTGACCCCATGACCTCCCAAACTGGGAAAGTGCTTTAGCAACGAGAACTCAACCATTTAAGCTATCCCTTGGGGCTTCCCTAAGTTTAGACTTAGGGACTCCATTAAAAATATTAATTATTTTAATATCTCCCAAACTGTTTAGAATCTTCCCAAACCCTTTCTGGGTATTGGAGATCTCATGTGCCTTAGCCTCTCCACCAATTTTTGTGGCTAGAGCACATCCGATGCTACCCCAAATCCACACTCCCTCTTAGCAAGGACTGTGCTCTAGCAATACTCCTCACTAAGTATCACCCTGATCATCTGGCATCAGTCCCTGCGCTGATGCTAGGCCTGCTGCCCATCATCTGCACTGCTGCATCCCGTTTTGCTATCCATGGCCCTGTCACTGCCACTGTTGCATCCATACTGCAACTCCCTCTGCATCCGTGTTGCTTCCCATGGCCCTGCCATTGCCACTGTTGCATCTGCACTGCAACCCCTCTCATCATGTTGCATCGTGTTGCCCATAGCACTACCACTGCTAACTGTTGCATTGCAACTCAGTTACTAAGAAGTAAGTAACTAATCTCCCAACTCTGACATCTTTGTTAGGCTAGAGCCATCCTCGATGCTGAAACTCCCTCTGTCGCTAACAAGTGCTCCCTCTCTGACCTCTGCGCTGCTGCAACAACTCCATGCATCTTGCACCGTTGCACACCTCTTTGTGCCATCCTGCATTGGTGCAACACTCCCTTGCCTCTCGTATTGTTGTAGCCTTCTAGCTTCGCGTTGTCCTCAGAATCCTACACTGTAGCTCCCTCTGTCACTCCATCCGCATCCGTCTCTACTGAAATCCGCCAGTCCTGCTACTCATCTTCGAGGCTCTAGTAGCAAGGTCTAATCTAAAAGGCTAGGTACCTCAAGGATCCTACCCCTCATCTCCTGTAGTCCGTCAGAATACAGCTTGATGTCTCCCCATTGTTTCTGAAGTGGAACATGAGCACTCATGGCACAGTCATCATCTGTCTCCACTTTCTTATCTATCCTTGCTGGCACTGCCTTGGTCTCAGAGGCCTCTCCCTTACTATTCTTCCTTGGACATTAGGTCGCATAATGACCCAGCTCCCCACAGTGGAAGCATTTGACCTTGGAGAGGTCCTTCTTTTGTTTCTCCTTCTTTCCCTCAGATGTTAGGGCAACATCCTCCTCCTCCTCCTTGATCCTAATCCCCTTGTCACTACTTCCCGCCTTGGTTAGCCTTCTGATCTCTTCTTGTCGAAGAGCAACCCACATTTACTCTCAATCTGGAAGGGTCACCCTACCCAGTATGCTCTGGACAAACACCTCCCAGTCTTCTGACACTGCGTTCAAGGTTATTCTCACCATCAATTCTGGATCCGGCGTTGCCCCTATGGAAGTCAGTTGATCCCGGATCTCCTTCAATCGATCGAGGAAGGTGTCGATCTATTCTCCCTTTTGCATCTAGTATGACTGCAGTTGATTTTCTAGGAGCATCTTCCTCTGCACAAAAGTATGTTGATACAACTTGGTCAGGGCCTCCCACATCTCCCGTGTCGTATCCTTCTCGGCAATATGTGGTACTATATGATCCTTAACCCCCTCAAGAATGATACTCTTGGCCCTCGCCATTGCTTCCTCATACTTGTCATTGTCAGCTAGGTCAATTGGGACCGCTATCGTCTTCAAAGCGAAGTGCTTGACACGATTTTTGTCAAGTACGGATAAGATTCTGGCCTTCCAGACTTTGAAGTTTGAGGCTCTGTCCAATCTGTCCTAGTCTCTTATTCTGTGTAGTGCCATTACGCTGCTCTTCTACTTCCCTCCTGGAAGTTCTCGATGTGACTCCCTCTGAGCCTCGATTTCCCTCCTGGAAATCCTTTTGTCAATATCGAGATGCCACCTACTCTCATCGTCTGTGCAATCACACCACTGATCCGGATTTCTCGGCTAGAAACCCTCGATAGCAACTCCCTCCTCCTTGACCTTGCCCTGTTAGGTATTGTTCTGACAACAGTACCCCGCCATCTCCACTCTGCAACTTATCCACAGCCTCCTAAACCCCAGAAACCTGAAGGTGAGAGCTCCTAGGCTCTGCACAGTCCCAGCACCGGCAAACTAGCTCCCTAAGCCAACTGCGTCAACCCTCCTAGCCTCTGTGTGAGCTTGTCTTTGCCTCCCTCAGCCTTTGCACAACCTCTTCTTGGCCCGAACTTGATGACGCAGGCACTGCGTCACCCCTTCCTCGTTTTGCTGCTAGGAACAAATTTTGTCACTCAAGACAGCTGTTTTCCGCTGTTGCTGCTATGCTCGGCTGATGTCTTTAGTTCTCCTATGATCTGCAACCACCCCCTGATACCATGTTGATGTTTCTAAGTCTAACAATTAGAAACCCTCCATGTACTTTCCGATTTATTCCTTCCTACTTGTTCTAATTAATTAACAAGTTATAAACCATGTAAATACTGAAAATAAACACAATTACATGCTCAACACATTACAGATCATCAACTGAAGGAAACAGAAACAAGCACACAAATGACACCGTTATTTTTGGACTAATGTCCCCAGAAAAACCCAATGCGGGAAAACCGGTGCAACTATCTAAGGGTTTGATTTATCAAGTAGTTTCAAAATACAATTTGGGTGCCAAATCCGGCTCACCCAACAGAGAAAAATCTCGGCAGTAATACCTCTCCTTTGGAGACAGATGCTCCAGCTGAAACCCCAGATAAACACTCTGACAACTCCTCAGCTCCAATCTGCCCCACGAAAAACCCCAACGTCAGCCTCTTCTGCACTTTGCGTCAACTTTCCCGACAGTTCTCGGCAATTCCGGGTTCTGCCCTATGCGTCAACGTTCCCAGCAGTTCCGGTTGTTCTCAGCAGTTCCGGCTCTCCTCTGCGTCAACTTTCCCGGCTATTCCAGCAGTTCCAGCTTCTGCCCTCTGTCAACTTTCCTGGCTGCTGCGCTGATCCTCCCAGCACCATCTCTGCCTCTCTGCTTTTGTATTCACTGGCCCTCAGCTGCAACTCCAGATCACTCTCTCAACTTTCTCAGCAAACCTAGCCCCAGAAAGTCAAAATCTTGATCTCTTGGTGTGTTCTCCAAGTGACCCTCAAGCCTCCTCTTATACTTTTCTCGTTGACAAATCGACAGCCAAGATTAAATCCCTAATCAACGGCTAAGATTAGATCTGGCTTGATCCATGCCTTTTGGACCATTCTAACAAAGTTTTATATTAATTCACATTAATATTTTATTTTCCCTAAGTTCTTAGGGACTCCATTAAAAATATTAATTATTTTAATATCTCCCAAACTGTTTAGAATCTGCCCAAACCAGTGTTGCGGGGGAGCGCCCCCCCCTTCGAACCCGCTCCCGAAGCGCGCTCCGGACGGGAGCGGCTCGGGAGCGGGTCGGGAGCGCGCTCCCAAAATCCGGGAGCGATTTTCGGGAGCGCGCTCCCTTAAAAAAATTTACGCTCCCTGCTCTGATAGGGAGCGTTTCAGGGAGCGATCGCTCCCAAGCTCCCGGAGCGTTTTTTAATACCCGGGAGCGATCGGGGAGCGATCACTCCCTGATCGCTCTCGGGCATTAAAAAACGCTCCGGGAGCGATTTTTAACCGGCCGGGAGCGGTTTGGCGGAAAAAAATTCCGCCGGACCCGAAAAATTAAAAAAATTTAGCTAATTTTTTTTGTTTTATAAGCCCAATGGGCCAAAAACGTGTCATTACAACTTTGTTGAGCAAGTGATTGAGAGCTTGAGCAAGAGATTGAGAGCTAGAGCAAGAGCTGAGGAGCAAGGAGCCAGAGCTGAGGAGCGAGGAGCAAGTGCCAAGGAGCGAGGAGCAAGCTTGCAGAGGTAAGTAACTTAATCATTTAGTTAGTTTAGCTGGTTAGGTAGTTAATTTGGTTAGTTTAATTTACCTGTTTGAGTTTAAAGATCATTAATTTAAATTAAATTAATAAATTAAATGAATTAATCCCAATAAACTAAATTAATTTGCAGATTCAAGACTCAAACCCTACAAACATCAAACACGATGGACCTGGGGATATTTATTGGCATTTTCCTCTTCCTGGTCCCTTTTCTGGTTATTATGGTGGTGGAGAGTAGGAAACGGAGGGGGCCTGAAACTGAAGAGGTGGATGAAGAAGCCGGAGGAAGTCAAATGGGTGAAAACCCCAGTGAGGAGGATGTGGAGGAGGGTGAACATGAGGGTCAAAAAACTAAACAAGACCAAACTCCATTGTGGAAATATGTTCACAGGGCTGAAACAGGGAGAGGGGGTGGAACCACTAAATCTCATTGCCCCCATTGCAACACTGATTACACAGGCTCATACACCCGTGCTAGAAGACACCTCTGCGGGAAAAGGCCATGGGATGGAGAGAAACAAATAGGAATCAAAACTTGTGCAGCGGTGTCAACAGCAGATAGAGCCAAATACATAAAGGAAGAGGAGGACGCCCAATACAGAGCAAAAAGATCAAGGGGTTTCTTTGAACCAAGCTCACAAAGAACTCCTTCAGCATCCTCCCAAGGCAGTGGATATGGACATGGAGGCACAGGGTCATCATCTTTACGCCGTAGAACCATATCAGATTTCCTTGATGAGGGGTGTAGGAATGATGTGGATTCAAAAGTTTACAGGTTCCTCTATGCATGTGGGATACCATTCAATGTTCTACGCTCACCTTATTGGCACGAAATGGTTTCTGCCATAAATGATGCCCCTAAAGGATACAAGAGCCCTGGGTATGACAAGGCAAGAACTGTTGGCCTTGATCATGAAAAAGCAAAAATATCACATTCTTTGAATAAAATGACAAGTTCTTGGACTGACAATGGGGTGTCCATTGTATCTGATGGATGGACAAATGTAAAAGGCAAGCCATTGATAAGTGTTCTTGCTGTGTCCCGAAGTGGTCCCATCTTTCTAGCTGCACATGATTACTCAGACAAGTTCAAGACAGCTATCAACATTGCAGAAGCATTGCTTGAAACAATTGAGCGTATTGGCCCATACAATGTCATCCAAGTCATCACTGATAATGCTCCTAATTGTAAGGCAACGGGAGCAATTATTGAGGATAAATACCCGAACATATTTTGGTCTGGATGTTTGGTTCACACATTGAACCTTCTATTGCATGATATTGTCAAAAACAAAAATGAACAATACCAATGGATTGGTGATTTGTACAAGAAAGGAAAAAAAATGATAAAATTTATTACAAATCATAGCAATACCCATGGCCTTTTCCGCAGTCACTCGAGATTGGAGTTGCTGAAGATTGCGAGGACTAGATTTGGTAGCTATTACCTCACCTTCAGGCGCCTTTTGAAGGTAAGAGAGGCATTAGCTAGCATGGTATCAAGTCCACATTGGCAGGTGTTAAAGGAAAGGGCTACAAATGTAGCTGACATTGCAGGTTTTGAAACGGTGGAGGAGGCCGCTCTTGATGGGCAGTTTTGGACAACTGTGAGACAGGTATTGGATTTCACCAAGCCAATTTATAACATGATTCGGTTTGCAGATACAGACAAACCAGTGATTGGCGAGGTGTATGAGCAAATGGATACCATGTTGGGGGAAATAAAAGACATTGTTCATAACAGAGATCCCGACTTGTACAAACTGATTCACGATTGTGTGTGTGAACGGTGGAATAGGCTTAACCTTCCACTACATTGCTTGGCGTATATCCTTACGCCAAAATACTACTCAGATTCTTGGTTGGGCAAACCTGCAGCAGGGGGTGGTGTTAGGACCAAACCCCATTTAGATCGAGAGGTAACTAGAGGATATCTGGAAACATTAGAAAAGTTGGTGCCTGACAGGGAGGAATGTGCAGCTGTGCGCCTTGAAATAGGCAGATACTTCACTGGCAGTGGTTTGTATGGTAACTTCCATGCAATGGACGACAAAGATAAATTTGATTCTCTCACATGGTGGGAAACATATGGCGGCCACGGACTTTTGCCAAAATTGGCAAAAAAATTTCTTTCACAGGTTGTAAATTCTTCTTCTGCAGAGAGGTGTTGGAGCACCTACAGTTATATACATAATGTGAAAAGAAACAGGCTCAACGAAAACCGAGCAGAAAGCTTGGTTTATGTGCACTACAATTTGAGGTTGTTGAGCCATTACTGTGATCGGGCTAATGAAGATCCCACATATAAAATTTGGGACAATCACCCTGAGGACGACAATTTGGAGGATGGCATTGTACATATGGAAGAACTAGAAGAGGAGCTTGTACGGGATGAAGCTGAAGCAGCTGCAGCAGCCATGCCACCTCCACCTCCACCATCCAGTAGCAGTTCTCGGGGCCCGAGTCTTGTTCCATTGCTGTCGCCACCTCCATCGACACCCTCGCGTGGAGGCTCTAGTTCTGGTCGTCGGTCTGTGCGGGAGACTCCTAGAAGACCACCACGACCTACTTATACTCCTGGAGACTCTCGTGGCAAGGGCCACTTGTAGATTTACAGTTTACTTGTCTTTTTTAGTTTCTATTAGACTTTAGTTTTCATAACTGTTGAGTTTTGAGTCCTTGACTCTTGACTCTTGACTCTTTCATATCATTATGACATTATGATATTTTTTCTAAACATTATATCACTGTGACAATGAAAATTTGAAGTTTGAAGTTGGGCCTTGGCAATTATAACTCATTGGTAATGATTGTGAATTATGAATATGATGCTTTGTGAAAGACTAAAGTTGTTTCATTTCATCTCATTATTCATGTTTCATTTTATAAATTTTTAACATTTCATATCATGTTAACAGTTAGAAGTTAGGACTTAGAAATATCTTCGATATTACTTCTTGTAATGGTTAAACTTGGCTTACAAGTACAACTTGTTACTTTGGTGATCAATGATGATAAATGTTATTGAATTTTCAATTCTGAAAGCTTGAAGTTGAAACTTTAATATTGAATTTGATGAATCATGATTTATAAGACTCAATATGTTGCAGTTGTAATATGTATTTTAATTTTACTAAGGTTGATGACGATTATAATTTCTAGATGATTGATGTGATATGGTTCAATGATCAATTTATGTTTTTTTATGTTTTTTATGTCTATTTCATCATTCTACATGTTTTTGTTGACATATATGTATCAAAAATTAAAAAATATAAAAAATATATATATTTTTAAAAAATCGCTCCGGGATTCGCTCCCAAACCGGGAGCTTCTGAAAATGGTCGCTCCCGCTCCCGCTTCCGCTCCCGCTCCCAAGTAACATTGGCCCAAACCCTTTCTGGGTATTGGAGATCTCATGTGCCTTAGCCTCTCCATCAATTTTCGTGGCTAGAGCACATCCGATGCTACCCGAAATCAACATTAAGCATTAAAAATTGTTTAAGTTAATAATGCTAATGGGAAGATGCTTTAGGGGAGCCTAAAAGCTTTGTAGAAATCTAGAATTGTAATTGGATCAATGAGGAGGAAACACTTTCCCCACCTACCACAAGGTTTATTGTGGTCCCATAGCCTTATGATTGATGGTCCTCAAGGAGATAACTCAGAAGTACTTGCAGTCCACCAATTGGTAACCCCCATGTTGAAGACTTGCTTAGACATAGCAACACGTCTAGAGGCAAAGATATTGAGCAAATCTTTCCCACGGTGTCCAAAAAGTGTTGACAAATGGAAGTTGAGAACCCAAGATTAGAGCTCAACTCACAAAAACTTCAAGATGGGGTCAAATTCCACAATAGTAACAACTCGATCTCTTGATTTCTAGGTATTTCGCCCCCTGATCCACCCTTTAGATGGTGGGTATCTACAAGATGGAACATTGAGGGGGGCATATATTTCCAGGATTTGAAGAGGCTTTTGTTGCAATCTTTCCAACACCAAGGCAGGCAAAGATCATTTTTTTTAGGAGGATCTCCTTCCTTAACACAAGAAGCATATATCTCTACCACTGGAACATGGGCTTCAACCTACAATTGGAAGTATGTTATACTGAAAGAGAAATCCTCTCTCTCTCTCTCTCTCTCCTTTTTTTGCCCACCATGTTGTTCCTTGTGATGTCAAAAACCCCTATGTGAGCAAAGTTGTAATCGCTTCAACTTGAATCTTGGTATGCAAAGAATCTCGAGAGAATTAGGACTCTAGTTGGCAAGTATCTAAAGTCCTTAGAGATTACTAAGGAAACATGTGGCCTCAGACAGATTATACATTTATTTGGATCTAACAAAGCAATTACAAAGAAAGCATTCCCTTCAAGTGTCAATACCAATGAGTATGGGCATCTACAACAAAACAACCCTCATTTGATGCAAGCAATGAAAAATATAATGCATATAGGAAATACCATATCACAATGATTAGCACAAGGAAAGCAATTGATGAAAAGGTGGGAAAAGACGAGGGGCAACTCCCAAAAGGTGAAAGCAACATAAGTAGGCCTTAATAATCAAATAAATGTTGATCCCAACAAAGAAGTCAAAGAATCCTCCAAACCATGTAATGATAAAACACAAAACCCAAATCAAAAGAAGCACAAGCATGTTCCAAGTGCCAGCATATATGTAAAGCAAGTTCTTCAATGTTGACCCTTCAAATACAACAAAAAATGGAATGGTAAAATAAGGATTCAAGGAATGAATAGAGGTAAGGCCATATGAAAGAATAAGAAGGAAAGATACCCAAAGCCATTAGAAACCTCAGAGGGGATGGATTGTCGATGGAGTGTCATGTTCTGAAACATTTCAAAAACTGGTTGGTGGAAGAAATGTTTGCCAACCATTTTGGAAATGGAAATGTTCCCTAGCCATTTTGTAATGTTCCCAAGTTAAAATGTGCAAATTTTTCTTCACAAATTTCAAATTTTCTCTTTGACAACTTTTTACAAACATTTATTGTGCAATACTTTCCTCAAACGCCTAGAAAACATCTTCAGCAAACACTTGAAAGGAACCAAGATTTCGTCAAACATTTCATAGACAGACAAGAGAATTATCAATAATAATGGTTGAAGCAAATATAAGCTTTTATAGAGACTGATCATTCAGGAGTTTACAAGCAGAACTTTATTGTAGAACCTAGAACTCACTCCAACTGAATTTTGGCCCTTAGAAAATTATGAATACAATTCAATAACCCTCAATTTGTCCCAAGGAAACTCGATTAGATGATTGAAGCAACTCAGACCCTCAATGCATAGCTTGACCTCCCAATTCAACCTAACTGGATATATAAACTTAGCTTGCTAATGCTCAGTTGTAAGTCACGCTTTCCTTCAGATAAAATCGTCCCAGGTATGACAATGAACTCAGACCTATTGGTGAAGCAATTTGGCTTCCAATAAATAAAGTACTGTAGCCACAAATTTGATGAAGACCCTAAGAAAAAGTTGTTGAAGCTGCACCTTGATATCTCTGCCAAAGGTCCAGACACACCAGACCAGATTCGGCCTCTGAATCTCTGTTTAATTCAGCCTTCTAAGGATAGACTTGGCCCGTTCAGAAATTGGTAGCTTAATCTGCAATGAAGAAATATATACAGCCTCCAACAATTGGTGAATCTCGTCCTCCTTTTGGCACTAATCTTTAAGTAAATTTGGTGTGCTTTAGATTTAAGTATTCGACCATCAAAAAATTATATTCAACCCTGTTCGCTCCTCTGGAAAGGATGCCATATCTTGGCCTATTAGGAAGGTACTCGGTCTGCAATAAAATAGATCTACCTCCTTCACAAACTCAATGCAACTCATCCCAATCACTAGAGGATTCAATCTGCTAAGGGTAATTTGATTCTCCTGGAGAACTCGATCCAATGCCTCCTTATACCATGTCACAATTCTTCCTGATCAGAAGTTGTTTTCAGCCTCAGATCTGTAGGTACATCTTGACCCTCTTCAATAGAGCAATTCAGCCTCTCTTGGAAAAACTTGTTCACCTGCAAACAATGCAATTTTTCCGCTTTGATACTGATGATTTACCTGCAAAATCACACTTGATTAGGCCATCAAATAATCTCCTGAGATGTCCAACTAGGGTGGCAATAATGTGTCCACAAAAATTGGATGAAGCTAGCTAGGGTGGCAATGAGATTCCACCGAAACTAGTGTGAGGATTTCGCTTGATACCCTCGAGCTGAAACTCACTTGAGCTCCAAACCAAATGGTAATGAGAAATCACAAGATAGAATGATGGAGAATGGCTTCCCCTTCCCCTTTTATAAGACTTCATTGAACTTTCTCCATCCTTCTAGAACTTTTATTATTTTATTGACGAGCCACTTATTTTTCCTAAGTGACTTTTGCCCCCCTTTTATTAAAAATTATTTTCTCTTTTTTATTAAAATTTAATACTAACAATATCAAAAAGCCTTGAGGGTTTAGCTCACTTGGTCAAATTCCCATCGTTAAAGCACCTCACTAATGGGATGTCACGAGGTCAATTCCCCTTGATGCCCTTACCGTTAGGCTCTACTAATAAGTTGGCGGGATGTGATCCCTTCGAGTGGATCTGTCCAGATATTTCCTCGAAAAAAATACTAATAATATCAAAATGGGGTAAATCTCCCATGGTCTCCTTGATAATTTTTTCTTCTCTCTAGCCTAAAGGAGACAATTAGGCGAGAGGAAATAATAGCTTTGTGCTCAAGTGATGGGGGACATTACACATTTTCTAGAAATGGAAACAACCCAAAAACATTTCAAAGTTTCTCAAGCTAGGGCCCATACTTATGCAATGTTTCCCATGCCCAACACAACTTTCCAAGTATTTCCAACAAAAAACATTGCAGAAAAACTGAAACATATAAAGCAACCCAAGGAGGTTAGTAGCCACGAAAGTGCTCTTGGAGTGCTGAATGAATCCTAAATGAACCAAAATAAACACCAAAATTCTGAATATCAAAAAAATGATGATTTTCTTATTAAAAGCTCATCATTCACACAGTGCATTTGTGAGCAACTTGGAGAATGCAACAAACTTGGAAAGCAGATTTGTAACCTTAGAGAGTATTTGGACTCTAGAGAGAAGATATGAAGCCTTCGAGAGTTTTTTTCAGATGAAAAGTACTTTTGTTCGCCTAGAGAGTGTGTTTGTGCAGTTGGACCGTGTTTGAAGCTGCCTCGAACCACCCCTTGGAATCTTAATGGTGGTGGTGACTACTTTCTTTGGAAGTAAGTCAAAGTAATAACAAATATAGCAGGAGGGAGCAGGGCTATGTCTTTTGCGCAACAAATCCTTCAAGGGATCTTACACCCATGAGAGGGCCCATATTTTGCATGAACCAAGAAATGGAGTTAATGGATGTAAAACAAGAAGAGACATATATGCATGGATGCAAAATCAAAGAGAAAATGTGGCAGCAAAAAGGGAAAAATAAATGAGGGCAAGGAGAAAAGAGAGCCTCATGCTCCTCAATCATGTTGAGAAATCTAGGGCAGCTAGATTAGGTGACTTCTCTTACTTTGATAACTGCTTGTGATGTATTTTTACTTAATTAGCTTCTTCTTTATCTTGATTATATTTAGTGTTCTTATCATCGAAGAGCTACCAAATTATAAAGAACAATGAGACAAGAGGACATAAGATGTAGGCAATTAGCCAGGGCCAAAACCTCTCCACTTGAGAGGAAAACCCACAAGAATTCTTCTCTTCTTATAGAACTTCAGTTGACGAATTCCAAGACCTATGACCTTTGACCAAGACCCTCCAAGACCAAGTCAAACCTTTCGATCTTTCCTTGCAGCAACTTCTACAATTTAGACCTCTAGCAAATTCTTCTGCAACTTCGAGCCCCAAGCAAATTCTTCTACAACTTCGACCCAACAGTTTCTTCAATGCAACTTTGACTTGCACAGCAACTTTCCAGCACTTCGACTTGTCCAGCAGCATTCCAGCACTTCAACTTTCCCAGCAACTTTCTTGCACTTTGAATTGCCCAACAACTGTAGAAACCCTAACACGAGAGAGAGAGAGAGGGGCCCAAAAACTTTGATCTTGCTTTTCTTCTTCCTTTTTCGTCCTTTTTCCAGCTTCTATCATGAAGAGATCGAATTTGCTTGAGTGGGTGTCCAGATGAGGTCGATTTACTTCTTATTTATAGGCTTGTGAGCATGAAACCCATGCCCCAAGAATAACAATAATAAATTTATCTTTTTTCCCTTTTCATTGAATACATAAAATCATGATTAAATATGCCATTATGAAGACCGAACCTAGTTACATATTTCAACAAATCAGACATTAGAGACCCTCTTATTGCTCATCCTCAAATTCGAGTTACCTCTTTTTAGGAAGCTAACACCTTGCTTTGTATTGAAGTAACATCATTGTAGGACTCTAAAGCCAAGCTTTGTAATGTTGTTATTTCATTACAACGTACCAAAGAAAAACTTTGTAAAGAAGTTTATTCTCTGAGGAGTAATATTCTAGTCTTCGTGAGCAAAATCCTTCATTTCAAGACATTAGCATCCAACTTTGAGATGACACAGATATGATCTCTTGGATCAGCATTTAGCTAGAAAAAAAAGTCTACCCTAAATATGTGTGCACTAAATAAGAATCTAGTACAAGTCAATGATCTGAAAGTATTATGGGTACATTAGAAGATCATCTTAGCACATTGCAAATTTATGAATCTTTTGCTTTTGAGAAGTATAATAATCTTGTTGAGAATTGGGTGCATACTATCAGTGAGCTTGGAGAAAAGTTCCCAGATGAATTGAGCAAAAAGCACTGCTTGACTAAGTGTTGAAAGCAATTCACTTCTCAAAAAAAATTCTCCTTTATTGGTGCATCTACTTTTGCATTTATTCTTGCATTCGTCATCCCCCATGAGCCATCTTCTCCACCCATTGTGGACTCTAGTTGTACTCAAATGGCTGAAGATGGGTTGTTATTTTCTGCACTTGGTTCCCTGTTGGGAATTACAGCTCAAATAAAAATTCCTCACGTGTCCATTGTGAACATGCAAGAAGTAGTTCGCAATATTTTCAAAAAGTACTTCTATTTTTGGAAAAGTTATTCTACTTTTAATTCACTTTAGTAAAAAGGTGAAAGTCTTGTTTTCAGCACTTGAATCTAAAATTGTACTTAGACTAGGAGTAAACTTAAAAATAGATTCTCCACTAAAACTATAAAGACAGGGAGGTAGAGGCTTATACACACACTTCAACAGTTGAGAGAGAGAGAGAAGCAGCAGGCAGACAAGGAAGAGGCATTCCCAGGCAGCACCCAGTTCAATACAGCAATTCCATTCAGTCATACAGAAAGAAAGTATAGTACAGATCCATTCAGTCATACGGAATCTGTGCAACAGTGTTGTACAGCAGCCACGCAATCCATACAGTAGTGTTGTAGAGTAGAGAATTGCCATTGTTAATTTTTACAAAAGCTGTACCTCTCAAACAACTAGTAGAAGCTCAATTCAAGGTTGTTTTTCCTTTGCAGCATACAGGGGGGTTTCCTTGTGAGTTTTTTTTCGAAGGAATGAAAAGTTAATTTAAAGGAATAATTACCTATGTCTGTGTGAAATTAATAATTATGCTTCTGTTGCTTAATCTCTAGCTATTGTGTTATTGATGCCATGGTCAGAAATTTAATTATAGCATTAATTAAATTCAACTATCTACTTGGTTGATTGAGATCATAAGGACATTAGTTACCTAGGACATGAAATTCTAACATGGTATCACAACTTGATCTCTGACTGAGACTCTTGAGGATTTGCAGCAGTAACTCTATTGCACGGAAGAAGGATCAGCAGTAAGAAAATTTCAAAGTTATATTGGGAGTTTGTGCAATAGATCTTAAAGGAAGCCAATAATGAGCCAGGATGTAAAGTTTGAGGAAGTCACTAGTGATAGAGGCCAGTACAATAGCCTTCAGGTGAAGAGAAGAAGACAAGAGCCCTTTCTACTACTGTCGGGAGACCTTGATGGTTCCTCTAGACATTAAGGGATACTCGGGAGCATGTTGAGACTCCTAGGAGAACTTCTAAAAAGAGCAAATCTCCGAATAAGTTTCCAAACTATATGGCAGTAATGAGCGGCACTCTAGATTCTGAGCTTTCCAGCTTTCAGGGCGAAACACACTAGCAACTATGGCGGGATGCCATGGTGGAGTACACCTCTATCATGAAGAATAATGTTCTAGGCAAAGTGCCATTACTTTAGGGAAAGTCAGTTTTGAACTCCAGGTGGCTATACAAGATCAAGCATGCTGCAGATGTTAGCAAAGAAATTCAGAGTGAGATTTGTGGCGAGAGGGTTCTCCCAGAGAGGGAGTGGAGATATTTGCTCCAGTCGCCAAGTACACATCTATTATTGTTGTTATGTTGTTGGTTTCATTTATCGGAGGGTTTGAATAAACGGATGTGAAGACAGCTTTCCTCAATGGGATCATTGAGGAAGAAGTACACATAGAGCAACCTTAGGGCTTTGAGGTACATGAGAAGGAGTCCCATTGGTGCAAGCTTAAGAAAGAGTGTATGGACTAAAGCAGTGACTGAGAGTATAGTATTCCAAGATTGATAGACATCTACAGAGTATGTAGATGATTTGATCTACTTATTTTGGTAGCGTATGTAGATGACTTGTTTTTTGCCAAGAGCAAAGAAGTTCATTACAAGGTGCAAAGAAGACATGGCAGCTAAGTTCGATATGAAAAGCATTGGTTTGATGCATTACTTCTTAGGATTGGAGGTTTGGCTGAGACCAAGGGAAATTTTCTTTGGACAAGGTAAGTATGCAGTTCAGATCTTGAAGAGGTTTCAGATGGAGGAATGCAAAGTTCAAACCTATGGCCACACCCATGATCACTAATCTGAAGAAGGTGATATGTTAAGTTATGGTATGTTCTATGCTTATAACAGTTTACTTCTTTTTCTTATTATATTCCACAGATTAGCAATCACATGTACATAAAGTAAAGTGCAGATAGAACATTAAACGATCGACAAAAAACAAGCCAAGACAAGAGACACGAGATGTGGCGGCTAGCGAGGGACAAACCCCACAATGTGTGGGGAAACCCTTTGATCAAATCTTCTTTTATCTTCAATAATTCAGTAGAGAGAAATAGTACAATAAATCTGATTTATATCAGCAGTAGCAAACCCTAGATCAGTAGCATTAGCATTAGCGGCTTCATCATCAAACTAAGGCAGACAATATCTCACAAACCGACCGTCGGATCAGCATGATTCCACCAACAAGAGTTGCGGCTTCCAGAGGAAGTTCAAATGAACCTACAGCGCAGTTCATATGAGGAGATTTTCTAGTCCACGCAGGTCAAACTTCACTTCTGCAATTGCAACTTCAGTTTCAGCAGCTTCCTTCAAACTAGGGCAGTCGATATCTTGCAAGCCGTCTGGCGGATTGACTTGATTCCACCACCAAAAGTTGCAGCTTTCAGAGGAGGTTCAGATGAACCTACAGCGCAGTTCAGATGAGGAGATCTTCTAGTCCACGCAAGTCAAACTTTACTTCTGCAATTGCAGCTTCAGTGTCAGCAGCTTCCGACTTCACATGTGTGAGGGAGAGACCCTTTTTTGCGCAGTAGAGAGAGAGAGAGATGTGATGATATGAGTGTATCCAAATGAGGAAAAGTCCTCCTATATTTATACACAACATTGGTGTTTGAATAGATGCGACTGTTCGACTTCTGAGCCTACATGAGTTGTAGGTTGGCTTGATAATAATTCCATAATCAAAATAAATTCATATCTCCATTAATACTTATCGGAATCGGATGATCTTTATATCAATCCTACACCTCTCGACGAGAGGAATCTAATAAAAATATTATCAGCCATGAATAAGATGACCCACATGAATTTTTGCCCTAGTTGCCAATTTTAACACTCCCTCTCAACTAGGGAGAACTTCATCTACAATTTGTCTATCAGTCGTTACTATTCATCCATCAAATGCACTGCCCTGTACAGCCTGACCCTTGCCTTGCTCTGCTCTATTCTGCCTGTTCTGCTTTGTTTTGTTCTACCCTGTACTGATCTATACGGCTCTGCTCTACTTTGTTCTGTTCTGCTCTGCTTTTGTCCGAATTATGAAGAAGAAGAAATGATCGAGGATGTATCATCCTAACTCAAAGTCAGTCTCAGAGTATGTACCACTAGTCCCAGACCAGTCTCAACCAACCCGAAGTCAGCGTCATAGTGAGTACAACTCCACTGGTCCCAGACCAATATCATCCTCCACTGACTCAAAGTCAGTCTCAGAGTGCGTACCACTGGTCCCAGACCAGTCTCAACCGACCCTAAGTCAGCTTCATTGTAAGTACCACTCCTACCACTGGTCCCAGACCAGTGTCGCGGTCTCAGAGAGTGTACCACTGGTCCCAAACCAGTCTCAACCAACCCAAAGTCAACGTCATAGTATGTACCACTCTCACTAGTCCCAGACCAGTACTGCACTGACACGAAGTCAGTCTCAGAGTATGTACCACTGGTCCCAAACCAGTCTCAACCGACCCGAAGTCAGTGTCATAATATGGTACAACTCCTACCACTGGTCGCAGACCAGTATCATTGATCCCAGATCAATGGAGGTCATCCTAGCGTAGGGAGTACGGTAGATACAACGATGTGTCCATCGGTACTACTATGGTCCCTAACTTCATTTCCTTGCTCATTGATCAGATGAGAGGTACTTCCCATGAGTCCCAGACTGCATGGGTAGGATGCCTTGACAGGAGAACTTACTCAATCCCGTCCTCACAGGAGAACACATCAATCCTGCTACAATCGCCATGGAGAACACATCAATCCAGGCCTCACAGGAGAACACATCAATCCTGCTACAGTCACCATGGAGAACACATCAATCCAGGCCTCACAGGAGAACACATCAATCCTGCTACAGTCACCATGGAGAACACATCAATCCAGGCCTCACAGGAGAACACATCAATCCTGCTACAGTCGCCATGGAGAACACATCATCCAGGCCTCACAAGAGAACTAATCATCCTGCTACACAGGAGAGTGAATCATCCTGTTCCACAAGAGAGCGAATCATCTTGTCCCACAAGAGAGCAAATCATCTTGTTCCAGTGCGCACCACTAGGGGAGGGTGAGTCACCCTGTGGTCGTATGTTGCTCCAGTAAGAATCGCAAGTCCTCAGAGCTCCCAGAGCTCAATGTATGCAACATGCAGGACCCTTGTACAAGGGTTTCTTGATGACTCCAAGTCGTTTGGGAAAATCACAGAGTAGATCTTTCCTCGGGGCTTTAACAAGGTGTATCGACCTGTACATCATCTTAATGCGATGGAGCCTCCTTGCTCATCGACTTACCATATCCCAGATGATGTCTATTTGCTGGAGCAATCGGCGAATACAAGATTCCTCAATAATCGAATCCCACCTCTGGTTGTTACAGAGAATCACAGTGGTATCCAATGTAAATCCAAACAGCTCACTGAAGAGCTTTCACAACCAGACTGCCTCACAAGAGGCCATGCTAGCAGCAATATACTCTGCTTCGGTAGTGCTCAAAGCCACCGACTTCTACTTCCTACTCATCCAGGATATCGAAGCAGATCCCAAGGTGAAACAGCGCCCGAAAGTGCTCTTACGGTCCACCACACTGCTTTCCCAATCAGCATCAGTATATCCAAGTAGTCTCACATCTCTGGCAATGTATCTTAACCCATTAGTAATTGTGCCACGAAGATATCTCAGAAGATTCTTGGCATCAATTCAGTGAGGCTCAACCAAATATGAGCTCACAATGCTAACTGCAAAACATATGTTCGGACGGAGGTTCACCAAGAACATTAATGTGAATGAGTTTATGAAACTCAGAGGCATTTCCCAAATTTGGTCCGACATCACTACCATATAACTTCTAAAAGTTAAGATCCTCGAGGTAGTCACAGGCTTGCAGTCCATCATACCGAATCTTTCCAATATCTTCACCACATAATTTCCTTGAGATAGGAAAAATTCCCTTGGTTTCTACCACACTTCAAGTCCTTGGTTCTTCATTTCAAATTCAGAAGCCAACTCTCTCTTACATTTGTGAATGAGAGGGTATGCACCTGTTAGAAAGAGGTCATCCACATACAGCACCAGTATGAGAGGTTTGTCATTTTCAACCTTGAAGTAAAGGTTAGGATCGACTTCACTCCTAGTGAATCCCAGCTTCATCAAGTAGCTATCAATCCTCTCATACCATGCTCGAGGTGCTTGCTTCAGCCCATAGAGAGCCTTTTTCAACCTGCATACATGAGATTTTCGATCATAAATCTCAAATCCTGCGGGTTGCTCCACGTAGACCTCTTCTTTGATTGAACCGTGCAAGAACGCGGTCTTGACATCCATCTGATGTAGGTTCCATCCTTGTGAAGCCACAAGGGCTATGATCAAGCGGATGGTCGTATATCTGGCAATAGGTGCAAATATGACATCATAGTCTATACCTTCCTTCTGGGAGAAGCCACGAGCAACAAAACGAGCCTTATACTTTTCCACACTTTCATCTACTGCATGCTTTATCTTGTAAAGCCATTTAGAAGTGACAATTGTCTTCTCCTGGGGTCTGGGAACTACTTCCCAGACATCATTCTCCATAATAGACTCATATTCTTTGGTCATAGCATCCTTCCATACTTGATGCTTGACAGCATCTGAGAATGATGGAGGCTCATTTTGTATGATCGTGCTCATGATGGTCAGGTATCCCTGATACCTGTTAGGTTTCTTACTTTCACGGAAGGTTCCTCAGGGTGCAACATGTCCTTCAGCATCATCAAGTATCCCCCTAAGCCATGAAGGCCTCTTCCTAGAAGAGGGAGGCTCGGGTGGATAAATAAGATCCATGGGTTCCTCCACATTAGGCATCATCTATCCATAGAGACAGCTTCCACAATCGTACGGTTCTTCCTTTCCGCCACACCATTCTGCTCAGGAGTATGTGGTGTAGTAGTCTCCCTCTTAAGGCCAGCCTCAAATATGTCTGAGTGAACCAACTGTAATAAATCGAAGGTCTTGCTTTGGCTTGAGGGGAATGGTCCCCTTTTGAGCTTTCCTCCGGCACATCCTGGACATACACCTTCTTTCTCTATTTGGAATTCGGGCATCCCTATTACCATTTGTCTTACATTGGGTAGAGCTTTGTAATGAAGGTGGGAAAACCTCTAATGCCAAAATTCGAACTGAAGAGTTATGTCACAAGACATGACACCTAGCAGACTTCCATTGACCTAATATAATGAATCAACACGAAACCCAAGAGTAAAGGCATCTTTAACATTATTTTTTCATATACGTACCTTGCCATTGCTGAAGGTTACCTTGTAGCGTTTGTCTTCCATTGTCGAGATGGACACCAGGTTCTTTTTGAGGTCAGGTGCATTTAGTACATCCTAGAATTTCTAGCCTTCTTGAAGGGTTGTCCTCTTCCTTGATTTCCAGCATTCCTTTTACCTTTGTTATCAGAGGGATTTTGATCATCGTCCTGGTGTAAGTCCTTTTTATCAGGGCACTCCCTTGCATAGTGACCTGCTTTATCGCAGATGTAACATCGTCCTTTTCTTCCACCCTTAGGTCCAGCCTTTCCTTTTGATTTAGTCCCGGAATTATTTATTTTCTTAACATGAGAAGAAAAAGCAGCAGGAGGACCTTTAGGCAGGCATTTCTTGCTCTTCTACCCTTGTTTGTTCTTGAATGCATCTAGCCATTAATTCCTCGAAACTAGGAATTACATTATTGTTCATAAGAGTAGTCCTGAACACGTACCATTCGGATGGTAATCCTCCAAGAGTCGTGAGTGCCATTTCTCTGTCAGTAATAGTCTCCCCAATAGATAGGAGATCGTTCTTGATCTCGGTGATTCTTGAGAAGTATGCTTGCATACTCTCATCATTACCCTTCTTGATTTCCATCAGCTTATTTCTAAGAAACAAAACTTGATTTGCATCATTAACTTTAAATAAACTCACCAGTCTATCGTAGATTTCCTTGGAAGTGTCTAGTTCAGAGATGTAGGCCACCAAGCGTTTGTCGATAGAATCCCAGATGATCTTCTTTGCTTTAATTTCTCTGTTCTTCCATTTATTCTAGGCAACAGCATATGCATTTGATGGAGGCTCAACAATATTGCCTCTCACATGATCCAACACCCCTTGATCCTCAAGGGTTAGATCGATAGACATCTCCCATCCGTGATAGTCAGCTTTCTCACAAAGCTTGTCTTCGGCAGGAAAGAGTGTTGAGGACCCCATCGTTCTTTTAGGATAGCCTTGCCAATCTTCTCTTCGGTGATTGCTCTTGCTCTTGCTCGGGCTTTGTTTTCACCTCAGCTCTGATACCATGTTAAGTTATGGTATGTTCTATGCTTATAACAGTTTACTTCTTTTTCTTATTATATTCCACAGATTAGCAATCACATGTACATAAAGTAAAGTGCAGATAGAACATTAAACGATCGACAGAAAACAAGCCAAGACAAGAGACACAAGATGTGGTGGCTAGCGAGGGACAAACCCCACAATGTGTGGGGAAACCCTTTGATCAAATCTTCTTTTATCTTCAATAATTCAGTAGAGAGAAATAGTACAATAAATCTGATTTATATCAGCGGTAGCAAACCCTAGATCAACAACATTAGCATGATACCTTCAGATTCAAAGTCGCTGAATAACACATTGTACAAGCAGCTGATAGGTTCCCAGTTGTATTTGGTCAGCACCAAGCCAGATAGATGTTGGTGAAGCCAAGGCAACAGCATTGGATAGCAACAAAACATGTGTTCGGGTATTTGCGGGGCAATGGTCTAAGATATCTTGGAGATGAAGTGAAATTATCAGTGTTGGGGATGGAAAGTGAATGAACGGAATGAACAAATGGCCCCGTCACCAGGGTTATTCAAACTCAAATTGGGTAGGTAGTGTAGTAGACAAGAAGAGCACCTCGGGGTGTTTCTTTAGCTTGGGATCAACAATGGTATCATGGTTCAATAGGAAGCAGAGTTCCATCACACTTAGCTCAACAAATGTAATATACATGGCAACTAGTGCTGCTAGTTGTGAGGCCATCTGGATTTGCAAGTTACTCACCGGATTGTTTGATCAAGAGTTGGATCCTACAATCATTCATTGTGATAATTAGAGTTGTATCAAACTCTCTAAAGGTCCAATTTTTCATGAGAAGTCGAAGCATATAAAATCAAATATCACTTCATACAAAACAGAGTTCAAAAAGGAGCAATGAAGCCCCAATATATTTCTAACAATCAGCAGGTAGTTGATATTTTGATCAAGCCGGTGCCCAAAAAAAGTTTGAGGCATTCAGAAACAAACTTGGATTGGTGTGAAATTCTTTCACTAAGAGGAATGGTTGAGAATTATAGCTCAAATAGGAGCTTTTGCACATGTTCGTTTGAGATATTTAAAAGTAATTCTAATTTTGGAAAAGTAATTCTATTGTGTAATACACTTCAGTAAAAAAGTGAAAGTCATATTTCTAGCGGTTGAGTCTAAAATTGTATTTAGACTAGGAGTAATCTTAAAAATAGATTCTTCACTAAAACTATGAAGATAGGGGAAGGCAGAGACTTCTACACACATTTGAGCAATTAAGAGAGCGAGAGAGAGAGAAAGCACGCAGCCAAGGAAGGGGCATTCCTGGGCAGCATGCAATTCAAGATAGCAATTCCATATAGTTGTAAAAATACTACCATACAGATCCATACAATCGTACATAATCCATGTAGCAGCAATGTATGATAGTCATACAGTTCAAATGGTAGTGATGTACAACACAGAATTGTTGTTGCTGATTTTCAGCAATTGTACCTCTCAAACAGCTTGTAGAAGCAATTCAAGGCATTTTTTTGTATCCGTGCATGTTGCTTTTATTGGGCAGTGTGTGGAGGTTTCCTTGTAAGTTTTTTCGAAGGAATAAAAAGCTGATTTGGAGTAATGCTTCTGCTATTTAACATCTAGCTATTGGGTGACTGATGCTATGGTCAGAAATTTAAATTCAGCTATCTACTTGTTTGATGGAGATCATAAGCACACTAGTCACCTAGGGCATGAAATTCTAACAATCCCAGCCATGATGTTGATGCGAAAGTATATAATGGAGATAAAACTCCATTCATCGTATATGGAATTGGTAATATCACTATGGAAAATGGTGTTGTGAGTGACATGTACCATGATCTTGATTTAAGAAGCTCATCCTGTTTTTGTATCTCTCTTTACCAAATTACTCACATTAATAAGAAGGTGGAATTTTGGTTTAACCAGTTTGTGTTTAAAGATATCAAAGATAAGTTTATAGTTATTGATTCTAAGAGCTTACCTTCTTTCTATAACTCTGTTTACCAAATAATTCACATTGTTAAGAAGGTGGAATTTTAGTCTCACGAGTTTGTGCTTAAAGACATCAAATATAAGTTGATGTAAATGAGAAACTTTATAATTTCTCAAATTTTACTCCATTTAGTTCTTAGCACTCTTGTGCCTCAGTTGCAAAGGCTAACCATATGAGCAGGTTATGGCATGTGTGAATGTGTCATTTTTACATTCAAGGTTTGAACTTTGCAATTGTTAAGCAGGATAAAGATGGTTCGTGTTTTGCCTTTCTTATCTCTACAAGTTAGTGCTTGTGAAGGTTGCACTCTAGACAAACATCAAGGAAAAATTCAAAAATGGAAAGTCGTGGTATGCAACCACCCCCTTGCAAACTGTTCACAGTAATTTTTGCAGACCGATAGACAAGCCCTTTATTTCAAGGGTCAAGAATGTTTTGATATTCTTTGATGGCTATTATAGGTTCACATGGGTCTATTTTTTGAAGGAAAAGAGTCTTATCCTAGATAAATTCCAAGAGTTTAAGTCCATAGTTGAGAATCAACATATCCTGAAAATTAAAATGTCTCACAAATGAAAACAGTGGTGTATATGTCAATCATGATTTGGACAGTCTTTATGCCCAAACTAGCACCACTTGCCAACGCACTATACTTTTACACCCCTCAACAAAATGGTGTTGCGGAAAGGGAGAATTGCACCGTTGTTGAGATGGCTTGGTGCATACTTCATAGTATAGATTTCATAGTATATCCTAAATCAAATTCCTATGAGGGCTATGAGGATTGTGACAATTGAAAACCAATAGGGTTGCAGGAAGCCAAATGTTTCACATTTCCAAGCCTGTATTTGTGACGCTTAGGCCTACATTCCAGAGAAGATAGGTAATTTTAGTAATGTCCAACAAATGACCACAAAGTAAGTCAATGGGATTGCTGAGTACACATCAATACAAAGTGGAAGCACAAAAATGGCTCCTAAATAAAACAAGAAGCAGAAAATAAGAGAAATAAAGTGTGGCAATGCTCTAATCTAAGATTTAAACGGAACAACAAATCTGAGAGAGATGAATCTGAAATTTGGAATACATAGAGTGAGAGCAACTCACGCTCCACTAGTAACTGCTTTACTACCATTTGAGGCTGAATGGCAGGAACTCCAAATTGAACATTGTCTAAAAGAGGAACTAGAGGATAACCTAGAGTGTGCACTATGTTGTTGTTTGGACAATGTCACCCATCGCTTAGGCCCAAGAAGCCTCTCCTAGTTGCTATAGTTGGGTCTAGAATGTCAATGTACTGAGATTGTCAATAAGTGTGATAGTCCCCTAAGCTTGCACTGACCTAGAGCCAAGGGGCCATACTACTAATGATCCATCTCTTGCTACCCGTAGTAGAAGGGAGCAACAGGAAGAAGGTGGTGATCCTATGGTAGGACATTGCTCTATGGTGTGGCTACAAAATATGAGACCAGAATTTGAGGATCTCCTACATGTAAAGAGTCAAGTAACACTGGTTCAAATCCTAAAGAAATCAAAGTATCCATGACTCTCGAAATAGACAATAAAACTGCCCGTGAATCTCATGTAGAGGGGACAACAAAAAATGAAATGCTCCTCAGTCTAACCCTCTTGAAGAGCGAATTAGTAGATGTTGTATGACCTACCGATATGGTGATCTATCTCCACTCAAAGCCTATGGGAACACACTTTGAACTCAACCAAGGGGATACAAAGAGACAATGGGTGTACGAATGCCAAATAATAAGCCTATATTCAAATCCATGAAATGCTCTACATAACGAGGCATCTTCAAACATAACCCATGTGGTGAATCTGTGTAAGTGGTCTATGTGTACCATCTATAAATGTCATCATGAATGATCATATTTAACTCTTACCTAGTAAGAATGAGGCAACCAGGGACATCAAGTGAATATTTGAATAGGGGGATGTGATCCATCGAGATAACCACATATACCCAAAGATTCGAAAATCCCAAAAAACAACTACAAACCCATTTGGGGAAGCTAACCAAAGCAATGGCCTCTAGTGAGCAATAACCCAGAAAGGAGTACTAATCCCAACCCACCACCCAGTCTACAAAGCCCTAAACACAATGAAGGATTGAAAAAAAAGCTAAAATCAGTCTTGAAGTGAAGGGGAGAGCACCAAACCATGCGACAATGATAGGTGTGGGGACTATCTGTTCGTGTCTAATGAAACACTACAAGGAAAGGGTCTACACCCTCTCCCCAGTAGTAAAATCAAACTCTAGCAAACCAAGCCCCCAAACCTTTGAACCATAGAGACCCATGGATTAGATAATGGAATCCATGAAATCCATCTTGGACTAAGTGTCTTGAGAATCATGAAACAGACATTGTCTCTCAAGCAAAGCTAAGATCCATAGCCCTTATTGACCCAACAATGGAAAGTATGTCTCAAACTAAAATAAGGCCCTGAGAACTAAAACCCCTATTATGTGTAGGAACCAGTGATCTCAATTTGTTCCACTCTAAAGAATAAGTGATAATCTTAAAATACCTTTCCGATACATTGAAGATCATAACTTGGTTTTACATAAGTTGATCATCAATCGTCAAAGGTCAAAAAAGAGGGCCAAAGTATCCAACTACCTCTACAAACCCTTCAAGGAAGAAGCTAGAAGAATCACATCATCAATAAAAAGAAGAATAGAAATCAAACATGGTGTAAAAGGCACCCATCACCGTCCTCGATATGCACATGGAGGAATGATTCCAACTCATTGATGTGGATCCTAGATAAGGAGGGGGACAATAGGCATCCTTATTTGACCCTAATAGTACTCCTGATAAAATCCAACACTCCATGAGATGTGTGGAGTTGACCCGAAGTAGACTCGGCACATAATGGCTACCAAATGTTGAAGTTTCTAATTTTACTTAGTTTAGAAACCCTTCATGCACTTTTTCTGATTTATTCCTACCTACCTGTTATTTTTCTTTAACAAGTTATTTACAAAGTAAATACTGAAAATAAACACCAGTGCATGCTCAACATATTACATATTAGCAACTAAAAGAAACAAGAACAAACATACTACATGAAACCATTATTTTTGGACCAATGTCCCCGGAGAAACCCAATGCGGGAAAACCGGTGCAGCGATCTGAGGGTTTTCTTATTAAGCAATATCAGAGTACAATCTGGGTGCTGCAACTAGCCTATCCAACAGAAAATTCCTTAGCAGCTATACCTCACAGTTTGAGAGAAATCCCCTGGCTGAAACCCCAGAAAATCCTTCCAGCAGCTCTTCAGCACAAAACTACTCCTGCAACCCCAGCGTCTGCCCAATCTAAGACTGCGTCAGCCCCTCTCTGTCTCACGTTGGCCCTACATCAGCCTTTCTTGGCCTGTGTTAGCCCCAGTAGGCCCTACGTCAGCCCCAAGAGGCCCTGCGTCAGCCCCAGGAGCCTCTACGTCAGCTGCGCTAGCGCCTCTAGTGTTCTGTGCAGCACTTGGCTACCTCTGCGTGAGCCCTTGCTGGCTTTGTGTCACCCTCCTTGGCTGCTACGCTGCTCTCCCGGCACAATCTCTGCCTTCTCTGTTCCTCTGTACTCAATGCCCCTCAACTGCTCTCCCGATCACTAATTCTATCTCTCTTAGCAAACCCCACTCTAGAGAATAGAATGAATGATTATCTCGTGTGTTCTCCAAGTGACCCTCAAGCTTTGTCTTATACTTTTCCTGTTGACATATCAACGACCGAGATTAAGTCCCTAATCAACGGCTAAGATTAGATTTGGCTTGATACATGTCTTTTGGACCATTCTAACACAGATTTGTATTAATACACATTAATATTTTATTTTCCCTAAGTTTTAATTTAGGGACTCCATTAAAATTATTAATTATTTTAATATCTCCTGATTTGTTTAGAAATTGCCCAAACCCTTTCTGGGTATTGGAGATCTCATGTGCCCCAACCTCTCCACCAAATTGTGTGGCTGGAGCACATCCGATGCTACCCCAAATCAACACCAAGAGAGTGTTAGAATTACCAATATCTCAAATCCTCTAGAATAGTCTCTCGTGAGACTGAGTCAAATAATTTTAGAAAGTCTATCAAAAAACAATACACTTTTGAAGAGTAATGTCGTGCCTCCTCAATAATGGCCTTCGGTGTGAGGATGTGATCAATAATCTAACAAGTGTGTCGAAAATGAGCCTACCTTCTAGCTCTAAGGCATTTACACTCAAGCTCAACAAAAAAATTCCAATGGAGGGTAGTAGCATATAGCTTCAACAAGCAATATCACCTTATAATCATTTGGATTTGCATTGGAGCTCGATTTGTGTACCTAGTGGATGTTATGGTGGGACCAAGTTGGTGGGAAGCCTGTATTGACAACATGATTCAACAGGTCAACAATATAAGAGGGGGTGAAGCACATGTTTGAAGAACTTGACCTTAAATCCCTTCTCATCTGCTACTCTACTGATTTTTATAACTCTAACTACCTCTCGAATGTCTTGATAAGAGAATAAATAGTAAAGGTTGGTGGGGTGAGTCTTAGAGAGTTTTGAAGGGAAGCACACAATTTGAGTCTCTAATGTGAGATGTAGAGGTTTCTTATGGTGAAGGAGGCAACAGTAAGAGTATCTAGGGTCCAGATAAGAAGAGTGATTATGAGTAAAGGAAAAACAAAGTTGGCTATGGACTTTACAATCCTCATCATACCATTGGTTCAAAGGGCAAAACCTTGTTTTAGGAGAGGGCGGGGTGATCGGTTGAGGTGGAGTTAAGTCTCAAGGGTTGCTTACCAAATAATCAAGAAGAGGCAACCATATTTGGAAAAGAATGGCAGGTAAGAAAAACTAGAAGTCATGGGGAGCATCAAGTGAAGGTGGGACAAGAAGATGAGAGGGTACCCCTTGTCAAAAAGGATAGTGGTCTAAGGTGGGCTCGATCGGGAAGAGGTGGGTGGAGGCAAGGGATTGGGCCAGAGGAAAAAGGAAAGGAGGTCATGGTTAGCTAAAGGGATAAGGGATATCAAGAAATGGGATATGAATGGGAGGAGTCTCTAGCTAGCTAGCCAAGAAATAGTCCACTACACTACCACCCATGCCATGTGGAAAGCATTTGCAATGTTGAGACCAGAAATCAAGGGAGGACGTGTTCAAAATCAGAGACTCATGGGATTCCCCAACTACAAAAGGTGCCTACCATATGTTGTAAGAAGACCCAAGGCACCATTAAAACTTTTATGAATCTCTACTGGGTCTAGATCAATCTCCTAGATGCATAGTACATCCTCAGATCAATTATGGAGAGGAATATGGCAGTCATGAGTCCCTGCATTGAAATCACCTAGGAGAATGATCTTGCCCAAAAGCCACAAATCCATACTTGTTAGATACAATGCAAAAATAAAGTGGTTTCACTTATATGACCAACCCATCAATGACACAATCATCTAGAGGGATATCACTTTCAAAGAAAAACCCTCTTCATCATGTTTATCCTTATTTCTTCTCATTTTGCTATTGTTTCTTCTAATAATTTATATGTGCCTCACCCATATACTAAATAGATTGATGAGATGGTTGAAGAACATTCTATTGATGTTCCCAAAACATCTGCATCTCCTTTAGAGAATGAGTTCCATCATCCTAAGTGGTTTACAAAGACTCTTGATCCTACAATTTCATGATGCTCAAATTCGTCTTGACAAAAGGCAAAGGGAAACTTTTGCTCTTAAGGTAAAAGTCTTGGCTAAATGTGATCCTCAATGCTATCATTATAAAGAGGCTAGAGATAAACTATAATTGGAGGATGTAATATGTGACAATCAATCTAGTAGACCAAATAAATATCCAAAATATTTAGAACAATGTAGAGAAATCCATTCAGGATAAAATAATGTATATTGTACAAGAAAATATATAATCAAATTACAAATGAGAGCCTAATATATATACCTAAGTGAGGATGCCTTTTCACCAAGGGATGTGTCTTTTCATTAAGAAGTCTCTTCATAAATTATTAAGTATTATTATTTATTTATTTATATTTATAGACATTTATATTTATCATGATGCCTTCCCCTTTAGAAATGCTTTGTCCTCAAAGCAAATTTTACAAAAAAGACTTCACGTCTTTGCTCTAGCCATTAATGTCTTTGCACGATTCTCAATCTAGAAGTTGTCATGGTTGATGATACGAGAAGATATGAACTTCTAAGTTCAATGCATAATTGTCGAACGATAAAAGGATCTGACCATCCTAATTTGATCCTTCGTGGAACATTGCACTTATATGATACCCAATATGAAGTGTTATTATAAGACTTAATGATATTGGTATCAATATTCTTCGAAAAATAAGTTAGTTGTTTCCGTCCTGATTGATATTCATTGTTGTACATTAATTGGTTAACATACATGCTCTTGTGATTGGGATGTCAATAAGGTTTCTTTTTTTCCCTTATTGTGCTTGAAGCATTTTCTTGGTTTACTTTTTTAGTATTATTTTTTCTTCATGCCTTGATATTGCCATGTTGATTGCTGAATTTTTATTAGGAAGTGCACTTGAATTTTTATTAGGAAGTAGGGTCACCTTTGAGATATCGTTAAAGTCCTTTGTTGTTACTAAATTTGATTCCAATATCACGTCTTGCATTGCTATCTTTTTTATCTGGTAGAGTAGAGTGCCTATATTGCATGATTCCTTAAAAATGTATTTTTAAAATGTAGTTACATGAATTGACTCTGTGCTAGAAAGATTGGAGTTGAAGTAATGACAAGCCCTTCTACCACCATGTGACCAAGGATCTTTATGATATGGTAAGCCACATTACTAACATTGTTCTTTGCTTGAATAAGTGGTGGGGGTTGAAGGATCTTAACGCATGTTGGTTGAGGAGATGCCAATCCATGTCTAAATCGCATTCTTCTTTTAGATGCAAAGTTTGGGATTGGCCTTTGCTTTAACAAGTGTTGGTCATGAATAGCGAGTTTCATAGAGTGGATGTGATAGATGTTGCTTGTGTTTTGTATGGCAAAGATGAAATGGTGATACATGTTTTATGGAAATGTCTAGTTACGCATGTATCTTCAGCATGGTTTTAGACTATATCACCTCCTCATCAATGCTCCACTCCAATGGAAAGGCCCTTTCCTGGGTGATGTTTGTATGGTACAGGGCAATTGAAAATCATTATGGGATTCCATCTGCCTGATTGCTACAAGTTTTGTGTGGAAGCATCGGTGTAGTCACATTTCAAGAAAATCCTTTTTTCTACCCTTGGTGAAATAGACGAGCCTTATAGAGGGGTTGTGTTAATTTTAGGCAACAATGGTATGTTCCATGCTTTAGAGCAATTTTACTTCAATTTCTTTATTAGCCCACTATCAATATCCAGTTTAATCGTCACATCAATATGATAGTAAAATGCAGATAGAACATAAACATAAACAGTGGAAGACAAGCCAAGACAAGAGGACACAAGATGTGGCACCAGCCAAGGACAAACCCCAACGTGGGGAAACCGTTGATCAATTTTTCTTATAGTCTTCAATAGTTCATAATCAAAATAAATTCATAACTTCATTTGTACATGTCAAAATCGGATGATCTCTAGATCAATCCTACACCTCTCGGAGAGAGGAATCCAAAAAAAAAAAACAGCTGTGATAAATAAGATGACCCATGTGGTGTTTGGCCCTAGTTTCCAATTTTAACACTCCCTCTCAATTAGGGAGAACTCCATCTACTAATCCATCTGCCAATTTGTACTATCTCTTCCATCAATGCACTGCTCTGCTTTGTTGAACTATGAAGAAGAAGAAGTGATCAAGAATGTATCATACCATTCTCTACTGACTCGAAGTCAGTCCCAATCAAAAGAGAGTATCTCATACCACTCTATTGACGGTGTTGGACCCGCCAACATTGAGGGGATCATCCCGGTATGAAGTCCCAACTAGACCTCACACCGTTTGGTGTGGGAGTCCCATCTGGTATGGTGGCCTAGTTGCCATTATCTTAAAGATTTGTCTCAACTCTTGCTTATCAGCACAGGAGAGTGGTTTGCTTCGTTTTCGAGTAGTGAGGTTATAATGCCTGGTGATTGCTAGTGTTACTTGTGTCAATGTTTCTTTCGCTGTAGAGGGAGAGGGTGGGAGTGAGTCCCAAGTCGGTTGGAAGGAAGCCCCAACTCTGTTAGGAACACACAACACAACAAAACATGCACAACTTTCGAAAGAACAGTCCACATGGATGCGGTAGTCACAACACACAAGGGAAGATAACACGTACAACACTCAGCAGATGAGTCCGCACGAGTGCAACGGTTGTTATAGCAAGTTTTATGTGAAAGGCCTGTCTGATGTCCGGGGAGGTAACCAACACGGGCAGGACAGTGTTAACAACTCATACAACACGTTTTCATTAATATATGTGTATTACAACAAGTGAATGAGTTCAAGTGTTAAACACAGGTTAAAGCAACATGCATTATAAGTGTTCAAGATCAATCTTACAACAATTACAATACATGTGTGAAAATGTGTTGGCCTGTTAGTAGGTTTCTGAATTAAGCGAATGTTTCAAGACACACCGTTACACCATACATCACTAACCCCATGGGCGAGGCATTGGAGCCAATGCCTACTCAAAGAAAAGATTACAGACTCTCAAGGCTATGTGGGATGAGCTGAGGTGAAAAGTCCTTTGCATGTACAAATGAGGGGGTATTTATAGCCAAGGGTGAAACTAACCCTCGTGGTTGTTTGACTACCCTCATGAATGTTTGAGTTCCATGACTTTTCGACTTTATATGACTCTTCATACAACAAGTGGGTCTCTTGGACTTCCACATTACATTACATTGATTGACAGTATGGCCCACAATAGATATGTGGACGACATGACTCATGACAAGACTCAACTTGACAGTGTTGGTACATTCGCGCTGCTGTTGGTGTGCATGTCAAGTTGCAGTGATGTATTACAACAAGTGAATGAGTTCAAGTGTTAAACACAGGTTAAAGCAACATGCATTACAAGTGTTCAAGATCAGTCTTACAACAATTACAATACATGTGTGAAAATGTGTTGGCCTGTTAGCAGGCTTTTGAATTAAGCGAAAGTTCCAAGACACACTGTTACACCATACATCACTAACCTCGTGGGCGAGGCGTTGGAGCCACTTCTTACCACTCAAAGAAAAGATTACAGGGTCTCAAGGCTATGTGGGAAGAACTGAGGTGAAAAGTCCTTTACATGTGCAAATGAGGGGGTATTTATAGCCAGGGGTGAAACTGACCCTTGTGGTTGTTCGACTACCCTCATGACTGTTTGACTTCCATGACTTTTCGACTTTACATGACTCTTCATACAACAAGTGGGTCTTTTGGACTTCCACATTACATTACATTGATTGACAGTATGGTCCATAGTAGAGATGTGGACGACATGACTCATGACAAGACTCAACATGACAGTGTTGGTACATTCGTGCTGCTGCTGGTGTGCATGTCAAGCTGCAGTGATGTATTACAACAAGTGAATGAGTTCAAGTGTTAAACACAGGTTAAAACAACATGCATTACAAGTGTTCAAGATCAGTCTTACAACAATTACAATACATGTGTGAAAACGTGTTGGCCTGTTAGCAAAATTCTGAATTAAGCGAAAGTTCCAAGACACACCGTTACACCATACATCACTAACCCCGTGGGCGGGGCATTGGAGCCACTGCTTACCCCTCAAAGAAAAGATTACAGACTCTCAAGGCTATGTGGGAAGAGCTGAGGTGAAAAGTCCTTTGCATGTACAAATGAGGGGGTATTTATAGCCAAGGGTGAAACTGACCCTTGTGGTTGTTCGACTACCCTCATGACTATTTGACTTCCATGACTTTTCGACTTTACATGACTCTTCATATAACAAGTGGGTCTCTTGGACTTCCACATTACATTACATTGATTAACAGTATGGCCCACAGTAGAGATGTGGACGACATGACTCATGACAAGACTCGACATGACAATGTTGGTACATTCGTGTTGTTGTTGGTGTGCATGTCAAGTTGCAGTGTTGTTGGGTGATGGATGTCCTCATGGTGTGTCACAACTTCACCTCCGCATGGCAAAGTGTGCAGAGTCTTCGATGGTTGTTGGTTCGCTTGATGTTGCATTTGCACGTTGCTCCTCGCTTGCATGTTGGCATGCTTGACAAGTTCGCTCGTTCGCGAAAAGTGCATGCTCGTCCGTCTGTCCGTCCATGAACACGTCCTTGCATGTTCGTCCGTCCGTCCACGAACATATCTTTGCATGATCATCCATTTGCGAGCACATCTCTTTGCATGCATCGTTTGTTCGTCCGTTGGCAAACATGTCCTTCTACATGTACTCCCTTTGTTCATCCCAACCATCGTCGTGCCATGTTTGTTTGTGTACCTGTATCTGCAGTCACTCATGACAACATGACATCAAATCCATAAACCTCCTAGTCTATCATGATGCATGATCGTTCCGGATGCAAGTGACCGGGAGAAGAGATAAGGTTGCGAGATAGGATGGAGGCTCTAGGCACTGCTGGTGAAAACTGCGCAACAGTCACTGGGTGATGGAGATGGGCAATCCAGATCGACAGTCACTGTCTGCGGGGTTTGGCTCAGCTAGAGGACCAAACTGCGCAGTTTTTTAGAGGAACAATCTAGGCTGCAGAAAGGTTGGACAGGCAATATCTGCGCAATTTCCGAAAGGAGCGGGCAATGGGAGCTTGGCAACGAAAACTGCGCAATTCCTGGAGGGAACTGACAGTTGGCTACTAGGTCAATGGCAGAAAAAACTGTGCAATTCCTTAGGGGAACTAGTAATAAGCTGCCAAGAACTTAGCAACAAAAACTACGCAATTCCTGGAGGGAACTGGCAGTCAGCTGCTGGAGCTTGGCAGCAAAAACTACACAATTCCAAGAGGGAACTGGCAGTCAGTTGCTGGGAGCTACTGGCCCAAAAAACTGCGTTGATGCTGAGAGGTTGGCTTGTTGATCACCTCTACACAGTTTCTGAGCTGAGCAGCAGCAGAGGGCTTGCTCATGAAAACCACGCAGCGTTCCGGAGGGAATTGGCAGCTGGCTGCTGGGTCACTGGCAGCAAAAACTGTGCAATTCCTGAGAAGAATTGGCAGTCAACTGCCAGGAATTTGGCAGCAAAAACTA
The DNA here is from genome assembly GCA_031772625.1 of Pinus tabuliformis. Classification (NCBI taxonomy): domain Eukaryota; kingdom Viridiplantae; phylum Streptophyta; class Pinopsida; order Pinales; family Pinaceae; genus Pinus; species Pinus tabuliformis. Next base: position 740,691,188 of record CM062807.1, read on the forward strand.
CGCAATTCCTGGAGGGAACTGGCAGTCAGCTACTGGAGCTTGGCAGCAAAAACTACACAATTCCAGGAGGGAACTGGTAGTCGACTGTTGGGAGCTGCTGGCAAGAAAAACTGCGTTGATGCTGAGAGGTTGGCCTGTTGATCACCTCTGCGCAGTTTCTGAGCTAAACGGACTGCTAGGCAGCAAAGGGCTTGCTCATGAAAACCGCGCAGTTTTCTGGGTGAGCAGCTAGTCGACTGACTTGAGGGCTGGCTAGAAAAACTGGGCAATTTTCTAAGGGAGATAGGGACGGGCACTAGGTATCTGTCCGGCCTGTCTACACAATTTTCTCAGTCAACGGAGGGGACAAAGTCTATAGCCTCTTGCGCAATTTTTGAAGGGATTCGGTCCCGGGGTGACTGTCAGGTCAAACTCTCCGGTTGACCAGCTTGAAGGTTGATTGATCTGCTTGCGGACAGCGCAGCTTGAAAAGGCTTGCTTGGTGCTTCTGCGTTGTTCTGGGTGATAGTTGATCGAGTCGATGGCGAGGTGAAGGTCCGACTGTCAAAGGGGAATCCAATTGTCAGAACTTCGGCAAAATGACTAAGTGTGTGAACGAGTGGAAAGGCATATGTGATCTTGCAAACACACACTTTCATGACTTGACGATGAGACGACTCAAACCATCCAGACACATGCTCAACATGACTAACCAATGGTGTGAACGACAAGTGCAGCGCTTGTGATTGATCATTGGATGACCGCGACAACACTTGCATGACGGTGAATATGACTCCATGTGTGAGTGCGATAGATGTTTACACAGCGAACACAACATGTACACACAAAGCGAAGACCTTGAGTATGACTAGAACATGGTTGCAAGCATAACATTCACATCAACATGCAAAATTTGTCAATGGAATGATCAAGCAAGGGGGGTGTGAAGACTCACACGAGCTCACAGAGTGAACCCGAGTGCGTGCAGTCATCAAGCAAAATTCTCAAAGGAGGCTCTGAAATTGGATGCAGGCCAAAATTTTGGAGGGTGTTGCAGCCGCTACAACACACTCTTACTGACCCAAAGTCAGTTCTAATCAAAAGAGAGTGTTTCATACCACTCTTACTGACCCAAAGTTAGTTCCAATTTATCCCAGATCAATATCGGTCATCCTGGCATAGGGAGTACGGTAGTACACAATGCATCCATCAGTAGTACTATGGTCCCTATCCTCATTTCCCTACTCATTGGCCAAATGAGAGGTACTTCTCATGAGTCCCAGACTGCATGGGTAGGATGTCTCAGCAGGAGAAGGATGAACCACTCATCCTGCCTATATGTCGCCAAGGGGTATCACAGGGGAAGGCTAAAGTCTAAACCACTCACCCTGTACATAGCAAACCACTAGGGGAAGGTTGAACCACTCACCCTGTACATAGCGAACCACTAGGGGAAGGCTGAACCACCACCCAATGGTTGCTTACCGCTCCAAGAAGTACCCCAAGCCCCCCGGAGCTCCCAGAGCTCAATGTCCATCTCATACAGGACCCTCATAAGAGGATCTCTCCACGACTCCAAGTCGTTCTCAGAAGGCCAAGAACTTGACCTTCCCCAGGGGCTTCGTAAAAATACCAGCGACCTACTCATCAGTCCCAATGTGATGGAGCCTTATTATTCCTCGTTGTACCATGTCCCGGATAAAGTGGTACCCAATATCTAAATGCTTGGAGCATCATGAAACATGGGATTCTCTAATAATCGGATCCCACTCTGGTTGTCGCATAGGATCACGGTGGTATCCAGCACATGTCCAAACAGCTCACTGAAGAGCTTCCTCAACCAGACAGCTTCACAGGAGGCCATACTAGCAGTATGTATTTGGCCTTGGTGGTGCTCAAGGCAACCGATTTCTGCTTCTTGCTCATCCAGGATATTGAAGTAGAACCCAAAGAAAAACAGCATCTAGAAGTGTTCTTGCAATCCACCACACTGCCAGCCCAATCAGCATCAGAATAACCATGCAACCTCACATCTCCGGTAGTGTCTCTCAATCCATGAGTGATTGTGTCCCGAAGATATCTCAGAAGATTCTTGGCACCAATCCAATGTATATGATGAGGCTCAACCATATATTGGCTTAATGTGTTAACTGCGAAACATATGTCCGGACAGGAGTTCACGAAGAACATCAGTGCTCCTATGAGTTGACGATACTCAGAAGCATTTCCCAATTCAAGTCCAACAGCACTACCACATAACTTCTTAAAATTAAGTTTCATCGGAGTAGTCACAGGTTTGCAGTCCACCATCCCAAATCTTTCCAATATCTTCACAACATATTTTCCTTAAGAGAGGAAAATTTCACCTGGCCTTTGCTAGACCTCGAACCCTAAGAAATAGTGCATCGGTCCTAAGTCCTTCATTTCAAATTCAAAGCCAACTCCCTCTTACATTTGTGAATGAGAGGATCTGCACCTGTCAGAAAGAGGTCATCGACATAAAGTACCAAAATGAGAGGTTTATCATTTTCAACTTTAAAGTAAAGCTTCAGATCGGCTTCACTTCTTGTGAATCCCAACATCATCAGATAGCTATTGATCCTCTCATACTAAGCTCGGGGTGCTTGCTTCAATACATATAGAGCTTTCTTCAACCTGCATACATGAGATACCTGATCAAGAACCTCAAACCCCTCGGGTTGTTCCACGTAGACTTCCTCTTTGATCGAACCATGCAAAAAAGCAGTCTTGACATCCATCTGACGTAGGTTCCATCTTTGCGAGGCAGTAAGGGCTATGATCGGTGGATGGTGGTGTATCGAGCAACAGGTGCAAATATCTCATCGTAATCTACACCTTCCTTTTGAGAGAAACCTCGAGCAACAAAGCGAGCCTTGAACTTTTTTGCACTTCCATCAGCTCCATGCTTGATTTTGAAGAGCCACTTGGAGGTGACAATTGATTTGTCCTGGGGTCTAGGGACCACATCCCAGACATCATTCTTCATAATTGACTCGTATTCTTCATTCATAGCATCCTTCCATACTTCCAGTTTTGAATCCCAATCTTCCTTGACTTTGCTTCTTTGAACTTGCATTGTTTTTCCTCTTGGCATGAGCGGAGAATGCAGTGGGGTTGCGTCTATTAGAAGGCATTTCTTGCTCCACCATTCTTGTTTCTTCTTGAATGCATCTCGACATCAATTCTTCAAAAACTGGAATTCGATCATTGTTGAGTATGGTGGTTCTAATTTCTAAATACATACCACTCAAGTGGGAGTCCTCCAAGGGTGGTGAGAGTAAGTTCCTTGTCAGGAATGACTTCTCCAATCGAGAGTAGATCATTCTTGATCTCAGTAATCCTCAAGAAATAGGATTCAATGTCCTCGTCCTTGCCCTTCTTAATATCCCTCAACTTATTCTTGAGAAATAGAATTTGATTAGCATTACTAACCTTGAACATGTCGACCAACCTGTCGTAGATCTCCTTGGAGGTCTTCAATTCGGAGATATAGGCCACCAGATGCTTGTCATGGAATCCTTGATAATCTTCTTCACTTTGACTTCAGCGTTATTGTATTTGGTCTTCGCAGTAGCCAGTGCATTTGAAGGAGGCTCGAGGATTTTACCCTGCACAAAATCCATCACTTCTTTTTCTTCCAAAGTCAAATCAAGAGATATCTTCCATCCATGATAGTCAGATTTGTCATGGAGCTTGTCTTCAACCGGGAAGTAGGATGAGGAACCCATTGAGCCTTTTGTCCTTGTCCAACTGCCTTTAGTGATTGCTCTTTCACTCTTGCTTGGGCTTTGTCTTCACCTCAATTGCGATACCATGTTAATTTTAGGCAACAATGGTATGTTCTATCCTTTAGAGCAAATTTACTTCAATTTCTTTGTTAGGCCAATATCAATATCCAATTTAGCAATCACATCAACATGATAGTAAAATGCAGATAGAACATAAACATAAACAATAGAAGACAAGCCAAGACAAGAGGACACAAGATGTGGCACCAGCTAGGGACAAACCCCAATGTGGGGAAACCCTTGATCAATTCTTCTTATAGTCTTCAATAGTTCATAATCAAAATAAATTCATAACTTCATTTGTACATGTCAGAATCGGATGATCTCTAGATCAATCCTACACCTCTCGAAGAGGAATCCAAGAAAAACATCAGTTGTGATAAATAAAATGCCCCATGTGGTGTTGGGCCCTAGTTGCCAATTTTAACAGGTTGGCCATGCTTGTAAGAATCAAACCCAGTGCCTTTATGCATAATGTTGAGTTTCCTTTGAAATAATATATGCAAGATTGCAAATAAAAAAGATTTGTATATTTTTTCTTTTCAAAAATAAAAATAAAAAATAATATCACATATAAAAAGTTGATAATTTTTAAAAGTAAAAAAATAATCAATAAATTATATCAAATCTAAAAAGTTGAGCAAAGGAGTGACAGTGAGTTAGTTTGGGGATGTAATCTTCCCTCATTCCCACTCACCTAGGATCAGGCCACGAATTTGATGTTCTGTTGGACCTTTTTCTGGTTTAAGGCATATTTGATGGTTATAAAAAAAATTGAAACTCATAAGATGAAATCTTATAAAAAAGGGAAAACGTATATGCACATGCTGTCAAAAATATATAATAGATTTAAAAAAAATTAATAGGGAGATTTAAGTTTGATTAATGTAATTTTTTACTTTACAATTAATTGACAGGGTTGTATATATCATTGGAATCAGTACTTGTTATTCGTATATTTTTCATCTACCATCTAAAAATAGAGTTATTATTCCATGCTTGCTTACAACCAATATCAAGTTACAACCTTGGTTGCCCACAATCATGAAAATTTTGTAAATTTGAAAATCCTTCACTGGACAATATCAAAAATTTCTATTGAAAACATAGTGAGTGAAGGTCTTCTGGCTTGTGCCTTAGCCAGTGAAAATCACGAGTTTGTCTTTCTCTTAGCATGAGTACGAGTTATGGGATAGACTTTAGTTACGGTGAGTTTATTTCCAGTTCACTGGGATAATCGTCAAGGTTACCTGTGTAGAGTACTTTCGTTACGTGGAGTCTTCTTCAGTTTGACTACAAGACGAGGTGGCAATTACAAGTTCAATTAGAACAAGTTAAGACTCCAAGTGTTGATTGGAGAGAGAACAAGTTAAGACTCCAAGTGTTGATTGGAGAGAGGACGAGTAGAACTCTCAGTTAACTCGCAATCAAAACTCGAGCTTCTAAATTGAGCTAGGCCTCCTTGCATGCTTGAATTAGGTCTATAAAGAGAGGGACGAAGGCACAAAATTGAAGAAGTTTTGTGAGATCATTCTTTGTGTGTTCATAGAATTGAGGAGCTTGTGCGCTAAGAAAAAGGAGCCTCTAGTGCACTAAGAAATAGGGCTCAAGTGCGCTAGGAAATAGGAGGCCTAGTGCGCTAGGAAATAGGAGGCCTAGTGCACTAGGAAAAAGGGGCCTCATATAAGCAAGGATTTAGGAGAAGTGCGCAAGGATTGTGGAGCAGGGATCAAACATTCTCGGGGCAAGACAAGGCTATTGAGCAGGAGAACAAATGTGTCCGAGACATATTGCTAGTTGCAAAAAGCAGTGTGAATTGTAATAGATCTGACTGCTCTAACAACAATCAATAAAATACCACAACAAAGAAAGCAGGTTTTCCCTTTTGGGTTTCCTGGGTAAACAAGCGTGTCAATTTGTGTGAATGTGTTTTTATCTCTGGTGTTTTTCCGTTGCTTATAGTTTGTAAGGAACTTTGCATCTTGGTGAAAGTAAATTTGATTTTAGTTTTCAATTGCCTTGTTTTCAGTAATTCATCTAAGTAGTTGCAGAGTTCTTAAGAAAACTAACATGGTATCATAGCAGAGTTCAGCATAAAGACCAGCACCAAATTGTTCAGTCAGTGAAGAGTGCAGATCAAGCAGGACGCTTGCACTAGAGTTTTTGAAGAGAATTTTTTGGATAGCAGGATAGCATTCCAAGGACTAGGGGAAAATCATTGTTTAGAGGGAACCCTTAACTTCTGCTCATGGAAGGAGTGAATCTAAATGGTGTTGGAAGATAATGGGGTGCTAGAATTTGTGAAGAATCAAATAGCTCCACCTCAAGATGCCCAACAATTGATCCAACACAACAAGAATGACACCAAGGCCAAGAGGATCATTCTTGAGGGCGTCAAAGACCATATCATCCCTCATCTCCATGGGAAGAAGATAGCATATGAGATGTGGAACGCCATCTTAGATTAGTATAAGGGTTCCAGTGATGCCAAGAAGGTTGCTCTGAAGGACAAGATAAGAAATATTCGAATGAGCAAAGGAGAGAACATCATTACATCTTTCCAAGATCACCCAAGTTCAGGATGAGCTAGCTGAAGTGGGCGAGACTGTAGCAGACAGTGACCTTGTGAGTCTTGCGCTTCTAGGACTTCGTAATTCTTGGGAAAAATTTCAGGATGCAGTCACTGGCAAAGAGAATATTTCTAGCTGGGAAAGGTTGTGGTCAGATTGCATCCAAAAAGAAATTTGGAAAGGAACAAGAGCTAGAAGATCAATTAAGACAAAGGACAATGAGAACTTTGTCCTGGCAAGCAAAGGTAGCAAAGCCAAGGCCAAGAAGGGCCATGGAAAGGTTGAGTCCAGTCAGAAGGGCAAGAAGAAGAAGAAATATCTTAGCAAGATCAAGTGCTTCCATTGCCATCAGTTCGAGCACTATGCCACTAAGTGTCCTAATGGGAAGAAGGGGTCCAGTAAGGATCATGTCGCTGCGTCAACTAAGGTAGATGAGTTTTCTTCTCAGTTCGAGAAAGACTTCTCATTGATAAATTACATGGCAAGCTCAGTAAGCAGCAGTGTATGGTACATTAAGGAGCATTCTTCCACATGAACGAGAACAAGGAGTATTTCAACCAACTGAAGGAGAAGGACATGCAGCTTCACATTGAGCTAGGAGATGATGGAAAGCACATGACTAGGGGAGTTGGTACTGTCAGCTTTGAGAGGAAGTCTAGGAGCTCTCTCCATCTTAGGGATGTCCTTTATGTTCCAAGCCTTAAGAAGGACTTTGTTTATGTTGCTACCATGGAGGACAAGGGTTATGATGTCATCTTCAACAAAGGTAAGGCTTACCTCAAACACTTAGCTTCTGGATCAATAAGCAGATTGATGTGAAGATGAAAAATCTCTACATGTTGCACGTAGAGAGATGCGCAGTCTTGAGCAATAAGGCAAGAAGTGTAGAAATTTAATGATCTACACCCTTAACCCAGTTTACAATTTTGCATGTGTTTGTTTAGGCCCAACCCACATGTTTTGGCATGCTGATATAAATTTCAAAATATGTTTATTGCAAACATAAAGAGTGCTTCTACTCTTTTTTACTTTCCTAACAGCTAATAATTAATGCAAGCATTCAACAAATACGAGACTTATTTTTTGTCAAACTAACCATGGAAAAACCCCACAGCCTCTTAGGAAAAGCCAATCTTCAAAGGAGGATTTTATTGCTTGAGAAAATTTAAATAAGTACATAAAAACCATAGTACATATCTCCCTTTTGTTGTAGCATTAAATGCACACATTCTAAAAATTTGTGCCCACTGAAAAATCAAATTTACATTGAAATTTGTGCCCAGAATTTTAGCATTAAATTCTCTGCCCAACTCCTCAATTTTTGTGCCCAAAATCTGCCTCAAACAGTATTGAAATCTACCTCGATTTTTGTGCCCAACGGTGATTGTTCTGCCTCGATTTTTGTGACTGACAATTGTTGGAATCGTCCTTGATTTCCACATTGTCTATAACTAACTGTCTTGAAATTCGTGCCTCGAATTTCAGGCCTAAACTAAGTTGTTTCCTCCTCGAAACGCGTGCCCAGAACCTCCTCAAAAATCGTGCTCAACTCCTCGAATTATGTGCCTCGAATTTCGTGTTGTTGCCCCTCAAAATTCATGTTGCCTCTTTCTCCTAGAAAATCGTGCTACTATTTGTACAATCTCCTCCTTAGAATTCGAGCCCTCCTCTCAAGTTTGCAATTTCTCCTCCTCCTTTAAGTGTTGTCCTCTCCTCTCTTCTCCTCTTGCTCTCTCAAGTGTGAAGTGAAGAATAAGTTTCCCTTTTACTATTTTGTCTCCTTAGAAAAGATTGAATCCCTAAACCTAGGATCCAATGGTTGAGATTTCATCTTCAAATCTCAAGATGTGTGGTTGAGATCAATTCTCCCAAATGACCCCCCTCATACATTGGCCTCGTCGTTTAAAAGTCTCCTAGTACCCTTTTTCAAGTTGTGTATCTTTTTAATTTCTCTCATAAAGTGATTTTTCACTTCACTTTAATATTAAAAAAGAACACTCTATACTTTTAGCATAAAATCACTTTATAAAGTACAAGTGATTTTAATCTTAGAAAAAAGTAAATGGTACAACACTTCTAAGTACCTTTTCCCACCATGACATTAATATAACTCATAAATGTCATCAAGACAAAAGTCATTAATGTGCTCATTAGGCTAAACGGGATACAACAAAAGCCTCAAAACACTTATCCTTGGTACTATTTTCAACACTCCTCACTGAGGAAGGTGTTACTCACCACTCCCATCCTGTCTCTGAAAAATACATACTTTCCCCTTGGCAATGGGTTTGGTGAGAATGTCTACTACCTATTCATCAGTGGATATATACTCAAGCTTCACTGCCCCTCGTTAAACCTAGTCTCTGATGAAGTGGTATTTGATCTCTATATGCTTTGACCGGTCATGAAATACTGGATTATCGGAGAGTTTTATGCAGCTCTAATTATCACAGTATTTCGTAGTTGGTCTCAACATCTAACCAAATAAATCAAAAAGCATCTTGCAAAGCCACAATGCCTCACACCCAGCCTGACTAGCTGCCATATACTCTGCCTCTGTGTTGCTCAGTGCCACTAACCTATATTTCCTATTGAACCATGACACAACTGATGAGACCAGTGAGAAACAACATCTGGAAGTACGCTTCTCGTCACTAACACTGCCAGCCTAGTCTGAGTTTTTGCAGCGAATCAATCTGACTCCATCAACCCTGACAGAGTCCAAACCATAATCCACGTGCCCTGTTAGTACCTCAACACATGTTTTGCAGCCACCCAGTGTACTCTCCTGGGCTCCATCATAAACTAACTAAATGTGTTGACTGCAAAACAAATATTTGGTCTAGTGTTGACCAGATACATCAATGAACTGATCAATTGTCGATACAAAGTGGTGTTCACCAACTTGGAATTTGAAGCATGTAGCTTCTTCTAGTCGGTGATCATAGGAGTAGCCATAGGCCTGCAACCCTCCACACGGAATCTCTTCAATATATCACATGCATACCTGCCTTGGCCCATGAAAATATGCTTGTCATCCTGCCAAACCTTCAACCCCAGAAAGTAATGCATCAACCCCATATCAGTCATACCAAACTCCGAAGTAAGATCTCTCTTGCGGTGTTGGATGAGTCTGTCCTCCCCTGTAATAAACAAGTCATCCACATACAGAACCAGAATGAGTGGATCGTCACCTACCAAGATAAAGTATAGGTTCGGATCTGCATCACTCTTCTAGAAACCCATCTGCTGCAAGTACGCATCTATCCTCTCCTACCATGCCCCCGGTGCCTGCTTCAGTCCATACAAAGCTTTCTTAAGCCTATACACATGAGACTCCCTCCCATGCAACTCAAAGCCCTCAAGTTGCTCAACGTACACTCCTCCCGTATAACACCATTGAGAAAGGCGATCTTCACGTCCATCTGGTGAATCCTCCATCCCATCTCAGCTGCTATAAATATCACTGTTGATTTCTGGTAGGCATCGGATGTGCTCTAAGTCTCAAAATTTGCAGGGAGGTTTAAACACATGCATTCTCCAATACCCAAAAATCGTTTTGGGAAATTCCACCCGGAGGCAGTTTTATTAAAATAATTAATTATTTTTAATGGGAGCCTAAGTCTAAACTTAGGAAATTAAAATAATTAATGGAAATTCATCTAATTGTGGGTGTAACTTCTAGAAGAAGATGAGGATCAAGCCAAAATGATCTAAGCCATTGATTAGAAGTTAATCTAGGCCGTTGGTTGTCCAACAGAAAGATATAAGAAAAGGCTTAAGGGGCACTTGGAGAACACATAGAGGGGAGATCAAAAGTTCGATTTTCTGAAGCAGAGCAGCTGCCAAAGAGATTTTCGATAGTGACCTTTTGCAGTGAGGGGCAAGGATAGTATCCGAAGGGAATCTTTCTCGATCGGAGAATATGTAACTTCTAGAAAAAGACTAGGATCAAGCCAAAATGATCTAAGCCATTGATTAGAAGTTAATCTGGATCGTTGGTTGTCCAACAGAAAGATATAAGCGGCTTGATGGGCACTTGGAGAACACACAAAGGGGAGTTCAGAAGTTCGATTTTTTGAAGCAGAGCAGCTGCCGGAGAGATTTTCGATATTAATCTTTTGCATTGAGGGGTAGGGATAGTATCCAAAGGGAAATCTTTCCCGGTCGGAGAATACTCAGCAGAGAAGACAGAGAGAGATCCAACAAAGGCAGCGCAAAGCCAAAGAGGCTGACGAAGAGCCACGTAGAGGCAGCGCAGGCTTACGCAAAGGCAACGCAGGCTGACATAGAGGCAGCACAGAAACCTTGTGGGAGTCCAAAATTTGCTAGAGGGTTCGATTTTTGTAGCTAGAAGCCAAGGTGTGAGAAAGAGAGAGCAAAAGTCAGAATCTCAGAGGCAAAGCGATCAACCAGAAGAGTGACGCAAGTCTTCGACAGTGTGACACTGGGTTGACGCAAACACTGCACGGAGGCAGCCATGGGTTGTTCATTCAAGGGTTGGATCAGCCAGGACTTCCAGTGATAGTGTGAGGTAATCTCACAAATCTCTTTGTCAGTGATATTCTCTGTTGTAACTGGATTATCGATAAGGCATCCAGAGATTGTATTCAGAAATTGCTATTGCTTAATAATAAAACCCTTAGAGTTGCTACACCGGTTTTCCCGCATTGGGTTTTTCCAGGGACATTTGTCCAAAAATAACTGTGTAGATGTATTGTATCTCTTTCCTATTCAGTTTCTTGTTTCCGCTTATAATTTAAATAGTGTAGACTGCAGTGTATTAGTTTCGATATTTACTGTAGGAAACAGTAAGTAACTGGATTCATAAATTAACAATTAGGAGAAACTTAATCAATTCATGTAGTAGAAATTTGGGCATCCAAATTTTCACATGGTATCAAAGTTGCTGGTGAAGCAAGAAGAGCAGAGCCGGAAGACCCAGCACTAAAGGAAGAAGGGAATTCAAAATTCCTGCAGAGGCAGCAATTCGAATCCCCAAAGGGATTGCGCAGTCTAGGCCAAGAGGGTTAGATTTTCGTGGTAAATCTCTCTCTGAGTGAGTCAACAAAGAGGTAGGATTTCCAGATCGAAATTTGTTAGCGGGAGAGGGAGCAATGCAGCAAAAGCTTCAGCGAAGAGGGGTTTCTGTTGGGACGCAGTTTTCTGCAAGCAGTTGTTGGGAAAAAAGTTGTCAAAGGGAAGAGAGAGACATAGTTGAGGGAATTCTTCCTCAGAGGACTTCTAGCCGAGGAGTCTGAATTTTCACTAGCTGAGCAGCAGCGGAGGGGGGCAAATCTATAAGCTCCAACAAGGAGTGCATAGGCCAGTCTATTGTTGCACAGCGGAGAGAGGAGGTTATTTGACTTTTTTCGTTTCGCAGAGATGGCAACCAGTGGACTGAGAGATCAGGATAGGTTGGATGGTGCATCCAACTATGTGATCTGGAAGGCAAGGATGTCTTGCCTTCTAGATGAGCATTTTCTCAAAGTCCAAGTCAACAACGTGGTAGTTGAGCCTACAGATCCAAATCCGCTCAAGAAGTACAAGGGAGAAATGGCGAAGACAAAAAGAATGATCCTCAACGAACTGAAGGATCATATACTCTGTCACAATGCTGGCAGAAACACTGCCAAGGAGATGTGGGATGCATTGTCAATGTTGTATCAAGGATCTTCCGAGCAGCGGAAGATGTACTTAGAGCAGAAGATGAGATCTATGCAGATGCAGAAGGGGGAACACATTGATCCGTTCCTTGCAAAGCTTCAAGAGACCCGAGATGAGTTGGTCGCTGTGGGGTCAACACCTCAAGGTTCTGAGATGGTAAGACCGACCCTAAATTCAGTATCTGAGGAGTGGCAAGTCTTTGTCCAGAGCATCCTGAGCAGCGCGACTTTGCCAAACTAGGATGAGATGTGGGCAGCGCTTAAGCAAGAGGAGCTAAGGAGGGACTTGGTCAAGTGTAAACTTGACGGAAGCAACAGCAGTGGGTCAAAGCCCAAGGAGGAAGAACAGAATGCATCCCTTGCATCCAAGGGGCAGCAGGAGCAACGGAAGAAGAAGAAAGATGTTTCGAAGATCAAATGCTTCAGGTGTGGTGAACTCGATCACTATGCAACACAGTGTCCTCTTAGAAAGGACAAAGATGAGAAGCATGATCCAAAAGTTGCAGCTAGGAGGAAGATCGAGGAGGATGAGTTTGCCATGATAGTCGAGATACCTCCAAGAGGGAGGTGGGTTGATTTAGAGTTGTAGTTCGAAAGAGCTACAGATAGGCAGGATCCTTGAGGAGCCCACATCTCGGATCAATTCCTTGCTAGGGAGCCAAAATAGTAGTAGCAAAATGGACCAGTGTCAGTTCGTGGAAAGGAGTGTCGGAGTGACAATTGTAGAGGCTAGTAGCGCCAGAGACTGAGCAACACAGAACAAAGTTGGCAACAGTGCAGATGGCACAGAGCAGAAGTCAGCAAGAGCGCATAGGCTTCAAAGGGTCAACGTAGAGACTAGCAGCAGTCGGGCTCGAGCAACAAGATGCATCATATTGAACACCAGTTCAGTAATTTAGGATGCTTTTCCATTGTTGATGTAGTAGCAGCAACAGTTGGAGAAAGTTGCAGTGCAAATGCAGTTGGTAGTGGCAGAGCCAGCAACAGCATGAATGCAGAATTGAGAGGGAGTAGCAGTACGAATGCAGTGTTGACAGTGGCAAGGTCAGCAGCAGTACAAATGCAACATTTGCGCAGTAGTTGGTGGACCGGATGTCAGACATCAACAGCACAGAGGGAGATGGTTCAAAATCAGAGTAATGCTTCCACAGGTTGCATTACTAGAGCACATTCCTCGCTAAGAGGGAGTGTTGATTTATGGTAGCATCGGATGTGCTCTAAGTCTCAAAATTTGCAAGGAGGCTTAGACACATGCTTCTCCAATACCCATAAATCGTTTTGGGAAATTCCACCCGGAGACAATTTTATTAAATTAAAATAATTAATGGGTATTAATCTAAATTGTGGGTGTAACTCCTAAAATAAGACAAGGATCAAGCCAAAATGATCTAAGCCATTGATTAGAAGTTAATCTGAGTCGTTGGTTGTCCGACAGAAAGATATAAGAAGAGACTTGAAGGGCACTTGGAGAACACACAGAGGGGAGATCAAAAGTTCGATTTTCTGAAGCAGAGCAGCTTGCGGAGAGATTTTTAATAGTGATCTTTCGCAGTGAAGCGTAGGGATAGTATCCGAAGGGAAATCTTTCCCGGTCAAAGAATACTCAATAGAGAAGAGAGAGAGAGAGAGAGATCCAGCAGAGGCAGTGCAGAGCCAGAGAGACTGACGCGGACCCACGCAGAAGCAACGTAGAAGCCTTGTGGGAGTCTGAAATTTGCTGGAGGGTTTGATTTCTATAGTTGAAAGCCGGGGTGTGAGACCGAAAGAGCAGAAGTTAGAATCTTAAAGGCAAATCGATTAGCCGAAGGAGTGACGCAGGTCCTAGACAGTGTGACACTGGGCTGACGCAGACACTGCATAGAGGCAGTGCAGAGGCAGCCAGGGGTTGTTCATTCAAGGGTTGGATCAGCCAAGACTTCCAATGACAGTGTGAGGTAATCTCACAAATCTCTCTGTCAGTGATATTCTGTGTAACTGGATTATCAAGAAGGCATCCAGAGATTGTATTCAGAAATTACTACTGCATATTAATAAAACCCTCAGAGCTATTGCACCAATTTTCCCGCATTGGGTTTTTCCGGGAACATTTGTCCAAAAATAACTGTGTCGTTGTGTTGTACCTCTTTCCTATTCAGTTCCTTGTTTCCTCTTATAATTTAAATGGTCTAGACTGCAGTGTATTAGTTTCAATATTTATTGTAGGAAACAGTAAGTCACTTGATTCAGAAATTAGCAAGTAAGAGAAACTTAATCAGTTGCTACAGTAGAAATTTGGGCATCCAAATTTTCACAATCACTGCTCTAATGGAAGTATAACGAGCAATCGATGCAAAGGTTTCCTCATAGTCAACTCCCTCTACTTGTAGGCTTTGAGAACCCCAATGCTACAAATCGAGCTTTGAACTTCTCCAAGTCGCCATCCACAGCATGTTTGATCTTGTAAAGCCACCTGGAAGTCACCACTGACTTCCCCTCAAGACGTGGCACTACCTCCATGACATCATTCTTCATGATAAAGGCATACTCCTCCACCATGGCATCCTTCCAGATCTGTTGATTGGCGGCCTCCTCAAAACTAGTCGACTCTGTCTCCACAACATCTGCCACAAAGCCACCCAACCTCTCTGGCGGTCTGCTCTCCCCCACTGCCTCCTAGACCTCCTTCGGGGTCTCCCGAAGCTATCTTGGCTTCCTCTTCCCTGCAGTGGTCGCCTGTGGTGGTATGGGAAAATCCTCAACTGGTGCCTCTCCTCCTAACGAGAAAGGCTCTATTATAACCAATGGAGATCCTGAACTCTAAAATATTGTGCCTAATGAGCCTGCACCAAGTGATCCTGAACTAGGCGAAGCTGTACTCGGTGAACTTGTCACCCCTGAAGAAGGTGAACCTCCTGATCCTGATGTACCACCCGATGCTCCTGAAACCTGTAATGTGTCCCCCTGTTGAGGAGCATGCTGCTCTACCTAATCAACCTCTCGAGACCTCCTCAAATCCCTCTCCTCCTCAAATCTCACATCCTGCCTCAAGACAATCTTCCTTTGTGCAAGAAGATATATATGGTAAGCTGTGTTGGTCTCACTATAACCCACTAGGATACCCTTCTCTGCAGTGGGTTCCAACTTCATTCTCTTCTCCTCAGGGACGTGTGAATAAGTAAGGCATCCAAATATCCTAATGTGCCCAACTTCTGGCTTCTCGTCGGTAAGCACCTCCTCAGGAGTCTTGCTCCCCAAGACTTTGTGTGGGCTCCCGTTCTGCAAATATACAGCAGTGTTACACACCTTGGCCCACGAGAAGAAAGGTAAACTTTGATCATGCAACATCGCTCGAGTTGCACCCACAATGGTCCTGTTCTTCCTCTCTGCCACCCCATTTTGTTGGGGGTTGTACGGCACAATGAGGTCCCTCTTGATGCCAAAACTCCCACAAAACTCCCTCATCTCAGTGGAGGTATACTCGCCCCCATTGTTAGATCTCAACACCCTGATTTTTCTCCCTGTCTGGTTCTCCACAAGAACTTTAAACTCTTGGAATCTCTGGAAGACCTCATCTTTGGTCTTCAGGAAGTAAATCCAAGTCTTCCTGGAGTGGTCATCAATGAAGGTCACATAATACTCATATGCACCCAATGAAACATGGGACATAGGACCACATACGTCAAAATGAATCAAATCAAGGGCACTTGCAACTCTATTGTAACTTGTCACTGCTCAAGAAAGGTTACTTGGTGTACTTTCCCAAAGCACACCCTCTGCACACATCATGATGCTTTGTGCTGAAGTCGGGCAAACCGTAACCATCTCCCTCAACATCTTGAAAGCTCCATGGTGCAAGTGGGCCATCCTCCTCTACCATAGCTCACATAACTCACTGTTACTAGTCTATGCTACCATAACTCTAAGAGGTCGATACATAAGTTTGTATAGTCTCCCACTACGAGCTCCAATCACACGAGAAGACTCAATACTGGATCCTCTGGGATATATCAACACTTGTCCCTTTCGAAACAATACCTCAAACCCCCTGCCCTCTAAGCTAGAGACTGATATCAAACTCTTCTTTAACCTTGGAACATAAAGAACATTCATCACCTTCAGAGGAGGTAATGACTCCCTCTGAAATGAAACTATCCCCACTCCTACCGCTTTAACTTTGGAGTTGTCCCCAAGCACAACCTCCAATTCCACATCATCCTCTAGAAGATTCGTGAAGTGCTCTCTCACCCTGGTCATATGGCAAGATGCTTCACTGTCAATGAACCATGCACGTGAAGATGTAACATGAGTGGTTAAACTCACCACCAAAGCACACTCTGAATCAAATATAGCCGCAAAATCATCCACATCAGTTGAAGTTGCAACTCCCCATTTCTTCTTACCCTTCCTGTTGGGACACTGAACAGCGTAGTGACCCATCTTCCCACAAGCAAAGCATTTCACTTTGCTCATGTCCTTCTCCTTAGCCTTTTGCTTCCCCTTCTCCTGCTTTGCTCCACTAGAAGACCCTTTCTTTGCCTTCTTCTTCTTGCCCTTCGCCACAACAGCAACATTCTCCTCTTCACCTCCCCCACCACTCTTGTTGCCCCCCTTTACACTCCTCCTAGATGAAATCATCCCACATCCTCCTCCAACTAAGAAAATGCACTCTGGTGACCATGCCATAGATAAAACCATCCCATTTCTCAATGAACCCATCTAAGGCAATCCTAACCAATTGTTCCTCTGGAATAGCCTCTCCAAAGGTAGCTAACTCATCCTTCACTTGAGAGATCCTGGTGAGGAAAGAGGTCACACTGTCAGTTTTGATCATCTTGTTGTTGCCTAGCTTTTGTCTCAACACCATCTTCATGTTCTCATTAGAAATCTAGTCTAAAAAGACCAAGGACTCCCACATCAGATAAGCATATCTCATCCTGGACACATGAGGGAATAAATGGTCCTTGATGGCATCTAAAAGGGTCCTCTTTGCCTTCACATTCTTCTTGTTGAACTCCACCAACTGAGTTGGATTAGTGGGTGATTGCACAACTACTTCAACTTCCTCCAGTAAAAGGATAATTCTCTCCTTCCACGGGCCAAAGTTTTTAGACCCTACCAATCTGTCCTCTACACTCAACCTTGTTGCCATGACCCCACAACCAACAATGTGGAGCAAATTTGTGAGCTACAACCTTCCTCCCTCTGAACTACTAAAGTCTTTGGGTTTTTGACAAGGTTTCAAAGTTTTTGGTTCACTGTTTGCAAAATTTAGTGCTTGCTTCCCTCTTTATCAGTTGTATGAAATTTCAAATCTAAGCCTTCAACTATGCTCTGATACCATGTAGAAATTTAATGATCTGCACCCTTAACCTAGTTTACAATTTTGCATGTGTTTGTTCAGGCCCAACCCACATGTTTTGACATACTGATATAAATTTCAAAATGCATTTATTGTAAACATAAAGAGTGCTTTTACTCTTTTTCACTTTCCTAACAACTGATAATTAATGCAAAATTAAATGCAATCATTCAACACATAAGAGACACTTATTTTTTGTCAAACTGACCCTGGAAAAATTCCACAACCTCTTGGGGAAAACCAATCTTCAAAGGAGGATTTCATTGCTTGAGAAAATTTAAATAAGTACATAAAAACCACAGTACTTATCTCCCTTTTGTTGTAGCATTAAATGCACACATTCTAAAAATTTGTGCCCACTGAAAAATCAGATTTACACCAAAATTTATGCCCATAATTTTAGCATTAAATTCTGTCCAACTCCTCGATTTCTATGCCCAAACTCTGCCTCAAGAACAATGTTGAAATCTGCCTCAATTTTTTTGCCCAGGGGTGATTGTTCTGCCTCAATTTTTTTGCCCGGGTGTGATTGTTTTGCCTCGATTTTTATGCCTGAAACTAGTTGGAATCCTCCTCAACTTTCGTGCTACTTGTAGCTGACTATCCTAAAATTCATGCCTCGAATTTTGGGCCTAAACTAAGTTGCTTCCTCCTTGAAACTCGTGCCGAAAACCTCCTCGAATTTTGGGTCGTTACCCCTCGAAATTCGTGCTACCTCTTTTCTCCTAGAAAATCGTGTTGTTGTTTGTACAGTGTCCTACTTAGAATTCGAGCCCTTCTCTCAAGTCTGTAATTTCTTCACCTTGAAGTTTTGTCCTCTCCTCTCTTCTCCTCATGCTCTCTCAAGTGTGAAGTGAAGAATAAGTTTCCCTTTTCTTCTTTTGTCTCCTTGGAAAAGATTGAATCCCTGAACCTAGGATCCAATGGTTGAGATTTCATCCTCAAATCTCAAGATGTGTGGTTGAAACTTGAGATCAATTCTCCCAAATGACCCCCCTCATGCATTGGCCCCATCACTTAAAAGTCTCCTAGTACCTTTTTTCAAGTTGTGTACCTTTTTAATTTCTCTCATAAAGTGATTTTTCATCTCACTTTAATATTAGAAAAGTACACTTAGTACTTTTAACATAAAGTCACTTTATAAAGTACAAGTGACTTTAATATTAGAAAAAATACATGGTACAACACTTCTAAGTACATTTTCCCACCATGACATTAATATAACTCATAAATGTCATCAAGACAAAAGTCATTAATGTGCTCACTAGGCTAAAAGGGATAAAAGCCTAGTAACACCTCTCCTTGGTACTATTTTCAACAAGAAGTGCGCAGAGTACAGATGTGGGGGAACATTGGCATAGACACACGGGACACTTGCATCATGGGGCACTGAAGATCCTTCAACATATAGCCATAAGACTACCACAGTGCGCACTCGACAAGCGTGATATGTGCAAGGGTTGCACACTTAGCAAGTATGCCAAGTCATCTTTTCAGGGACGAGACATCAAAGCCAAAGGGATTTTGAAGCTGGTACTTTCCTTTGGAGCTAGTACATTCAAACATATGTCGGCCCTTCTCTTCTCTATCTCTCATAAGACAGGTACTATGTCACTTTCATAGATGATTATTCCCGAAAGACATGCATCTTCTTTATGAGAAAGGAGGAGGTCTTCTCCAAGTTCATGGAATTTAAGGCCTTGGTAGAAAACCAAACCAAGAAGAAGATCAAAGCATTGAGGAGTGATAATGGTGAGGAAGATATCTCCAACACTTTTAGGGAAATGTGTGTCTAGGAGGGCATTAGGAGAGAGCTTACAACACCCCATAACCCTCAGTAGAATGGGGTGGCTGAGAGGAAGAACTGCAACATAGTTAGAGCGGCCAAGGCCATGTTGAATGACCCGGGGCTACCCATGTTCTTGTGGGTAGAAGCATGCAACACTGCAATATTTCTACAAAACATGAGTCCACACAAAGTGTTTGAATGAGTTACACTAGAGAAGGCTTTCGCAGGAAATAAATCCTAACGTTTCTCACTTCCGCGTCTTTGGGACAAAATTTTATTGCCATGTGACCAAAGATAGCAGGACGAAGTTAGAGCCCACAGCTGAAAAGGGAATTTTCATAGGTTACAGTGAGACATCTCAAGTGTACAAGGTGTACATACCATCACTTAAAAAAACAGTTCTCAAGCGCGACATGTGGTTTGAGGAGAATAGAGCTTTGAGGACATCCTTGGAGCGAGAGCAAGTTGGAGTACCTGAGGAGGAGCTACTCACTCCCACACAAGAGCCTCAACCAATATCCATAAGCAACTTCCTCATCAAACTCACTCCCACGCAACTTCCTCATCCAAATAGCTACTCACTCCAATGCATGAGCCTCGCCCAGTATCACAGATAGATCAGTGGTTGTCCAACAGGCGAGTAGACAGCAAATATATTGACCAAGGCATTAGCAAGAGGCATTTTCGTCTATTTCAGAGATAAATTGGGAGTTGTACAAAATCCCTTCCTCACTAAGAGGGAGTGTTGAAAATGTAGCGAGTGAAGGTCTTTTGGCTTGTGCCTTAACTAATGAAGACCATGAGTTTGTCTCTCTTAGCATCAGCATGAGTTCATGGGATAGACTTTAGTTACGGTGAGTTTATTTCCATTTCACTGGAATAATCATCAAGATTGCATGCATAGAATTGGAGCTTCAATTACGTGGAGTCTTCTTCAGTTTGACTACAAGACGAGGTGGCAGTTACAAGTTCATTTAAAACAAGTTAGTCTTCAGTGTTGATTAGAGAGAGAATGAGTTCAAACTCCAAGTGTTGATTGGAGAAAGCACGAGTAGAACTCTCAGTTAACTCTCAATCAGAATTCGAACTTCTAAATTGAGTTAGGCCTCCTTGCATGCCCGAATTGGATCTATAAAGAGAAGGACGAAGGCACGGGATCGAACAAGTTTTGTGAGATTATTCTGTGTGTGCAGAATTGACGAGCTTGTGTACTAAGATTTAGGAGCACAAGTGCGCTAAGAAATAGGGGCCTCTAGTGCGCTAAGAAATAGGGCTCAGGTGCGCTAGGAAATAGGAGGCCTAGTTCACTAGTGAATAGGGGCCTTATGTGTGCAAGGATTCAGGAAAAGTGCGCAAAGATTGTGGAGCAAGGATCAGACATTCTCAGGGCAAGTCAAGGCTATTCAGCAGGAGAACAAGTGTGTTCTCAAAGACAGATTGTGAACTGCAGAAAACAGCGTGAATTGTAATATATCCAATTGCTCAAGAAGAATCAATAAAATACCACAAAAAATAAAGCAGGTTTTCCCTTTTGGGTTTCCTAGGTAAACAAATGTGTCAATCTGTGTCAATGTGTTTTTATCTCTGGTGTTTTGCACTGCTTACAGTTTGTTAAGAAACTCTATATCTTGGTGCCAGTAAATTTGGTTTCATTTTTCAGTTGCCTTGTTTTCAGTAATTTATCCAAGTAGTTGCAGAGTTTTTAAGAAAATTAGCAATTTCAAGTGTTTCTAAAACAACATACTTCTTCCTAAACATTCAGTCATCTCAACAACCTCTACCCAATTTCCCACCTTAAAAAATTAAAATAAGAAATCGAAAGAGTTCCTGTCATGTTAAAATTGAAAGAAAAAACCACAATTTTGAGTTTTTCATATTAAATTTATTTTAAAGATCAAATTTTCAGTTCACGTATGCTAAATCTAAAGCATTACTTATATAACATCATCGAAAAGGAGAGAAGAGAGCTATAAAGAAACATTATGATTATGCTGGAAATTACAATTATGTAGTGCCAAAAATTATCAAGAATTTCAGACTCTGAGACAGAATGAGGTATGGCTTTATTTTAGCCCTAAAAAATAGCATTATATAAACTTATAAGACATAAAATGACTTGTCATCGAATGATTTAACCATCATCAAATTTCATTTGACAAGCTAGAATTAAATGAAATTCCACACCTACTTGGGATCCTTGATCACCATATTAATATGTTGATATTTCCATGATTATATTAATGAGATGGTATCTCCGTGATTATACCAATCAGGCTGACAGTTAATGGGTTGACGTGTTCATTACTAATAGGCAAACATGACTTATTACAAAGTGAACCATCTGATAAAAATGACTATATTTTTAAACCATGTTCGAATTTCATTTAAAGCTACTAAAAAAGAGGAGGGAGAGGGGAAATAATCTGAACCATCTGCAAATTTCATTTCAAACTACCAAAAAGGACAAGGGAGGCAGGGAATAATCAACCTGCTACTTCCCACTTGTTACTTTAGACTTGAATCTCCATAAAAATACAATAACTCCTTCGAAGGACACAATATTTAAATAAAATTTTAGGCAATTTCAGGCCTAATTTTAGGCCTTATTGAATATCAGTATCAGAAGAGCAATCATAGCTTAGAACTTACAACAATAAATATTTACATAAAAATATTAGGTATTACTGAATATCGAAATCAATTATTACATTCAACAATCAATCCGCATTGGCATTGCTTTTGTTAGCTTTTCGGTCAATTCTCTCGGAAAGCCAATCGCAGATGTCTCCGAGCACAATGGCAATGTTCTCATCGGGCTCCCCGAATAGAAGCGAATGCAACATACCCTCGTAGATCTTCAGCGTCTTATCCTTGCTCTTAGCCACTTCATGCAAATTTCTGCTCACAGACGGATCTGTCACCACGTCTGCATCCCCGTGCAGCACAATAAATGGCAAGTCGACATCCTGGAGGCGTTGCCCAACATAATCCGTGACCCTGAGGAGCTCAAGCACGGTTCCCAGCCTGGGCTTCCCCGTGTAACGAAGGGGGTTGCTCCGAGCCACGATCCTCTTCGACGGGACCTTCACAGACTTGTCGACGAGGTCCTCCGTCGGAACGATGGCCAGTCTGGGCGCGAATGTCGCCACGAATGTGAGAAATTTAGCAACAGGCCACGGTGGCTTGACCTTGTCAGAGATCCTACACATGGGCGCCACCATCACGGCGCCGTCCCACCCGGTTGGGTCGCGTAAATGGAGCAAGAGACACATGGCTCCGCCCATGGACTCGCCATAGAGGAAACGCGGGAGGCCTCTGAACTGCGCGGTATCATTTCTCCAGACGGAGTCGAAGAAGGCCGCGCAATCAGCAACCAGGGCGTCAACGTCGGGGACATAGGCCCTGAGACCATCGGAGCGGCCATGGCCCTCGAGATCGAGAGCCACGGACGCGAACCCTATCTGTGCGAAGTGTATAGCGGTGTTTTGGAAGGTCCAGCTGATGTCGTTGCCGTAGCCGTGGATCATACATATCAGTGCCCTAGGAGGGCCGCGCCCGTCGCCCGGCAGCCATGTGCGGGTGAAGTAATTTAGACCGCGGTGGGATTTGAAGAAGGATTGGGAGCCCTGAATGCCCTTCAGTCTGTACACCACCTCCTCGCTGATTTCCCCCCATGGCGTCGTCGGGCACGCCATCGGAGTATTATCCGATGAATGCAATTATGATTATAATTGTAGCAACGTGTCACGAACCCTGCACACTCTTTAACTTCCCTCGGTTTACCGTGAAAAATTGAAAGACGAAAATCAGTCAAGCTGCAAATCCCTCGACCCTCCTCGGCTTACTGTGAAAACTTTGAGAATCGAAATGGCCAATCAATTGATCCCAGAGACCATCACCTCGGATTACTGTGAAAATTTTGAATATCGAAATGGCCAATCAATTAATCCCAAGTACAGATCTCACAATGTGACCACAAAATATCTCACAATATATATCCCGCATGCAAGTTATACCAATTGAAAACGTGATTGAAACCAAATGAAATGATATTTATACCCATTGAAAATGTGATTGAAATAAAATGAAATGATATTTAAAGGTTCATCAGATTAAAAATAGTCTATCAAATCATTAGTTCTTTGCTTTTAAATTTTTTGCAATTTAATCTTTTTCTGATTCAAATTAATAATTTAATTTAACCTCTAATTTTAGAAATTCACTTTTATTGACACTTAAGCTACTACAATGGGCCAGCATAGGAATTTGGTGCCTAAACGGAAACGGGATTGATCCGATTTGGCCTTCCCAAAAGTTTGGCCCCTAAATGGAATTGTAAGCATTAGGCTCCAAATGGGATTTGATACTACATTTTAATTGGTATTGATTGTGTTGTGGGTGATTTTTAAAGGGGATTTTGGTCTCTGAGTGGTATTGATTTATTTTGTCATGTTATTTGCATTTAAATAGGATTGTTTTGCATGTAGTTTTTAAAGGGGATTTGGTTTGGCATTTGGTTTTTAAATGGGATTTGGTTTGTCATGTCGCATTTAAAGAGTATGTATTTAGTTTTTAAAAGGGATTTAATCTAACATTTAATTTTTAAAGTAAATTGATTTGTATTTGGTTCCCAAATGTGATTGCTATGTATCTAGCTTTCTAAAGGGGTTTGCCGCATTTAGCCCCCAAAATGGATTTGTTGAATTCAACCCTTATTGATTTGCATTTGACCCTTAAACAACATTTGCTCTCGCATTTGGCTTTTAAAGTAAATTAGTCCACCTCAAAGTGAATTGATCCTCAATTCAAGGTCAAATACTTTAGATTGATTTGCATTTCATCCTCTAATGGGGGATTTGATTCAACATTTAGCTTTCAAAAGGGATTTGGTCTAATGTTGACCCTCAAAGAGGATTTCATCTAACATTTAGCCCTTATAGTAAGTTAATCTATTTTAAAATAACGTGTTATGTAGTTCAATGTCAAACACTTTCCTTCCATCACATATTTTGGCCCTCAAAGGGGATTTGACCCAACATTTGGCCCTTAAAGTAAATTAGCTGACAAAGGGGATTCGCTTTGGCATTTGGCCATTCAAGTAAATTGATTTGCAATTCAAAGTCAAATACTTTCCTTCCATCACACATTTTGACAATAAAAGAGTAAATTGATTTGTACAATTTGACTATGTAACACCTCTTACTTGACCCCTGGGTTATAAATGAATATGTACAAAGTCAAGGTCTCCTTTACAGATCGATATGCCTATGTGCATATGTGTTTATATGTTTTGGGGCCACAGACCCTACTTTTATAAACACGAAATTGCATGCACATTAATAAAATACATCACCAATACAAACTAAGTCAGACGAAAAGTGTACAGGGGCCTAAAACTCCATGTGTGAGAAGGTGGCTTGTGTGGCTTGATAATTATTAAAAGAGCACATGTTTTAACTTAAGTCCATAAAATGATTTTAAAAAGGTGCCATGTGTCAAGAGAGTGACATGCACATAAAAGTGAGGGTGTTCATGTTGTGGAGTGCACATTCTACATGATCTGACTATGGGAAAAGGGATTGGACACCCTATATGGGAAATAAGGGACGACCATGTTACATGCAGAAGAAATGGTAAAAGTTCCCCGATGTGAGTTCAAGGAGGTACCTAGTGACCCATGAGGCAGTAAGAACTCCTGGAAACCATGGGGCTTTGAAACATCCATGGCCAAGTGAGTTGGGCACCTTGGGGGCAGTTTCACATCCTAACGGACTACAGGTGCAGAGAAGGGGTGCACTACTTCGATTGTGGTACTAATGGGGGGGGTGAGCCTGTTTGTTGGAGGTTGTTGGTTTTGGTACCTTGACCTAGTTATGTATGGTACTAGTATGTCCCACTACTTTCATATAAATAGGATTGTTTTGCATGTATTTTTAAAAGGGGATTTGGTTTGCCATTTGGTTTTTAAAAGGGTTTTAGTCTAACATTTGATTTTTAAAGTACAGATTTGCATTTGGTTCCCAAATGTGATTGTTATGCATTTAGCCTTCAAAAGGGATTTGATACATTTAGTATTTGCCGCATTTAGCCCTCAAGAGGGATTTGTTGCATTTGACCCTTATGGATATGCATTTGGCCTTTAAAGTAAATTAATCCACCTCAAAGTGAATTGATCCGAAATTTAAGGTCAAATACTTTGGATTGATTTGCATTTCATCCTCAAATGGGATTTGATTCAACATTTAGCTTTTAAAAGGGATTTGGTCTAGTGTTTGGCCCTCAAAGAGGATTTCATCTAACATTTATCCCTTATAGTAAATTAATTTATTTTAAAATAATTTGATATGTATTTCAATGTCAAAAACTTCCCTTCCATCACATATTTTGTCCCTCAAAGGTGATTTGACCCAACATTTGGCCCTTAAAGTAAATTAGTTGTCAAAGGGGATTCATTTTGACATTTGGTTGATGAAGTAAATTGATTTGCAGTTCAAAGTCAAATATTTTCCTTCCACCACACATTTTGATATTAAAAGAGTAAATTGATTTGTACATTGTACCATGTAACACCTCCAACTCAACCCCTAGATTAAACATGAATATGTACAGAGTCAAGGACTACTTTGTGGATTGGTGTGCCTATGTGCGCATGTGTTTATATATTTTGGGGCCAGAGACCCTAATTTTGTATACACAAAATGACATGCACGTTAATCAAATACATCATTGTTGCAGTTTGGATCAAATGAAAAGTGTGTAGGGGTCTAAAACTCCATGAGTGTGAAAAGGTGGCTTATATGTCTTAATTATTATTAAAAGTGCACATGTTTTAACTTAAGTCCATATAGTGACTTTAAAAAGTTGTCATGTGTCAAGAGAGTGACATGCACATCAAAGTGAGGGTGTTAATGCTATGGAACACACATTCTACATCATCTTACTGTGGGAAAAGGGATTGGTCACCCTAGATTAGAAACTGGGGAAAACAATGTTCCATGTAAAAGAAAGGGGACAAGTTCCCCAATGTGAGTTTAGAGAGGTACTTGGTGACCCATGAGTTAGTAGGAACTCTTGGAAACCACAAAGATCTCGAACATCCATTGTCGAGCAAGTTGGACAACCTAGAGGTAGTGTCACATGCTGAGGGACTGCAAATGCAGAGAAGGGAGGTGCTCTACTTCAATTGTGCCATTAATGGGGGATGTGAACCTGTTGGTTGGAGGTTGTTGGGTTTGGTCCCTTTACCTGGTTATGTATGGTATTGGTATGTACTTGGATTTGGGTAAGTCGTTGCCCTATGGAGTCGAATCCCTAGCTATATGGTGACCTGTTGTAGAGAGAATATAAGCAGCATGGCCTACGGTTAGGAGGAATGTTTGAAGTCTGCAGGCAGTTAGTAACTTTTGCCATATAAGTGTTAATTTTAACATTCATTTGAATTTAACTACAATTAAAAATCATGTATTTATGTCTATTACATATGCACAACAAATTAATGACGTATTTATGTGATTATAATTGTTATGCAAGAGATGATTTCATTATAGAAAGCATTTACATGTGCATAGCATACATATAGGAAATAAAATAAAAGGAGAATTTTCAGAAATCGAGTTGAAGGGATAATAAGTGCATAGATATGCCCTAGTAGGTCCCTAGGGGCATTACAGAGTGGTATCAAAACCAAGCTTTACAACACTCAGGTCGTACGGGTTCAACTCCACTTACAAAGGAAAATCACATATTGTTGGACAATTGTTTGATAAAATTTATAGGGAATGGAGATGGACAGATTCTTAATTCGAGATGAAAACCATTGAATTGATGGATATACATGTTAATTTGATTGCTACATACTCAAAATTAGCAAAGCAATCGGTAAATTATAGTAGCAGAGCTGTTAATTTTGTGTAGATGGAAATTTTGGGAAAACAAGTCTTATTGATGGAAAGAGTAATAAGCCGTATTGATGGTAATGATAGGTGGCAGCTGAGTTGGCATGTGGAGGGAGACAAGTGGAAGAAAAATGGCATGATTAGACACCATCAGAAGTTGATGGGTTATTAAACCCCCCTTGCAACTTCAAAGCTAATATCAACATAAGCTATTGATCCACTTGAATGCCAATCATTAGATTCATCGTGATGCAACTTTGTGTTAAATCACAAGCATGTTTGGGATCAAATGTATATCAAGGTCATCGGATTAGATGGATCATGGCCATTATATCCATTTGGGGTCACAACTCTATGTTATCCTCTGGGAATGTTGGAACTTGATATGTCATCTAGACCATTCATAGGAACTAAATGTAGCCATCAAATCCATTGGGCATGCAACTTCCTAATATCCTTCACGTATATTGGAACCCTATTTGTGATCTAGACCATTGATGGAAATTAATCGTGGTCATTTGACCCATCAAAGGTGCAACCCCCCTTTTTTTCTCTATGCATGTTAGTGCCCAATATGGTTCTAAGCCATTGGATCGAACTAATATCAAGCATTGGATCTATTGAGAGTGTGATTCGAAATAAACTATCACACATGTTACAACCTGATATGGGATGTGGATCAAATTGATTTACTCTAATATCAACCATCAAATCTACGAGTGTGCAAGCCATGCATTGTGGGAGAAAACTGGAGAATGGACCCCATAGGTAGTCGTAGGCAATAAAGGACTTCCATTATAACCACCTCCCACCCCCTTGAGAATCTCAGACTATGGGAGGGTTACCTCATTTAACCCGATCTCCAAGGCTTGTCATGAAGATGAGGCTATAAAAACCTCAATTTTCAAAGACTTTGGAACTTAAAATTGATACCACTATTGTGTTAAGCTCTTTAAGAGCTTTCCTATGATATAATTTTTTATCTCAATCCAAGTCCCAAATCAAAATTTATGCCCATTCAAAGGTTGTCCACTTAAAAAGGGCCACATCATCACAGTGACACCATGTGGCCACTTGGCACACATGACACTATCACGCAAACAACATGTGGGTCCATAGGGTGCCCCCACCATGGTTGACCAACCTCTCTATGCATTGAAGCATTTATTCATTATGTGGAAAGGCCAAAGACCGAGAATTGATGGCTAACATGGGACCCACTAGTGTATTTCATGTCCAACTGACATTCATTGATTCCATTCTTCCATTGTGATGACTCTTGTTACTTTGGTGGCTTGAAGTCCACCAAAGTGGTGGACCTACCCCATCCCATCTCATGATGGATTGGGCTCCACACGTCGTGCTAACCCATACATCATCTTTACAACCTAATTGCCCGAAGGCCAAGATGTTGGCATTACGATACAGGTATGACATAAGTGTTGTCCTTGATGGCAACTCTCTCAGATGGAAGATCACAGTATAGCAGGTAAATAGCAAGAATGAAGAATGAAAGGTATACGCAAGTTAACTATATACCAAGTCGCGTATACATGCAGGTTCACTATATACAAAGGCGTGTATAACGTACACACGCACTTTCACAGAAGGAAAGGCCGGTACATGTCGGAAAACTAAGTTTTGGTCTGTGGTATTTGGACCATGGTATTTTGGTATTGGTCCATGGTATTTGGTCCGAGGTATTGACCCCAGGTATTGGGTCCAAGGTATTGGTCCTACGTGGTTTTGGACCATGGTATTGAGAGAGGCCTGAACCTATATAAGGAGAAGAAGATTATTAGGCCAAAGTGCAAGTGTGCAAGTGATGAATATCTAATGAAGTGTGAGATCTAGTATGTTGGTTATGGGTATGTGATGCTTTGCTAAGGATGCACCTATGTGGCGAATGAAGGTTGATGAACCAGGATCATGAAGACTAAAATGCATTATCATTATATGGTATGAACTGAATACTGACGCATGTCTTATCCTTTATATCTTATGTTCTAGGTATATCTGAAGTTGAAAAATTGAAGCGAAGGTATAAGTAATTACTTACAGATCTGTACGCAGGTTCCCTTTGGTGAAAGAGCATATACACGCTGGTTTGACACATCCAAGTAGCGTATACATTATGTGATTTTATATTTGAGGATGTTGTTGGTTCTAGTGGTTGTTGCAGAGTTCTGGGTTCTGATCTGTGTTCTAGTGACTATGTTCTGATGGCAGGGTTTCAGTGATTCAGTTGTTGGGTGATTCAGAGATTGATGATGCAGATATAGTTGATGATTGTATTGCAGTGGTGATTGATTTTGTATTGATGGATCCAGTCTGAAAATTTATGAAACGTGGTCCCTGGAAAAAAAAAGAAGGTCATAGCCTTCTCTAGGCCAGCGCCTACGTACTAGTAAATATATTGGCTAGTACAAGAGCTAGGGGGTTGTAGCTCCCTTCCAATAGAAGCTAGAGAACAAAAGAAGGTTGTAGCCTTCTGCAGGTGGGTGCCTACGTACTGGTATGAGTCTGTGCTAGTACAAGATTGTAAACAGGTTTTTTTTATCTTAAAGAAAACAGCAGCAGGTGGTTTTTGTCCCGCATTAGGTTTCCACCTTATATCATGGTGTTCATGTGTGCTTCTTATGTGTGATGATCTGTTCTGTTTTACTGCACCTATTTACTGTTTATATGATTAACGAAGTTCTGGTGCACTGAATAAAGGTCAACATATAATGGATTAACTGAATCATAAGTTTATTGGATATACGCTAGTTGCATTAAACACAGTTGCGTATACACGCGGGTTCCCTTAACTGAAGTAGCGTATATGAATCTGAGTATGGAAATGAAAAAGTTATTGATTTGCTAGTACTGATTCACCCCCCCCCCACCCCCTCTCAGTGTTATTTCCAACACAAGAGTCTGGTAGGACCCATCTTAGCCCACATCATGTCAAGATGAGGACTATTAGCCCCATTCTTCACTTGATTCGTTCGAGCACTTGAGGGCCCAAAGCCTAATGGGGTCCACCTGTTGACATATGTTAGGTTGGCCCCACTACTCACTACTCCAATTAACTTCATTTGTAGAGTTCATGGCATGATCTTCTAGTGGTGAGGTTCCACTAGGATGGTTCTACAAGTGAGTCGACCCACTTGTTCCCTTCGTATGTGCTTAATAAATTGCAATCTGGGTTGATAGGCCCATGGCTCATGGCCATCGTGGGGATTGCTTGGCATGGTTCCATTGGGACAAGGTTTCACTAGTGGACCCTCAGTGTCATGTCTTGCCCATACACTTTTGTGTTGAGTCCTATCGCTCTACCAATCCTGACGAGCAATCAAAAAATCATATTCACAAAACAAAGAGGGGTGACTACCCTATTCCATCCCCTCTGCTTATTAAGGCTCGCAACTCTGAGGTCCTTAGACCTCAATCTTCAGTAAATGAACATAACGAAGGGGTGAAGAAAATTGCATCGAGTTTCCATTTCATTGTGAGTTTAGGTGCAAGGGTGAGAATGCCAAGTTTTGGTGGTCTTTAGTATAAGGGCTCACAACCCTAAAATTTCAAATCTTGAGTAAAAACAAAACAAGTATGTAAGGCTCTAATACACCAAAATGCACCAGTCCTAAAGCTAATAGGGGAAAGACCCCAAACATTGATTTCTAACTCTTATCAATGTTGCACAAGGGATAATATACCCTTTAATTCAGTTTTGTTGGCCTCTAACTCATTGGTCGAACTGATTCAGAGTCAGTTAAGCAACCAATTGACTAACATGAAATACACAAGGTTGCAGAATTTCTCATGAGAGCTACAATCTAGCTTTGAATCCATAATAAATATCTAAGCATTAAAGCCATCACATTCTTCAACCATAACAATAATACCAATGTGCATAAACCCACTTTATCACACTATTCATGAACTGAGTATTTATCAGCACAACCCAAGCATTCATTCAATTCATAACATACAAAATAGTCAACAAATCATGAGTATGGCAACAAACTTCACATTTCAAGCATTTAAGGCTAATAACAATATATGAGGAATTGCAAAACCCCCAATAAACAACATAAGTCCATTGGGTGAATAACCTATTACATTCCCCAGTCATAACATTCGAGTGAAGGATCACAGGCACACGGTTAACACATCAACCATAAACATAGTATTGGACAACACAGTCTAGTCATTCATCATTTCCAATAGACATAAGAGATTTCATGCCAACCATGTGTATAATAGAGGATATCACTTTAGCTTTGTTGGCATTTGGCCCAAAAATGGATCCAAATCACTCCCAAAGTCTCCAAAGTTTGCTTAAAATCATGAAAATGGATCCAAATATGCTCCAAAGCACTCCCTAAGTCTTCAAAAGTGCTTAAGATCATCTAAAGATCCAAACAAGTGAGGTAGCAGAGCCCTTGGAAGGGCAAAAAAGCACTATTGGGAGGTTAAAACACTTCAAAATCATGAAAAGCCATGTATCGAAGGCTTAAACTCAAGAATGCACAACAGCGGTTAGATTTGGCTGATCAACGGCCCAGACCTAAGCGGAAAATCACAAATCAGCAAGCAGAGAGGACTTCGCGTTGGGCGGAAGGCACTGCCGATCAACGATCTCCGATGATCGGATCGGTAGTCGCAATTGTCAGTGCAGACGATATGAAAATGGTGACGACGATCAGCAATTCAATGTGGACCGTCAATCGCGCGTGCAGATCGACGGCCCACGTCGCATCGCGAATATCACTATCGGGGATTACTATGAGCGCTAACCATGGACCTCTGGCCTGGGCGATGTGCGATTGCGATCAGACCGCATCACCGTATCGCATCGAAACATCACCATGGAGCAGGGCCTTTGCATATATGTGCGCGATGTGATAAGACCCGGACCTGATGGGTTTGGAACCAAAATGTATAATCTTTCAAATCTGCCAAAGCCCATTTTCAATGTATTTTTGTGTATTTCGTTATATAATGAAATACAAAGGGAAACAGGGCAGCACCGATTGTGATGAGTCCCAAACCCGAAAGGGTCTGGGAAGTGAAATATATATTATTTGAAGTTTGCCAAAGGCAATTTTCCCGTATTTTCAGTGTTTTTCAAGCATATTTCGAAATACAAAGGAACAAAGGGACCAGCCACTTGTGATGGGTGACAGCAACCCGAAGGGCGAACCCGATAGAGGAATAAATCATTTTTTAGGACTTTTGAAGTCCGAAAAGGACAGAGAGGGGAAGGATTTCTCAGTGTTGTTGTGTTTTCTGTTTAAAACATAAATATTCATTATTTTCAAAAGAGGTCCACAATAGGGCAGCATTGTTCTGTTTTAACAGAAAGCATGCATTGTTAAACCATTGAAAGGGCCACAACACATGCAACTCCTCTCCAAACAAACAGAATGGTCATGGAGCAGCACAACGCATCAATAGCCTAGCACAGCTCATCAAAACAAACATTATGGGGCATCTCTGGCACGAGAGAGCTCCCAAACAGCGTAGCAAACTATCCAAAATATCTGAATGCGGCTATTCTTCTATCAAAAGAAGAAACCTCCGAGCCATGCTTGCCTATTCAGGGAATCAATCAGTTAACAAGGCAGATGAGACAGATTAAGACTCCGGGCCTTTGAGAGCTTAGGAGCATAGTAAAAGGCCTATAAAAGGCTGAAAACTAGATGTAACAAGGGTTCAACTTCTGGAGATTGTTCCTCCGCTGTTCCTTCAAGCTTCTCATCTTCATTTCTAGCAATATAAGCTTCTTTTGCTATGATATGTTCAATGTCCATTCTCTTTGTTGTTTTATGCTTGCACTTGAATAGGTTATTCAGGTTTTCTGCTGTGTCTAATGCCAGATAATTGTCATCTTATCTCTGCATTGATAAATTAGATTTGCAAGTCTCATTTACTTCCTGTAGGTGGCCATTCATATGTGTTTATGTATGCAATCTGCTGGTACGGTCAATATTCTCCATCTATCCATTGAATCTATAAATTATTGAATATTAGTTGTCTAAAGCCTTGTATTGGTGAGAGTGTTCATGCATGTCTTGAGTGAGAATAGAGTTGAAATGGTTATCTGACTTGATCCAAACCATCATTTATCCAATAGTTCTGAGAACAATATTGAAGATTATATGTTACCAGGCATCTCCGAGCTGCAACCTAGGAGAGTTTCCTAGAGTGATAACATAATTGGCATTGTTGTTGGGGAGAGGAAACTGAAGCTCAGCTTCCCTGGGAAACGACGCAGATCTAGCTTTGATGATAGACAAAGCCTGGGCACTTTTTTGGTTGTAATCATCTATTTGGTGACTCTACTGGAGGTCGAACCTCTTGACGACTCCACTTCATAGTTCTGGCTCAGTTTGTGAGGCATACTCAGAGAAATCCTCAGAAGCTACAAGCTGACCCAGTACCTGACCCTGAAAAAATCATCAAAGAGAAAGGTATTGCAGAAAGGAGCATTAGGTTTAGGTAAACCTAAACAATTTTCTATATCTCTTCAAGAAAGGCTTGTAATAGAACAAATACATGTTGAGAGTATATCATCTAATACTAGCAGTGAAGAAAAACTCTCAGAGATTCATAAAGTTCCTTATTCTTTAGGTTATCCTTTTGTTGTAAGCCCAAAGGAAAACCTCACCTCCTACCCATCATACTCCTTTAGTCTTATCAATCACTCCTCAGCCCTCTATCATTCAGACTACCAGTACTCTTTTAGCCACCACAGCTATGGCAGGTCCACAAGTACATACCAAAATGGAAAGAATCATAGCTGCTAGGTATGGACCTCTAATACTACCCACTCCTTTGAATGCCATGCCTACTGGAGAATATCATAAATATAGGCCTGAGTTCACTGGGACTGAAGGTGTTACTGCTGAAGAACATCTTAAGTCATTCTATAGCTATGTTGATAATCTGGAAATTAGTGAAGATGATGTGTGGATGAGAGTCTTTGTCCAAAGCCTAGATGGAGAGGCTAGAAAATGGTTCAGAGAACTAACCCCAAGATCTATAGCAGATATTGAAGCTTTAGGTGATGCATTCCTAAAGCATTGGGGGGATAAGAAGGATCTCCTCTACTACCACACCGAGTTTGGGAACTTAAAGAGGGAAAATGGTGAGTTGATGTCTGATTTTAATAAGAGGTTTAACCGTATGTACAACAAGATACTAGCTGAAGTAAAACCCACCACTACCTCTGTTAGACTCATCTATGCCAGTGCCTTTGATTCTGACTTCTGTTTATTGTTGAGGGAGAGGCGATGTGCTTCTTTAGCTGATATGCAGGATGCAGCCTTGGAAGTAGAATCAAACATCATGGCTGCGGAAAAGCTCAAAGGTAATGCTGATAGAAGGAGACATAGGGGCGAGCCTTCATCATCTTCAGATCCCAAGATCGATAAAATGACCAAGATGATAGAATCATTAACCTCTGAGATCTCCAAATTAAAGGTTGAGCAGCACCTTGGGAAAGGAAGGGTTCCTAATACCTTTGCTCCTCCAAATCCAAATCCATATAGAAGAAGTTGCAGATTTTGTAAAGAAACAAAGATGCCAATGAAGACCAAAGGGTGAAGACCCCTTTTCAAAATGTAGTCATGGAAGAAGAGCAGTTTGAGGAAGATGATGAGATCCATTGTATGGAAGACAAAGGCAACGCCACTTTTTTAACCAAAGTTTCTTATGAGAAGTCATTATTCAATGACCAAATCAGCCAAGAATGGGATGGTGAATCTGTTCTACAAATAGAAGATCAACAAAGATATAATCTGAGGTCGAAGATGAATAATGTCAAGGAGACTCCTGTTCATAAAGTTGTTGTCCCTGTAGAACAACAAGCTAATAAGCAGAAGCAACTAGCAGTTGATCCTATCATCCTCAAAACTCCAGCCATGGAGGTAAGAGGCCTTGACAAGTCCCCTTCTTCTTTTAGTTTTCAATCAGAAATTCAGAAGCCAAGAATACCTATGCCTCTGATTGAACCAGTGAAGAATGATTCCTTCAAGAAATCTATCCTTGAGGCTCTTGAGCCTAATGCCATCCAAGCTTCCACTTACTACGTAAATCTGCAAGATGACCAACGAGTTGTTATTCTCAGCCCAATGATTGAAAATTATGAAGAAAGCTCCCCATCATTCTATGTCTCTCTGACTATTCATGATAAAATCCTTCATAATTGCCTTCTGGACACTAGAGCCAGCCATAATCCAATGCCCAAGGCTATCATGGATAAGTTTAGTCTTGACATTACCAATCCTTATCAGTTGGCCTATACGCAACTTAAAAAACCAGTTTGCCAGATCACAAAGGAAGAAGGCCCACAGATTTGGGACATGTTCTTTGATGGGGCTTGCTATGAGGAAACTGCAGGAACAGGTGAAGTCCTTGTGTCCCCCACATAAAAATGCATTGATTCATCTTTTATATTAACTTTTCAGGTCACAAATGACACAACAGAGTGTGAGGCAGACCTTATCATTCAGCAGGTGCATAAAACCTTCCAAGCAAAACATCCAAGGCTGAAAGCATACATAGATGAGGTGAAATATAGACCATCTCTACATTATAATGTCAAATGATGGAAAGTTTTTGAAGTAGATGATCAAATCAATAGGCTTTTGCAAGTCTTTGATGAATTTGTTGATATGCACATTGACCAAGAGAAAGAAACCTTTGGTAGAAAGGTAAAAAGGGTCAATTTTTAGTTTGGTGACTGTTTTCTCAAAAGGGATGCATCAAAGGAAGGATATGTTTTTGATGGCCCAGTCAATGGACTGTTCTTCGAACTTTATTTCAGTTAAGGCTTTAAAGCCTTGGTATTGTAAATATGTTGTTTTCAAGTTTTTATTTCATGCTAAATAGACTCCATGCCCAATGCAACAGTAGGAGGAAGATTTGATCTTGTTTTTTACAAGAAAGGCATTGTTCTGTAGTTCTTGAAACCTCACAGGGAGGCTTTCATCCCCAAAATGAGCCAATGTTAGCTTTGTTGGAGTTTGGCCCAAAAATGGATCCAAATCACTCCCAAAGTCTTCAAAGTTTGCTTAAAATCATGCAAATGGATCCAAATATGCTCCAAAGCACTCCCTAAGTCTTCAAAAGTGCTTAAGATCATCTAAAGATCCAAACAAGCGAGGGAGGAGAGCCCTTGGAAGGGTAGAAATGCACTATCGGGAGGCTAAAACACTTCAAAATCATGAAAAACCATGTATCAGAGGCTTAAACTCAAGAATGCACAGCAGTCGTTAGATCTGGTCGATCAACGGCCCAGATCTAAGCGGCAAATCGCAAATCGGCAAGCATAGAGAACTTCGAGTTGGGCAGAAAGCACCGTTGATCAACGATCTCTGATGATCGGATTGGCGGTCGCAATCGTCAGCGCAGACGACATGAAAATGGCGACAATGATCAGCGATTCAACGTGGATCATCGATCGCACGCGCAAATCGATGACCCATGTCGCATCGCGAATATCGCTATCGGGGATTACTATGAGCGCTAACCATGGACCTCTGGCTTGGGCGATGTGCGATTGCGATCAAATCGCATCGTATCGGAACATCACCATGGAGCGGGCCCTTTGCATATATGTGTGCGATGCAATAATACTTGGACCTGATGGGTTTCAGAACCAAAATGTATAATCTTTCAAATCTGCCAAAGCCCATTTTCAATGTATTTTTGTGTATTTCGTTATATAACGAAATAAAAATGGAAACAGGGCAGCGCTGATTGCAATGAGTCCCAGACCCGAAAGGGTCTGGGAAGTGAAATATATATTACTTGAAGTCCGCCAAAGGCAATTTTCCCGTATTTTCAGTGTTTTTCAGGCATATTTCGAAATACAAAGGAACAAAGGGACCAGGTCACTTGCGATGGGCGACAACGACTCGAAGGGCGAACCCAATAGAGGAATAAATCATTTTTGAGGACTTTTGAAATCCGAAAAGGACAGAGAGGGGCAAGATTTCTCAGTGTTGCTGTGTTTTTTGTTTAAAACAAAAATATTCATTATTTTCAACAAAGGTCCACAATAGGGCAACGCTGTTCTATTTTAACAGAAAGCATGCATTGTTAAACCATTGAAAGGGCCACAGCACGCGCATATCCTCTCCAAACAAACAGAATGGTCATGGAGTAGCACAATGCATCAATAGCCCAACACAGCTCATCAAAACAAACATTATGGGGCATCTCTGGCAGGAGAGAGCTCCCAGACAGCGTAGCAAACTATCCAACATTCTAAATGCGGTTATTCTTCTGTCAGAAGAAGAAACCCCCAAGCCATGCTTGCCTATTCAAGGAATCAATCAGTTAACAAGGCAGATGAGATAGATTAAGACTCCGAGCCTTTGAGAGCTCAGGAGCATTGTAAAAGGCCTATAAAAGGCTGAAAACTAGATGTAACAAGGGTTCAACTTCTGGAGATTGTTCCTTCAAGCTTCTCATCTTCATTTCTAGCAATATAAGCTTCTTTTGCTATTATATGCTCAATGTCCATTCTCTTTGTTGTTCTATGCTTCCACTTTAATAGGTTATTCAGGTTTTCTGCTGTGTCTAATGCCAGATAATTGTCATCATCTTATCTCTGCATTGATAAATTAGATTTGCAAGTCTCATTTACTTCCTGTAGTTGGCCATTCATATGTTTTTATGTATCAAATCTGCTGGTATAGTCAGTATTATCCATCTATCCATTGAATTTGTAAATTATTGAGCATTAGTGGTCTAAAGCCTTGTGTTGGTGAGAGTGTTCATGCATGTCTTGAGTGAGAATAGAGCTGAAATGGTTATCTGACTTGATCCAAACCATCATTTATTCCAATAGTTCTGAGAACAATATTGAAGATTATATGTTACCAGGCATCTCCGAGCTGCAACCTAGGAGAGTTTCCTGGAGTGATAACAATCACCATTCAAACATCCAATAACATTCAAGGATATGCAATATCTTATACCAAAGACATGACATGCATGAAACAACACATTTCATAACTCAAATATATAATTATAATAGACTTATCAAAGTATGTTAAGATGACTAGACACTGAAGGAGGGACTTCCACTCTCCCCCCAACCATAGGCCAACTACACTGCAAATTTCTTTTAGCTTACCACCCCCAACCCAAATACAAAGTCTCAAGTGATGCTTGCTCATGGAAATTACACCAATGACACATACCTCAACAACTCCAAGAATCTGTTGGTGTAGGCATCCAAGTTTAGTTGTTCCAACTTATGCTCATGAAATTGTTTAATTTTGCTATCATAGTACCTCTTAAACATGTACTTTTCTAGGAAACATTTCTTGAATTTTCTCATTGTTAGTTCCTTCTCTCCGATGCCTTTAACATTTCTCAAAACTCCCCACCATATGTCAACATTTCCTTTCAAGTTGAAAATGGTTACCCTAGCTTTCATATTTTCATAGTAATCATGGAATTTGAATTATTTCTTTAAGCCCAACATCCAAGCTTCTGCTTTTTCATTATTCTCGACCTCTCCATCAAATGTAGGAGGCTTTAATTTCTTGAACTCCTCTGACATTGAGCACTTCTCACTCCTCCTTTACCGGTTGTATTCTTTTGTTGTAGCACTAGATAGTTGATCATGGTTGTTTTTGTATCTTTCCATAGTGTTGAGTGCGGTTTCCCCTCACTATGTCTTCACTTGCTTGTGTGTGTCTCTTCCTTGACTTGCTACCTTCTTCCCTATTGGTTTCCAATCCAAACTTTTGGATCTCAAATGGACTTTCTTAGATTTATGTTGCCTAGATAGCTAGCGTCAGGCTCATGTTGCTTTTGCCTTTGCAGATCTAATAAGCTTTACAAGATCACTACATTCCCCTCTTATTTCCTTTCTTGAGCTCTAATAAAATTTTCATTGTCTTCCTTGCAACTCCTTAATTTAGCTCTCAAGCTCCTGAGGGTTTCCATCCAACTCAGGGAATTTTCTTTTGGCCTCTTTTCCATTGAGTCTTCTTCCTAATCACGATGGGTTTTTTCCATGTTGTATTGTAGCATTTTGTTTCTCATTCCTCTACTTTTTATTATAATTTGTGTATTGTTATGTGTTTTCACACACACACACACACAATTGTTAGTATTACCCACCAAAAGTGGGTACCCCTAGGAGAAATTTTATCCTAATCGTCTTCTTCTAGCCAATAGCCAAAAACCCTTGATAGCCACCTTGTAGCTGATGTGATGTACCATTGTATATCTTCCACCTGTACCAATGATGTGTTTCCTCACCCATTTGTTAATAACACATGTTAAAAGGTTGTAAATCTAATCCAAATGGGGTGGTATTCATTGTGAAATTGGGTGCTTATGCTTGTTTTTAATTTGGGAATTTTTCCATAGATTATTGGGTCACTTGGAAGAAGGAAGGGATTTGACCATGGTTTTGTTCCCTCACCTTAAATGGTGGTGGCGGGTGGTGGGGTTGTGGTGGGTTAATCTTCAATCCTAGTCTTATGGGATCTCCCCTATTGGCCTATGGATTTAAGAAGGGCACTGCTTGAGAAAGCTCAATTATGGTAGCGTAGTCCCATTTTCCCATTCCATATTTATCACTTCCCTCCGCACATTGCAAGCCATATTCACTATTTCCCTTCTTTGGGTCCACATGACCACTGGGTCCATGGGGAATTGGAACACCCCCTCCCCTCGTCCACATATATGGGTCAGACTGGAAACATTGCCACAAAGGTTGATGCAACTAAAATAAAGTTAAAAAGCATATCATGCCTGCAAGCAAGAAACCAAAAGAAATAGAATATCATAAAATGCAAAAGATGGATGGGACATTAGATAATAGCAAGCGAGAAAAAGACAAGCATGAACTCTATCCCTTATCATTATGGTCGTCACCCTAGTTCCTAGGACCCATGATTGCCCCATCATAAAAAGGAACTCATGCATGTCCCAACCCTTGGTGGGCAATGAACTACCCCATCTTTAAGGGGGTAATAACTGTTATACATCATTTGTAGCATGCTCTCGTGTCTTAGAGCTTCGAGCAATAATACAAAGAAAAATCAAGAAAAGGACAAAGGCAAATAAAGAGGGGTGGAAAAACAATAGTTGGGGTAACTCATCTAACCGAGATTGCTCCCTCCTCACATTTGTACACCCAATATATGGACTTCCTCATTATTTTTATCCTTGTACCCATGGAATTTGGCCTTGAGACCCCTTCATCCCCATATATTTCATCATTATTCACATGCCACTTATTGATATAAAGGTGTACCAAGGACATGCCTTTCCCTTTAGGGGTTGGGAACACTTAATAGGATTGTTTATTAGCCACTCCTACCTAGGGAGGTAACACTATTATGTAGTAAAAGCCCCAAATTTGGAAGAGAAACCCCATATGAAGTCTCAATTTTCCCTTAATTAACAAATTTGGTTCACTTAGATGCGCTAATGATTAATCGTACCCAATGGTGAAGATGCAACATTGGACATTATGTGTGATTGGCAAGTGGTTTTCATCATGGGTTGGGCAACTTAACTAGGGCCCAAGTCCACTAGAGGAGCATTATGACACCCTACAAGTGAAGCGTTGAGATCCATGGGATTCTTATTACTTATAGAGCATCATTCCATTTCCATGGGCACCTATAACACCCCAACAATCTGCACTTTGCCCCACATTATTCATGAGATATGCACTTGGACTAATGTGCCCTAATCGGTTTAGCAGTGATCACATGGTTTGGCAGTTGATCTAAGGTCCATACGAGGTTTGTCTCACCCCTTCAGACATGGTAGAGCTAGCACCATTCTCAGAGCCCTCGACATTGGAGCAAATCAAGTTATTCTCTCACCAAGAGACCCATGAGACCCATTTTGTGCCCCAAACACAAACTGAGGTCCACAAGATTATTTGCATTGAGATTTAGGGGTTAACCCCTAGATCATGATTTATGGAGCCCTCTACACTCGCTTTGGCACTTAAGGAGCCTAACACATGCCCTAGAAGGGCTTACGCATGCATGATGTCAACATTTCGACCTCTTTTGTGGGTTAACTGTAATGTTTTACATTGGTTACAAGTTTTGCTTGTAACCTCACCTAGTATTAGCCCATTATTTTATAACTTGAGGGGATTTAGGCTAAAATTAGAGTTAATTAGACATATATAAATTAGAGAAAGATCATTTCAATCTCTCATCATCATCACTTGGAGAATTCAAACCTATTAGAGAATTCCACACTTGTTCTTCTTAGCTATTGGAGATTCTTGGAACGCATTTTGATGTGTGGAAGCTATTTTGGATTATTTTTGGAGCTATTTCTTTGATGAATGGATGGACATACAACATGTTATCATGTAAGTGCCTATTATTGAAGATTTTCATTTTGAAATTGTCTAATGTATGGAATTGTTGCTTCTAAATTATGTTAATTTATGCCCTAATTTATTGAAAATTAATTTTAAAGGCTATCTAGTTGAGAATTGCTTATGTTACTCATTGTACAACATGTAATGAATGTTCCTAGTGGATAAATTCTTATAACTCTCCATCAAATTCCATTTATCATTGAGTGGGTAAATGTTGTAATTTTGATACATAGGGCATCAAATTTCAACCTCCTTAGTAGCCAATTTGGCTTTTCTAGAGCATCCTTGACTCCATATGCCCAAATGACAAGGCACTAGTTCAAGTTCAAGTCCTTGGTGACTAACCCCAACCTTTTTCCATATATTTATCTCCTTGTATTCAGTCCTTTTAAGGTTAGGGAAAAAATCTAGGACTTGCAGTGAAATTTTAGGCAGGAGGCTTTTTGGTGATTTGAGAGCCTAAACATCAAGAGATAGGTATAGGCTACCTAACCTATCAATTTGGTGGGCATCCACTCAAATCCATAAAATCTCTTTCCCCAGGTGTTACTCCAAAAGGGAGACCCTAACTCTTTTCCCCTCACTTGAGGACTTCCTTGAAGGTTATATAAGCTTAGTACTTGTTGAAGTATATTTCAAGAAGCCTTTTCTCTTGTGTCATGACCTTGTGAATACCTATAACCATTGAAAATTTCAAAACCCTAGGTCTTGAGCCTTCTTTTATTAAGTTTTTCTTTTAGAGTGATTTGGTTCTTTGAAGCCTTGTACCTTTATTGTGCCTCTCTTTGAATGAGCTTTAGTGGGGTCCCTTTGTGCCTTATACCTAACATATATGTTTTAAGTGATCTTCTTCCTATCAAGACTCCTCCCATCAATGAAATTCCATAAAGAGCAGGGGACTTTATCTACGGTGACAGTGTGCCATTTTCCCAATGTTAACACTTAATCTAGCTTTTCCTTCGGTAGGGTTTCCCTCTCTAAGGCCTGCTAGATTTTGAGGTAACAATTAGATAATCGAGTATATATTAATTAATCACCTTATCATATCAACATCATATCGAAAATCATGCCCATTTGAAGGTTGGCTCATTAAAAGGGTCACGTCATCACTATGGCACCACTTAGCACTACCACACCAACAACATGTGGGCTTGCAGGGTGCCCCCACCATGGCGAATACCCTTTGTGTGCATTGAAGCATTTACACATTATGTGAGAGCATGAAAGGTTGAGGAGCAATGGACGATAGCCCACCATTCCATGTCATGTTGGACCAGGATACCTTGGCTCCATTCTTCCGATGTGATAACTCTTGTTACTTTGGTGGCCTGAAGGGTGTAAGTTCGATGGGCCTATCTTAACTCATGTCATGGTAGGCTGAGTTCCACTAAGCAAATTAACCCTTACATCATCTTCACAACCTTATTTCGATAAGGTTGAGAGCCCGGTAGGGCCCACCTCGATCCATGTCATGTCAAGCTAGGGACTATTGGTCCCGCTCTCCACTTGATTTGTTTGATCACCTAAGGGTTGAAAG
Source organism: Pinus tabuliformis (assembly GCA_031772625.1). Lineage (NCBI taxonomy): Eukaryota > Viridiplantae > Streptophyta > Pinopsida > Pinales > Pinaceae > Pinus > Pinus tabuliformis. The sequence goes on from CM062807.1 coordinate 740,734,148, forward strand.
GCTCAAAGCTCAATGGGGTCCACCAGCTAATGTATATCGAGTTGGCCCCGCTGGTTGTTACTCCACTTAACTTCATTTTTATACCCAATGGCCCTAATTATTCGGTGGCAAGGCCTCACTAGGCTAGTTCTCCTAGTAGACCGACCCACTTGTTCCCTTCATGCATGTTCAATAAATTGCAATCTGGGTCGATAAGATGATGGCCCATGGCCTTAATGGGGACCACTTGACATGGTTCCATTAGGACAAGGTTCCATCGGTGGAACCTCAGTGTTCGGTCTTACCCATGCACTTGTGTGTTGAGTATTGTCACTTTGTCGACCGCAATGAGTGACCACAACACCACGTTCACAAAACAAAGAGGGATGACTTCCTCGTATCATCTCCTATGTGTATTGAGGCTTGTGGCCCTGAGCTCCTGATAAATCAATTTCCAGTGAATGAACATAACGAATGGGGGGGAGAAAATTGCCATGAATTTCCATTTCATTGTGATTTTAGGTGCAAGGGAGAAAATACCAAATTTGGTGGTCTATAGTACAAATCCCAGTAGCCCTAGAATTCAAATCCTAATTACAAACAAAATAGGGGTGCAAGGCCCTAATACAACAAAAATTTACCAGTCCTAAAGCCAACGGGGGCAAGACCCTAAACATTGATTTCTCACCATTATCAATGTTGCGCATTGGGTAATGTACCCTTTAATCCAATTCTGCTTGCCTCTAATCGGTTGGCCAAAATAATTCAAAGGAAGTTAATCAACCAATTAACTAACATGAAATACATCATGTTGCATAAATTCTCAAGAGAGATACAGTATGGCGTTTAAACCATAAGAAATCTCTCAAAATTAAAACCATCACATTCTTCAGCCACAATAATAATATAAGTTTGCATAAACCCACCATTTATCACATTATTCATGAACTAAAAATTTGTCATCACAACCTCGCTATTCATTCAATTCATAACATACAGAGTTTTCAAATCATGAGTATGTCAACAAACTTCACAGTTCAAGCATTCAAGGCTAATAATAATACATGAGGAATTGTAGACCCTTTAGTAAAAAAACATAAGTCCACTATATGAATAACCTATTACAATACCAAGTCATAATAGTTTAGTGAAGGAGCACAAGCACACAATTAACACATCAACCATAAACATAATATTGGATAACACAGTCCAGTCATTCATCATTTCCATAAACATAAGAGATTCCATGCTAATCATGTGCATAATAGTGAACATCACCATTCAAGTATCCAATTACATTCCTGAATATGCAAGAGCTTATACTAGACATATGAAATGCATGAAACATCACATTCCCTAACTCAAATATATAATTGCAATAGACTTATTCGAGTATGTTAAGATGACTAGCAATTGAAGTAGGGACTTCCACTCTCCCCCCAACCATAGGTTAGCTACACCACAACATTCTTGCATTTGACCACCCTCGAGATGGATCTAATGTATGAGGGGATGTTGGCTTAAGGAAATTACAACAATAGCTTGGTCACTCACTTAGAGATGGTGTACATTGTTCAGGTGATCTATCAATTGCTCTCTCGTAGTAAGCACCACAATGACCCACTCACTCGTTTAAGCTCATTCATAGAGCTTCACCTAAGCTCTAAATGGGGTATCACTCAGTCCAGGAGATTGAATCCATTATCTAGTTGGTTTATCACCTGTCTTTTCATAGCAAGCACCACAAGGGTTTGCAATCCATTGTCTTGGTGGTCTATCAACTCTTTAACAAGCACCATAGTTACTCAAATTGCCTTTTTAGGTGGTTTATCTACTATACAACAAACACCACAATTATTCAATCATCCACTAAGTCTCCCAATGACCACATAGCCTTATGCTACCAGTCCAATGGCCTCAACGAATTCATAGGGAATATAATCCAAATTCACAACAATCGAATTCAAGCACGAGTTTCAACACTTAACTCCAAAATTGTTTGCATTCTATTGTCATGCCACAATAGTTAAACACATTTCTACTACCAACAATTAGTGATCTCTCCACATTCTAAGGAGAGTTGATCAACACCCAATGAAAGAACAATCAAGAGTTCTAGAGAACCCCCTCGTTGCATGTTATTCCTTCAGCAATGTTTTCTATTATTCTCTTGTTCACCGTTAACCATTGTTATCCTATCTTCTCCAACCACTTGGCCTTTTTGTTATGCCTTCCTATGAGGCTATAACCATTGTCCTTAATCCACGAGGGGGGTGGGGATGGGCACGACCTTTTCCCACACTTCTTGTTCCCATCTCATTCCAACTTGTAAGGGGAGGTTACTCTATTGGCTTCATAAATTTAATGCAGGTTGGCTCTCGGTTCTTCAAGGCATGCAACAAGCCTTCCATGAAACTATGGATCTATGGTTGTTCCCTTCTTCATTGAACTACCATTAAAATTTAAATTCCATTTTGATGTATTTAAAATTAGATTGTCTTAGCCAATTGTGGCTCCTAAGTTGGCATTGCATAGCCTTATTCATGAATATGAGGTGAAATAAAAGGGTTGTTACAACCATGTGGAAGGGATAGAGATGAATCACGACCCTTCCATCATGGTGGTGTTTAAAAAAGGTTCCACACGAACTGTGCTGATCGAAATGCAAAAGGGGTGGTTGCATGTGTGCCAAGTGCCTAAGCAAACACATGAAAATTTAGTTCATGTCCAATAAGAACTAAAAACTATATATACATTGGTAGATACTTTCCAATATAGGGTGAGCGCATAGAGAATGTTCATATAACTGAAAATAATCATAAAGCATAGTTGCAGGTAGTATTAATTAGTCCATAATATTAAGATAATTGAAAAGTTAGTAAATTTTAAGAAAGAATTGCTAATTTTTTTTAGTTATCCACTTGCAAGGTATTTTTGAAGCCCTAAACAACGTTTTTAGGTAGTATACAAACACAACAATTGCAAGCTAGGTATGTAACTCAAATAAAATATCTCAAAGAAAGCTTTCCAATGACATATTACAATTGTGAAACAAAGCCAATATGAAGTAATCATGACTTAAACAATATAAGGGAAAAATAAGGTATACATACACTTATAGGAGGTGTAACTCTGCAACCAGAGCTCAAATTGGGGTGCCAAAGTAGTAAATAGAAATCTCTTGGACAACATAACATTGGAGCTAGATTTGAAATTGATGTACAATAAGTCTTAGAAAAGTAAGAGAAGTTTGTTGTCGTTGAATACGAAAAATTGACCAAAATTTTCACGGGTTATAACTTTCAGCCCATAATTTGGATTTGGGAAAAGAAGTAGTCAATAAAAAGCTATTGAAAAGGGAAATATATCTATCAACCCAAAATTTTGTTTTAGGGCAGGAAATTTCTTAGAAATTTAAACAAGGTTGTTAGTGGCCTACAAGACAAAACTGACATAAGTATCGAAAGTGTAACAAAAGGTCAGGGGTCCTATGACGATGAAAAATAGGTTGGAGGTATGAATATTAGCATGAATAATGCTAAAACATAGTTAAATGATCATGGAAGAGGCATGTCACACAACAAAGACTTAGAAGAGACATGAGGAGTCTCAAAATTGAGGTGCTCAACTAAAAGGTTAATAATGGAACAACAACAAATTAACACACAAATTTTACAAAGCATGAATATTTGACAAATGAGAATGGGCCAGAGATTTGATTTTGAGCAAGAATAAGAACATGATTCAAAATTACGGGGAAGGATGCTAGGGATTCGAGGCATTCTATGAGTCTTGCTAAGCAACAACATCACTCATCAATGAATTCAACTAAGAGAGCCTATGTTTCCTCAGAATCAGGGAGCAGTCCACGCATATCACCAGTTAAGAAACAAAGAACGAAACCTGACTTGGATAACTTACAAGGATAACTTAGGAAGATTAAGCCTCCTACATTTGATGATGAGCATATAAAGGGAGGGGAGGTTGATGCTTAGCTGTTGGATATGAGAAAGTACCTCCAATCACATAATTACTCGTACAACTTAGAGGTACCACTTGAAAGGAAAAACAAATTTGTAGTGGGAATAGCTCAAAGAATTTTAAACACTTGGAAGAAAATAATATCTCATGGAGGCAATTTAAGAAGTACTTTTAAAAGAAATACTTGTCAAAGCCTTGCTATAAAAGGAAAAAGTAGGAGCTATTTCAACTCAAGTTAAGAAATATAACAATGGAAGAGTATGGTAGGAAATTCATTGAATTATTGAGGTATGTTGGCTTTACAAAAGATGAAAAGCTAAAAATGCAGGCATTTGCATGTGTGTTTCCACCATTTTATAGCGACAAAATTAAATTTTAGGAACCAAGGAATTTGGATGACGTTGAAGAGGGCAAGGTACCTTTATGAGCGGAGCAAAGAAAAAACAACCGTTCACAAAACCAGGGTGTCAAGAAAAGAGCCAAGGTGGAGCAAAGGAGGTAGGGATTTAAACGTTCATTTTTTAGGAGAAATTCTCAAGCAAATCACAAACCTATCCATACCATGGTGAAATAAAGGGAATTGATTCATTGTGTAAGAGATCAAGGTTTTAGCCCATCACGTGTTGGAGTTGTGGAGGAGAACACATTTATTGAGACTACCCTCACAAAGGGGACAAAACGAGGAATGTACACCACATTCAAGGAGATGATACAATGCCCCATGGCTACGCAACATCAAACAATAGGCAGGATGATCATCAGGTGCATATGATTGAAGTCGAAGGTAAGATAAATAACCAACCCATTGAAATTTTAATTGATTCTGGAGCTGGTCATAGTTATCTTGATCCTAAAGTCGTTGAAAAATTTAACTTAAAGAGAAACAAGCACAATAGGACTTGGTTAGTTCATTTAGCTACATGAGCTAAAAGAAGAATAATTGAACTTGTGAAAGAAAGACAAATCAATATGAATGGGTTGAGTACTATTACATATTTGAACATCATACCATTGGGTTCATATGATTTCCTAATTTGCATGGATTGGCTGGAAAAACATCATGCAATACTAAATTGTTATAATAAATTATTTACTTTCCATGATGAAGATGGGTAGCAAAGACAAGTGTAGGGAATCCCAAGGTCAGTTTTTGTCAGGGAAATAACAACCATGCAATTAAGGAAAAAGATTAGAAAAGGGTGCCAAATTTATGCAGCCCACATAGTTGAGGCAACGAAGGACCATGCACCAAGCATTTAAGACCATCAGGTACTTAAGGAATTTGAATATGTATTCGTTGAATTCCTAGGTTTACCACCTAAAAGAAGTATTGACTTCTTTATAGATTTGGTACCTCGAGTTTCCCTAGTTTCCAAGACACCATAAAGAATGAGCACATCAGATCTTAAAGAACTACACATGCAGTTAAAACAACTTTTAATAAGGGGTAAATATGCCCAAGTGTGCCACCTTAGGTGCTCAATGTTCTTTGTTAAAAAGAAGGATGGTACCTAAGGTTGTGTATTGATTTTAGGCAACTAAAAAAAGTAATGATCAAGAACAAATATACTTTATCACAAACATATGACTTGTTTGATTAGCTAAGGGGAGCTAGATTGTTCTCCGAGACTTATCTAAGATCAAGGTACCATCAGGGAAGGATTAAGGTGTAAGACATCAACAAAACAATATTTTAAACTCGATATGGCCATTATTAGTTCATGGTGGTACCATTTGGGTTATCTAAAGCACTAAGTGTTTTCATGTGCCTTATGAATGGCATTATCTGGAATTATTTAGATAAGTTTGTTGATGTCTCTTTGGATGACATTCCAATGTATTCAAAATATGAGGAAGAACATGAACAACATTTGAGTATTGTGTTTCAGGTACTTAGAAAACATGATTTGTATGCCAAGTTAGCGAAGTCAAATTCATTACTTGGGTCATATCATTCCATAGGAAGGGGTAGCAGGAGACCCAAAAAAGATAAAAGAAATCAAAGAGTTGGCCAACACCCGAAAATGTGATAGAGTTTATTTCCATTATCGGCTTAGAAGGCTATCGCAAACGATTTTTTAAGGGATTTAAAAAAATAACACATGTTATCACTTTCTTGCAAAAGAAAGGTGTAAAATTTTAATGGTCTCATAAATGTGAAGAGACCTTTAAACATTTAAAATTGTTATTAACAAGTGCACCAATACTAAAGATAGTTGATCCAAATTAAAATAATGCTTGTAAGGAGGAGCTTGGAGGAGTCCTCACACAAAATGGGCATGTGATATGTTATGAATCAAGGAAGCTAGAAGAGCGTGAAAGGAATTATGCCACTCATGATTTGGAGTTGGAAACCATTATACATGCTTGGAAAATGTGGAGGCATTATCTCATGGGGAAGAGATTTGAATTGAGAACCAACCACAATGGTTTGAACGACTTGTTTAACACTTGTTTAAATGTTAGGCAAATTAGATGGTTGAAATTTTTGGATGATTATGACTTTGAAATTTAAACCACAAAAGATAAAAAGAATAAGGTGGTTGATGCACTTAGCAAAAGGGTACATACAATGCATGTTACAACCATAAGTGTATGCAAATGTGATTTAAAAACCATAACTTTTTATGTTGAAAATTCCCTTCAACAATACATGGAAATAAATATAGGAATAAAAGAAAGTAATTTGTAGCCAAAGTACAAAAACTATGAGTTGAAAGAAGATGGATCTCATGTACAAAGGAAAAATTTATGTGTCAATTTCTAAGAGGCTAGCAAGTATAATGTTAAATGATATGCACAAGGTGCCTTACACTACACACCCAGGGTATGAAAAGACAATCTCAATGGTCAGGAAACAGTGTGTTTGACCAGGTGTGAAAAAGAAGTGATTGATTATATATCCAAATGTTTAGAATGCTAAAAATTTAAGTATGAGCATAGACATTTAGCTAGATTGCTATAGTGAATACCCATTTTTGAATGGAAATGAGAAGTTGCATCTATTGATTTTATTACAAATATACCCAAGATTGGGAAGGAACATGATTCCATCATGGTAGTGGTGGTCAAGCTCACTAAGTTTTCCCGTTATTATATCAATGGAGTCAACACACAAGGCAACAAATATTGTTGAAATTTATATGAAGGAAATGGTCAAGCTACACAGTGTGCCAAAGGTAATTATCTCATAAAGAGATCCCAAGTTTACATCGAACTTTTGGATAGGTTTATTCGAGGTATTTGGAACTAGCTTAAATTTTAGTATAGCATACCATACAAAGTCAGATGACCAAATAGATATAGTCAATTAGGTGATTGAGGATATGTTGAAAATGTATGTGATGGACAAACCATCAAAATGGGAAGAGTATTTTCACTTAGTGCAGTTTGCTTATAATAATGGATGCCAGGCATCTTTGAAGATGACCCCATTTGAGGCCTTGTATGATAGGAAATGCAACACACTTGTGAGTTGGGACAACCAAGTGGACAGGGCCATTCTTGTGCTAGACTTGCTCATGGAAATGGAAGAGAAAGTAATAAAAATAAAGTAGAATTTGAAGATTTTCCATGATAGACAGAAAATTTATATATATAAGAACAAACTAAACATGGAATTCACAGTTGGTGGCAATGTAGTTTTGGGAGTGAAGGTAAATACAAGTTTGTTGAAATTGGTTAATTGTACAAAGCTGGCAGTTAGATTCTATGGGCCATTCAAAAGTTTGGAGAGTATTAACCCATTTGCATATATGATTGCAGTACCAACATCCATGCATATTCATAGCATGTGTTCATATTTGATTGCTTAAAAAGTATGTTCTTGATGTGAATCGTGTAATTGATTGGAATATGATTTAGGTGGACCCTAAGGGAGACTTCCAGGTCTAGCCAATGCAAATTTTGGACAAGAAGGTCAAGGTGCTTTGGATTCGAGCCATCACCTTTGTAAAGGTGCAGTGGACACATTTATGTTAGAAAATCAGAAAGGCAAAAATATTTTCTTATGTTGATAATTACTTGTGATATATTTGCTTTCTTACGTTCTTATTTTATCTTTGTTTCGTCAAGCAATTACCAAAAGCAAAACACGAACATGAAAGACACTAGATGTAGGCACTCGGTCAGGGATAAAACCCTTTATAGGGGAAAACCCAATCATAACTCTTCCTTCAGTAAATTCAAAGTGAGACAGACTAACAAATATTCCTCCTCCACCAAGTCAACCTTCCAAGATGAAGATGATTTTGTAGCTTCTTCTTATCCAACAACTTCAACCCAACAACAACCCAAAATTTCTGCTCCCCAACCACAAAACTTCGACCCCAGCTACAAAATTTCAGCCCAACTTTAGTATTGCAGTTTTCAGTCCTTCTAGCAGCTTTAAATCTTCACATGTGTGTTTGTGAGAGAAAGAATTTCGATTTCTTGTGCTTGATGTAAATCTTCTTATCCTTCTCTATCCCTTTCCTCTTTCTTCCTTGAATTTCACACTTTTTACTGCCCCAACAACTGCAGGTCGAACTTGGTGAGTGAGTCATCCAAATGAAGTCGAGTTTCTCCAATATATAGTGTGTTTATGAGGTCGAATTCCATTGTTTGAGGTTGAGTTGTCCTTCCTTGAGGCTGACCTGGTGGAGGAGGTCTAATTGACCTATTTTACAATAAAATAAAATTATTTCTTGACAAATAAATCTCAAGAAGTTTTCTTTACATTATGACATGGACAATGACACTTGACATAAACCTTAGAAGCCTACAATGGAGGCTTCGACCTATAAACAATTGACCCGAGCATGAAACCCATGCTTTAATAAGTCAATTTCTTTAATAATAAAATTTATTTTTCTTTATTTCGATAAATACATTACATCATGACCCAAATATAATTATGAAGACCGACACTAGTTACATTCTTCAACACTCCTTCTTAACTAGGAGGTATTCATAAATAGAGGTACATGGAAGATATCCAAAATGAACTACGGAGAGTTCTAGCACACTCAACGTTGCAGACTAGATACCTGACCAAAGTAATCTATCTGGGTGGTGTTGTGGTAAAAACACAACACCCCCCATTATTGATGCGTCCGCTTCGAATAATGGGGACCCTTTCTATAAAAAATTTGGCTAAGCACCTTTTTGATTTTGATTTTAATTGATTGCCCTACACTTTGGTTAATTTTACATTTTCTTTAGATTCCTGTTTTGATTGCTTTGTTAGAATCGATTTTTTATAAGCTTCTCATTGACGCTTGTTTCGTCTCATTTGGTCAACTGGTTTGAAAATGGCACTCCTTTGAAATCTCATCATTTATCTAGCCTGGGTTAAAAATGCATAAAATGTACAATATCGCATTTTGTAAATAAATTTGTCCAATAACGCATTCAGTTTAAATATTAACTCGTAGAGGGTTTTACTAATATTTTTCATTATGCAGCCAAATAATTAAGCATCGGGGTTTAAGAAATTCACTCCAATTTTCTAATCAAATCTTAATCTCGAAAAAACCAAACATTCAAGTGGCTGCAGTTTATTTGTCATTTATTTTCCAAGTAGCTATCGTTTAGAAACTTATGTTCATAAAAATAAAACAAAAAATGAAAATTTAAGTTTAAAATTAAATTTTAAATTAATTAATATATTATATAATTAATTTAATTAAATTAAAATTTAAAACAAACAAAAAAAACGAATATAAAAAATAAATAAAAAAATCGCATCGGGAGTTCTATTCGCAACCAATTTTAAAGAACCCCGATAAGCCCATTAGTCACCCCCCGATGCGATATATCGCATCGGCATTTCGCATCATTTTAAAAAAGGCCCCGACACCTCCATACCCCGATCGCCGATGCAATAAGTCAACATTGATTTTAGGCTCATGGGTTAATTCGATGGTTTTAGGAATGGTTTGCGAATCATTAATGGTTCATACGGTTATGTTTTAAACTTTTTATATATTATGAATGAGGTTAGTGTATTTAACGTAGGATGATATGGTTAGTTTTAATATATATTAGATATGCTAATATAATTAGTTATATTTTTAATATATATTAATATGTAATATGTAATATTATATTATTTAAAATAATATGTAATATATTATATTATTTAAATTAATATGTATTATTTAATTAATAAATTTTAAACTAATCATATTAATTAATTTATAACAGTTAATTAGTTTGATTAATTTAAATTTAAAATATCAGTTAGATTAATATTAATTAGTAATTAGATTAAATTCGTTTATAAATAGTTAATTAAATATTAGTTAGTTAAATTAATAAATAGTTTACTGATAATTAGTTTAGTTAATGATTAGCAATTAAATTAGAATTAATTAGGGACTAATTTAGGATTTAATTTTTAATTCAAATTCTCATTTTTTTTAGCCCAGCAACAGAATTTCCAGATTTACATCAGATTTGACCCATCAACTTTGGAAGCTCATAAATTGAGTTCTACTTGGCCAAATAAGGCCCAGGACGGCTCATTGGAAAGAGAAAATCAAGGAGAACATTTTGAAGGAGGTTTCACCAACAGATTTGATCATTTATTGGGCCAAAAATCAGGCAGAAGATCAGGCTCCGAATTTTGAAAACAAAATCAATTTTCTGAGTTATTGTTTTGAATTTCATTTGTCCAAAGCCTCTTCTAATTGCAGATCCATTGGTCAATAATATCATTTACCAATCGAACCATTCCAAGCATCGATACAGAGCTTATATTTTATTTTTAATTATTTATTTAAATAGAATTTGATTGGATTGGATTTAATTGCCAGAAATGATATTTTGATTGCATTTTAATTTATTTTGATTTCTTTTGCAGGAAAACAGTGGAAAAGATATGGAGAAAAGGATTTCAAGCAATGAGAATGCTCCAGCAATTGAAGATCAGAATTAGGAGCAATTAAAATTATATTTGGCAGATTTCTCTTCAACAAACTCTCCTCTCCAAAAATTCCTTCACAAATATTATAAATAACAGATTGCATAATGTAAAAGGGGCTGCTCTCCTCTACAATACTAGACTTCTAAAAGCACTATTGTAATTGGAATTTAGAGTTGTAGGAGGGAGGAGTGAAAAATCTCAGATCTGGGGATTATTGAGGATTTTCCCTTTGTATATTGAATTATGCATGAAGAACAAAGCTTGCACTATTGTGGCTCTAGTTTTGAAGGCAGAAGTTCAAGCAATGTAAAGGGCTGTTGGAGACCAAGAACAGAGAAATGGATGCAATAAATTGGTATTTCTAATACTACTGTTTCAAATATCAGTTTTAATTTTATGGTGACAGGAATGTTTCATTTTATTCATGTTTGTGCACTATTGTCAATATGGGTAATTTGTCTCAACCTTGTTATTATGTATCTCTGTTTTTATGGATTAATTTCTCATTTTTGAGTAACTACTTACTCATAAATCTGTCTTATAAAACTGATTTATTGAATAGTAATGTGCTGTGAACTATTTCCACATATTACTGTTTAATTATTGGATTTATTGATTTGGTAATCAATATCATTTTTGTGAACTACTTCCTGGAATGTTATTGGTTTATTATTTCAAGTTTTAAGGTCTCAGTAGAATGTGTTTTGGTAACCATAATATCAGTTAATTGAACTACTTCATTAACTTGATATTCATTATAAACAAGACATATTTAAATCCCAATATTTTGATTATCTTGCTCTTATTTGGGTTAGATCTATATCTGCCTAATTAAGATAGGATTTAGATTAGTTTCTTTTGCTTGCATCATAGAATAAGCTTGCATTTAGAATAAATTCTACATTCTTTTAAGTTCTCTCCTCGAAGAGGCAAAACTTTAGTTGTGGCTTGGCTGAACCCAAATCAGCTTAAGGGTCATTCTTTTGCCTGATCAGCAAGAAGAAGTGATTTGATGTCCCTGTCTATTGGTAGTTAAGGATATATTATAAACCAATAGCAATAGGGAGAAGGTAACTGGACCTAGATGAACAGTCGGAGCCACCACACCAAACGGAAAAGGAGCTGCTTTTAAGGTCCGGACCGGGTGGTTATCCCCCAATGTTGTTGCAGCGATTTTCGAGGCTTCAACATTTTTGGCGCTAGAAGGAGGGCCTGAAATTTTTTGTCTATTGGAGTCTTTTCAATTTTTAATATTTTATTTATTGCGATGGCTCCTCTCAAGCTTCCAATTTGGAGTTGTATCCATGGACATGCATCCTCCAATACTCCACCCGAAGTGGTAAGACTCTTGTCTCAGGTAAAGTTCAATGGTAAGAGAAATTCTTCTGCTTTTAATCATGTCTTTCAATTTATTCAAAATATTTCAAATTACGATTTTCAAAGAATTGATGAAGGCATTTTACGCAGAATTTTTACTCTCACATTTGCGGCAAAAGCCAGAAACTGGTGCAAAACTCTTCCAGTTGCCTCAATCCATCGCTGGGATCAATTTGTTACAATTTTCATTGGTAAATTTGACGGCTACGATTATGAACAGGTATGTCAAGAAATTGAATATCTACGAAGGTTTAAAAATGAATCTGTTAATGATTTTCATATTCGATTTCACTTGAATTGTTTAAGATTTAGCGACGAAGATAAACCTACGGAAGAAGAATCATTAGATTGGTTTAAATATATTAGTTCTCTTCCAACCATTCCCAATCCATATGAAATTGATTCAAGCTTTGTTCCATCCCCTTCCAATACAAATGAGAATCCCAATTCGGATGTGCAAATAAATGGTGACGAAGTGGTTTTACAAAGCTTGGAAAATATTTCCATTCAAATGCAAGAAGACAACAGCAGCAATTTTGGAGAAAAAGCCGCCTTGAAATCTGAAAGCTACTTTGAAGTAAATTCGGAAAATCAAATCGCAAATCAGCAAGTACAAGCAGCAATCAAAGTAAATAAAATGCAAACTGCTGTACAAATTTCTGAATTTCTCCATGATGAGCAAATGCCAAGATCAGAGAAGCAAAGCAGCGTTCTTCAAGAAAGCATATGCACGCAAAGGAATGATCTGCAATTTGAAATTTACAATGAGCATAATGTGCAAGAGCTCTCAAACAGAGACAGTTTTAAATGCATTGTTTCAGGTTCACATTTTTCCCTTTATCCTGATATTTTTAATGATGGTAATATTTTTCCTCTTGGTATTAATGATATTTCAGAAAATACAGAGGCTGATCTAAATGAATTACCATTAAGTTTTTATCAAGATAGAGAAGAAATAATAATCGATCATTCTTTTGCCATTAATGAACATGAAATGCTTGTTCCTCCTTGTTTGGATATATTGGATGAGATTGAAGGGAATTCTAGAGAGTCTTGTGAGGTCATTTATGATGATTACTCTGATATTGAGGATGTTGATTTCAATTTTTCCCAAGAGAATCCTCATAATAAAATTCAAATAACATCTGAGAATGAGGAACGCTTCAATTTAGAAATTATCCCAACTAATCCTCATTTTAGAGCAGCAAATTATCTTCATGATTTCACCATTCAAGAAAACATTCCAATTTATGATTCATATGAGGATAAAACTCCCATTCCTATTCATGATCATAATTCGTTTTCTATTTCACAAGTTGGAATTCAAAATTATTCAAATTCCATAATTCTGGCCATTCCTTGTGAAAATGAAATCATTTCAAAACGATCCCAATTGTGCTGTAACATTAGTTGTACAAATAGTGATTTCATTTTAGTTTTTCTTTCACAGCTATTTTATTTAAAATTAGATTTATTTTCAGATTTTATTTTTCAATCTTTTCACACGTTCTGCTGGCATATTGAACACTTTACTATCAAACACTCAATTGATGCCTTGCCCGATTGGGAAATTCAAGTTTCATATTATAATCATGAGCATCAAAAGATATCAATATTTCAATTTCAATCAATGCTAATGTTTCATCAAGAGCTTCTATTTTTTCAAAGGCAATATCAACAAGAGAGTGTATTTTTGCAATCTGGCCAGCAATTCAATTCAATTAATAAATTGCCATTTTATTTGAAAGGCTTCCATCCATTTTTCATTGACTCATTTGAAAATTGTTTGGAAATTTTTCCTTCAAGGAAAATTGTCAATGATTTAACATTTGTACATAACACTAACAAATTTTTTCAGGTCAAAGAATCTAAAAGCTCATCTTCACAATCTGGCATGTTATCTCTTCCTTTGAACATTTCTCAATCTTTAATAGAGGTCCATCCAGATTTCTATGATCCAATTGGTATTGAATTGGAAAGCAAATTTCAAGAGAAGGAGATTTTAATCAACTTGCTAACAATAACTGTACATTCTTATTTCAGATTTATTTTCCTTAGTTTAATTAGATTTTTATTCTTATTGCTAACATTTGAACTGTACATAAACGCGGGAATAAAAATGAGAGAATGGTTACACTGGAAATATGACTATACCTAGTCATTTTCATGTATATGGTTAGAATAGGAGTAGAATTAATTTAGTTAGCTTGTTTTATGTAGTTAATTTATTTGCAATAGTTCTGTAGATTAAAAAAATAAAACAAAGCAATCAGCCTTCTCATACATGTTCAGTGGAAACATTTTTCCTTATCAGAAAATTTTAATTCTTGCTTTCCTTTTTGAAATTTCTTATAGCGATTTCTCTACTCTGCCTATTTTGAATAATGTCTTGATCAAAGTCAATTAAAATTGCACTTGGCATCAATTGCCTCAAAGCCACTTTTCTTCATTTCGGGATTTCCTTCTAAGATTTTCTTTTGAAATTTATATGGTAAGGATTTGAGGATATAAAAGCTTCATGATCCCATTATCCTATGAGATGTATGATTGACTATGATAAGCCTAATTCTAATTCAATCATTATCAGTCAATCTAACCTGTCACAGCAATCATATGAAGTTCATATTATATTCCTCGGAATTTGCCAAAAGCTGATCTTAAAGATGCCCATTTTGCCAAGTGCACACATTTAAATCTGTTTTGACATTTTTCTACAATTAGTGTCTTAATCTCATTCTAATCTTTAGTTTATTATCTGATGCTGTAAAAACGCATCATGTCTATTTACTAAAGGCATTATTAAAAAGCCACTATAACAATACAGATTTTTCTCAAGATTAATTCGGAATGAGCAGAGGTAATAAATTGTTACTTCACTTCGAAAGGGAAGCATAGTTTCATATTTATTTCTGGTAAATTTTAGATTCCATGAACATGAATGATTGATTTCATTTAGGCTGATTGCGCACTTAGATTTAAAATAAATAATGAGATGATTTTAATCAAAGGAAGAATTTGAAGATTTATCAGGTAAAATTTACAGACAAATTCTTTTCAGGTACGCATTTACAACTTTATTTTCATCCATTATTAGTTCTGTTTTTCTTAGCTTATTTTTTATTTATGTTCTGTTTTATTTGCAGGTTTTTATTTCTTTTCAAAATCTGAAGTAAGCAGCAAACTCATTTTAAATTTGCAAACAGGTTCAGGGAAATTCAATTATGATTCATTAGAGTTTAAGCATTTTTTAGCTTTGCTTTCATTCATTAGAAAACCCAATTGAAATTTCAAGAAATATCATAAGACCATTCGCATCACAACATTTCATCGGAAGTAACTCTTAGCATTCCTTTTGATCACAAATTGTTCATTAAAGACCTCCGATGTATTATCTTACTCATATGTCATATTGCATTTCGCTTATCGGAGCTTTCCAAGTGAAGTATACTTCCATGAACATGAATCGCCTATCTCCGATAATCGACTTTACCGATATTGCGATAAACACATAATTCCGGACCCGATATGAAATTCAAATCAAATTCATAAAATATCGCGTCCGTTCAATCGCAATAATGGTAGGAGTATAACTTTAAAGGAGGCCGATGTTTCGGATCCGATATGTTATCAAATTTTCAACATAAAATTATCAGGTCCACTCTTCATCACATATCGGCATATTGAGAATTGTTAAATCGTGCGCATAACATTGCCGATCGCAATCGCCGATTAGCCACGTCATTCATCGCATATCGGCATCGCAACAATCATATTGTGTTACATCGGGTGCTTAAGATTGCCGATCGCCGATTTACGTCATCCATCGCATCGCCGATATCGCAATCGCTTCCTTGCAGTTTTATTTATGGCCGATATCTCGGATCCGATATGTTATTAAAATCCCATCATAAAAAGTTATCGGGTCCGCTCCTCATCGCATATTGGCATCGCAAAAAATATATTGTGTTACATCGGGTAACCAAAATTTGCCGATTTCCGATTAGCTACGACTTCCATCGCATCGCCGATATTGCAATCATTTCATCACATTCTTACGCTCACATCACCTCTCTAAATCTACAATGTGTATTTTGCAATATGGGAAGCACGATGCAATTTATTCTCTGATCCCCGATATAATATTTCTTCAATGATGCGATCGCTTCATTTCATTGCACATGTTCTTATCGGCAATTTGCCATTGCAATCTCCGATGCAATAGCTTCCAATGCATGCCTATGAGCCATTAACATTTAATCGATATATGGCATAGCAATAAAGGTGAAGTTCTGCAGATTAAATTTGAAGCATGGTGAAGAAACATGTTATGTGAATCATCCGATACGACAATGTGTTATTTTAAAAGTGAGCTTGGGTAACCACTATGGTAAGAAAGCAGTTAATGACCAATTTGCAGCATATCCAAATTATTTCAATTTCTCATACATTTTAGTTTAAATATATAATTCCATAATTAAAAATGGAATTCAAGACCTCTCTATCTTCATATTTAAATTTTATTATCGTAGATTTGGTGTTGATTCTGAACTATTTATAAAATCATGGAATTTATATGAAACTTGTGATATTTTGAGAAACAGTCATCGCTGCAAATTCTCATTCTCATTTTTGATGCATTTGCTTTAATTTCAACTCCCTTGAACACTAGGCATTTCATTTTTACGTTTTACTGCTTGCTTTAGTGTAAATAAAATAAATAATGATTTTGGGTTACAAGATTTTGGTTAGTGTGACTTCTTCATGTTTTTAATGATAATTAAAATAAGGAGTCAGCTAGTTTGGAGAAATTGATACCTTTCAGGTAAGATCAAAAGCAATTATCCAATGGTAAGATTCATGTGCCCACTTTCATTAATTTCCATTTCATCACTCTAGTTTCATTTTTGTTTTTAAATTATGCTGATATAAAACTCTGTTTTGCAGTTCTCCATTTGAAGTTTCTGATCCTCCGCCAGATCATATTTTCGAAGTCCATACTCTTCTCCAGGCTTTATTTCAAGAAGCAGCGATAATCCCCATTGAAACAGCCACACCAGGAAGTTTTTAAACCTTTAGTTTGTTTCTTTAAGCATTCCTTTTATTAGAAAATGAGCAAGATGATGCTTTCAAACAAGAATATTAATATCAGACAGAAAGTTTTCATTGTCGCTGAATTTTATCGTCATTGCTATCCAAAAAGCCTAAATCATTCACAACTCTGCAAGGTATGTTTTTCTAAATATCAACATAAGAAGGAATGATTACATGCTTATTTTCTTTTTCTTCATATTGTTGAGATATTCATATAAACATTCTTGTTTGAGTTTATCTTTTGAAACTTGGATTTTCCTTTCCACAAAAAAAAAAAAATTTAAAAATTTTCATTTTTGTTCGCTGATTTCTTTTCTCACTTTAGCATAAGACTTCTTTTCTTTTGGTTTTCAGTTTTGATTTTGGTGACTTTGCCGTGATTTATATGGAAGGTCTTCTTGTTACCTAACAATGGTCAGGATACATGGAGAAAAATTGTTAATAGTCATCTATTAGCCTTTTCTTAAAAATCTCTTAGCAGAGTTTGATTTTCTTATTATAAAGGTAAACATATTTAAGGAAGAGATTACCAATCAAGAGAAGTTGACAAAGTATCATAAAATATGAAAAATTTCTTCTTCATCAAATTGTAATTATTTTGAGATTTCAAAATTTCATTAGGATCTTTCAGAGTTCTATTATCAGTCAAGAAAAGTTATTTATAACCAAGTAAAGACACTTTACAACAAAGCACCTTTAACTCTGAAATTGTCATTCTTAACTCTTAAGGAGTCAATGATTCTCCCTGTCCCAAAGAGTCTTATTTTTCTAGAGAATAATCCAGAAATATATTTAAACTTAAAAGATAAGAGGTCTCATCGTGAGCCTGCTTACCATGATCATAGGGGAAAATAGGCTGACATTACCAACACTGCTAAACAAACCAGGGTAATGGCTTATGATGCAAACAATTATAAGACAAGGGGTCTTATCACGAGCCAGCTTGTTCAGCCCAATTTTAACCAGTGAATGGCATTGTCAACTATCTGGCTACCATACTAGGACAATGGCTTTTAAGATTTATTTAAAAAAAAAAAAAAAAAAATACATATATAAATGGATTCATCTCTAGATCAATAATTCTTAAACAGATGGGATTCTGAATCATTTATGATTAAAAGGTAACCCTGTCGAAACTATAGATGTTTGCTGGCAGCAGTGGCTCTACCTGTGACAAACGAGTATATTTTGAAAAGCTAAGCTGTAAAGTGACCCCTGCTTTATCTCTACAACTAATTAAGGACTGATGTAGAGTTTTGAAATATTTTAATTTATGAGAAATTTTAAGAAAAATTACAGTTAGATGATTCTTGCTTTTAGTCAGACTAATGAACTTAGTCAAGCATTTCAAGCATAATTTTCTCTTCTTTAATTATTTTTGCTTTAATTTTAGGAAAATCTCATTCATAACAGAGATAACTGGTTCTTCTCCCGTGTGTCGCCAATTGTTGTGGTAAAAACACAACACCCCCCATTATTGATGCGTCCGCTTCGAATAATGGGGACCCTTTCTATAAAAATTTTGGCTAAGCACCTTTTTGATTTTGATTTTAATTGATTGCCCTACGCTTTGGTTAATTTTACATTTTCTTTGGATTCTTGTTTTGATTGCTTTGTTAGAATCGATTTTTTATAAGCTTCTCATTGACGCTTGTTTCGTCTCATTTGGTCAACTGGTTTGAAAATGGCACTCCTTTGAAATCTCATCATTTATCTAGCCTGGGTTAAAAATGCATAAAATGTACAATATCGCATTTTGTAAATAAATTTGTCCAATAACGCATTCAGTTTAAATATTAACTCGTAGAGGGTTTTACTAACATTTTTCATTATGCAGCCAAATAATTAAGCATCGGGACTTAAGAAATTCACTCCAATTTTCTAATCAAAT
Organism: Pinus tabuliformis; assembly: GCA_031772625.1. Classification (NCBI taxonomy): domain Eukaryota; kingdom Viridiplantae; phylum Streptophyta; class Pinopsida; order Pinales; family Pinaceae; genus Pinus; species Pinus tabuliformis. The sequence continues at coordinate 740,753,374 of CM062807.1, forward strand.
CTTAATCTCGAAAAAACCAAACATTCCAGTGGCTGCAGTTTATTTGTCATTTATTTTCCAAGTAGCTATCGTTTAGAAACTTATGTTCATAAAAATAAAACAAAAAATGAAAATTTAAGTTTAAAATTAAATTTTAAATTAATTAATATATTATATAATTAATTTAATTAAATTAAAATTTAAAACAAACAAAAAAAACGAATATAAAAAATAAATAAATAAATCGCATCGGGAGTTCTATTCGCAACCAATTTTAAAGAACCCCAATAAGCCCATTAGTCACCCCCCGATGCGATATATCGCATCGGCATTTCGCATCATTTTAAAAAAGGCCCCGACACCTCCATACCCCGATCGCCGATGCGATAAGTCAACATTGATTTTAGGCTCATGGGTTAATTCGATGGTTTTAGGAATGGTTTGCGAATCGTTAATGGTTCATACGGTTATGTTTTAAACTTTTTATATATTATGAATGAGGTTAGTGTATTTAACGTAGGATGATATGGTTAGTTTTAATATATATTAGATATGCTAATATAATTAGTTTATATTTTTAATATATATTAATATGTAATATGTAATATTATATTATTTAAAATAATATGTAATATATATTATATTATTTAAATTAATATGTATTATTTAATTAATAAATTTTAAACTAATCATATTAATTAATTTATAATAGTTAATTAGTTTGATTAATTTAAATTTAAAATATCAGTTAGATTAATATTAATTAGTAATTAGATTAAATTCGTTTATAAATAGTTAATTAAATATTAGTTAGTTAAATTAATAAATAGTTTACTGATAATTAGTTTAGTTAATGATTAGCAATTAAATTAGAATTAATTAGGGACTAATTTATGATTTAATTTTTAATTCAAATTCTCATTTTTTTTAGCCTAGCAACAGAATTTCCAGATTTACATCAGATTTGACCCATCAACTTTGGAAGCTCATAAATTGAGTTCTACTTGGCCAAATAAGGCCTAGGACGGCTCATTGGAAAGAGAAAATCAAGGAGAACATTTTGAAGGAGGTTTCACCAACAGATTTGATCATTTATTGGGCCAAAAATCAGGCAGAAGATCAGGCTCCGAATTTTGAAAACAAAATCAATTTTCTGAGTTATTGTTTTGAATTTCATTTGTCCAAAGCCTCTTCTAATTGCAGATCCATTGGTCAATAATATCATTTACCAATCGAACCATTCCAAGCATCGATACAGAGCTTATATTTTATTTTTAATTATTTATTTAAATAGAATTTGATTGGATTGGATTTAATTGCCAGAAATGATATTTTGATTGCATTTTAATTTATTTTTATTTCTTTTGCAGGAAAACAGTGGAAAAGATATGGAGAAAAGGATTTCAAGCAATGAGAATGCTCCAGCAATTGAAGATCAGAATTAGGAGCATTTAAAATTATATTTGGCAGATTTCTCTTCAACAAACTCTCCTCTCCAAAAATTTCTTCACAAATATTATAAATAACAGATTGCAGAATGTAAAAGGGGCTGCTCTCCTCTGCAATACTAGACTTCTAAAAGCACTATTGTAATTGGAATTTAGAGTTGTAGGAGGGAGGAGTGAAAAATCTCAGATCTGGGGATTATTGAGGATTTTCCCTTTGTATATTGAATTATGCATGAAGAACAAAGCTTGCACTATTGTGGCTCTAAATTTGAAGGCAGAAGTTCAAGCAATGTAAAGGGCTGTTGGAGACCAAGAACAGAGAAATGGATGCAATAAATTGGTATTTCTAATACTACTGTTTCAAATATCAGTTTTAATTTTATGGTGACAGGAATGTCTCATTTTATTCATGTTTGTGCACTATTGTCAATATGGGTAATTTGTCTCAACCTTGTTATTATGTATCTCTGTTTTTATGGATTAATTTCTCATTTTTGAGTAACTACTTACTCATAAATCTGTCTTATAAAACTGATTTATTGAATAGTAATGTGCTGTGAACTATTTCCACATATTACTGTTTAATTATTGGATTTATTGATTTGGTAATCAATATCATTTTTGTGAACTACTTCCTGGAATGTTATTGGTTTATTATTTCAAGTTTTAAGGTCTCAGTAGAATGTGTTTTGGTAACCATAATATCAGTTAATTGAACTACTTCATTAACTTGATATTCATTATAAACAAGACATATTTAAATCACAATATTTTGATTATCTTGCTCTTAGTTGGGTTAGATCTATATCTGCCTAATTAAGATAGGATTTAGATTAGTTTCTTTTGCTTGCATCATAGAATAAGCTTGCATTTAGAATAAATTCTACATTCTTTTAAGTCCTCTCCTCGAAGAGGCAAAACTTTAGTTGTGGCTTGGCTGAACCCAAATCAGCTTAAGGGTCATTCTCTTGCCTGATCAGCAAGAAGAAGTGATCTGATGTCCCTGTCTATTGGTAGTTAAGGATATATTATAAACCAATAGCAATAGGGAGAAGGTAACTGGACCTAGATGAACAGTCGGAGCCACCACACCAAACGGAAAAGGAGCTGCTTTTAAGGTCTGGACCGGGTGATTATCCCCCAATGTTGTTGCAGCGATTTTCGAGGCTTCAACAGGTGGGACTAAGATGGACTCAAGCTTTCAGGCAGTCTAAGTACCATCATGCTTACTTAATTACCACCAACCCAGGGATCTAGGTGTGTATCTAAGGTCAAAGCTCCATGACCAACACCACCTTCCCTCTTCAGGATCTAGACATCAACACATAGGCCGGCTAGATGTCCTCCCAATCATATGCCATTATATGCTCCATCTCTCCCTAATAAACTAAACCAGATATATCCATTTGTCCAAGCATGCTTCGAAAGTGTTCAACCTTCATGTGGATAGATTTACCTGTACAAACATGAACCCCAATAAGTAATAAACTTCCAAATATAAGTAAACACAAACCTTAGGGGTCTTCAATTATTCTTATGTTGCTTTCATCATCAAGTTGTCCCTATGCAATTTATCATAAGCTTTTCTCTTTCTTTTATTTCTTCAGCAACACCAAATACCTTCTTAGATCTATCTCTAGTACTTTTATTCTTTGGTTTTATTCTTATTTAAAGGTATTCATTGTTATAATATTCCATCCCTCTCAACTAGGGAGATATACCATTTATTTTATCCATGCTCCCTCTCAATTTCAACATTTTCATAACATTGGAGAAACTTCATCCTTTCAAGGCTTCGTCTTTCTTATGGCATCAAGGTCATCTTTGCCATCATCATTCTTATAGGTTCCTTTCATCATGCTCATTATTATAAACATCCTCAATCACAAACATCTTCAATATCTTGAAGATCATGTATATACAAAACTTTCATAGCAAGTACAACCAAATATAGACATACAGAAGCATGAAGTTAACTATATCAGAATCATGTTACTATAATGGAAGCATAAAAACATTCAAACATTAGACACCAAATACCTAAACTTAGTTAGGATCATAACCCATAAGGGTCATATCTTTTCTATTCTAGACTTCAACTTATTACTAGGGTTTTGTCACAAACCCTAGACTTCATCAACAACTCAATCAAAATATCAATCTCATTATAACACTTACACATCTAGTGTTTCAATATTACTTTCAGAGATATATGACAAACTCTACTAGGATTTATTTCAAACTTTTGATTTTCATCGAGATCTAAACAATCGAAAACAATATCATCATATCTTGGAACATCAATCTCTACTAGGGTTTTGTCACAAACCCTAGATTTCACAAACTAAAACATGAACATTATTAATTAAGTTAGCATACTCACATATATCTAGGATTTCATAACTATGCACTAACATCTTACAATAATATCTACAAACATTAATACATCAAAGTTAGCTACACAACAATTTTCACTGAGCTAGGGTTTTGATCAAACATATGAACATACACACCTAGGGATTTATTCTTAGGATCTTACTATAACTATTGAAAAGTTTATCTTATAAACCCTAATTTACCAAACCCTTAAGATCTAATGTTTCAATTTATACATTAATAGCAAACCCAAAAGGATTAGGGTTTCTATCATAGTAATACCAAAACCCTAAAAATTAAAAGGATAAGATTTCTAGATTTTTTCAACAACCCTAAGATGACTAGGGTTTTAATAATATAGTCATACCCTTAGCATTAAGAGGCTAAGGCTTTATAGTGAACACTAAAGACTAGGGTTACACAAGAATGATCAAATAATGTCATGAGGGTAGATTCAATCTAATGATTAATCACCTTAACAAGAATCTTTGTGATTCAAAACCTTGGACATAACTATGTCAGTAATGTAAAGCAAATTTCAAAATAGAACGAACATACGTTTTACATGAAGAGAACTTTATACCAAAGCTTATAGTCTAAGACATACCTTGAGTTGTTCCTTAACAAACCTTGTAGTACATCAATTCTCGAAGCACTTCCTTTGCAACAAAACTTCTTCCATGCTTCAAGTCTATACTTTGAAGTCTCCTCAATAATATTGAGCATTTAGTAAGCTTTCCTAACTAAGAAAAAATAAAGAAAAGATTATTAACATACAATACAAACACGTTTTGATATGAGAAGGAAACCAAACATAAAAGATGAGACAAGGAACAAGATACTTATCTTTGGAAAAATGGTGAGGGCTCCCTCTTAATCCAATATCGAGGGATACCTATAACTTATAAAAATAAGTCAAAAAATGTTCTAACAAGGCATGTTAGACCTACAAATTCTAGGAATCAAAACATAAAGGGAAAAAATTCAAAACTTTAAAATAGAAGACTAAGAGGGATATGTGAGAGAGAATACTTAGTAGTATAAGTCGTTGACTTCTGATTCTTTAGTCTTATTCTTCTTAGGTGGAGCTTCATCAATAGCATTTTCTTGATCCCTATCTCTCTTCTTATTCTTCATATTATTTCTACATTGATTTTTGTAGTGACCCATCACATGACAATTATAGCATTCATTCTTGGATAGGTCAACTTTCTTCTTGTGTCCTTTGAACTTCTTGAAGGTTCCCTTCTTCTTTTGATGAGCAGAATAGGAATTACAGGTGTTTTATTTTTCATCCTCCTTCTTGTTGTTTATTAACAATACTCGAACTTCTTCTTGACTGCATGCATTCCACGTTTGTTCAAATGATGGAGTATCCTTCCAACTATTAAGTCCTGAAACAAAAGCACTCAAAGATTTTGATAGTCCTAGAAGAGCAGTAACTATGAGCTCTTTTTTGGTACAACTTCATCTATTTCTTGGAGTTTATATCTGATTCTAGATATCCTTATAAAGTAGGATGATACAATATCATCTTTCATCATCTTAATAGTCCTTAATTTATTCTTGAGGCTTGCTGTTTGACCAATGTTCTTGATGGTGAATAATTTAGTGAGAGCCTCATAGATTTCTTGAGTGGAATTTATGTTGGATATGTATGGAATTAAGTTGTCCTTAACTCCGTCCACTATTAGGTTCATAGCCAATATTTTTGTTCAGTTGAACTATGCTTTCTCTGCTTTACTTGATTCATCTATAGGCTTCTTGATTTTTCCTTGAATCAAATTCAAAACCTTGTTCATTTCGAGAATGAGATCTATTATCTTTTTCTAGGCCTGTAGTTGGAGCCTCCTTCTAGTTTTTTTTCTCTCTTCATTGAGTTTGACATAGTTCTTGTAGATAGTAGGCTTGTATCTTTATATGATAATCTTTAAAGGCCTTTCCTTTATATCCTTTTCTTCAATAGATCTTCAGCCTGCATTTTTCTTCCTTTTTCACCTTGGCTCTGAAACCATGTTAGAAAATCAGAAAGACATTAATATTTTCTTATGTTGATAATTACTTGTGATATCTTTACTTTCTTACGTTCTTCTTTTATATTTGTTTCATCAAGCAATTACCAAAAGCAAAATAGGAAGATCAAGGACACCAGATGTAGGCACTAAGCCAAGGCTAAAACCCCTTTATAGGGGAAAACCCAGTGAAAACTCTTCCTTCAGTAAATTCAAATTGAGACAGACCAAGACCCTAGACTAATAGACCTTCCTCCTCCACCAAGTCAACCTTCCAAGATGATTTAGTAGTCTCTTATTATCTAGCAACTTCAACCCAACAACAACCCAAAATTTTGGCTTCCCAGTTACAGAACTTCGACCCCAACTATAGAATTTCAACCCAGCTTCAATACTGCATGTTTCATACTTTCTAGCAGCTTCAAAGCTTCACATGTGTGTATGGGAGAGAAAAAATTGACTTCTTGTGCGTGATATAAACCTCCTTCTCCTTCGCTAGCCCTTTCCACTTTCTTCTCTGAATTTCACACTTTTTACTGCCCCAACAACTGCAGATCGAAATTAGTGAGTAAGTCCTCCAAATGAAGTTGAGTTGCTCCAATATATAGTGAGTTTGTGAGGTAGGATTTCCTTGTTTGAGGCCAACTTGTCCCTCCTTGAGGCCGAATTGGTGGAGGAGGCCTAATTGACCTATTTTATAATAAAATAAATTGATTTTTTAATAAATAAATCCCAAGAAGGGTTCTTTACATTAGGACATGGACAAGGACACTTAACATAAACCTTCGAAGCCTGCAATGGAGGATTTGACCTATAAACAGTTGACCCATGCATGAAACCCATGCTTTAATAAGTCAATTTTGTTTAATAATAAATTCTCTTTTTCTTTCTTTTGATAAATACATTACATCATAACTCAAATATCATTATGAAGACAAACAGTAATTACATTCTTCCACAATTTCATCCCTAAGGATGTCACATGGGAGCATGAAGCTTATATGAGGGAAGTGTACCTCATCTTTTTGAATAATTTTGTTTGTATATATATAATGAACAAAGAATAGTGCACAAATAAAGGGGAGGGTAATGTAACACCCCTAATTCGACCATCAGATTGTCAAATGGATATGTAAATATGAAAATCAGGATGGTGAGTTGAACATTACTTTGGGGGTTGATATACCCATGTGCATATGTGTGTTATATATTTTGGAGCTTGAGAACCTCGTTTTGTAAACACAAAATTACATGCACATTAATAAAATACAACCATTGCAACATGTTGAGTCACATGAAAAGAGTATGGAAAGCTACGACTCCATGAATGTGAAAAAGGGGGTTTGTATGGCTTAATAATTAGTAAAAGTGTGCATGTTTCAACTTAAGTCCATAAGTGACTTTAAAAGGGTGCCATGTGTCAAGAGAGTGATATGAAAATAAAAGTGAAGTTTTTATTGTTATATAACACACATTTTACATCATTTGACTGTGGGAAAAGAGATTGGACACCCTATATGGGAAATAGGGGATGACCTTGTGACATGTGGAAGAAAGGGGATAGGTTCCTCGGTGTGAGGTCAAAGAAGTACCTAGTGATCCACGAGCTCGTGGGTACTACATGAAACCATAGACTTTAAAACATCCTTGATCGACCAAGTTGGATACCCTGATGGTAGTGGCACAACTCGAGGGACTCTTGATGCAGAGAACAGGGTGCACTACTTGGGTTGTGGGGAAGATGGGGGATGCAATCCTGTTGGTTGGAGGTTGCTATGTTTGGTAACTTGACCTGGTTATGTATGGTATTGGTATGTACCTAGCTTTGGATAAGTCATTACCTCGTGGAGTCAAAGCCCCAACTTGGGGTGACTCACTGTTGAGAGAATATGAATAGTGTGGTCTATGTCTGGGAGGAACATCTGAGGTCTATAACCAGTTGGCAAATGTCACCAGATAAACGATATTTTTAATGTTAATTTGAATTATGTTGTAATTAAAATTAAGTATTTTTTGTGAGTTGGATATGCATAACAAATTAATGATGTAATTATGTGATTAAAATTCATGTGCATGATATCATTGCATTATAGAAAGCATTGAGATATGCATAACATACAAACATTAAATAAATAAAAGGAAAATTTCCAAAAAATTAGGTTACAGGGGTAATAGATGAATAAATACACCCCAACAAGTGGCTAGGGGTGTTATAGATTACCATGAAATAGTAAATTGATCCGCAATTCATTGTAGTGAAAATTATTCCCCTTTGTGGACTATTCACTTCCCGCGCATAAAATGGATTTGATCATGTACCATGCTAGAACAATTAGTCAAGCTATTAGTTTAAGCAATGACTCCAGCCACGATTCTCCCGGGGTAGATGAGAACCCTTTTTAACTAGTCTATAAAAGAAATTCAGTATAACTTGGTTGAGAATTTGTTCAATAAAAAGCTAATTAAGCTCCACAATGTTCAAAATATACTAATTTGAAATGGTTTAGTGAAATGGCCAAAATCCAACCAAATTATTTGTTATCATCGACTTGGTAGTAGTGCCATAGACTATATGATATTTGATATTCCTATATACAACTCCAATCATAGTCTTTCAACCCTATCTCTTAATGTTAGGTCCCTATACTACTAGTGTAACCCATTATTCTTATTAGTGCAACCCCCTTATTATATCGTTGTGCCCAATAATCCCCATATTGTTATTATTGTGCCCCATAGAAGCCCACTATTGTTATTGTTGTGTCCTTACATTATTATTGTTATGTCAGCTCTGATTACATTATGACCCCTTAGACTCTTATATATATAAAGGCGGTCTTGTCATTTGTATCATCCAAGAATTGTTCATTTGTGTAATGTAAAGGAGGTTGCCCCCTTGAAGAGGCTAATTTATAAGGTGTTGATATTTCTTTTCTATCTTTTTGTGAGCTGGTTTCATAACATTTGGTATTAGAGCTTTGGATTCTAGGGTTTTGCTACTCCAAACACGTCATCATGGAATTTTCGATATAACTTTTTTTTCTACAAAGTTTCAGAAGCTAAAAAAAACCATTTGAGCCGAAATTTTTCTGAACCTCAGGTCTGAATTTCAAATCCTGTCTCGCTATATTTTCGAAGATATGGTCTGAGGAAGTTAGGATTTTTGCAAGCTCCATAATTCCATCTCAAATAGGCCATCGCGGAATTTTCGCTATAATTTGTTTTCTACGAAGGTTCAGACTCCAAAATTAAAACCCACTTGAGAGGAAATTGTGGTGAAGCTCGGGCCTTAATTTCAGATCTTGTTTTGCTATATTTTTAGAGATATAGTCCAAGACATTTAGGGTTTCTGCAAGCTCCCGAATTACATCCCAAACAGGTGACCTTGGGAAAATCGTCATAACTTTCTCTCTAAGCATCAAATTGAAATTTCGTAAGAAGCTACAGAAAGAGGACGGACTGTAATTTTATTTATATTGTTTTCAAGTCTGAAGGTCTAAAAAATAACATGTGGCACTTTGTACAAGTTCGCTCTACTGAAAAAGTATATAAGAAGGTCATCTTGGGAGATTGGGCATAACTCTTTCTTTGAGAATCCAATTTCGATCAGACTGGTGGCATCGGAAAGAGGACACAGAGGGCTACTACAGGTCTCAATTTTAGACCTTTAAGATCTGAAATTATAGAGTTACATTCGTTTCAATATCGAGTGTTATGCTCTTAACCTGCAAAGCAATACCCAAGCGAAGAAAAGATACCGAGAACACAAAATATGCGAAGAAAATATACCCAGAACACAGAAGAGCAATGATTTTATTATTCAGAGAGAAATGTTCACAGGCCTCTTCGAGGGGGCAACCTCCAATAAAGCAGAGCTCGATTACAAAACAAGACACAATTCTCCTCGCAGGGAGTCTCTATCCTTTATATATGACTCATACATGCAATACCACGAGCCAATATCGTGGGTTTTATTAATACCATCTATCTAATACTACCGCCTATTTACCATCTATCTAATACTTCCGCCCATTTGCAACTAACTGTGGTCCCGTCATTAATTGCGGGTTAACCACTTACAAATATTAATATGGGCTTTATTGACTCTTGACTATGACGTGATCCCAAGACATAAATAAGGGGGTTAGGGTGGGACCCTAACATGCCCTCCCCCTTAAGACTAGCCTTGTCCTCAAGGCTAAAGCTGCGGAAATGGCTGAAGAATAGTGGTTGGTTCCCAAGTTGCATCTTACGGAGAGGTGTCTTTCCATTTGACGAGGACCTCCTTAATCATGCGGCCGCGCAGGTGCTTGTCTCGTGTGTCTAGAACCTGTTCAGGTTGAAGCCAGATTGACCCTTCTTTGTCCAATTCAGGTAGACTGGTTTGAACTCGGCAATTGTTCCCAATCACTTTCTTGAGGCACGATACATGGAAAACTGGGTGGATTTTTGCTGTAGGTGGCAAAGCCAACTTGTAAGCCACTTCTCCAATGCGCTGAAGTACTTGGTATGGTCCATAGAATTTTGGGGAGAGCTTTTGACAACCCTTGTCTTTGAGTGATGTTTGCTTATATGGTTGCAGCCTCAAAAATACCTGATCCCCTTCTTGAAATTGGCGCTCTGAGCGATGTTGGTCAGCTTGTTGCTTCATACGGTTCTGAGCTTGATGAAGATTCTCGCGCAGATGGGCAAGCATGGTTGCGCGGTGTTGTAGGAGTTGATCCACGGCTTGCACTTTGGAGCACCCCATGAGATAAGAAGTAGGGGAAGGCGGAAGTTGTCCATAGACTGCTTCATAGGGAGTCATTTTGGTGGTGGCATGATAGTTGGTGTTATACCATCACTCCGCCAGAGGTAACCACTGTACCCAAAGGTGTTGCTTTTCTGAAGTGAAACACCTAAGGTAGGTTTCTAGACATTTGTTGACGGCTTCGGTTTGACCATCTGTTTGCGGATGATATGAAGTACTGAGTTTGAGTTGAGTGCCTTGTATTCTGAAGAGCTCCTGCCAAAAATTACTGGTGAAGATTGGGTCACGGTCGGATACAATAGAAGTGGGCATGCCATGCAATTTGAAGATCTGATCCATGAAAGTTTGAGCAACCAAGGTTGGTGTAAATGGGTGGGGTAGGGCACAGAAATGAGCATACTTCGACAGTCGGTCCACAACCACCATGATGACTGACTTGTTCCCAGACTTTGGAAGACCTGTAATGAAATCCATGGAAACCTCTGTCCAAATTGACGCCGGAATGGGCAATGGTTGTAATGTGCCTGGTGTGTTGACGGTTTCCCCTTTGTGGCGTTGACAGACGTCACATTCTGCTACGAAAGTAAGGATGTCCTGTTTCATGCCGGTCCAAAAAAATGATCTTCTGGTGCGAGCATACGTCTTCTGAAAGCCCGAATGTCCTGCAATGGGAGATGAGTGCAATTCTGCCAAAATTCGACTTTTGAGGGTGGATGTTGGCGATATTACGACTCTGTCCTTGTAGCGAAGAATATCATTCTGCCACGAGTAGCCCTTGCTGGAATTTGGTTCTACCTGCAATTGAGAAATGAGTTGGGAGAGCCCTGGATGTGAAAACCATTCCCTGCGAGCCTCTTCAATCCAGTCTGGAATGGGGAGGGAAATTGCGAGCAGAGTACTTTCCTCCTCAAATTGGCGCGACAATGCATCTGCTACCCTGTTGTCTTTCCCTTTCTTGTAAATGATCTCATAATCATATCCCAGCATTTTGGCTAACCATTTATTTTGTTGAGGGGAAGATAGGCGTTGCTCCAAAAAATATTTAAGACTGTGATGATCTGTGCGGATTTGGAAACGTCGCCCCAACAAGTAGGGTCTCCAGGTCTCGACTGCATGTAAGATGGCCATCATTTCCTTCTCGTAGGTAGATTGGCCCAGATTCTTCCCACTTAGTTGTTGGCTGGTGAAGGCCAATGGTCGCCCTTCCTGCATTAAGACCGCTCCAATACCTGTTCCCGAAGCATCACATTCAATGACAAATGATTTGGTGAAGTCCAGTAGTGCTAAGACAGGAGTGGAACACATGGCGGTTTTTAGAGCGGTAAATGCCTGTTGTGCTTCCTCATTCCAGAAGAAGGAATTTTTCTTTAGGAGTTGCGTTAGGGGCTTCGCTATGCGGCCATAGTTGCGGACAAATTTACGATAATAGCCTGTGAGACCCAAAAATCCTCTCAAGCTTTTCAAGGTCTTAGGTTGAGGCCATTCTTGCATTGCCTGGATCTTTTTGGGGTCCACCTTGACACCTTCGCGCCCCACAATGTGGCCCAAATACTCAACTTCTTCCATGCCAAACGAACACTTAGACATCTTAACAAATAATTTATGTGTTCGGAGCAGTTGCAAGAGTAGATCTACATGCTGAAGATGTGCCGCCCAAGTGCCACTATAGATGAGGATGTCATCGAAGAAGACAAGGACAAATTTTCTGAGATATGGTTTGAGGAGGTGATTCATAAGGCTCTGAAAAGTAGAGGGGGCATTACAGAGACCAAATGGCATGACGAGGAACTCATAATGGCCTTCATGAGTTCTGAAAGCTGTCTTGGGAATGTCGACTTCCTTCATGCGAATTTGGTGATAGCCTGAGCGAAGATCCAACTTAGTGAAGAATTGAGCCCCATTGAGTTCGTCCAGCAAATCGTCAACCACTGGGATGGGAAATTTATCTTTGACTGTTAACTTATTGAGAGCCCTGAAGTCGGGACACATCCGCCACTCCCCATCTTTCTTGAGGACCATGACCACTGGGGATGAATAAGGACTAATGTTGGGACAAATGACACCTGCTTCCAACAATTCCTTGATGATTTTTTCTACTTCATTCTTTTGGGTGAACGGATATCTGTATGGCCGCACATTTGGGGGTTGAACCCCTGGAACCAATGTGATGCTATGATCATGTTCCCCTCGCGAGGGTGGAAGCTCATGAGGCTTGTCAAAGACCGTCCGATGTTTATTTAAAATCTGTTGCATCTCAGGATGAACTGGCGGAGACATGGTGTCTACTACCTGGATGGCATTGAATTGAGCTACCACTCCATGATGGCCCTTTTTTAACAATTTTTCCATCCTATGCGAGCTGATGATAGAGGGGGCTCCTGCCTGAAGTCCACGGAGGGTATGTGTGGAGTTGTTCTGCTTAAAACTCATATATAACTCCTAGAAATCCATTGTGATAGGCCCAAGGGTGCGGAGCCATTCAGCACCTAGGACAATGTCGCATCCCCCCATGTGTATGGCAAACATGTGGGTTTTCAACTGATAATCCCCCATTTGAAGTTTGACATTTTCACAGCGGCCTTCACATTTCATTGTGCCCCCATCTGCAATTTGGACCTGGAAGTTAGAGACTGCCCTTACATAACAATGCGCTGCTTCGGCGATTTTTTGATGGATGAAATTATGGGTACTTCCACTATCAATCAAGACTATTACTGGGCGATGTTTAAGAAAACCCCTGATTTTGAGAGTTTGAGGGGAAGAGATTCCTGCCAACGCATTGAGCGAAATAACTGGGTCATCAGGTACAATCTCCTTTTGGTTGTCTTCTTCGAGCGTCTCCGGTTCCTCAAGAGGTGGATCTTCCTCGGTGGAGCTGTAGTCAGTGGCATCTATTTGAAAAAACTTGGGCTCCTTGCATTTATGCCCAGGGGAATATTTTTCATCACAGTAGTAACATAGTCCTTGCTTCCTTCTCTCGGCCATTTCCTGAGGTGACACCTTTTGGACCTTAAGTGTCTGAGTCGTGGTATGAGCTTGTGGGGGACGCCCTTTAGTGGGGAAATTGGGGCGGCTGTATTGGGCTGTTATGGCACGCTCCACCGTACGGGCTACCTAGCAAGCCTCCGTCCATGTGGGAGGGTGGTGGAGTAGAACTTGAGCTTTGATGGCTTCTTTAAGACCACTGATAAAACATTCCGTGTAGAACTCATCTGAGAGATGGTCAGTGCGGAAGGCCAAGGCTTCAAAAGCAGTGATATATTCATCCACTGTACCCGTCTGTCGGAGCTTAGTGAGACGGCCCAAAAAGGAGTCTCCCTGTTCAAAGCGATCTCGAAGAGCTTTAGCAAATTGGGCCCAACTCGAAAAAGGTGCATTGCGACGTTGATGCCATTCTGCCCATTGCCATCATTCATTGTCCAAGTACATGGTCCCCACTCCAATCTTTGTCCAATCATCTTGGAGATGATTCAATTTGAAATACTGTTCCATTTGTGCTAGCCATGCGGACGGGTTAGAACCATCAAATTTCTGCATATCCAACTTGGGAGGTCGCTGACTATCCAACTTAGGAGGTGGTGGATGGGTGTGCCAGACGTGAGGAGAGTGGCTAGACGCACCCTCATGGTGTATATGGTCATTATAGGGTACCTCAAGAGCTGGCTCCTTGCCCTTAGCGAGTGCTTGCCTTACCATGCTTGATAGGTCATCAAGCGAATTTTTGAGCTCGTTCATATCTGTTTCAAGTTTGTCTAGTCTTTCATTGGCCATTGCTTGAGCTCTAGTTTCTACCATACACCAACTTGATGAAAAATTGGGACCGCCATAAATTTTTTTTCTAAGAAATTGAATGGTACCACCGTGCTCAGCTCGTTGTCTTGATGCTGATGGGCTAGGTCACAAATAAGCACTTCGGAAGATCTCAGACTCTTTTTTTTTTTTTGGAAAACTCCTAACGGAGTTTTACTCCTTCCTGATCAATACTGCAGTCGCCAAATCCTCAAACTGTCAATGCCGCCAAAAGTCCTGCGAAAATTATATCCAGGTACAGGAACCCTTCACAACTACTCCGATCTGGTGGATCTGAGATATCTGAATGGTGGAACAACTGCTGCTGCTGATCTGGAATATCCGATCTGGTGGATCTGAGAGATCTGAATGGTGGTACAACTGCTGCTGCTGATCTGGAATATCCGATCTGGTGGATCTGAGAGATCTGAATGGTGGAACAACTGCTGCTGCTGATCTGGAATAGATGATGTGTGATCCCCCGATAGAAAGGGAACTATGGTCTTGGGGAGTGCCAGGTGCTACAAATCGCAATATACATAAGGGTCTGACAGTAGTACTCGGCCCAATGTTTCAGGGCTCTAACTAAGGAGGATCGACCGTACCCTTAGCCGTACAACCCGACTACCCTATCGTATGGGCGAGTAATCTCTCCGAGTGCTGTACTCGGTGTACTGTAGCAACAAGACGGCCGAAGGTTTATCTATGGCGAGGTTTCAAGGGAGCTAGGGGGCTTCCTATATACCCAGAGGGTACGTGGAAGACAGTCCGTGCGCGGTTCTGTCTAATGCGCTACTACTCGAAGGGGTACCCACAGGGGTTACAAGGGAGTCCAACAGACGTGACCACCTCTTGTATTTCCTGCGTGCATGCCTCCCCAAATCCGCAGGTTTATGCGCTTAACGACAGATCCCGTGGTTTAAAGACGCCGGAACACGTCTCTAGCCAAAAAAAAAATTGCTAAAATTTGGAGATCCCACCGAGCCCTGGAAAGTGCTCTGATACCACTTGTTATGCTCTTAACCTGCAAAGCAATACCCAAGCGAAGAAAAGATACCGAGAACACAAAATATGCGAAGAAAATATACCCAGAACACAGAAGAGCAATGATTTTATTATTCAGAGAGAAATGTTCACAGGCCTCTTCGAGGGGGGCAACCTCCAATAGAGCAGAGCTCGATTACAAAACAAGACACAATTCTCCTCGCAGGGAGTCTCTATCCTTTATATATGACTCATACATGCAATACCACGAGCCAATATCGTGGGTTTTATTAATACCATCTATCTAATACTACCGCCTATTTACCATCTATCTAATACTTCCGCCCATTTGCAACTAACTGTGGTCCCGTCATTAATTGCGGGTTAACCACTTACAAATATTAATATGGGCTTTATTGACTCTTGACTATGACGTGATCCCAAGACATAAATAAGGGGGTTAAGGTGGGACCCTAACATGGAGCTCTTAAAATCAAGAAAAGGCGATATGAGGAAGTTTGATGGCAAGGATCCGTAAATTGGATATTACAGATGGAACAATATTTTGATCTACATCTGTTACAAAAGGTATGTATTGCATCTTTATATTTAGAATCGAATCAAATTTTATGTTATAAAGGGATTTGTTCTCGTAAACCACTTGTCACTTGGTCAATTTTCACGGAGGAAATGATAGCACATTATGGGGATACAAAGAGAAACACCTTCTTTAGCCAATTAATAAATCTCAAACAAAAGGGTTCATTGACAGAGAACATTGAGGACTTCCAAATATTGAATAAAAGGGTAAATGATATTCCAGATAAGAAAAGGATTGATGTCTTCATAGGGACTTTAAAGGATAACATTCAACATGAGGTTCGTCTTTGGGAACTTGATTCATTGGAGAAGGCATTAAGGTTGGCAAGAAAAAATTGAAAGCGAATTATGGAAACAAGGAATCCTACCACTTGCAACTATAAATATGGGAGTTTTTTTGCTCCTAGCCTTCCACAACCTACAAGGTTTACACCACAACAATTGGAAGAAAAAAGAGAAAAAGGGCTTTGTTACATTTGTGATAGCAAATACACTAAAGGTCATAAGTGTGCTGAGAATAAATTATTTTACATAGATTATGAAGAGGAGGAAGAAAAGGATCAAGAAACATCAAAAGAAGAGGATATACACGAGGAAAAACCCTAGAGAAAGAAGAAATGAATCCGATCATATCTTATAAAGCATTGGCAAGAATTACCACTCTTCAAACTCTCAAGATAGAAGGGCATATCAAGAAGAAAAAGGTTCAAGAAGTGAAAGATCACATCGAGCATCAAGAAATGAATCTGACCATATATTGTAATGCATTGGCAAGAATTACCACCACTCAAACTATCAATATAGAAGGACATATCAAGAAGAAAAAGGTAATAGTGTTGGTTGATTCGGGCAGTACCCATAATTTTATTCATTGTAAGATGAAGGAATTGAATTGCTTCCTATATCTAGCACCAGAGTGTCAAGTGATGGTTGCAAATGGAAGAACCATAAATTTCTCTAGAAAGTGCCATAATATCAAGCTATCCATGGGAGAATATCTTTTGAATAGTCCAATGCTTTCCATTCGAGTGGGTGGTGTCAATGTTGTACTAGGAGTCCAATGGCTACAATCTTTGGGTACGATAACTTTTAATTTTCAAGAACTCTTCTTGAAATTTGTTGTCAGAAGGAAAGGAAGTTGAATTAATGGGTATCGTAGGGAAACCAGGAAAGATAATAAGCTCTAACGGCATGAAAAAGCTTCTAAAGGAAGAACAACGTGGCGTAATTGCACAATTATGTTCGCTAGAGGTTCCCACGTCGAAATCATCTATTTCTCCAGATCTCCAAAAAGTCTTGGACAATCATTCCAAGGTATTTGAGACTCCCAAAGGCCTCCCACCTATTTTTGATCATGATCATGCTATTAATTTTACAGGAAGTGTTCCTCCAAACATTAGGCCTTACAAATATCCCTTTGCACAAAAGAGTGAAATTGAACGTATGGTTGCAGAAATGCTAGAGGCTAGTATAATTCAACCTAGTCAAAGTTCTTTCTCTGCTCCAGTAGCATTGGTGCAAAATAAGGATGGATCATGGTGCATGTGTCTAGATTATAGAGAGCTCAACAAGCTCACTATTAAAGATAAATTTCCCATTCCTCTCATTGATGAATTATTGGATGAATTGCATGGAGAAATTTACTTCAGCAAGTTGGACCTTCATGCAGGATATCATCAAATCAGAATGAAGACTGAAGACATTCCAAAAAGAACATTTAGAATTCATGAGGGTCACTATGAATTTTTGGTCATGCATTTTGGCCTTACCAATGCACCTTCTACATTTCAAGGTTTGATGAATTCCATTTTCAAACCCTTCCTTAGAAAATTTGTGTTAGTATTTTTTGATGATATACTACTCTACAACAAGTCTTGGAAGGATCATGTTCAACATGTCGATAGAGTGCTCAAACTATTGGATGAGAAACAATTATATGCAAAAACCTCTAAATGTTTCTTTGGATTACAAGAGGTGGAATACTTGGGTCATATTGTATCTCATGAAGGTGTTAAGGTAGACCCTCAACAACAACATGTTCTCCAAATCTTAAAGGATAACCTCACTCTGGCATAGAATCGAATGAAATAATAGGCAGATCAACATCACAGCGAAAGAATTTTTGATATAGGCGACTGGGTATTTTTACGAATACAACTATACAAAAAAATGTCTCTCAAGCAAGCTAAGAAGGATAATAAATTATCACCAAAATACTATGGTCCTTACAAGGCGTTTTTGAAGATTGGTACTATGGCATATAAATTGGAGCTTCCTGGGTCTTCCCAAGTGCCCCCAGTTCTCCATGTTTCATGCTTAAAGAAGTTTATAAGTGACAAGCTCCCAGTTCAAATGATATTGTCAAGACTTGACGAGGAAGGAAAAATCATATTAGAACTTGAAGCAGTCATGGAAACAAGAACCCAATAGCTACGAAATCGATCAATTTCAGAGTATATCATCAAGTGGAAGAACTTACCGCTGAAGATTCCACATGGAAGGACGAGAATTTTACACAAAAGCATCCAAGACTACTCAAGTGTTGAGG
Organism: Pinus tabuliformis; assembly: GCA_031772625.1. Classification (NCBI taxonomy): domain Eukaryota; kingdom Viridiplantae; phylum Streptophyta; class Pinopsida; order Pinales; family Pinaceae; genus Pinus; species Pinus tabuliformis. Next base: position 740,771,860 of record CM062807.1, read on the forward strand.
ACAAAAATTTTTGAAGGAGAGAGGCATGTTAGGTCCCTATACTACTAGTGTAACCCCTTATTGTTATTAGTGCAACCCCCTTATTATATTGTTGTGCCCATGTAGTCCCCGTATTGTTATTATTGTGCCCCATAGAAGCCCACTATTATTATTGTTGTGCCCTTACATTATTATTATTGTTATGTCGACTCTGATTACATTATGACCCCTTAGACTCCTATATATAGAAAGGAGGCCTTGTCATTTGTATCATCCAAGAATTGTTCGTTTGTGTAATGTAAAGGAGGTTGCCCCCTCGAAGAGGCTAATTTCTAAGGTGTTGATCTTTCTTTCCTATCTTTTTGTGAGTTAGTTTCATAACACTTAACTTTGCCATGCATAAGTCCTATTTAAGATAGCTTTGACAACCAAAAGTACTTGATCCTCAACGAAGTTAAAGCTAGTTTTTTTTAAGGATTTAAATAATGAATTAAACCTCCTAACAAATAGGGACTATATTAAAGACTGATATCTTAATTTTATGATAACCCTCTATAATTCTATTAACAAATTAATTATTGAGGTGTTGTGTAAAAATGAAAATACAGTGGGAAACCCTCCATATGATAAACAGTTTAGGATTGGTAGAAAAGTCATAAGGGATGTTTATAACGAGTCCTGGAAATCTGACAAGATAGGTAGGTACAAATCCCTAATTAAAAGAAAACAATACCATATAAATAGAAAAGAAGAGAATATTTTGCACCTATCTAGGCTAGATCCTAAGAAACTTTGGAGATAAACTCATAAAACTAAAGAGAGCAATATGGTTCCCTTAAGAGACTATAATCATTGCCTTAAAAATCTTTAAGGATCACTTGAATTCGTGAACAACATTCAAACCCTTTAAACAAATGTATCCTAAAGAGGAGATCAAGACTCCTACCCAAAGTCTCTTGAGATGGATGACTACGCGTCCAAAGGATTGATTCCTCAACTTATATATTAGTGCCCCTTGACAATTGGATCTATAAGCCGATGTTCTAAGAAATTTGAGAATTTCATCCCGTTGTCTGTTGAAGAAAGTGTAACTAGGTTCGGTCTTCATAATGACATAAGCCAATGTGAATAATGTAATTTGTATTTAGCAAATATTTTGTGAATTTGAGTCATGGGTTTCATGCTAAAAATGTATTTGTTTTAGTAGCTCTCGTCATGAGCTCTAGGCTAGGTGATAGGTTTGTGTCATTGATGTAAATGTTTACACTTGAAAATGTATAATTCATGACTCCAAGATCAAGGGCATAATCACGTGGAAAGACTCCTCCAAGTTCAAGATCAAATGGCTAGTGAAAGACTCCTCCAAGCAAAGACAAAAGAAGCAATATATTTTCATCCTAAATATATTTATATATAACCACTCATGTCGGCTAGATATCATTATGTAAACCAGCCTAATCTCAAGATATGTCGGCCTAATGAGAAGCGTTGAGGAGACTATAAATATGGGTCTCTCCTCTCTAATTAGGACACAATCACAAGATCAATTCAATCTCAATGCATGCGAAGAAGTCTGTCCAAGGGTGCGAGGTAAAGGAGAAGATCAAGGAGCCGCAGAGAAGTCTGTTCTGTCATCCATAACCGCAGGAAGCTCTTCCACACGTGCGAGGCTAGGGCATCATTCTATCTACCCTCATTGTCAAGGAAAATATTCAGTCTTGGGTCTATTCTAAAGGCAAATCTGTGCAAAGAAGATTGACTAGTGGAGCGAAGGTTTAGGAGGGCTAGAAGAGCCCTAAACCTCCCACACGTGCGAAGGTACAGGTCATCATTAGGGTTGTGTTATAGTCCCATGTCATCTTCATGATTAGAGTTGATTTGAGGCCTAAAGGATTCGGTTGTGGGCCTAGAAGGAAACTACTAGCCTAGAAAAGCAAGGAGGAGGTTACTAGACCAAGCAGCTCACTCACACATGGAAAGATAGAGACATCTTCAAATCTGTTGTAAGGGTTATTGATCAGTCCATATCTATGAAGCAAATCACCTTGTTTCAGTTCTAGCATTGATGACAAGAACTGGGCAAGTGTACTACTTTGGGCAAGGGGAGTGTGAAGAAAGGAGGAAGGGAGAAGGAAGCTGATCCAAAAGTCCCAAATCTGATCCATGTTGCAGCAAATCAGAGGACAGTAGTAATAGAAGATTCTAGCCTTGATCTTGGAGTCAACTTGGCTAAAGTGTCCTTGTATTAATCTTGGAAATTTTGTCAAGAGAAGATTCTATAAGAAGAATTACCGTGGGTTTTTCTCTCAAGTTGAGGCTTTTGCCCTCGCTGTTGCCTATATCTTGTGTTACTGTTCTTTTTTTTTATTATGCATGGTAGCTGGTTGATGAAGTTAACAATCATTCACATATGAAAAATCTTGTTTGAATAAGTCTAAAGGGTAAATTACTTCACAAGAAGTTATCTAAGAAAGAGAAATCATTAATATATCAAGCCTTCAGATTTCTCAACATGGTATCAGAGGGATGGTAGCACATCAAGTAAAGCTTGATAACGAACACTCAAGAAAAGGAAAGACAATTGAAGTTAAAGACAAAGTTAGATTTAGATCCACATTCTGAAACTTCAAAGACAAGACAAGATCTATCATCCGAGCAGATCTATAAGAGGAAGCTATAAAGGATCCTCTTACTACAGCTGGAGAATAGATCCTCAAGGACATTCAAGCTCATACAAGGTCGCCATCAAAAGTCAAGCTTCAAGAATCATCACATCAAGTAAGTATCCTATTTTTTTGAGCAAATCTAATCTTGAAAAATATGTCTTCTTGCAAGGAATGCAATAAGTTCGTTGGAGTTTCCAACTTCCTTGCTTGGAAAAAGAGAATTGACCTCAATTTGAAAGAACAAGAAGTTATTGATTATGTACAAAAGAAAATTTCTCCTCCTTCTGATAGTCAAGAATTGGTTAAACATAACAAGAACGAAGTGAGAGCTCAAAAGATTCTCATAGAATCTATCAAGGACTCTCTGATTCCTTACGTAGCCAAACTTGAAACAACCAAGGAAATCTATGACAAATTAATAAATTTATTCTCCGTCAGCACTACAGGAGAAGGGATCTCTCTAAGGAATGAGTTATACAAAATGAAGATCAACAAAGAGGAAGGTATTGCTTCATATTTCATGAGGGTATCTAAAATAAGAGATCAGTTGCAAGAACGAGGAGAAATCATGTTTGATCAAGAGATGACTACAATAGTACTGAATGCACTACCCGAGGAGTGCGGAACTTTATAGTCAGCATATGGGCTAAGAAGGAGGCATCCTCACTCAATGATCTATGGGCAACATGCAAAGTGGAAGAAGCTCGATTAAAGGCAAAGGGAGATATTGCAGTTGGATCCAAAGAGCAAGCATTTGCTGCCAAGTTCAAGAGAAAAGGGAAGTTCAGAAAGTTTGAGAGATCTAGTCACCAGCAACATCCCAAGAAAGACATGTCAAAGATTCAATGCTTTGAATGTCATGAATATGGACACTACTGAAGCGATTTTCCTAAGCAAAAGATGTTAGTTCCCTATAATACTAGTGATTCCCCCATTACTATTGTCATTGTAGCCCTTATTGTTATTGTTGTGCCCCTATTTTCCCCATATTGTTATTATTGTGCCCCATAGAAGCCCACTATTATTATTTTTGTGCCCTTATATTATTAATGTTATGTCGGCTTTGATTATATTGTGACCCCTTAGACTCCTATATATAGAAAGGAGGTTTTGTCATTTGTATCATCCAAGAATTGTTCATTTGTGTAATGTAAAGGAGGTTTCCCCCTTAAAGAGGTTAATTTCTAAGTCATTAATCTATCTTTTCTATCTTTTTGTGAGTTGGTTTCATAACATTTGGTATCAAAGGTTTGGATTATAGTGTTTCGCTGCTCTAAAACAGGGCGTCGTGGAATTTTTGCTATAATGTTTTTTCTGCAATGTTTCAGAAACTAAAACAAAAACCCATTTGAGCCGAAATCTCAATGATCCTCGGATCCGAATTTCAGACCTTGCCTTGCTATATTTTTGGAGAAATTGTCCAAGGAATTTAGGGTTTTTTGCAGGCTCCCAAACAGGTGACCTTGGGAAAATCGTCATAACTTTCTCTTTGACTATCAGATTGAAATTTCGTCAAAGGTTACAGAAAGAGGACAAACTCTAGTTTTCTGTGCACCATTCTCAAGTCCGAAGGTTGAAACAATGACATGTGGCACTTCGTACAAGTTCTCTCTACTGAAAAAGTGTATAATCAGGTCATCTTGGGAGATTGGGCATAACGCTTTCTTGGAGAATCCAATTTCAATTAGATTTGTGGCGTTGGAAAGAGGACTCAAAGGGCTACCATAATTTGCAATTTCAAACCTTGGAGACTTGAAATTTCAGAGATACATCAGATACAATATCGATCTCCTACAAACTGAAAAAAGGTATGTAGTTTTTTTTTTTTTTTTGCATAAGTTTGGTTTGAAAAATTAGTTTGAAGGAATTCAAAGGTGTTGTAGCGGCTTGTTGTGGTCACCAACAACCCCCCTCTTCGTTTGATATTAGTAATAACATCAAGCAAAGGGGGACCCTTAGCCAAAAATCCAAAAAATATTTTTGTTTAAAAAAAATCTTTTGTATCAGCTCCCTAAAAACTATATCGCGTCGCAACGGAAAAAGGAGCGCTTGCCCAAAGCGCATAAATGCACTAAAAAGGAGCGACGCGAGAACCCATCGCATCGCGCGCGTTAAGAGCATTTATGAAAAAGGAGAACCTAAAGAAACGCCGATGGCCGATATACGACGTCGCACGTCGCAATGTCACACGAGCAGCACAAAATGACAAAGTGAAAACCTTGCGATGTTGCGATCTGCGATCTGCGATATCTGCAATCTACGATAACACTTAAATAACGTCGCAGCCATCGATATTGCAATACCAATCGCAGAAAAGACTCATCGCAAGAACTCTCCGACAAACACGGAAACATCTAAGGAGAAGGGAAGAGCGCCAATAAGACAACAGAGAGAAGATGCCTCCGCAATTGGATGACGCATGCAGCAGAACCGCGGATTCCAGAGTATAGCCCAACAGGCACTGATGAAAATAGACTGTCCGAGACTCAGAGTCAAAGGCACACAAAAGTAGCGTGTTTACAAAAGATCCTGAAGCTCAGACTTGGTAAAGCAGAGAAAGAAGCGCAAGAGGAGAAAGACGCTCCATAAAAGCCTGGAACAAAGAACGAAAACAATTCTCTAAACAGGGGATTGTCCATACAGCGCGACTTATAACTCATTGAGTCATTCGCACGACCGGAAACCGAAATAGCAACAGCAAAATCAGTTCGAAAAGAAACTGGGTTGTACTAAGTGTGCGCACAGCGAATACACCCAGCTAGAGAAAGGTTTTCGAAAATATCTTCTAATCTAACAGAAAGAGGTGCCAGCGCTTGTTGTTTCTAATTTTCAAGCTCGAACAAAAGAAAAGGACAACTAGCCGACTCTTTCAGGGCGAACAGCGCATTGCTTACAGCACTAAGGAGCAGATACAGAAACGGTTAGAAATTAGATTCAGTTTTTAGAAATAAATTTGTTTTTAGTAAAAGGGTGGTCATTTGAAGCCGTTCCCTGAATTTGTGTAAAGTAAAATTAGTTGGTTACTAGTATTTAACCCTTCTCGTTGCATTGGAGAAGGGTCCGAAATTTTGTCAAAAAACTTGTCCTCAGAACATGCACTTTTGCACCCTCGGAGGGGGTTTTTGATGAATGGACGAATCAAGATTTATTTATGTTTGCATTTTAATACCTGCTACTGATGTTGCACTTCTGTACTCTTAGTAGGCATTAGAAGCAAGTAGAAGTAGATCATTATTGCTTAAGGTCTGTAAGTTTAAAATCAGTCATAAATGGTACTTTTATCTCTTGACTAGTTTCTGCTTGCATTCTTAGAGTAATATACAGCTGATGTTATTTATATGTTAATGTATGAATGAGTGGACTACCATTTGGCACTTTTGTACGGTGGAGTCATTGATTTGTGCTTAATACATGAATACCTGATTATGCAATATGCTGTTCACAACCATTTTGCTTAACTTTTTACGCAAGATGGTTCATCTTAATTGATTTATATTCTCATAATAGCTGAATAATCTTCATTACCAGTTATTCTGTGAAATCTTTCTAGATTTCATAATGGAAAAATTATGCCCCGGGTTAGTGTAGATTAGATGTATTGCTTTTGTTAGATTAAAGTACTATAAAATCATTTCAGAATTTAGAATTAGATTAGTTAAGGAATAATTACAGATTTTCTACTATCATTTTTTACACACACACACATCACTATTTTCTACACGCACACAGCCCCCTTGGAACGGAAAGCTGGTCCCGTTATCCCCAATCGGACCCGCTACACCAAACGGGCACGGAGCCGCCAACCAGGTTCTCGACCGGGTGGGTATCCCCCTTGTTGTCGACTCGATTTCGGGGCCCTCAACACGGCTACAACCACCCTCCAAAATTTTGCCTTAGCTTAGTTTTGGAGCCTCCCTTCCAACCTTCACAACAACTTTCCTTTCCGCGTCAAGTTCACAAGCTTCAGTGTTTTTATTGCACAAAGGTAGCCTGTCGATCACAGCGCGATGCACTGCCCTCACTGGCTGTTCACCTGTAGTTGGTCTAGCTGCAGGCTGAGTAGATTCCCCTATAAATTTGTGCATTTTTGGAGGGAAACCAGCCTTCCCTCCAGAAATTGTGCAATCTTGTCTGGCAGCTTGCTGGGCTCCAGGATTGCGTAATCATGCCAGTCAACACTCCAGTAGGAATTGCACAATTTTCCCCAGCAGGGCTGCTCAACCCAGAATTTGTGGCAGCAGTCACTTGCTCTCCTAGAAATTGCGCAAATCTCCCAGGCAGTCAGCTTAGCTCCCAGCCAAAAATGCACATTTCCTTCAAATAGTCGAACAACCTCTTGCATGTGCAACTGAGTTGACCAATTCCCTTCGAGGTCGAGCAAAACTGACTTGCATGCATGGGTTGCTTCTCCCAAGGTAGCTTGCAAAGGCATCCCTTGTTTCAGGGATATATGTTTAGTAGTTGGAGGTTACATGCAAGGATCAATTCAGAAACCTCCCACCAAGTGTCGCTTCCCATAGATTTGTAGCATGTGCTTCGCAGCCTCGATGTTATCAAAACTCATCAACCAGACACTGAGCTCATTCCTCACATCAACCTTGCATCTTTGACATTCCACATCACATCTAGGAGAGTTTAGCACATTCGGCTCAGTTGTTTTGGGGTAAGCCTGTTTCCCATACGTTGTGTTGCATTTTTGTCACTTTTTGTGTTTTTGCTTGTATGAGTACTGTTTGCTTGATTTCTTTGAATACCTGCTATCATTTACATGTATATTAGCTTATCCTAGCACCGTTTCAATTTTCGTCAACATCTCACTATTGTCGCATGCATGAAATTGTTTTTCACGAACGGTCGCCGATTCAGCGACTCACCTCACCCACGTGCATGTTGTTCCATTTTTTGAATCTATCATTCACCATCTGCATGCATGATCATTCACTTATGCTTACACTCGTATAAGCATGCATTCACACTCACATTCACTTTCAGTTGCCCGTCGGCGAGTCTAGGCAACCTTGGCCCGGACTCTGCCTCCCCAAGAGCCTCACCAAGACAACATTGCGCAATCTTGAGAGGGAAGGCTCTGCCTTCCTCTCCATAAATGCACATTTCTGCCTAGTAGCTGTTCCCCATGCATGCTTTTCACAATCCCGAGGGAGGCTAAGAAAATTGCGCAATGCAGCCACTGAGCTTGCAGTCATTGCTAGCTAAGATTACACATTGCGCAATCCCATGAGTCAGTAGCCAGACTGCACTATGCATTAAGTAGTTCTAGCAGTCAGCCTGTCTCCCAGTAACCCAGACTATGCCTTGGGCAGTCTTGGCAGTTGGTCTCGCGATCTCCGGGCCGAAACTGTGCAACCTTCATGATTAGGCACACAGGTATGTTGCAAGTCAGTTCTTAAGTTCATTTTGGTTTTCAAGTGACAGATTGCTTGCCATGAGTGTTTCCCTGTCTCCAGGTATTACAGATTCTCATCTGCCTCTCAGCAGTGCAGGTACAATGGTTTCCAAGATAACAGACTCGAAGACATCGTCCAAAGCACACCTGGAGATGCAATCGATCAAATGTCTATGATCTTGCCTTCTCACAAAGATATAAAGTTGTTCGTAGACAAGGACATCAAGATATGACAATAACAACATCACAGCAAGTAGCATCATCAACAACAGCTGCATGCAACATACCGAATGTAGCGAATGCAGTGAATGCAGCAGATGCAATGAATGCAAGAGGAAGGTTGTTGACAACACAGAGGCGGAACAAAGTTGTAAGCTCAAGAAAATCCACTGATGATGAAAGCAACTTTGGAGACTTAGGCTACGAGGTGACGGCACGAGGTGAATATCACGCAAAGACAGGGAATGGAACAAAGAAGGAGTTGCATGTGCTGAAGCAACAACTCGGGAAGAACATGAAGTTGCACAGATAGACTAATGAGTTGCAGGAAGATCAGAAACAACAGTGGGCGTAACGTGCACTCATGGATGAAACTGAACACGTACAAGTTAAAGATCCATCCCAACAGCTGACACGTAGCAAACATGGTGAGAAGTGTTGTTGATCGCATGCAAGGGATTCAACAACATGCATGTCATTATGCAATTGTATGCAATCTAACCCATTCAACACATTCACCAAAGTGAAGAAAAGAAGCAAGTCCAACTGGAGTTGAACATGTATTTCGGCAAGTTGATGCGCATGATCACCAGCACACACTTGAAGATCATCACAGACACTATGTATCAGTGTGTTGTCGGTTCAGCAACATCGAAGGAGAACATGCGCATGTTAGTAGACGAGTTGGATGAAGGGGTCGAACCAATGCATTGGATGCAACGGAGGCAAGAGTCAAGATGTCACCATGAGGTGCATGCACACCATCACAGACCACCAAGCTTGGCATCAGCTCACCACCTTCACCATCACGAGCATGGGAAAGAGTTGGCCTCATCACAGCAGACCGAGTGTCAGTGATGTCTTGCAAGGCTTGCTCAAGCCATGTTGTCTCACATGAGTGCATGTGCATTGTAATGTTGAGTCATGTCAAGTGTAAGTCAAGTGTCAATAGTTGGATGTAACAGTCATAGAGTAGGTGAAGAGTCACGAGGGTAGTTGAACTGTCACAAAGGGGAATGTTAAGGGTCACCCCACCCTTTGCTATAAATAGTCCCTTTGATAAGACTATCTTGGAAAGAGCTTGGACAATATTGTAATGCGCCTTGGCTTCTCCATTGCATGGAGCTAGTTCATCTCTTTGGAGGAGTGGGCATATGTGGTTGCAACGTTCCACTATTGGGGCTAGCGGGTTTACATGGATGTATTGTATGATTGGAACTTACACTTCTTTATATAATAAGAGCCAACATGTTTTCACACATGTATTGTATCTGTTGTAAGACTGATCTTTAACACTTGTAATGCAAGTTGCTTTAACCTGTGTTTTACATATGAACTGATGCATTTGTTGTAATGCTAATATATTAATGGAAATGTGTTGTATATGTTGTTAATGTTGTCCCGTCTGTGTCAACTGCTTTGTTGGACATCAGACAAACGTTTCACGTGAACCTTGCTGTAACAACTGTTGCACCCGTTCAGACTGAGCTGTGAGTGTTGCATGTGTTATCTTACCTTGTATGTTGTGACTACTGCATCTGAGTGGACTACTCCGCCAAAAGTTGTGTATCTCCTATGTGTTGTGTGTTCCTAGCCGATTTGGGACTGATCCCTTTCAAGCTGGAACTCACCTTCATGCTCATCTCACCCACCTACGTTAGAACCTCTCATACACCTTCCTTGACTCACTGCAGCGGTCACAACCTTGCTACTAACAGAGTTATCTTACTTGCCTCTGTGCGACATCGTGGTCAAGGCATTACCATACAACCCACTGCTAGGACTCATACACCAAACAGTCTGAGGTTTGATTGGGACTTCTTACCAGGGAGATCCCCTTACATGTTGGCGAGTCCAACACCATCAACAAAAGGACATAATGAAGCATAATTATCATTAATTGATGCCTCGAAGAAAGAAAATGGAAACCTCTAGTAAGCAACCTGAAATCTCTAGTATGAATCGTGAAGAAGAGGAAGAAATGCAACATGATATATCAAAATTACGAGACCAAGTGCAACAAAATTCACTCTCACAAAAAGTAACAGAAGCTAAGATGGATGGTTTAAAGAAAGGCGTAGAAGCTAAGATGAATGATGTGGAAGCTAAGATGAATGACGAGGAGGCTAAGATGGATGGTTTAAAGAAAGGCGTGGAAGCTAATATGGATGGTTTAGAAGAAAAACTTAAAGACAACATGGAAGATTTGAAGACAAATTTGACAAAGTTTCTACAAGAAATGCTTACTAATGGTGAAAGGGTAATAAAGGAAACTCATCATGATTTCATAGACTCTAATGTTAATCATGATTTCATAGACTCTCACGTTGGATTGAAGACCCACCATGTTCCAAAGATCAATATGAGGAAGTTTGATGGCAAGAATCCCGTAACATGGATACTACGGATGGAGCAATATTTCGATCTCCATAATGGATACTACAGATGGAGCAATATTTCGATCTCCATAATGTGCAAAACACACAAAAGGTACGCATTGCAACTTTATATTTGGAACCAAATCAGTTTGTGTGGTATTGATGGCTTTGCTCTCGTAAACAAATTGTCACTTGGGAAATTTTTACGGATGAAATGATAGCACATTATGAGGATACAAAAAGCAACACTTTTTTTAGCCAATTGATAAATCTCAAACTAAAGGGTTCAATGATGGAGCACATTGAGGACTTCCAAAAATTGAATATAAGGGTAAAAGATATTCTAGAGGAGCGTAGGATTGATGTGTTCAAGGGACTTTAAAGGATAACATCCAACATGAGGTTTCCCTTTGGGAACCTGATCCATTGGAGAAGGCATTTAGGTTGGCAAGAAAGATGGAAAGCAAAATTATGGCAACAAGGAAGCCTACCACTCACAATTATAAAGATGGAAGTGTTGTTGCCCCTAGCCTTCCACAATCTACAAGGTTGAAACCACAACAATTGGAATAAAAAATAGCAAAAGGGCTTTGTTACAGTTGTGATAGCAAATACACTAAAGGTCATAAGTGTGCTGAGAAGAAATGATTTTACAGAGATTGTGAAGAGGAGGAAGAAAAGGAACAAGTAACGTCAAAAGAAGAGGAGATACACAAGGAACAAACCATAGAGAAACAAGAAATGAATCCGACCATATCTTGTAATGCATTGGTTGAAATTACCACTCCTCAAACTATTTATGAGAAGGAAATGTTGACAATACTACATGCACGTAAGAAATGATGACCCTACCTAATGGGAAGACACTTCAAGGTAAAAACGAATCATGATAGCCTTAAATACTTTTTAAACAAATATTATCTTCAGAAGAGAAGCAAAAATGGGTCACAAAGATGTTGGTTTATGACTTTGAAATCATATACAAAAATGGGAAGCAAAATGTTGTGGCAGATGCACTCTCAAGAAAAGATGAGGATTTGTAAGCATTTTTATGCACCATTTTTATTATCCAACCATATTAGATAAACGAAGCAAGGGATGAATGGAATAATGACGAATAAGTATGGGCACTCATTCAAAAAATACAACAAGATCCTAATACATCTGATACATTTAGCTTGAAAAATTATTCGTTATGGTACAAAGATCACTTATACCTATGTAACATTTCCCAACTCAAACAAAAAATTCTTATGGAATTGCACACCTCTCCCTTAGGAGGGCACTTAGGATTTCTAAAAACTTACCACAAGGTTAAGAAGGAATTTTTTTGGGATGGCCTTAAATCGGATATTCAAAAGTTTGATGCAAAATATTTGGTTTGCCAACTAAATAAAGTTGAAACAATTAAGACCCCAGGTCTATTACAACCTTTATCCATTCCAAGCCAACGTTGGGAAGAGGTTTCAATGGATTTTATCACATGTTTACCCAATTCTAAAGGAAAGAGTGTTATCATGGTGGTAGTTGACAGACTTACCAAGTATGCACACTTTTGTGCATTATGTCATCCATTTAAAACGAGTACACTTTCTACTGCATTTATGGAAACAATTCAAAAGCTACATGGAAACCCAAAGATTATTGTAAGCGACAGAGATCCCATTTTCACTGGAAATTTTTTGACATAATTATTTTTTTGTCTTGGTACTCAGTTAGCTCATAGCTCATCTTATCATCCTCAATCTGATGGGCAAATTAAGATAGTAAAAAAATGTTTGGAAGGATATATGCGTTGCTTTGTATCTGATAAACAGACACAAATGGGTCAAATGGTTGCATCTGGATGAATGGTGGTATAACACTTCCTTCCATACTACAACAAAAATGACCCCATTTATGGCACTTTATGGATATCATCCACCATCCATCACATCATATTTAAGAGAAAATTATAAGGTTCAAGCAGTGGAAGATCACATCGAGCATCAAAAAAAAGTTCTCCAACTCTTAAAGGATAACCTCACTTTGGCACAGAATAGAATGAAACAACAGGCAGATCAACATCGCAGCGAAAGAAGTTTTGATGTAGGTGATTGGGTATTCCTACGACTACAACCATATAAACAAATGTCCCTCAAGCAAGCTAAGAAGGATAATAAATTATCACCAAAGTATTATAGTTCGTACAAGGTGTTGCAAAAGATAGATACTATGGCATACAAATGGAAGCTTCCTGCAGCTTCCCGAGTGCACCTAGTTTTCCATGTTTCATGCTTAAAGAAGGTTATAGGTGACAAGCTCCTAGTTCAAACAATATTGCCAGAACTTGATGAGGAAGGAAAAATCATATTGGAACCAGAAGCAGTCACAGAAACAAGAACTCAATAGCTACGAAATCGATCAATTTTAGAGTATCTCATCAAGTGGAAGAACTTATCTGTTGAATATTCCACATGGGAGGATGAGAACTTTATACAGAAGCATCCAGAACTACTCAAGCGTTGAGGACAACAATTTTTTGAAGGAGAGGGGCATGTTAGGTCCCTATAATACTAGTGATTCCCCCATTACTATTCTCATTGTAGCCCTTATTGTTATTGTTGTGCCCCAGTTGTCCCCATATTATTATTATTATGCCCCATAGAAGCCCACTATTGTTATTTTTCTGCCCTTATATTATTATTTTTATTTTGGCTTTGATTATATTGTGACCCTTTAGACTCATATATATAGAAAGGGGGTTTTGTCATTTGTATCATCCAAGAATTGTTCATTTGTGTAATTTAAAGAAGGTTGCCCTCTCAAAGAGGTTGATTTCTAAGTCGTTGATCTATATTTTCCATATTTTTGTGAGCTGGTTTCATAACAAAAGAAGAATGGCAAGAGGAAACATGAAGCATCTCATGTCGCTCAGGAAATTCAAGACAATGAAAAGAAGCCAAAGAAGGAGGAGCCTCAGGATCTTCACTATGATTAAAAGATCACCTCATGTTTTCTTTCATAGGTCTTAGTTAGCATAGCATGTTGTGATTCATGAACATTGTTATGTGTTGTTTAAGTAAATCTTTTAAAGTATGAACTGAGTATGGATTCAGTACCATCCATTGATGAACAATTGATGAACATTTGATGAATGAGGATATGTTGAATCATCTGAAATTATTGTTAATGGTTATGATTAATATATATTGTATTTATTTATGTAAGGATTCTAGGTAGAAATGAAATTGCTATGTGTAGGAAATTCTACGATGAGAATATCTTGGTTCTCCAAATCTTTGAAGAATTTCTACAGGAAAATATCCTCTGTAAAGAATCCAGGTCAGAATGATGGTACTAAGAGAACCTGTAAGGATCCAGTCAACTTCGTTGCAGGTCAAAGATCCCCCAAGAAGTCCACTGCAAGAATCATAGTATGATTCAAGACAAATGAGGTATGTATACTTTTGTTTAATATTATAATATCATGTCACATGGTTGCAGGTAGCTTGGATCAAGCATGATCTAGAGAAAAAGGATCTCATCCTCTGAAAGGTTTAAAGATGAAATCAACATAATATGTCCTCATATGGAGTATGAGGTAGTTGACTACAATTAAGGAACTCTGATTGGAAGCCCCTGGGAATGAAGGGTGTGAGGATGGTAGAGATCATGAAATAAGCAACCATGATGAAGGCAGTCAACATCCAGAGAACCAAGAAGATTTGACAAGGAAATCTCCCAGAAAGATATGGAGACTTTGATAGAAGTCTGAAAAGATGAAGACCCTTGACAACATATATCTTTGGGAGATGTGTCAACATGTATGGAGGGTTTTGATACCTACAAGGAGATGTCACTAGAAAAATGCCATCACCAAAAATGTAATACATGATTTGTTTTTGGTTTCTAACTCTTTGGATAAATCTGGGTATGTGTGCAAGGCCATGGTAAGAAAATTTGTGAAGGATGTCACAACTATGTACCTCGTGATATAGAGCAATCACCGCTGAAAGAAAGGTGGAGCTAGATGGCCCTATGAAGAAAGCCCTAGATGCAGATCCAAGGAGGATACTTTCCAGGAAAGAAGGAATGACATGATGAAGGAAAGTGATGGATGGTTGAACCCTACATATGAAGAAATTGATGACATCAAGGTGTTGGATCATCAGTCAACTAGAAGGCCATATAAAGTACTGATGATGGATCCCTATTCAAGGGGGAGCTCTGGAAGGTTCCTATGAGTAAAGAAACATGAGTAAGTTTCTAAGTAAAAAGAAACTTGGAACTCATCCCTGGTTAATAGGGAGAGTTAGACATGACATTCTTGTCTTCAGTTTGGAAGAAAGAATGGAGGATTGTGTAATCATCTGGCATTCGACACTCTTTGAGGATGTGGTAGGGCATCTAAAGTAATATTGGGCAAGAGGACCGATATTCTTAAGGGCTGGGAACCCAAGATGAGAATAGTCCTAGTAGGGCATACTTGGAGAACACCCGGGTGTGTATGACCCTAAGAGATACAATGATGATGTGTGTCTATCAGTCATTGGTCTCGCCAAAATCGTGCTTTGATCTAAGTAAGAGATAGAGCTATTAGTCAAGGCCTTGCTATGTGAAAAACAATTTTGGTTGAAATGATACTATAACAGATGGATTGCAAATCCGGTCTTCTTGTGAGAATTCCTCTGGGAACTTGAAAAATTGTCCAATGATCATGTATGTATGAATACATCCATATTTAAGAGGGAGTGTTGAAGAAAGTTTAACTAGGTTCGGTCTTCATAATGACACAAGCCAATGTAAATGATGTAATTTGTATCTAGCAAATATTTTGTGAATTTGAGTCACAGGTTTCATGCTCAAAATGTATTTGTTATAATAGGTCTCATCATGAGCTCTAGGCTAGGTGATAGGTTTGTGTCATTGATGTAAATGTTTACACTTGAAAATGTATAATGTATGACTCCAAGATCAAGGGTAAAATCATGTGGAAAGACTCCTCCAAGTTCAAGATCAAATGGCTAGTGAAAGACTCCTCCAAGCGAAGATAAAAGAAGCAATATATTTTCGGCCTAAATATATTTATATATATCCATTCATGTCAGCTAGATATCATTATGTAAGTCGGCCTAAACTCAAGATATGTCGGCCTAATGAGCAGCGTTAAGGAGACTATAAATATGGGTCTCTCCTCTCTCATTAGGACACAATCACAAGATCAATTCAGTCTCAATCCATGCGAAGAAGTCTATCCAAGGGTGCGAGGTAAAGGAGAAGATCAAGTAGCCGCAGAGAAGTCTATTCTGTCATCCATAACCATAGGAAGCTCTTCCACACCTACGAGGCTAGGGCATCATTCTATCTGCCCTCATTGTCAAGGAAAATATTTGGTCTTAGGTCTATTCTAAAGGCAAACCCATGTGAAGAAGATTGACTAGTGGAGAAAAGGTCTAGGAGGGCTAGAAGAGCCCTAAACCTTCGACAAGTGCGAAGGTATAGGTCATCATTAGAGCTGTGTTATAGTCCCATGTCATCTTCATGTTTAGAGTTGATTTGAGGCCTAAAGGATTCAGTTGTGGGCCTAGAAGGAAACTACTAGCCTAGCGAAGCAAGGAGGAGGTTACTAGAACAAGCAGCTCACTCACACGTGGAAAAATAGAGACATCTTTAGATATGCTGTAAGGGTTATTGATCAGTCCATATCTATGAAGCAGATCACCTTGTTTCAAGTCTAGCGTTGATGACAACAACTAGGCAAGTGTACTACTTTGGGCAAGTGGAGTGTGAAGAAAGGAGGAAGGGAGAAGGAAGCTGATCCACAAGTTCCAGATCTGATCCATGTTGCAGCAAATCAGAGCAAGAAGTCGGAGAAGATTCTAGCCTTTATCTTGGAGTCAACTTGGTCAAGGGGTCCTTGTATTCATCTTGGAAATTTTGTTAAGAGAAGATTCTATAAGAAGAATTACCGTGGGTTTTCCTCTCAGGTTTGGAGAGGTTTTTGCCTTGGTTGCTGCCTATATCTTGTGTTACTGTTCTTTTGTTTATTATGCATGGTAGCTGGTTGATGAAGTTTACAATCATTCACATATGAAAAATATTGTTTGAATAAGTCTAAAGGGAAAATTACTTCACAAGTAGTTATCTAAGAAAGAGAAATCATTAATATATCAAGCCTTTAGATTTCTCAGCATTATCAAGTCATTTTAATGCTACAAAATAACTTTATAACATTAAGAGATGAGTTATCCTCTTACTTTGGTAGGTTCATAATCCTTGAATCATGAAAAAGACTTGGCATTCTTAGTGTACACACACAATTACATACAATTGTTTAGGACACCCTTTAACATACTAATGTGAAATATCAACTCATCTAGCAACAATCCCATGGATACATGTATAACTTCATCAATAGGGTTATAAAACAAGTATTCAACTTAACATCAAATGTATCCTAAAGAGGAGGATTTCCCACCAATTAATCACGTAGTCTCTTCCAAGACAAACCATGGATTGATTCAAGCAATCCATATACTAATACATGTTGCACATGGATAAGATTTTTCTCATACTTAGCACTAATATAATTAGAATATGTATGTATACTTTCGAGAAATCTATTTATAGGAAAACACTTAGTTTTTATAAGTATCTCCATGAATAGAGGGTTCTACATTGATGGGCTCCATAAATGGTTTCACCATCTTTTCCCTTCGTCTAAACCCTCTCCATTTACATAGACCTCTTGTTAATCCATTATTTCGCTAGATTTAGACTTAATGTGTTTTTATTACATTTATTTAGTGTTTTACATGAATTTATGATTAAACATTAGAAAAATATTACATTTGCATTTATCTTTGGGTTAATATGCAAATATGATGTCTTAGACATGTTGTGCAGGTTGTAAAGTCGCCACAGGGTGTAATGTAGTTCTAATTGCTACAACACTCGTGTTTAGTTGTTGCAACACCATTGTTGCAACATAATCATTATTGCATAGTTGTTGTGACATGATTGAAACCTCTTACAAGTTGCAACACCAAGGCAGAAGCTGCAACACTAGAACCATAGGCAAACGTCACAATCCCGAGCCATCATAATTGTGACCCAACACTGAAACTATGAGCCATTTCACATATTTTTCACTGCTATGCAGGATAATTATGGATCCATGTAACAATAATGTTAAACCAAGAAAATCAGAGATATGGAAATAATTGTGCAAATCTAAGGCAAAATATTAGTTTGAGTGGTTAACCAAGAACCTTGGCATTCATGGGCAAAAAATCTTGGAATTATTTATTGATTGTTAATTCTTAGCGAAAGATCTTGGATTTATTAATTAATTATTAATGGAGTTGTCTTTAGTGCGACTTTTTGAACTCTCTAGTGTCGGAATCTGGTGGAAAAAATTGAGGTGAAGTCTTGATTTGTGTTATTTAAACTGGTTTGTTGACTGTATACATGGATTCAACACCCC
Organism: Pinus tabuliformis; assembly: GCA_031772625.1. Classification (NCBI taxonomy): domain Eukaryota; kingdom Viridiplantae; phylum Streptophyta; class Pinopsida; order Pinales; family Pinaceae; genus Pinus; species Pinus tabuliformis. The sequence continues at coordinate 740,789,974 of CM062807.1, forward strand.
GAAAAACCCCTAGGGTAATTCAATTATGCAGAGTTTACCTATCAAACTTGTGATTTCAATAAATTTCTGCCGTATTTTAGAGAAATTAGACTGGAAAAAACCCACCTGAAAAGCTTCCAAAAAGTCGCACTAAAGACAACTCAATTGTTAATTGTTAGAAAGAATTATGGAAACCATACATTATTTAGGAAATTGTTGTAACCATTATGGATTTGTTAAATCCATAAGTGGGTTTATTTATATTTTTGTTACTTCTAGTTTTCATTAAATTTATGTATAAAAGATAGAACTTCCTTCATAAGTTGGGAAGGGATCTAAGAACAATGTCCAAATGATAACGAAATAATTCATAATTATTGAGCTTTTATTATAATTTTGTTTTTATAATTTCCATAGTGTGTGATTTAATTAATCATTTTAATTTACTTCTTTTTCATATTTATAATATATTTATCTTTTTTTGTTTTGTTAATTTATATTAGTCCTAAGATGACTGACTCGATTGACCAGTGGCTTGAGTAGTCATTACCTAGGGGCATCTAAGCTGTCAAAATCACCCGGGGATCACACCTAGCATGGGCCACACCAACCTTTAGCATGGTTGTATTTTTGCCCACGGAGTTTCAAACCAATGACCTTTACACCACAGAGTGCCTTAATAAAACACCCTGTCATTGTCTACTATAAGCCCCATGGGCAATAAATTGATTTATTTTAACTAGCTTAATTAATTTATGTCTCGGTGCTCTACAACCCACTATAGGGTGGATGTGTGAGCATTAGATGTGAGATGTTAGATGTGTAGGCGTTAGAGATGTGCAATGTTAATTTTGAGATGTGAGATGGGAGATATTTTTTAAATTCATTTTTTTTAATATTGTAACATGGGCAATAAATTGATTTATTTTAAGTAGCTTAATTAATTAATGTTGTCATTGCCTGAGATGTGTGAGCATTAGATGTGAGATGTTAATTTTGAAATGTGAGATGTGAGATATTTTTTAAGTTCATTTTTTTATATTGTAATTTTGTTTTTTATTAACAATTTTTTTAGATAAAAGAAAATATAATATACATATCACATTAAAATATATAACACATAAATAGTACTTATAAATTAACATCCATTTTATAATATAAATTAAAATAATGATTGCATAACCATCTTTAAATTTAATTAATAAGTCGATTAATATATATATATATATATATATATTTACAATATAACAAAATTTTTAATCATGAATATTTACCATGGATAATATTAACTTCTAAATAGTTTTTTTTACAATATCATGGGCCAATAGCTAGAAGAGAAAGGTAGAAAAAGGGAGGGAGCGAGGAAGAGGAGGGAAAAAAATCATAATACCATGGGCTAATACCATGGTTTATCAATACCATGGGCCATCTAGGCTTTTGATTATTATGTTATGGATCTAGGATTTTAATTATTTTGTTACAATACCATGGTCATTGGCTTATCAATCACATATGCCCAAAAACAATAACTCATTTCAAAATCAAAATATGTTTCAAATACTTTATTTTCATTGAATTTTACATTATTTATTTAAAGCTAAAAACAAAAAGGTTATAATTACATTTGAGGTGTATCTAAACCCACCATACTCACAACTACTAAAAAATATTCCCATAAATTAAAAATGCGAATAATTTTATATATACAAATGTGAAATTTATATAATATAAATAATATTATAAAGAACTAGGATAGAGGCATTTTAAACAAAGACCTAAGCAAAGAGAGAGAAAAGCCACTAACAATGATTGAAGAAAGATAGTGCATGATTCTTTTAAGTCTTTTATTATTGTATTTTCTTTGACATGATTGGTCCAAAATATAGGTTTTAATATATATATATATATATATATATATATATATATATAAGATACAATGAGATCATATTTAAGAGAGAGGGAGAGATAAAGAGGGGGGGAATAGAGTGGTTGAGAAATACATAGAAGTGGGAGAGACATGGAGAGAGGGGGTGATAAGGGAGAGATGAAGATGGAATGAGGGAGAGAGGATACAAGGGAAGGGAGAGAAAATGAGAGGATAGAGATAGGGAAAGAAGGGGAAGAGAGAGACAATGAGAAATAGATATGGAGGGGGGAGAGAGGGGGAGAGCGAGAAGGAGAGAGAGGGAAATAGTGGCAGAGTCGGAGGGTGGAGAGAGAGTGTGTGTGTGATGGGGGGAGGGACAGAGGGAGGTGGGAGAGAAAGGGAGTAAGAGGAAAGGAAAGAGAGGGGACTTGAGGGGGGGGGGGAGAGAGATGGAGTTGGAAGGGGGAATGAGAGGGAGGGAAGAACAAAGACATTAAGAGATAGAGGTGGAGAGAGAGAGGCAGTGATAAGGGAGAGATGAAGATGGAATGAGGAAGAGAGGAGACGAGCGAAGGGAGAGAAAAGGAGAGGATAAAGATATGGAAATAAGGGAATAAAGGGACATGAAGACATAGATATGGAGGGGGGGAGAGGGGGAGAGTGAGGAGAAGAAAGAGATGGAGATAGTGACAAAGTTGGAGGGTGGAGAGATAGATTGTGTGTGCTGGGGGGGGGAGACAGACGGAGATGGGAGAGAAAGGGAGAGAGAGGAAGGAAGAGAGAGAGGACTTGAGAGAGGGGGAGAGAGAGATGGAGTTGGAACAGGAAGAGAGGCATAAAGAGAGAGAGAGAGGACTTGAGAGAGAGGGGGAGAGAGAGATGGAGTTGGAACAGGAAGAGAGGCATAAAGAGAGAAAGGTGGAGAGGGAGAGGGAGTGACAAGGGGGAGAGAGAGAGAGAGAGAGAGTGACATGTGTTTAGGGGGTTGAGATAGAGAGACAAATAAGGAGAGATGGAGGGAGGTATAGATATAGATGGCGAGGCGGAGAGGGAATAAGAGAAAGATAGAGAAAGGGAGGGGGAGGGGGAGAGAGAGAAGGATAGAGGGAGGGAGATAGACACAGAATGGAAGGTTGAGAGAGGGGGAAGAAGAAAGAGACACACAGAGACAAATACAAACATAAAAGTTAGATCTAGAAATCCATGAATATTTTGTTTTTTCACTAAAATAGATACATTGATTTCAGTGTAGTTGTTGATTTATAATCCCATTTGATCGCTTGCACTAGATGCATTGCTTTCAGTGTAGATGTCGATTTCTAATCCTATTTAATACCTTATACTAGATGGATTGATTCTAGTGTAGATGTTGATTTATACTCCTATTTGATTGCTTGCACTAGATGCATTGGTTTCAGTGTAGATATTGATTTCTAATCGTATTTGATCGTTTGCACTAGATATATTGATTTCATTGTAGATGTCGATTTCTAATCCTATTTAATACCTTACACTAGATGCATCAATTTACATGTAGATGTTGATTTCTACTCCTATTTGATTGCTGCATTTGATGCATTGGTTTTAGTGTAGATATTGATTTATAATCCTATATGATTGCTTGCACTAGAAGCATTTATTTTAGTGTAGATGTCGATTTCTAATCCTATTTAATGCCTTACACTAGATGCATTGATTTTAGTGTAGATGTCAATTTCTACTCCTATTTGATTGCTTGCATTGGATTCGTTGGTTTAGTGTAGATATTGATTTCTAATCCTATTTGATTGCTTGCAGTAGATGCATTGATTTTAGTGTAGATGTTGATTTCTAATCCTATTTGATTGTTTGCACTAGATGCATTGATTTTAGTGTAGATGTTGATTTCTAATCCTATTTGATTGTTTGCACTAGATGCATTGATTTTAGTGTAGATGTTGATTTCTAATCCTAGATGCATTGATTTCAGTGTAGATGTTGATTTCTGATTTGATGCAACTAGATGTATGATGTACATTAATTTCAAAGTAATTAGATTAATAGTGTGCATTGATTTCAGTGTAAGCACATCTCTGCCCCCTCCATCTATATCTCTATCTCCCATTGTCTCTCCTTCTTTATCTCTTTATCTCACCCCCCAAACATACACACACACTCTCTCCATATCTATCTATCTCTCTCTCCCCCCCTCCCTTTTCCACTCCCTCTCTCTCTCTTCCCCTTCTCTCTCTCTCTCTAACACTTCTCTCTCCATATCTATATCTCTTCCTCCCTCCCTATCTTTTCCTCTCTCTTCTTCCCTCTCTCCCCCCCTCCATCTATATCTCTATTTCACCCCCAAAACATACACACTCTCTCTTAGTGTAAGCACATAAACATTATTCATGACGTGAATTGACTTTTGTGTTACAGTAATTCAACCATAAATACAATACTTGAATTTTCATCCTAAATAAAATGTTCACTTACCCGAAATGTCTTCTTCCTGAAACTGTAAACTATTTGTAATTGGCTACATTCTTATTATTCCCATTTTCCATCATTCAAAATTGTTAATCACTTTGCATTCAAACGTGGTAATAAAAAATAACTAATAGGTGTGACAATTTGAATAATAGGAAGAAAACAATTTTAGATTGATCACAATGAAGATTGTTTGTAATTGACTATATTCTTATTATTCACATTTTTTATCATTCAACATTGTTACATTGTTACATTGTCACTTTGCACTTAAATTTTTTATTTCATCACTTTTCATCATTCAAGTTACTAACAGTCTCTCTAATCTCAACAAACTGAGGTAACTAAGCAAAGTTAAAATTAAACTGCCCAAATTAATCTTAAACATATTTAGCATATTTAAAATGATCAAAATAATTAGATGTTCAACAAATTTTGTATGACCACACATGACTGAAACCAGCCTAGATCCATCATAACCCCGAGTCTATCAAGTGCCGAGAGGGATCAAATCTCTCGAGGTGAAAACCTTTCCTCAAGTTTTGCACACAAAAAAGAGGATTGCACCTCGAGAGGTTTGATACCTCCCGACGCTTGATAGATCTAGGGTTAAGATGGATCTAGATTGGTGTCAATGTGGCGAGTGCTAATGCAGAGTAATATCAACGCTATGTATTATCGACACAGGGCCCACTCCAGTAAAACAAAGTGTTACGCAATTTAGGTAGCTTCTTCAATGTCTTGTTTTGTAATCATCTATCCATATAAGATTTCTTTTATTTATTTCAATAACTAGTTTCTTGTTATATGATTCAATTTGTTAATGCAATTATATTACTCATAGAAGATTATATTTATTTATTTATTGATGTAGTTGATTATCTAGTTATTTATTTATTTATAACACTTGCATTTTAGATTCATTTGCATTCCTTTATCTATTTCAAATCAATAAGCTTTGTTGAAAAATGCAACAAGAAATTCTCAATTTGATTTTGCCTTGATTAAATTGAGAAAATATGAATTCTACATCAGCATAAAACTTTGATGATGTTGAATTGTGTGACATGGACTGTGTCACCCAGTTTACTCAGTAAATTCGATTTGGAGGAGTTAGAGTTCAGTTTGCATGTGTGATTGCTAATTTGTAGCAATCAAGGTCAGTTATCTCAGGTTGTTTTCAGTTAAACCAGTTCCAATTTTTGGAGGAACTAGTAGAAGGTTAGTTAAGCAATGGGACTTCAGCGAAACTCAATGATTATCCATGTAACAACCCTAGTGAAAATTCCATGTAATAAAAGTTAATAAAGGCAAAATAATAACCACGGTTGATGGGACACTTATTCCAAGCTGAATGTTGGGCAAGACATCCTAGTGTGGGTGTTCATTGATTTATTAATGGCTAAGGAAATTGGCAAAGGTAATGACTAATGAAATTGACAAAGGTAATGGCTAAGGCTTTGGAAAGGAAAAATAGCATTTTTGGCACATTTATCTATGAAAATAATGGAAATTCGAAGAAAAGGGAGGTGAAAGGTCACAGGTTGCATGTGAGGAGAAAAATGAAGGAAAATAATGGAAAATGAAGAAAATAGAGTCCCCATTCATAAAAAGGCTTTTGAGGATCAATATACAAACTATTGTCAGTTTAGTTTTGGAGCTTTCTCTCTATTCTCTCTCTCATACTCTTGGACACGAGCACTCTTGGAGAGTGTGGCATGCTTGGGATTTTTGGAGCAAGAAGGCAAAGGAAGAGTATGAAAGTGCAAGAGGACATTGCCATCAACAACTACAATGACTTTTGCTTGCAGGTACCGAGTTGCATGTATGTTTTCCCCACTATTTTTTGGCATGCACGGCATATGCATGTGGTTTTTTGGTCATGATCTGTCATTGGCATGGAGGATGGCCACGATTGACAGTGGATTTTCCTAACCTTGCCATTTCTTGGATAGCCATGGTGATTATGGATTTATTTCCTTATTTTGTTTTGGGTTGGTTCTCATGTTTGCTTAGCTTGGGTTGAGTTACTAGTTCTTGGAGCCTTGGTTGGACAAATTCTCTGGAGCCCTTGATGGGTTGAGTTACTAATCCTGGAGCCTTGATTGGATAAACACGCTAGATTCCTTGGTGGGTTGAGTTACTAGTCCTGGAGCCTTGGTTGGACAAACGCTCTGGAGCTCGGTATAATTTGTGGGTTGAGTTACTAGTCCTGGATCCTTGGTTGGAACAAATGCTTTGGAGTCATGGAAGGCCTGGATAGAGACTAATCTGATGATGGTTTTGTGATGTATGGTCGTGAGGTCGAATCATTGTTTGATGGGTTGAGGTGGATGGCCTCTAGAAGCCCTAGCTGGTTTTGGATTGATGTGTTCTATAAGATCCCACATTCATGCTTGGAATATGGCTCGGGGGTGAATGGTTGAAGAGAGATTTGAATCAGCCATTCTATGGTTGGGTGGAACGTGGAAGTCCCATCCCGGGTTTAGATTTTGCATCATCAATATGAGGTTATTTCTCCTTGTATTTCTATGAGTATTATGTTGGTTTATATGTGGGTTATATGGTTGTGATTTCCTTGGTATTTCTATTAATACTATGCTAGTTATGTCTATGTTTTATGACAGTAGCTATGTATGGCTCTCATCATGCTTTTACTTGTAAATGAATGAACAATGTATCTATGATCTAATGGATGAAATGGTAGCTAATGTGTTGAGGCATCAATGCCTCTTAGCGATTCTCAGCTAAGTATGTGACCCCTATGCTTAGATCTATTATTTACATCTGTAGATTACATATTCATGATATGTTTGACGAAAATGTCTGTCATGGCTAGTAGGGGTCCACTCAAGGTTTTATTCAAGTAACAATATTTGTACTGTCATTTCCCTGTTATCTTACTATTCTTCAGGTGTCATTCGATTCTTGGCAGTGACCTGGGCTCTGGACTTGAAAAAGTGGCTCAAATCCCTGGGACGCTGACACATTATTGAGAAAAATAGTCCCTGGACGTTGGTATGCCTTGTTATGAGAGCGTTCAGAGCCTCCTGGACACTAGCAGGCCTATAACATGGGAGCGTCCACGAGTCAAGTGATCCAAAATCTCAGTGGGAGCCAGGGGTTGGTTGGCAGAAAGGTTGTGATGGTTTTTGAGGGTCCTAATGCTGATGTTGAAGGTACGTATGGCGTGTTTCCGTCGGTTCCACTTCCTTAACATGACTTAGGAGGTCGAATCATATCACAGTGGCCTCCCATCGCATTTTTACCATGGATGGCCAGTTACTTAGGCAGACGTGGGAGGAGGGTGTTACAATCCAGGTAACTGATCAATCAACCCAAAATAGCTAGTGCATGTAGAGAATTCGAGTTCCCTATGCTTGGTGGAGATTCCAATGCAGTGTAACATCAATTGTAGACTAGTCTTGAGTGTACAGGTGTTGCATATAGTCGGAGGATCAACCTAAAGGAACAACACAATCAATTTGAGGAATTTCCTAAATAATAGGGGCTTAATTCCTTAAGGAATAACACAAGGAAATAAGAGCACAAGCAGAGACAAAATTTGACTAAGTTTGGGCTAGAGCCTTTTCATGAGCAGAGAGATAGGTTATGCACTTGCAGGTTGTGCTCAGTTGAGAAAATAAATTTTAATACATCTCTATTCTTCCAATTTAATGCAAGCAGGCATTAGGGTTTTTAGCAGTTTTCTTTCCCCGGGAAAAATACTTGTTGCATGTGTGTGATTTCTTATTGCAAGTCTGATTTGTTTTTTCTAGATTGTGAATTACTTTCCGTAGAGCAGTAAATTAGGTTTGTGTCTTGTGATCTTGATTAAAATTTCATGAGTACCTGCAAATCTACATTGTAATCTCTTCATGGTATCACAATAGGATTCACACTAGGGCAAAAATTTTGAAGTTTTTTCTTAGGAGGTTTGAATTTGGAGTTTAGTGCAGTAGGATCTCTTCAAAGCTGAGAAGATGGCCTTCAATGGACTAAGGCTAGAGTTTGCCTTGGAAGGCACCTCTAATTTTTTTGCATGGAATGATCACATGGAGAAAGTAATGGATGACAATGGATTGCTAGAATACATTAAGACAAATGTTGCAAAGCCACTAGAATCTAATGCCTAAAACCATGCTCAGTGGAAGAAAGATGTAACCAAGGCAAGGAGAATAATATTGGAGGGAGTAGGGACCACATTGTCACCAATCTCCATGGAAAGAAACTCCTTATGCAATGTGTCGAGTAATGACAAATTTGTTCTAGAATAGTAATGACCATAGGAAGCTGGCGCCCAAGGATAAACTTGGAAATATCAAGATGCAAAAGAATGACACTATTCTGCAGGACCTTAAAAGGTTCACACAAGTTCGTGATGAGCTTGCAAGAGTTGGCGTTACTATTTCATATGATGATTCGGTAATCCTATCCCTTCTAGGCCTTCCCAAGAGCTGGCATAGCTACCAATATTCAATGAACGAGAGGGAGAAATTACCGAATTGGGAACGCTTATGGCCCGATTTGGTATAGGAGGAAATAAGGCAGAATACTAGAGATGGAACTTCATCTAAGGGCGAGGATGAAGAAAAAATTGCATTGGATGGAAACGAAAAGAAGGGGAAAGGGAAGAAATCCCAATTCGAACCAGAATCGATTCAAGGGGGCAAGAAGAAATATTTGTCAAAAATTAAATGCTTCCATTGTCATCAATTCAAGCACTATGCCATGAGGTGTCTACACAAAAAAGCAAGCAAGAAGACCTCAGGAGGAGTAGCAGGTGAAGCCTTAACTTCATAGTTCAAGCTTGACTTTACCCTTATCGCATGCATAACCAACACGGTGATGGGGAGCGTGTGGTTCTTAAATTTACATGCTTCATTCCATATGACAGGGTATAGTGACTTTTTCAGTTACCTGGAGGAGAAAGATTTTCATATGCACATCAAGATGGGGGATGACACAAGGTATAGCGCGATCGGGGTTGGTATAGTCACCTTTCAGAGGGAGTATGCCTCCCCTCTCAAGCTCAAGGATGTAATGTTCATTCCGAGTCTAAAGAAAAATCTCATCTCTATTGCATTTTTGGAAGATCGTGGTTATGATGTGATCTTCAGCAAAGGAAAAACATTCTTGAGACATATAGCCACAGGACAGGTGAAGCATATCAGGGTTCGTGTGAAGAACCTGTATAAGTTAGATGTGGAAGACAGTGCTGCATTAAGCAGTAAGGCGGAGAAGGTGCAGAGCCACAATATCGGTGAACTTTGGCATAAAAAACCTGCTCATTTGCACCATGGCACCCTAAAGATTATGCATCAGATAACCATAGGGATTCCCAAAGGAGCTCTTATGCAGTAGGATGTATGCAAAGGATACACTTTAGGGAAGTACAAAAAATCCACTTTTCATGATCGAGACAACAAAGCACATGCAGTCCTTGAAAGGATCCACTCTGATGTCTATGGAACTTTCTTGACATCCTCTATCGCTAGGCACAAATATTTTGTCATTTTTATTGGTGAATTCTCACAAAAGTATTAGATCTTCTTCATGTGAAAGAAAGATGAGACATTCTCCAAGTTCATAGAACTCAAGGCATTAGTTGAGAAAGAAACTGATAAGAAGGTGAAGGCTCTCAGGAGAAATAATGGAGGTGAGTACATGTCGAATGAATTTAAAAAATTATATGCAAAGGAAGGCATTTGACGAGAGACGAGAGTTAACAACACCCCACGACCCATAGCAAAATGGGGTGGCCAATAGAAAGAACCATAACATTGTGCGAGTAGCGAGGGCGATGTTGCATGACCAAGGTATACATCGGCACTTATGGGCCAAGGCATTCAATACGATAGTCTATTTGCATAACTAGAGTCCTCATTAGATTTTGGACATGATTGCACTACATCAGAGGAGGATTTATCGGGGAGAAAGTTGGATGTGTCACACTTTAGTATTTTTGGAGCCTCTGTTCACTGCCATGTCTCCAAATAATCAAGGAAGAAGCTTGAGCTGACAATATAATTGGGGGTATTTGTGGGTTACACAAAAAATCCCCACAGCTACCGTGGTAGTTGCCATCCCTCAGAATGACAATTGTGTGAAGGGATGTAAAATTTGATGAGGAGAAAGTGATACGATGCTCTCTTGAGAGGGAGCTTCAAATCCCACTAGAAGAGGAGCTTTTAGCTCCAAAGGAAGGACCTCAAGAAGTTGGAGCAAAGAGTGGAGATAGCCACTCAAGCAGAACCATCCAAAGAAGACAGGGAAAGGACCAGGGAAGCTGAGGGACTTGTGCAAGATGTGAGGGAGAATGTGGGTGCTCCTTCAAATCCGTGTAGGCAGAGAAGGTCACCAAATCAGTACACTGGCTACATGGATCTAATGAGTGAGCTTGTAGAGACCGAGCCATCCTCTTTTGAGGAAGTAGTAGAGAAACTTGTATGGGTTGATGCAATGTAGGAGGAATACAAATCCATTATAAAGAAGAGTGTTTGGGAAGTGGTCCCAAGACTAGCAGATAAATCAGCTGTGGGTTCAAGATGGATCTTCAAGGTAAAGCAGGTAGAATATGGAAGCATAGAAAAGTACAAGGCGAGATTTGTGGCCAAGGGGTACTCTCAAGTTGAAGGAATTGACTATGAGGAGACCTTTGCTCCAGTAGCAAGGTACTCATCCATTAGACCAATTCTTGCTTTGGTTGTGCAGATGGGGTGGAATATCCACGAGATGGATGTAAAAACAACATTCCTCAATGGAGTTATTGAGGAGGAGGTGTATATCGAGAAACCAGAAGGCTTCGAGACTTTTGATCGAGAGTATCATGTGTGTAGACTTAAGTGAGCGTTGCACAGTCTCAAGCAAGCTCCCCGTGCATGTTACATTAGGATCGATAACTACCTCACTGGTTTCGGCTTCACCAAAAGTGAAGCAAATGCAAACCTGTATCATATCTTGGTAGAAGGTAAATTGTTGATTGTTTTCTAATATGTTGATGACTTGATTTCAACTGGTGATGAACAATTTATCAAACCTTGCAAGGAGGACCGTGCAAGAGAATTTGAAATGAAGGACATGGGTCTCATGCACTACTTCCTTGAATTAGAAGTATGGCAAGGCGATGGGGAACTGCTTGTCTCTCAAGGAAAGTATGCAAATGAGATATTATAGAGGTTCCACATGGAGAGTTGCAAACCCGTGGAGACACCTCTAGCGACCAACTGGCGGAAGGAGGATGCCACTTCAAGTGAGGAAGTGGATGCTACCATTTATTGATAACCAGATGGTTCACTGATGTAGCTTGTGAACACATGACCAGATATGTGCTATGCAGTCAACCAACTGAGCCAAGCTATGGTTAGGCCAATCAAATTATTTTGGAGAGTAGCTAAGCATCTTTGACAATACCTCATAGGCACTACCCATTTTGGACTCTGGTATAGATGGATAGAGGGAGTGAAGTTGTGTGGCTTCACAGATGCAGATTAGGTGGGGATTCCATCAAATTGAAAGAGTACATTAGGTGGAATTTTTAGTGTTGGGTCCATAGTTGTTTCCTGGTACAACAAGAAACAAAAATCCATGGTGCTCAACTCGGTAGAAGCAAAATATATTGTTGCCAAGTCAAGTAGCATGTGAGGTGATCTGGATGAGAAATATACTTGTTGGATTGTTTGGTCAAATGATGGATCTAATTGTGATCTATCAATCTCTTTTAGCATCCTACTTTTCATGATCGATCTAAGCATATAAATATCTGGTATCACCATTTACGGGACTATGCGCAAAGGCAGATAATGTTGTTGCAGTACATTCTGACAAAGGAACAAGATGATGAAATTTTGACAAAGGCCTTGTCAAGAGGGAATTTCAAGTTCCACAGGTGCAGGATAGGGGTGGTTGATTATCCCTTTCTTGCTGAGAGGAAGTGTTGAAAAATGCAGTAACAAATTCTCTATTTGATTTTGCCTTAATTAAATTGAGAAATTTTGAATTTCCACATCAGTAGACAACTTGGCTGATGTTAAATTGTGTGACATGGCTTTTTCCACCCATTTTACTCAGTAAATTTGATTTGGACGAGATTGAGTTTAGTTCTACATGTGTGATTTCTAATTTGTAGAAATTAAGGTGAGATATCTCAAGTTATTTTCGATGAAACTAGTTCCAACTTTTGGAGGAACTAGTGGAAGGTCAGTTAAGCAGTGGGCCTTCAATCAAACTTAGTGATCATCCAATTAACTAATAAGTCAACCCAAATTAGATAGTGCATGCAGATAATTCGAGTTCCCCGGGCTTGGTGGAGATTCCAAGGCTGCGTAACATCAGTTGTAGACTAGTCTTGAGTGTACATGTGTTGCATGCTTTGAAAGGATCAACATAAAAGAATTGCATAATCAATTTGAGGAATCTCCTAAATAACAGGGGACTAATTCCTCAAGGAACAACACAAGGAAATAGGAGCTCAAGCAGAGGAAAAATTTGACTAAGTCTAGGTCATAGCCTTTCAGTGAGCAGAGAGATAGGTTATGCACTTGTAGGTTGTGCTCAGTTGAGAAAAGCAATTGTAATACATCTCTACTCTTTTGATTTAATGCAAGAAGGCATTGGGGTTTTTAGAAATTTGCTTTCCCCGGGATAAATACTTGTTGCATGTGTGCAATTTCTTATTGCATGTCTAAAAATTTTGTTCTAGATGGTGAATTACTTTCAACAGAGCAGTAGAGTAAGTCTGTGTCTTGTGATCTTGATTAAAATTTCACAAGCAACTGCAAATCTACATTGTAATTTCTACAAGCTTAAACAAAATGATAGCATTTGTTAGTCTAAGTAAAAAATAATAAACATCTTAAGCAAAATATTAGACAATGATCTCCACGGGTGGTTGAAAGTGGGATTCAACACAAGCCACCCATTCCTTTTTGCAAGTTTGTTTCTTTTATTTATGGCATGTGTTTTTCCTTTCAACATGAGCAAATTTTATTTCTTGCACGCGTGTTTGTTTTTCCATGAACGTTTTTACTTTGCTTCAAGTAGTTTTAGTCGTTTTACTTTTGAATTTGTATAACCTTTCGAAGTGCTCAAAGTTAAGCATAACATCCAAAGATTAGGGCATATAATGGGCTCAACCCTACAATAAAAGCTCATGCACAACATGCAACAACAATAACGATATATCCTTAAAACTATGAATAAGGTAATGTTGATTTTGTTATATAGAAATTCCCAACACTTTCAAGTGTCATGATTCTTACATAGTCAAACCAACATATATCCAAGTTCATTTCCATTCAAAATATAATTTTTTATATGTGATTTCAAGCCAGGTGAAGAAACTAATCTGAGAATGAATGTATCTCAATAATTTGACTTGGGATGAGCACTTCTCAACCCAACCATGGGCTTAGTTGCGTTGAATATCCCTACAACGAAACACCCCTTAGTGGAGTCATGATACCACTAGCATGAACTTGGGTGATTTTGAGTAAATTAGGCAAATGAGTAAAATTTCTAAGGATAATTTTGTAGGGAAAATCCTCTTAGATTCCTAAGACACCCATGAATTTGTGTTGGCTTCTCTTACTGCCTCACCCCCACATAAGAGTAATATTCCACTTCATTGCTCCACGACACCTCAGGAAATCCTCCTTCGGTGCATCCAAAGCACCTAACAAGCCACAAATTCATTGTCACAAACTTTAGATGTGTCAGGGAGCTTCCCATGTGAGATTCCAAATCAAAATTAAGGGTTTTTCTTTGTTGGTTCTACTCAATGACCATTCCCTCTCACATTTGTCTTTCTATACTCCTCATTAATCTCCAGAATGATTAACCTCCTACCTATATGTGTGTTGTGACTCCACACTCACATGATATTCTCCTCTCCTCCATCGAATGAATTCCTCATTCCCATGCAACTTTCCCTTCAAAACTTTAGCGTAATTTCCTAGATAAGATGAAGTTTTTGGAGGGTAATTTGATCCTTGCAAGTCTCATCCTCAGGGTGCATTGATAATTCGCTCATAACTGTGGAAGGTGGTCCTTCAACCTATTGCATTTAATGATTGATTTTCACGTCAATATGGAAGGATGGAGGATTTTTGCAAAATTAATTTGGGCATTACAAAATAGCCCGAAAAAGGTGTCTAAGGTTCCTTATTTAACTCACTTCTTATCTTCCTCGCTCATTCCCCACTTGTTGTATCATGTTCCCTATAGGTGCTCATGCTTTAGTTAACTATTGGTAATTTTTATTAACTGGAGGATATAATATTTACAATATAATTATGTCCAGAAGACCATGACATTATAATTAATTATCCATGTTGTAGTCAAAATATTAATTATCATAATTAATTATAGTTTAACTAAGAGGAGGTCACATGGGTATGTGAAAGCTCTATAATAAACATTTTGATCATTAAATGACCTGGATGCCTTGTTTGAAATGTATTCAATTTAAACCCTAGATCTTTCTCAATCTTTTTATTATAGAACTCATTGTTATCTAAATTTTAATCTAATTTGATTTAAACACTTTATACATGTTTTTTCTTCAAAGAAAGATTATCTGATAAAGTGTTGTATTAGTGGAGCGAAGCAAAGTATTTGGTGCATTCAATATTTCCTTAGTTGAGTAAGCTCAACACGTTTTCCTTATCATTGTCAACCAATACAGGTAAGCAACATTACTCCTCATTTTGCTTGGTTTCATTACCAAATCTTAGTGTTGATGGTCACATTTAACATGAATTTCATCATAAGACATGAAAGTTACTTTTTGTTATGAATGAATAAGTAGATATAATAGGTGTTTCTTAAAATAGAATTTTGTGTAGATAATAATTTTAGAATTAAATTTGATAACAAATAATATGCCTCGTAGAAGATCCACTCCTAGAACTCCAAAGCAATCTCCCGAAGGGAAAAAAATAAATAGTTGTTAAAGTTTCTCAAATCATATAGTTGATTGATAATGACATGGAAGTAACTCTTGAACAACACATACTTGTAATTCACTTGGAAGATCTTGATATTGAGTCAATTAAGTCCATCTTGAAGAATATGAAGGCCCTTTTAAGTTGGGAAACTTTTCCAGGATCAAAACACACACACACACATGAATGAAGTTCAGAGAAGAAAACTATCTTGATGTAATTCCTTGAGTGATCTAATAGTTAGAAATATCAATGATTTTGTTCTCTCTAGCTTACATGACTATTCCTATCTTGGATATCACCCATCCTCAAAGAATATTGATCCTTAGGACTACTCTTATGTTGGATACCTTATCCTCAAAGAGTATCAGTCCTCAGGACTACTCCTATCTTGGATACATTTCCTCAAGATGTATAGGTTCCAGATGCTTATCCAATCTACCATTCTCCCTACCATTTCCTTCACTAGGCTTATGACTATTAGTCATTATCATAGTACATGATACATGGAGAATACAGTGTCCACTCTCACTCCCTCTCAAACAGGGAGAAACAACCACAAGCCTAAGCTTGTCTCATAAAATACTCATCAATGCATTGACTACATGTTCTTCCGTGGAGGTATGTTGTAGATGCTTTGGCCCCTAACTACATCACATTCTCGAATCATACAAAAATTCGACCTTCATGGTTTCCTGACAATCTTCTTCTTGGTTTGAATCCAACATGTCAACAAGTAGTTCATCAAACATTTTATGTAGCCAAATTCCTGATTGCACAAGCCTCCACATATTCTTTCTTCGTGACAAGGTTTTGCTTTCATGCTTTTTCCAAGAAATTATATCAACTACCAATAATCACTAGTAGTATCTCTATCATCAATAGTGCTTGTCAAACCAATCAATGTATAGCCAATTATAGCTCCTCCTTTTCGGCTAAGGAAGGTGAACTTCTTCTAGATCAATATCAAATATAAAATATCATCAAGTAAATAGTCTCATGACTTCTTGTATCAATTTGCTACCTTTCCTACCTCTATAGTGTACACACTTTCGCTATATATTCTTCTTGGAAGTCATACCATATCCCAAACATTATGAATATCATTATCATAGTTTCCAAATCAAACAAAGTGAACTTTAGTCAAGATGTAGAATCTCCCATGGCAATTTTTATTGCTAGCTCCCTCTTAGGTCAATAATACTTCCTTCATATAAGTTTTGCCAATGATGTGTTCAACTGCTAATCCATAGCTAGTGGTGTTGTCATAGAACTGTCAATCAACAAGGAGAGTCTAAATTATTTTACTTTAGTTACAACTTTCTATGATAGATGTGTCTCGACCAAAAATAATATGTTATGCTATTGACTTTCTGCCCAACTATATTTCAGGCATCATAATTTTCCTTCAACTTCCTCTAAAGACATGAGCCCTTTTTCTAGATGTATAACGTGGAACCTTTTTTAAGATAGGCATACTTCTTCTTTTCATGCTACCATTCAATTGACTTCTTTAGAATGAACTGCTACGTTAACCTTCTTTGAAATGTAGAAATTAATGTGTATATTTGAAACTACTCATGAAATTTACTAAATCACAAGACTCAAAGCTACTCTACTGATCTGCGGAATTTAATTCACCATATAGAACACAAATCATAGACATGCAAAATGAAACATCACACGTGTACATAAATTTATCTAGGGGAAAGCAATTGCTCAAAACCCCTTGAATTAATTAGAGAATAGAGATGAAATAAATATGCTTTCTCAAGCTCAGTCACACCCTGCAAGTGTATAGTCTATCCCTCTGTTTGAATGACTGACTCTAGCCAACACTTAGCCAATTTTCAAGCCCTCTAAGCTCTTATTTCCTTACATTGTTCCCCTGGGAAATTGGCCCCTATTATTTAGGATTTTTCCACTATTGAATTGCGCAATTCTCTTATGTCCTTCCTCAGACTGCATACACTACCTGTAGACATTGGAATATGCTACAACTAATAATACACTGCCTTGGAATCTCCATCTCAACTGGGTAACTCAAATCTCTGCATGCAACAATTATTTTGGGTTGATTGATCACTGAGTGTTGTTAAAGTTCCACTTCCACAACTTGACCTGCACTAGTTCTTTCGACAGTTAGAACTAGTTAAATTGACAATATCTCAAATTAACTGAAATGGATTGCTACAAATTAGTAATCAAACATACTCAACTGAATGCAACCTTCCCAAACTGGAATTAATTGAGTTAACTAAGTGACAAGTGCCATGTCTCCTGAGTTAACTACCTCCAAGATTCCTGCTAAAATATAAATTCAAATTTTCATTAGTTTGATCAAGGGAAAGTCAAACTGAGATTTTCTTGTTGCATTTTCAACACTCCCTCTCAGTAAGAAAGGGATTATCAACTACCCCTATCTTGCACCTATGGAACTCGAACTTCCCTCTTGACAAGGCCTTTGTCAAAACTTGTTCCTCTATCAAAATGTATTGCAACAACATAATCCGCCTCTGCACACAATCCCATAGATGGTGATACTGGATATCAATATGCTTGGATCGATCATGAAAAACAGGATTTTCAAAGAGTTTGATGCAACTATGACTATCAAAGTGAATCATAGTTGGATCCATCATCTGACTAAACAAGCCAACAAGTATCTTTCTCATCCAAATCGCCTCGCATTTTGCTTGACTTGCAACCATGTATTCTGATTCTACCGAGTTGAGTGCCACATATCTTTGCTTCTTATTGTACCAAGAAACTACTGTGGACCCAACATTGAAAATTCCACCTAATGTACTCTTCCAATCTGATGGACTTCCAGCCTAATCTACATCAGTGAAGCCACACAACTTCACTCCCTTATCCGTTTGTACCAAAGTCCAACCTGGTTAGTTCCTCTGAGGTACCATACAACATGCTTAGCTACCCTCCAAAATAGTTTGGTTGGCCTGAACATAACTTGGCTCAGTTGGTTGACTACAAAGCACATGTCTAATTGTGTGTTCACCAAATACATGAGTGAACCCACCAACTGCTGGTAAACGGTCGCGTCCACTTCGTCTCCTGAAGTGGCATCCTCTTTCCTCTAGTTGGCCACTAGAGGAGTCTTCATGGGTTTGCACCTGTCCATGCAGAACCTCTGAAGTATCTCGTTGGCATACTTTCCCTAAGAGACAGAGAGTTCCCTATCACCTTGTCATACTTCCAATCCGAGAAGTTGTGCATGAGGCCTATTTCCTTCATCTCAAACTCTCTTGCAAGGTCCTCCTTGCAAGATCTGGTCAACTGCTCATCACCAGTCAAAATCAAGTCATCAACATATAAAACAATAATCAATAATTTTACTTCTACCAAAATATGATAGAGGTTTGCATACACTTCACTTTTGGTGAATCCCAAACCGGTGAGATAGTTATCAATCCTGGTGCACCAAGCAAAGGGTGCTTGCTTGAGACCATACAATGCTCGCTTGAGTCTACGCACATGAGACTCTTGATCAAAAGTCTCGAAGCTTTCTAGTTGCTCAATATACACCTCCTCCTCAATAACTCCAATGAGGAATGTTGTTTTCACATCCATTTGGTGGATCTTCCACCCCATCTGTGTAGCCAGAGAAAGGATTGATCTGATGGATGAGTACCTTTCTACAGGAGCAAAGGTCTCCTCATAGTTAATCCCCTCAACCTAAGAGTACCCCTTGGCCACAAATCTGACCTTGTACTTTTCTATGCTTTCATCTGCTACATGCTTCACCTTAAAGATCCATCTCGAACCCACAACTGATTTGTCCGTTGGTCTTGTGAACATTTCTGAAACATGGTTTTTCACAATGGATTCATACTCCTCCACCATTGCATCAATCCATACTGGTTTCTCTACTGCTTCCTCAAAAGAGGATGTCTTAGTCTATATTAGCTCAATCATGAGATCCATGTAGCCAGTGTACTGGTCTGGTGACCTTCTCTGCCTACGCTGATTTGACGGAGCACCCACATTCTCCCTCGTGTCTTGCATAAGTCTCTTAGCTTCCCTGGTTCTCTTCTTGCCTTCTCTGGATAGTTCTACTTGAGTGACTATCTCCATTCTCTGCTCCTCAACTTGTGGTTGATACAAAACATCCCGAGGCTTCTCCTTTGGAGCTAAAACCTCCTCCTTTGGTGGGATCTAAAGTTCTCTCTCAAGAGATCACTACATGGCTTTGTCTTCATCAAATTTTACATCATGTTAGGTCCCTGTAATACTAGTGGTTCCCCAATTACTATTGTCACTGTAGCTCTTATTATTAATGTTGTGCCCCTATTGTCCCCATATTGTTATTATTGTGCCCCATAGAAGCCCACTATTGTCATTGTTGTGCCCTTATATTATTATTGTTATGTCGGATTTGATTATATTGTGACCCCTTAGACTCTTATATATAGAAAGGAGGTTTTGTCATTTGTATCATCCAAGAATTGTTCATTTGTGTAATGTAAAGGAGGTTCCCCCTTGAAGAGGCTGAATTCTAAGGTGTTGATCTTTATTTTCTATCTTTTTGTGAGCTGGTTTCATAACATTTGGTATTAGAGCTTTCGATTCTAGGGTTTCGCTGCTCCAAATAGGTCATCGTGGCATTTTCGCTATATATATATATATATATTTTTTGGCGACGTTTCAGAAGCTAAAAAAAACCCATTTGAGCCAAAATCGTTTGAACCTCAGGTCCTAATTTCAGATCTTGTCTTGCTATATTTTCAGAGATATGATCTGAGGAAGTTAGGGTTTTTACAGACTCTCGAATTACATTCCAAATAGGTGACCTTGGGAAAATAGTCATAACTTTCTCTCTGAGCATCAAATTGAAATTTCATAAGAAGGTATAGAAAGAGGATGGACTGTAGTTATTTGTCTATCTTTTTCAGATCCGAAGATCGAAATAGTGACACGTGGAACGTCGTACAAGTTCACTTTACTGAAAAATTATGATAATTAGGTCATCTTAGGAGATTGGGCATAAATCTTTCTTGGAGAATCCAATTTTGATCAGACTGATGGCTTTGGAAAGAGGACTTATAGGGCTACCGCAGGAAGAAATTTCAGACCTTGGAGATCCGCAATTACAAAGATACAACAGATTCAATATCGAGCTTCTACAAAGCGAAAAAAGGTGTGAAGTATTTTTAAAATTTTGCATAAGTTTGGGTTGAAAAATTAGGTTGAAGTTCAAAGGGCATAGTGAAGCATAATTATCATTAATTGATGCCCTGAAGAAAGAAAATGGAAACACCTAGTGAGCAACCTGAAATCTCTAGCATGACTCATGAAGAAGAGGAAGAATTGCAACATGATATATCAAAATCACGAGACCAAGTGCAACAAATTTCACTCTCACAAAAGGTAACGGAGGCTAAGATGAATGGCATGGAAGCTAATATGAATGGCGTGAAAGCTAAGATGGATGGCATGGAAGCTAAGATGAATGGCATGGATGCTAAGATGGAAGATTTGAAGATTTTTGAATAAGTTGCTACAAGAAATGCTTACTAATGGTGAAAGGGTAGTAAAGGAAACTCATGATGAGAGAAAAAGAAATGTTAATCATGATTTCATAGACTCTAATGTTGGATTGAAGACCCACCATGTTCCAAAGATCGATATGAGGAAGTTTGATGGCAAGGATCCCGTAACATGGATACTATATATGGAGCAATTTTTCGATCTCCATAATGTGCAAAACACACAAAAGGTACGCATTGCAAGTTTATACTTGGAACCAAATCAGTTTGTATGGTATCGATGGCTTTGATGTTGTAAACAAATTGTCACTTGGGCAATTTTTACGGAGGAAATGATAGCACATTATGAGGATACAAAAATCAACACTTTTTTTAGCCAATTGATAAACCTCAAACAAAAGGGTTCAATGATGAAGCACATTGAGGACTTCCAAAAATTGAATATAAGTGTAAAAGATATTCCAGAGGAGCATAGGATTGATGTGTTCATAGGGACTTTAAGGGATAACATCCAACATGAGGTTCGCCTTTGGGAACCTGACTCATTGGAGAAGGCATTCAGGTTGGCAAGAAAAATGGAAAGCAAAATTATGGCAACAAGGAAGCCTACCACCCACAACTATAAGGATAGAAGTGTTGTTTCCCCTAGCCTTCCATGACCTACAAGGTTGACACCCCAACAATTGGAAGAAAAAAGGGCAAAAGGGCTTTGTTACAGTGGTGATAACAAATACACAAAAGTTCATAAATGTGCTGAGAAGAAATTATTTTACATAGATTGTGAAGAGGAGGAAGAAAAGGAACAAGAAATGTCAAAAGAAGAGGATATACACCAAGAACAAACCCTAGAGAAAGAAGAAACGAATCCGACCATATCTTGTAATGCATTGGCCGGAATTGCCACTCCTCAAACTATCAAGATAGAAGGACATATCAAGAAGAAAAAGGTAATAGTGTTGATTGATTCGGGTAGTACCCATAATTTTATTCATTGTAAGATAGCCAAGGAATTGAAGTGCTTCCTATATCCAACACCAGAGTGTCAAGTGATGGTTGCAAGTGGAGGAAACATAAACTGCTCTGGAAAGTGCCATAATATCAAGCTACCCATGGGAGAATATGTATTGAATAGCCCAATGCTTTCGATTCCAATGGGTGGTGCTGATGTTGTATTAGGAGTCCAATGGCTACAATCCTTGGGTACAATAGCTTTTAATTTTCAAGAATTTTTCATGAAAGTTTGTTCGAAAGGAAAGGAAGTTGAATTAAGAGGTATCGCAGGGAAACCAAGAAATATAATCAACTCTAATGGAATGACAAAGCTTCTAAAGAAAGAACAACGAGGCGTAATTGCACAATTATGTTTGCTAGAGGTTCCCACATCAAAATCATGTATTTCTCCAGATCTCCAAAAAGTCTTGGACAATCATTCCAAGGTATTTGAGACTCCCAAAGGTCTCCCACCTATTCGTGATCATGATCATGCTATTCATTTGATTCTAGGAACTTTTCCATCAAACATCAGGCCTTACAGATATCCATATGCCCAAAAGAGTGAAATTGAATGTATGGTTGCAGAATGCTAGAGGCTGGTATAATTAAACCTAGTCAAAGTTCTTGCTCTGCTCCAATAGTGTTGGTGCACAAGAAGGATGGATCATGGCGCATGTGTCCAGATTATAGGGAGCTCAACAAGCTCACTATTAAAGATAAATTTCCCATTCCTATCATTGATGAACTATTGGATGAATTGCATGGATCAATTTACTTCACCAAGTTGGATCTTCGTTCATGATATCATCAAATAAGAACGAAGACTGAAGACATTGTGAAAACAACATTTAGAACCCAGGAGGGTCATTATGATTTTTTGGTCATGCATTTTGGCCTTACCAATGCACCTTCTACATTTCAAGGTTTGATGAATTCCATTTTCAAATCCTTCCTTAGAAAATTTGTGTTAGTATTTTTTGATGATATACTAATCCATAGCAAGTCTTGGAAGGATAATGTTCAACATGTTGACAGGGTGCTCAAACTATTGGAGGAGAAACAATTATATGCAAAAAGCTCCAAATTTTTCTTTGGAGTACGAGAGGTGGAATATCTGGGTCATATTGTATCTCATGAAGCTGTTAACATAGAACCTAGCATAATTAAAGCCATTAAGGAATGGAAAATCCCCACATCCATAAATAATCTGCGAGGATTTCTCGGGTTGACAGGGTATTATCGTAAGTTTGTTAAGAATTATGGGAGAACAGCAACACCTCTAACAACATTATTGAAGAAAGATGCATTTTTATGGACTCCAGAAGCAATGAAGGCCTTTGAACATCTTAAAGAGGCAATGTGCCAAGCACTGGTCTTAGCTACGCCAGAATTCACAAGAACCTTTATTGTGGAATGTGATGCCTCGGGAAATGGAATTAGTGTTGTTTTAATGCAAGAAGAAATACCCATTACTTCCGAAAGTCGTCCAATCAAAGGAAAGTACTTACACAAAGCTATTTATGAGAAGGCAATGATGACAATACTACATGCACTTAAGAAATGGCGACCCTACCTAACGAGGAGACACTTCAAGGTAAAAAAGGATCATGATAGTCTTAATTTTTTTTTAGAACAAATATTATCTTCAGAAGAGCAGCAAAAATGGGTCATAGAGATGTTGGGTTATAACTTTGAAATCATATACAAAAAAGGGAAGCAAAATGTCGTGGTAGATGCACTCTCAAGAAAGGATGAGGATGTGGAAGCATTGCTTTGTGCCATTTCTATTATCCACCCAGATTGGATAAACAAAGCAAGGGATGAGTGGAAGAATGAAGAAGAAGTGTGGGCACTCATTCAAAAGATACAACAAGATCCCAGTATATCTAATACATTTAGTTGGAAAAATGATTCGTTATGGTACAAAGATCGCTTATACCTATGTCAAAATTCCCAACTCAAACAAAAGATTCTTATGGAATTGCACGCCTCTCCCTTAGGAGGGCACTCAAGATTTTTAAAAACTTACCACAACGTTAAGAAGGAGTTTTTTGGGGATGGCCTTAAATTTGATATTCAAAAGTTTGTGGCAGAATGTTTGGTTTTCCAACAAAATAAAGTTGAAACAATTAAGACCCCTGGTCTATTACAACCTTTATCCATTCCAAGTCAACGTGAGGAGGAGGTTTCAATGGATTTCATCATAGGTTTACCCAAGTTCGAAGGAAAGAGTGTCATCATGGTGGTAGTTGACATACTTACCAAGTATGCACAATTTTGTGCATTATCTCATCGATTTAAATCCAATAGAGTTTCTACTGCATTTATGGAAACAATTCAAAAGCTACATGTAAACCCATAGATTATTGTAAGCGGCAGACATCCCATTTTCACTGGAAATTTTTGGACGAGATTATTTTCTTGTCTTGGTACTTAGCTCACAGCTCATATTATCATCCTCAATTTGATGGGCAAACTAAGATAGTAAACAAATGTTTGGTAGGATATCTTCGTTGCTTTGTATGTGATAAACAAACACAATGGGTCAAATGGTTGCCTTTGGCTGAATGGTGGTATCACACTTCCTTCCATACTGCAGCAAAAATGACCCCATTTGTGGCACTTTATGGATATCACCCACCGTCCATCACATCATATTTAAGAGAAATTTCTAAGGTTAAAGTAGTGGAAGACCACATCGAGCATAAACAACATGTGCTCAAACTCTTAAAGGATAACCTAACTTTGGCACATAATAGAATGAAACAACAGGCAGATCAACATCGCAGCGAAAGAAGTTTTGATATAGGTGACTGGGTATTTCTACGGCTACAACCATATAAACAAATGTCCCTCAAGAAAGCTAAGAAGGATAATAAATTATCACCAAAGTATTATGGTCCGTACAAGGTGTTGCAAAAGATTGGTACTATGGCATACAAATTGGAGCTTCTTGTAGCTTCTCGAGTGCACCCAATTTTCCATGTTTCATGCTTAAAGAAGGTTATTAGTGACAAGCTCCTAGTTCAAACAATATTGCCAGAACTTGACGAGGAAGGAAAAATCATATTGGAACCTAAAGCAGTGACAAAAACAAGAACTTGACAGCTGTGGAATCTATCAATTTCGGAGTATCTTGTCAAGTGGAAAAACTTACCCGCTGAATATTCCATATGGGAGGATGAGAATTTTATACAAAAGCATCCAGAACTACTCAAGCGTTGAGGACAACACTTTTTTGAAGGAGAGGGGCATGTTAGGTCCCTATAATACTAGTGATTCCCCCATTACTATTGTCATTGTAGCCCTTATTGTTATTGTTGTGCCCCTATTGTCCCCATATTGTTATTATTGTGCCCCATAGAAGCCCACTATTGTTATTGTTGTGCCCTTATATTATTATTGTTATGTCGGCTTTGATTATATTGTGACCCCTTAGACTCCTATATATAGAAAGGAGGTTTTTTCATTTGTATCATCCAAGAATTGTTCATTTGTGTAATGTAAAGGAGGTTGCCCCCTCGAAGAGGATGAATCCTAAGGCGTTGAGCTTTTTTTCTATCTTTTTGTGAGCTAGTTTCATAACACATCCCTTCACACAACTGTCATTATGAGGGATGGAAAATACACACAGTAGTTGTGGGGAGTTTTTGTGTAACCCACAAATACCCCCAACTTTGTTGTTGGCTCTAACTTCTTCCTTGATTCTTTGGAGACATGGAAATAAATAGAGGCTCCAAAAATCCTGAAGTGTAACACATCGGGCTTCCTCCCCAGGAAAGCCTCCTCCGATGTGATCATGCCAAGAATTCGATGAGGACTCCTATTTTGCAAATAGACCATTGTGTTGCATGCTTCAACCCACAAGTGCAGAGGTAGGCTTTGGTCATGCAACATTGCCTGTGTTGTTCCTATAATGTTACCATTTGTGGGAATTTCTGAATGTACACATCATAAATCCTACTGTAATTACTGGTTTATCATCTCCTACTTGTTCTTTACATTCAACAAGTTATTTAAATATTTAAATAGTGATGAAAAACACTGTTGCAGCCTACACATATATACAGATCATGAACTGAAATAAACTGAGACAATCACACAAGGGACACCGTTATTTTTGGATAATCGTCCCCGGAAAAACCCAATTCAGGAAAACCAATGCAACATATAGAGGGTTTGTATTATTAAGCATATTTTTTAATACAACTAAGGTGCCAAATGTGGCTCACCCAACAAAGAATAACCTTAACATAAGTACCTCTATCTAGAGACAGATATTTCAGAAAATCCAGCAACTGGATGATCAAACCCCATAGATGACCCTGTTGTCCCTAGTGCTGGGCAATGATGGATGCTCCAAGCTCTACGCTAGAACTGTGTCACCTCCTTTAGGAGTTGTGTCACCCTCTCAGTGAGCCTCCCTTGTTCAAAAAGTCGATTTGTTGAACTGCTCTCTCTCTCTTCCCCACAGAAAAACCCCAGCGCTGCCTCTAAGGGACTGCGTTAGCCCCTTTGGCCTATGCGTCACCCTCTCTGGAGCTGCGTTGTCTCTCTTGGTGCTTCTTTGCCTCTCTGCTATGTATTCTTCGAACTTGGACAGAAGTCCCTCTGCCGAACTGCCCCTCATTGCAACTCAGATCACGAGCTCAATTTTCTCTACAAACCACACCCTAGAAAAATCGAACTCTTTGATTTCTTGAGTGTGTCTCCAACTTACCCTCAAGCCTCCTCTTATAATTTTCCTATTGATGAATAAACGACCGTGATCTAATATCTAATGAACGACTAAGATTAAAACAGGTTTGATCCTCGTCACTTAGAACCTTCTCACCCATATTCTTATTAATACACATTGATATTTTTATTTTCCTAAGTTTAGACTTAGGAACCCATTAAAAATATTAATTATTTTAATAACTCCTCATCTGGGTAGAATTTCTCCAAACGATTTATGGGTTCTGGAGATCTCATGTGTTCTAGCCCCTCCACCAAATTTCAAAGCTAGAGCACATCCGATGCTACCCAAAATCAACATTCCCTCTTAGCGAGGAATGTGCTCTAGCAATATTCCCAACTAGAAGCATCACACTAATCCATTGCATTGGTCCTTCGTGTTGTTGATGCTTGGCCTACTACCCTTCATCCACTGCATTGCTGCTTCCTCTACTCTGCATTGGTCCTCTATGTTGCTGATGCATTGCCCATGACTCTGCCACTGCCACTGTTACATCTATACTGCAACTCCCTCTCAAAATGCTACATCATGTTGCCCATAGCACTGCCACTGCTAACTGTTGCACTGCAACTCAGTTGTTGAGAAGTAAACAACTAAAAAATCACCCAAACACTGGCATCCTGGTCAGCATGGATGCTTCGTGATGCTTAAGTTACCTCTGCTGCTAATCCATGCTGACCCTCTGCTGCCATTGCATTGCGGCAAACTATTTTGTTCCTCTCACACTGCTACAACATCCACTGCGTTGCCTCAGACTTTGGCACTCTAGTAATGCCACTGTCGCTCCATCTCACCTTGCTCCAATCGACACCCGTCATTTTTTTTACTGTTGTTAAGGGCCCCCATAGCCGTATGTGATCCAAGAGTTTGGGAACCTCAAGGATCCTGCCCCTCATGTAGTCCTCCTGACTACAACTCGATGTCGCCCCACCTCTTCTCAAGAGGTACATGAGCACTTATGACACAATCGTCATCCTCGCCTTCCTTGTCTGCTTTCGCTGGAGTAGCCTTCGATTTAGAGGCTTCCCCCTTGCCCTTCTTCCAGGGGCACTAAGTGGCATAATTTCCCAGTTCCCCACATTGAAGCATGTGACCTTGGTGATGTCTTTCTTCTTTCTCTTTTGCTGCACTTGTTGTCCCGACAATGTGAGAGCTGCATCCTCCTCCTTGTCCTTCTTGAATCAAGTTCCCTTGCTGCTACTCCCTCCCTTGGTCAACCTCCTGAGCTCTTCTTGTCGAAGAGCTTCCCACATCTACTCCTAACTGAGGAGAGTTGCTCTATGGTCAGGGTCTCCCACATCTCCCTTATTGTTTCCTTCTCAATAAAGTGTGGTACTACATGATCTTTGACCCTTTCTAGGATCATGCACTTTGCCTTCGCCTGGGCCTCCTTGTACTTCTTTGTCGCATCAGCGTCAGCTGGAACAACAACCACTTTCAAGGCATAGTCCTTGATGTGATGTTTATATAGAATTGCTATGATCCTAGCCTTCCAGATGAAAAAATTGGATGCTTTGTCTAATTTGTCCTGATCCCTCAACCCATTCATTTCCATCTCTTCTAAAAAATAGGACTAGTTCTCTTCTCCCTCTCCTACTGTCAATCTAGCAAGACTTGGATTTGGATTTCTTTGGCACAAGAAACCCTCTAAGGAACAAGCTCCTCTAGACTCCCTCTGAGTCCTGATTTCCTTCATGGAAATCCTCCTGCAAATTGTCGAATCACTTCCTCTCCAATCCTCCTTTGCTATTGCAACTCAGATATAGATTTATTTGGCTACAAATATGTCAAGTTAGTAACTCCCTCTACCTTGGCTCTGTCTCCACAGACACTGTTCTGCACCAACAGAAACAACATCCCACAAGCTCCTCAAATCGAATATGCTTTGCTTCCTCAACCCTGACAATTGATTGATTCGAACCTCTTAGGCTCTGCGTTGGCCCAGAGAGTTGACGTAGTCACTGCATGGGGTCCTCTCTGGCTCTGTGTCACCCTTTGTAGGCTTGAAATGTTGACGTAGGCACTGTGCGAGCCTGTGAGTCGCTCTTGTAGCTGCTCCTATGTCTCTGAAACAACGATGTCACTCGGGAAAACTGCTTCTCTGCAGCAAATTCTTTGGATTTTGCAGCTTGTGTCTTCAGTTTCCTATGATCTGCAATGCTCTGATACCATGTGAGAATTTTTGAGTTTACACATCATAAATCCTACCACAATTACTGGTTTACCATCTCCTACTTTTTCTTTACATTCAAAAAGTTATTTAAATATTTAAACAACAATGAAAAACACTATTGCAACCTACACATACATACAGATCATGAATTGAAATAAATTGAGACAATCACACATGGGACACCGTTATTTTTGGACAATCGTCCTCGGAAAAACCCAATTTGGGAAAACCGGTGCAACATATAGAGGGTTTGTATTATTAAGCATATTTCTGAATACATCTAGGGTGCCAAATGTGTCTCACCCTACAGAGAATAACCTTGGCATAGGTAACTCTATTTAGAGACAGATATTTCGGAAAATCTAGCAACTGGATGATCAAACCCCACAGATGACCCTGCTATCCCCAGTGCTGGGCAGTGATGGTTGGTCCAAGCTCTGTGTTGGAATTGTGTCACCTCCTCTAGGAGCTACGTCACCCTCTTAGTGATCCTCCCCTGCTGAGAAATTCGATTTACTAAACTGCTCTCTCTCCACCCCACAAAAAAACCCTAGCACTGCCTCTAAGGGACTGCATTAGCCCCACCAGCTTTTGCGTCAGCGCCTCTGGCCTCTGTGTCACCCTCTCTGGAGCTGCGTTGTCTCTCCTAGTGCTGCTCTACCTCTTTGTTATGTATTCTTCGGCCTTGGATTGACTTCCCTCCGCCGAACTGCCCCTCACTGCAACTTAGATCACTAGCTCGAGTTTCTCAACAAACCACACCGCAAAAAAATCGAACTCTTTGATCTGTTCAATGTGTCTCCATCTGACCCTCAAGCCTCCTCTTATTCTTTTCATGTTGATGAATCAATGACCGTGATCTAATCTCTAATCAACGACTAAGATTAAAATAGGCTCGATCCTTGTCACTTAGAACCTTCTCACCCATATTCTTATTAATACACATTAATATTTTTATTTTCCTAAGATTAGACTTAGGAACCCAACAAAAATATTAATTATTTTAATAACTCCTCATCCAGGTGGAATTTCTCCAAACGATTCTGGGTTCTGGAGATCTCATGTGTTCTAGCCCCTCTACCAAATTTCGGAGCTAGAGCACATCCAATGCTACCTAAAATCAACATCATTCTTCCTCTTAGCCAACCCATTCTTCTATGGGTTGTGAGGTGCTATCAACTCTCTTTGAATGCCTTCTTTTGCACATAAGCTTTTAAACTCATTCGACACTTACTCACCTCCATTATCACTCCTGAGAGCCTTCACCTTCTTGCCCGTTTCTTTCTCCACCAATGCCTTGAACTTTAAGAACTTGGAGAAATTCTCATCCTTCTTCTGCATTAGAAATATCTAACACTTCCATGAGAAGTCGTCAATAAATATGAGAAAATACTTGTGACTAGCAGTTGAGGTTGTTGAGAAAGGTCCACAAACATAAGAGTGGATCCTTTCAAGGACTGCATGTGCTATGTTGTCCTGATCATGGTTTTGTGTACTTCCCCAAGGTACACCCTTTGCACGTGTCCTGTTTCTCTAGATCTCCTTCGGGGAGGCCTGTGGTAATCTGTTGCATGATCTTCAAAGCGCCATGATGTAGATGTCTAGGTATTTTATTCTGAAGTTCACTGACATCACGGTTCTGCACCTTCTTTGTCATTATTCTCAATGCAGCACAATCCTCCACATCTAGCTTGTAAAGGATCTTCACATGAACCCCGATATGCTTCACCCATCCCATGGCTACGTGTCTCAGGAATGCCTTTCCTTGGTTGAAGATCACATCATAGCCATGGTCTTCCGAAATTGCAATGGAGACAAGATTCTTCTTTAGACTCGGAACAAGCATCACATTCTTGAGCCTGAGAGGGGAGCCTGACTCCCTCTGAAAGGTGATTGCACCAATCACGTTCGCATTGTACCTTCCATCATCTCCCATCTCGATGTGCATATGGAGATCCTTCTCCTCCAAATCAGTGAAAAAATCTCTATTCCCTGTCATATGGAGCGAGGCACCATTGTCCAGGTACCACACACTTCCCATCAATGTGTTGGAAGTGCATGCAATGAGAGTAAATTCAAGCTCGAACTATAAAGCCAAAGCTTCATTCGCTGCTCCTCCTGATTTCGTATTACTTGTCTTCTTATGCGGAAACTTCGTAGCATAGTACCTAAATTCATGACAGTGAAAGCACTTGATTCTAGACAAGTCTTTCTTCTTGCCCCCTTCACTAGATTCTGCTTTGGATTGAGATTTCTTCCCTTTCCCTTTCTTTGTCTTTCCAGCCAAGGCACAGTTCTCTTCATCCTCGCCCTTGGATGAAGTCATGTCTTTAGTGTTCTTCCTTATTTCCTCTTGCACCAAATTAGACCATAAGCATTCCCAATTTGGTAGTTTCTCCCTCCCACTCACAAAACCTTGGTAAATGTGCCAACTCTTGGGAAGGCCTAGAAGGGCTAGGCTCACTAAATCATCCTCTACTACAGTAACACCAACTTGACCAAGTTCATCACAACATTGTGTGAACCTGCTCAGGTACTGTGGAATGTTCTCATTCTTCTACATCTTGATATTTCGAAGCTTGTCCATGAGCGCTAGCTTCCTGTGGTCACTACTATTCCGGAACAGATCTGTCAATGCCCACCACATTGCATACAAAGTCTCTTTCCTGTGGATATTTGGGACAATATGGTCTCGTACTCCCTCGAATATGATTCTCCTCGACTTGGCTACACACTTCTTCCATTCTGCTATATTCTGAGCATAAAATGCTGCTAGTTTGAGAATATCATTGTCAATGAATTCCTTCAATCCATTATCTTCTAACACTGCCCCCATGCAGCACTTCCAAGAAACATAATTCGAGCTTCCCTCAAGGGCATACTCAAGCCTTGGTCCATAAAAAGCCATCCTTCTATCTCTGAAGAATTGATCTTGCAAATCTGATCCTCCTACAATAACAACTTCGAAATCTATGCTCTATAATGAATCTAACTCTGATACCATGCATAAATTAATGTGTAGATTCGAAACTGCTCATAAAATTTACTAAATCACAAGACTCGAAGCTACTATATTAATCTGCAGAAGTTAATTCACCATATAAAACACAAATCATATACATGCAAAAGGAAACATCCCACATGCACAAAGATTTATCTAGGGGAAATCAAATGCTCAAAATCCATTACTATCTATATTTCATTAATAAGAGAATATAGATGAAATACATATGCTTTCTCAAGCTTGAGAACACCCTGCAAGGGTATTGTCTATCACTCTGCCTGACTCACTGAATCTGGCCAACACTTAGCCAATTTTCAAGCCCTCTGAGCTCCTATTTCCTTTCACTTTTCCCCTGGGAAATTGGCCCTTATTATTTAGGAATTTCCCACTATTGAATTGCGCAATTCCCTTAGGTCCTTCCTCTGATTCCATCCTCCACCTATACACATTGGAATATGCTACAACTGATAGTACACTGCCTTGGAATCTCCATATCAACTGGGTAACTTGAATTCTCTGCATGCAACAATTATTTTGGGTTGATTGATCAGTTAATTGGTTGATCAATGAGTGTGGTTGAAGTTCCACTTCCACAACTTGACCTCCACTAGTTCTTCTCATAGTTAGAACTAGTTAAATTGACAATAACTGAAATTAACTGAAATAGGTTGCTACAAATTAGCAATCAAACATATTGAACTGAACTCAAGCTTCCCCAACTTGAATTAACAAAGTTAATCGAGTGAAAGTGCCATGTCACCTCAGTTAACTACCTCCAAGATTTCTACTGAAATAGAAATTCGAATTTTCTCTTATTTGACCAAGGCAAAGTCAAACTGAGATTTTCTTGCTACATTTTCAACATGAAGATGATGTCCAAGAATGATGAGGTTACTTCTTTATGATGAGAAGTGCTTCATTTATGCTTCCATGATGCTTCTAGACTATCTTCATACTTTCATACTTCTATATTGCTTCAATGTTACTTCCATGTTCTTCTGATAGAATAGACTTCTATCATGTTACTTTGATTCCTTTATTCAAATGTTAAACTATTGGTAGTGTTGTTGAATTGATGCAAAATATTGTGCTGGAGATACTTCTGACTCTGCTATAATTCTGCTTCAATTGAGAATCTTGTAGTTCTTACTTGCTAAATGACTGCTTCAAAATATTTATGATGAGACTAACTGCTTACATGATTGTATTGTACTTATGACTGGGCAAACTTTTAATGATCCAAATTTCTTGCTTGCTTGGATGACAAGATGTTTGCTTCCAATCTTTTGTGATAAGACACAACTGGCTAGTAGATTCTATTTCTTTCAATGTTATATGCTTCTTCAGTGACTCTACAATTTATGAATCCCGATAATATTTTATTCTTCGAATGTAATAGTAAGTGATACCCTAACTTCTATATTCTAATAAGAAAAGAAAATAAACTGCTTGCAAAACCTAGTACTTGTCTTCAATAGTAGAGGTCCTTATGGTCTTCAATTTCGGTTTCTTCTCAACTTCTTCATCTTCTACAATGTTAACTTCACTTATCTCTTTCCTCATGTTATTCTTCTAGTTCTTACGATCTTTGGGACACTCTCTTTTATAATTTCCATATTTATTGCAACCAAAACATTGTACTTTAGACATGTCTCGATTTCCACATGGATGATTATTGTTGTTGCATCTACTATGAGGCCCAAATATTCCAAAATTCTTACTTGATTTGACAACAAAAGCTTGAGCATTTTCAATATTGGTTTCAATGTCATCCTTTGTTTTCAACGTTTCTTCTTCTAGAACACATTGTGCCCAAATTTATTCAAATGTTGGAGTTTCTTTTCTTGCATAGATGTTTCTTACTAAACCACTCTAATCTAGAGGTAGAGCATTGAGTACAAAAGTAGTTAATTATAAATCTCACATGACTTCTCCAAGCCCTTGAAGTTGATACTTCAGCTTTGAAATAAAGCCACATCTTCATCTATTGATAACATTGTTCTATAAAGTTGATTCCTTAGAGAGATTTCTCGACCTCTAGTATTGATGGAAAATAATTTCACCGATTTGTCATAAAATCCTTTGGATGTGGTCAAATCTAAAACAAAGGCAATGAGGTGACCCTTGATAGACTCAAAGAGGATTCTTTGAGCCCTAATATCTCCCTTATTGTATTTGGCCACTTCTTGAGCCTTGCTTTGGTATGGAGGTGGAACTTTACCCAAAACAAAATCCATTAATTCATTTTCTAAGAGAACTAACTCAATATTTTCTTCTAAGCCTTGAATTTAGAGGCTCCATCGAGTTTATTTCCTTCTTTACAGATAGATACCATTAGACTAGGAGTTTGGGACATAGAATGTGGTAAAGTACTTACTTGTCAAAGAAGAGTAGACTTATATAAGATTCCTTCCAAGAATGTTGATGATGCTTCCCAGATTCTTCAAAGATGTTCTTGAGTAATGGCTTCTATAGAGATGTCTTCAAGCTACTATGATGACTTATTTAATGATAAGTCAAGAGCTTGTTGATGTTTTTCAAGAGTCTTCAATGATAATTTCAAGAGAGAGAGAGATGATGATCCTTATGTCTCCTTGTTTTTTGCCTTCAAGTATAGTTGCTACCAATGGTGTCCTCTAAAGGGAGATGATTTTTATAGAGGTATCTTCAAATGTGCCAACAAAAGTGATCTTCAAGTAGCCCTTCCTTCACCTTTTCTCTAGTACCATGTTGAGAAATCAATATGCTTGTAGACTAGAGTAGATTTCTCTTACTTGATAATTACTTGTGAATGTTTTTGCCCTTTTATTACTTATATTATCTTCTCTTCATTAACCAATTAACAAAAATTACAAAACATGAAGACCACAAGAGACAAAAAACACAAAGATGTAGGCTCCAAGCCAGGGAAAAACCCCACAAGGAGGGAAAACCCAACAAATCCTCTTCTTATAGAATCAGGTCAAAGTGAGATATCCAAGGCCCAAAAACCAAGACAAAGGCTGCCATAAAAGCCCCAAGTCTACCTTCCTTCAATTCTTCCTCAACCAAGTCAAATTCAACACTGGTCAACGCTCTCAAAATCTCGTCAAACTCTAAATTTTTTAGACCTGTAGTAGTTTTGAATTTTTTTTCCCTATTGCAACCCTACAATTTCGCATATGTGAACAAAATAGGGTATAAAAGTAAAATGTTCTCTCTCCTTTGACCTTCACTTTCTCTTATTTAACTCTCGCTCTCTTTCCTTTAAATTTCGTTGGTCTTCTTTCTCTTTCTTGCATGAAAATTGATGTGACAATTATTTTGTGTCCAAATTGAATTATATTTATAGCTATCCAGGAGGTCAAATATGTTCCTTTCTAGGCCGAATTATAAAGGAGGGTTGACTTAGTCCATGGATAACAAATTGACTCTTTTTTTATTCAAAATAATTAAATTTTCTTTTCCATACAAATAGTCCAAATGGGGTTTTGACTTACTAATATTTTTTTGACTCATGAAAATTTTTGTTTTGACTCAAATAACCCTATAAGCATGAAGAACATGCTTTAACTACAAATAGAAATATTAATAATGATCATAATAAATGAATGTACTAATTTTTCCCCATGGGAAAATTTGGGCAGATCAACCCCGAAGAGGATCTTTTAAAGCTTGTCAGCCAGACTAGCAGGGCCTAACCCCAAGGGCGTCGAGTAAAATTGACCCTGTGACCTCCCGATTGGCGAGGTACTTAACAACAGGACTCGCCGAGTTGAGCTAATGCTTGGGAATTTAAATGAATATACTAATTATATCAACAAAACATTTGAATTTCAATACAAAGACCGACACTAGTTACATTTTCAACAAGTGGCATTATGCTTCCCTTTTCTTTTTCTATCACTTTATCTTTTAGGACAATTACTTCTATAATGACCATATTTGTGATATTGATAACATTAAAATTTCGATGTGTCTCTCTTTCCTTGAGGAGTAGGCCTTCTACCTTCAGGCCTTCTTCTTCCATTTCTGCTTTGGAAACCAAACTTCTTTCTTCCTCCACCTCTCTTTAAACATGTTGCATATGCTTGAGAGTCGCCTTCATTTGGTATTTTAATCTTTCCTTTCCACATCTTGATTATTCTTGAGTGCAATTATTCCATAGTTCTTCAAACTTTGGAACTTCCTTTTTAAGCACATACACCTACTGCAAATGCATCCCATGAATTTGGTAAACCATTAAGCGTTGTAGTTACAAATTCCTATTAAGGAAGAACTTCTTCAATTGCTTGAAGTTGATCTCTTAGTTGAAATATTCTCATGAAGTATGAAGCTACAGTGTCATTCCTTATCATATTGACATCACGAAGTTCATTCTTCAAACTCATTGCTTGATCCATATTGTTGATAGTGAACAAGGTGGTTAGGGCATCATACATCTGCTTTAAAGATTGATGACATGAAACACAATGAATCAAGTGATCTTTGATAAAGTTCAAAATGATGCTCATGGTTGTGACATCATCCTTTCAAACTTGGCTTTCTCTTCTTATTTTTCTAGTTCAATAATCTTGCCTTTCACAATACCCAAGAGACCTTCTTTTGCAAGAAGAAGACCAATCCTTGTTTTCCAAGCCCTTTGTTTCTCCTTCCAATTTGTTCTTAAAATTCATAGAGGTACCCATGATCACAAATAAGCAAGCATATTATAGATGTAGGTCCTTTTCAAGAGCAATCTCTTATCAAAGCTTCTTCAAGAATGATCTCAATGTCCTTTTTCATCACGAAAGCTCTAAAACCATGTTATTTTTTCAAGTGCATTAGATAGAAGCACTGATTTCTAAAACTTCTAATAATTACTTCTAATGATGCACTGATTTATAAAACTTCTAATAATTACTTCTAATGATGCACTAATTTCTAAAACTTCTAATAATTACTTCTAATGATATAGTTCTTATTTTAGTAATTCCAATTTATCATTAAGCAATTACACTTAAGAAATTTAACCATAAACCATGAGGATAATAGAGATCACATTGCACAAAAGAGAACACAAGATTTACCCTAGGAAAACCCACTTAGTGGAAAAACCCAACAATCTTTTTCTTAGAGAAATTCTTCAGTTCAACAAGAGATACATCTAGTGCTGCTAGTCAACTATGCCAACAAGCTAATGGTCAAACTTGGTCTCCAGTCCTCAAGTCAAGCCTCCCAATTTGGTATGCAACTTTGCCTTATCTCATATGCCCCAGGCCGAAGTTCAACCACCAAAATATGCCCAAAAACTCAAAAATTTGGCCTCCTAGTATGCCTAGAAATTTGACTTGCCCAAAAATGCACATGCGAGCTAGAGAAAGAGATGCAAGTTAGAGAGAAAAATAGATAATGATGATATTCATCCTTCTTGATCTTCGCTTGGATGCCCATAACTTGTCTTTCTTATGTGTTTTCAAATGGGGCTCCTGTGGAGGAGGTTCAATGCCCTTATATAGATGTTATGCCTTCACGAATGGTTGTCTCTTCACTAGGGCTGACTTGACTTGAGGGAGGGCCAACTTGACTATATTAGAGCCAAAAATTCAAATTTCAAATTTCAAAATTTTATTTTTCAACTTTGACATGAAAAGCATGTCTTATAATAATTCTTTCAATGGCTTAATAATAAAAAATGACATGAAGAACATGTATTACAAATTCTTTATACAATACAAGGCCAAAAATATAAATTATGAACATAGACCATAACTACAAAATTCAACATCTGACTCGGTGCTCCCTTTGTCATAGATGCAAATCTT
The DNA here is from genome assembly GCA_031772625.1 of Pinus tabuliformis. Taxonomy (NCBI): domain Eukaryota; kingdom Viridiplantae; phylum Streptophyta; class Pinopsida; order Pinales; family Pinaceae; genus Pinus; species Pinus tabuliformis. The sequence goes on from CM062807.1 coordinate 740,827,424, forward strand.
CTTACCACTGCTGCTCCTTATGTTATTGAAGCATACCCTGATGTTTAGCATGGTCCCCTCATAGGAGGTGTTGTCACCTACTGCAAAATGTGTTTTTAGCTACCCAAAGTGTGCAAAAGAGCATAGAGGTTTGAAACCATCTTCCAAACCACAAAAGCACTCAAAGATAAATCAGACCCTCTCCATTTGTAAGTTCCATGAACAAGTTTTCCAACGATATGTGGAAGTCCGAAAATGGACTTCTGGATCAGAAGATATGGCTTGTTGAAGTTGGGGGTTTTGCTACCTTTGAAAAGAAGAAAGAAGAGCATATCAGAGGTCTCGACACATCGATAATTGCAATATAGGAGGTCCGGGAGATGTCGCAAATCGCAAATCAGAAGTCTCGACACATCAACGATCATAATATTGGAGGTCATGCCATATCGACACATCAAATATTAGAGCTCTGATATATCGGAGGTCCCGCATGTCAGAGGTCCAAGAGATCTGTGCATCACAATCGACGATCTAACAGGTGGCAACCTTCTAAAGTTACAATATTGCATAAAGTTCTGATATTGTGCCTTCAGTGTTAAAGCATTAGGGAGGGCCTAATGCAAATTAACAAAGGATTTTAACAAAAAACCAAGGGCAAACGAGCCTTTTCTCTCTCCTCTAGAGGGCCACGTGGCAGAATATTATTAGTCCTGATAAAGCCACGTGGCGTCTGACGTCATCATGATGTGGAAGTACGGAGGACACGTGGCATGCTGATTCAACATTTTCAGGGGTCATAAGAGGCCTAAACAGGGTGACATGAGTCACCACTCACAAGGCGACATGATGACGTCATCTCGTAGATCGATGATCGAAGAATGAGGAAAATCGTTGTATCAAGTTTAAACTTCTGATTTAAAAACTTTGATTGAAGGGCTCCGATACAGGGGCTGGCTACAGAAGAATCTCCCACTTGGCCTCCTTCATCACCATGAAGACCTTGCCTAATAAGGCCTTGATGTAAACCTTGGTCTTCCTTATAGTATACCTTCCCAAAAATTTAAAAATTTAAAAAGTGGTTCATTGAGAACAATAATAAAGAATGAATTAATTTATTATTTCAACTTTAAATTCATTTTCCAACAAAAACTCTATAAACTAATAATTAACAGAGATATAATAGTTTATAAACATGGATAAGATCGAGTGGAGATCCACTTTTTGACGAAGGGGCTAAGGAAGGCGATGGCGAAAGTGGTGATTAGGGTTTGCAGCATGGCCTCTCTGGTTTGTGCCGGCTCGGCCACTCAAAGGTCTGGCTGCCTTCGGCTCTTAAACCAGATCGGAGACTAGAATCTACACGATTGCATGCTCCTGCACAGGGATATCCATGGAAGAGATGACGTCGCCGTCTGGGCGGCTACACTACCTGAAAAAAAAATGCATCAGAGGGTATTGGAGCCGTCGCCTTCACAGCTGCTCGCTACGCTACAAAGACTCACCTTGGAGGTTCTACAGATCTCACCTCAGCAGAAAGCCATCAGCGGATCTGCCTCTCGAACCTGCCAAATCGGCTTGCAGAGACGCCAACGCTGGCCATTCTCATCGACTGGGTAGCAGACTTGGATCTGCAGGCTGCAAGCCCATGCATGCCCATGCACAAGGCTCCCCTTGGCACAGATGATGTCGTCGTCTGCATGGCTGTTTTCCTGGCTAATGTTCCAGACGGTCCTAATGCCGCCGCTTTTAGAGTTGCTCACAATGTAAATAGGAGCAGCCCTGAAGTTCCCTCAGATCTCTTCTCTGTCGTACGTATGCAGCGGATCAGCTTCCCGAACCCGCTTGATAGGCCTGTAAAGGCACCAAGGAAGGCAATACACATCGACTGCATATGTGCCCCTCGTCCAGCTCTGGTCAATGCTCAAAGACTGGCGAATCTGGACATGGATCTGTCTGTTGTTTGTTGGAAGCAGTTTCCTTTCTTGAACCAGCCAGATCTGCCTGAAGAAACACATGCATTTCAGATCCAAGTCAAACTCTCGGGCAAGACGATGATGCAATGGGTACGCGCAACAGATCTCGTGCAGGATCTTTTGCAAAAACTCGAACGCCGGCTGGGGATCCCCTCCTCTTACCTCAGATTGATATATAAGGGTAAGCAACTTATGAATCCCCTTCCTCTCTCCTTTTACAGCATACATAAGGATGCTTTTATTGTGGCTACTTTTCGTTTAAGAGGTGGTTCCTTTGGGCAAACCTCCTCTGCCCCTTCTTTCTCTTATAAAGATGCAGTCCGCAAAGACGCTGCCCACCCACAGTCCTCTTCGAAAGTAGCCCAACCAATGGTGGCTCCAAAGCCATTTTTGGTAGACAAATCAGAGGAAATTCCCTCCATCAATTCCTCTCATCCTGAGATTGACGATCGCTACCATATATTTGCAGAATCTGCACTCATATGCAGATTTAATGGGCTCTAGCCTCGCACATCAAATCTATACCAATGGATCCATACCAATTAGACTAAAAAAAGCAAGATCTACTTATGTTCAAAAGGATTCTTCATTGTGGTCTTTGACTTAAATGAAGATTACCAGAATGCCTTAATGGGAGGCCCTTTGTTCTGGGGTTCGGCTGAGCTTTTTCTCACCCCTTGGTTTCCAGACTTCGACCTTTCTACAACTATCATCGCCAAGCTTCCCATTTGGGTCAGGCTCCCGAATCTTCTGGCACATCTATGGCATATCTCTGTCTTCTTAGCCATTGGAGACACTTTAGGATGCTACCTGGTTACAATTCTTCAAGAAAGGAAAATGGACTCTACACCTACGGCAGATTGTGTGCAGAAATAGATATCAGCAAAGGACTGCTGGATCAGATCAATCTCAAGATTGGAGATTTCCATTGGACACAAACCTTGGATTACGAGAATACAGCCTTCCGTTGCCGCCATTGTCATCAAACGGGGCACCTCCAGAGTACATGTACCCAGTTCCTCGACAAAAAGAAGAATCTGAAACGCAAACCCAAATCCAAGAGTTGGAATCCCTGTGTGCCACCCCCTCCTATGGACAATACAAATTCCTCTAGTTCGGATGAGGAGGAAATTGAAGCAGATGGGCAGAATGTTGAGATTCCGCTGGACGCTCCCTCAGTCGGTCCGACAGTCCCCTCTGCCCCTCAGATCTCTCAGAAACGTTCTCATATATCTTCATCCTCGGACTCTGATAAGATATTCCGCCGCCAGAGTTGAATAGCCTACAACTTGTTATGGCTCAGCCAAACTCCACTGGATGGGTCAAAGTAAGCTAGAAAAAAGGAAAAAAATGTCGTGTGGCAGTAACTGACCTCTCGGGGTAGATATCTTTTCTTAGTACTAGCTTTTTGCATTCCCGTGTTTTCTATGGCCCTCTCCTTGATTATCTCTAAGGAGCGAGGTAGATAGCCTATCACCTACGACTCCCATGCTTTTCTGCTTCGCTTGCATGCAAGCTTGATTGTACTATACATTTCTTTTCTTAATAGAATTAGTCTTACTCAATAATATCAAATCAATATTTAGTTTTAATCATTCAACAAAAATTAAAAACATAGTTGTCAAAATAATTTAAATATTATAAGAAATCTAAAAATGAAAATCATTAACTAATTAATAATCTGAATCATTAGGCTCCTTTCATTCACTTCCCAACCCTCTCCTCTATTTATTGATCCCATGAGGTTCTGACTTATTCACTCATCTAATCCTGATGATGAACCACAATGGTTGGTTCTAAACGTGGATTCCAAGAAAGCATGAATGCAATGGCTCCAAAAATATCACTAGACAAAATTCTTTTATCATAAAGGATTTTGGGGTTTGACTAATCCCTTTCTTTTTCCATGAGAAATACCTTCATAATGTCCCTAGATTAAAAGTTCAAGACGGTTGGGAGTTTGACAAATATTTTGAAATTTAAATTTAATTTGATATATGAAGAAGTAATTTTCATTTTCAACCCTTTTGCAATTATAATTTTTCTTTTTCTTTTTTTCATAAAGGGTTTTGGAGTTTGACCAATGCCTTTTGCCCAATTCTGTTATAAAACTCATGAGAATTCATTTAACATAAACATGTTTTAGTAATTTTCACTTTCAACCCTCTTACTATTACAAGCATAACAAACTATTTTATCATAAATGGTTTTGGGGTTTGACTAATGACTTTTACCCAATTTTATTAGTAATCAAATGGTGGAGAGAATAACAACATTCCTCTCAACTATCCAAGATCCCAAGTGGATAGGACAACAACAATCCTCGCAACCATCCAAGATAAACCCAATTAACTCCCAAAAATTTGTTCTTATTTTAACAATATTAATTTTACTTTTTACATGGATAACGATGATTGTCCAGATATGAGCTAATCACCTTATGATAATATTTTAATTTCCTCTTTTTTTCTTCCAACTTTTTGTAACATTATAATTTTTCCTTAAACATTTATTAATAAAAAATTATTTAAATTATTTATATATTATAATTGCGAAGGCTTCTTATTTCAACTTAAAGTGGATAAGGATCCGTTGACTTTTTTATTCTTATCTTTTTAATTGAAGGCGTAGATTGATTCTCAATGGAATATGCTCAACACATGCTTAGTCTTAATGTTAGTCTTAAAGAGTTTGTTAGGTTGCATTGACTTTTAATAAATTAAAAAAAAATTAGATGATTAGGGATTTGAGATCATTCCAATTCTAATAAGTTCTCCCATGATAAGTTTCTCATTATTATTTATAACATTCATTTATAATTCCATTTTTTTTCTTAAGTTAAAGTTAACCCATAACCTTTTTATACATGGTTTTTTTTTTACAAAAACGGATAATAGATATATTAGATACTTGGCCTTAATGCCAAAAAGCGGATTACAAAAGGAGAGCCTAATTCCACGAGTACCGCACAACCTTGCAAGGCCGTGTTATTTATGCTTAGCTCATATCACTTTTTAGTTGCTACTATGTGGTCAATTTCAGAGATTTCCCAAGTTTGTGGATACATACATATTGATTTAACAATAGGCAGTGAAACATAACAACTCTCTAAATTAAGGAATTGTTTCCCATGTTTCCTGTTCACCTCTGAGCAAAGCTCTAGCCGTAAGAAAGGCTGCTTTGTTGGCTTCAATGTCCACCTCCTTGTTTTTAGCTCTCAACACGTGATAGAAGTTCAATTTTTGAAATGAGTCTCTGAGATCTGTTATTCTGAAAAATCAGCCTTGCAAGCCTTAGGTCCGTTGGCTTAGCATGTGTCACCATAGTGTTAATGATAACCTGAGAATCCCCAATTACATTAGTCTCACTGATGTTCAACACTTTCAAAAGCTTGAGCCCTTGGAAAAGAGCCAAAGCCTTAGCTTGAATGCTAGAAGCAATGCCCAAACCCCAGGCGAAACTGTGGATCCTTATGCCATTTGGATTCAAAATGACACCTCCAGTGCCAGCTCTTCCAGGATTGCCCTTTGCAGCCACATCCAAAAATAGAGAGTGTCTCGATTGATTTGTAATACATCCTTGAAACTCTTTTACTGTAACTCTTATTTGCCAATCTTTGGGAAGGGGGATACTATTTGGAATTTTTTGGAACTGAAGATCAAGAGATGAGCCCCAATTTAAATCTTGTTGGCTTAGGCTTAAATCGTCTTTATACTCTCTCAGGCACTCTTTTAACTGGCATTTAATCTTAACTACCACGAGCTTGGCATCCTGTTCGTGGTTTCTAAAGATCCTTTTATTTCGATCAAGCCAAACCTACCAACAGATAATTTTAGGGAGAGTAGACCAAGCAGCTCTGATAGTTTTATTTTTTGGAGGGGGACCAGGATACCTTTGCAGCCATTTAGCAAAAAGATCAGGAATGGAGGAAGGCAAAGCGAAGCTGGAACTCAAAGATCCCAGCAGCTCGGTCCAAATATGCATTGTGAAAGTGCATTCAAGCATCAGGTGAGTTATGCTTTCCTGGTTTTCCTTACAAAGGCTGCACCTTGAAGGGCCGTGGAAACCTCGCTTCTGAAGATTATCATCAGTCAAAATTTTGGAGTGGCATAGCAGCTAGTTGAAGAAGTCGATTTTTGGCAAGGAGGGATTATGCCATATCCCTTTCCATGGTTCTGGGTTCATGGCCACATGAGGGTGCTCACACAGCTTGGCGTAACCATGAGCTACTATGTATCCACCAGCCTGCGCACCCCATCCTCTTGAGTCACAATTTCGTGCCAGCGTTGGAGCCAAGCCGTGGAGCTTGGATAATAGGATCTCGCGCTCCATAAAAAAATTATGGGGGCGTTTGAAGATTCCAGCCAGCCTAACGTGAATCTTTCCAGACGAAAATGTCCCACAGGGAACGCATTCCAGTCTCGTTCATCCATCTGCGCAGCGCTTGGAGTGAGCTACAGTCTCCCAGCGGCTCATTATTCATTATCCTGTCTGTCTAGAGGTTGATCCTTTTTCCATTACCGGGAATCCAGTAGGCATGAGCATTGATGAGACGGAAAGTTTTGATAAAGAGCTTCAGAAAGGGCGTATTTGGCTGCGTCTGAGGGTGATCTTTGAAATATTTTTTCCAAAGAGCTAATTGCACCCAGCCAGGGTTATGAGTAATAATTCTCTAGATTAATTTAGCTCCCATTGCAATATTATGGATGCCAAGATTTTTGAAATTTAAGCCTCCTTCCAATAGAGGTTTGGAGATGGATTCCCAGTTGACTAGCATAATCTTTTTCTCATTCTGCTTACCCCCCTTCCAAATTTTTTTTCGAGTGATCTCCTCCATTTTTCTGAGAATGCTAGTGGGAGCAAGAAGGACAGAAAACTAAAATAAGGGAAGGCTGTTAAGAACAGATTTTATGAGAACAGACTTACCAGCAATGTTAAGCCAGGAAAAGCCCCAGGCAAGCAATTTGATCTTGAATTTCTCCAATTGGGGGAGCCAATCTCTGCTGTAGGCTCTTTTGAGAAAAACAGGGAGGCCCAAGTACTTGAAGGAAGTCCAATTTGAGGAAGCTATGAAGCCAAAGGTTCTGGAAATGGAGTTGAGCAAGCTGGGAGTGGTGTTCCAGCAATAGATATGACATTTGCCATAGTTTAGGCTGCTTCCCGAGACCATACAAGACTCATACAAAACTCATTTAAATCTAGAGGCCATGAGCATAGAAGTAGCTCCCAATAACAAGGTGTCATCTGCAAAGAGAGCATGATTTATGTTTTTAATGCCTCTTGCTATGCAGAGTCCAATGATTTCCTGATCCATCATTTTTTTGTCTAAATAAAAACTGAGGACTGAGGCTTGAAGAAAAAATAGAAGTGGAGAGAGAGGGCACCCTTGCCTAAGCCCTCTCGTGGCTTTGAAAAAATCAGCAGCTCTGCCATTTACTAACGGGGCAATCCAAGGCTCCGAAATGCAAGCCCGAATCCAGTTTATAAATTTCTCACCAAATCCAAGCTTATGTAAGACTTTTAGCAGAAAACTATGCCTAACTCGCTTAAATGCATTTGCTAAATCAAGTTTGACAACCATACCTTTTTCATTGCGGCTCAGACTTGAGTGGATTGCCTCTTGGACCAAAATGAAATTGTCCACAATTTGTCTACCTTGATTGAAGCCTCCTTGGCTTTCCGGAATGATTTTGGGGAGGATGAGCTTCAATCTATTAGCGATAAATTTGGTAATCAATTTGTAACCAATATTACAAAGCGAAATTGGACGAAACCTGTTAAAGGAGTTGGCTCCTTTCTCTCTGGGGATGAGAGCAAGAAAAGCGGAGTTCGTGCTGCCTTTGATTTTCTGGCAAACTTGGGACTTTAGAACTATTTTGTAAAGATCTTTTTCCACAATCGACCAACAAATTTGGAGGAATCTGGCTGAGAATCCATCCAGCCTAGGGGCTTTGTCTAGGTCCATGGCAAACAGGGCATCCTTGACTTCATTCTTGGTGACTTTAGCTTCGAGGAGATGGTTCATTTCAGCAGTAATAAAGGAGGGGACCACATCCATCATGTCAGAGTTTTGGTCCAAATTTATATCTTCACTATACAGACTTTTAAAATGAAAAGAGGCTGCTTTTTTGATGTTTGTATTATCCTTGTGGATGGTAGTGCCATCTTTGATTTCGGAGATGGAGTTGGTACCTTTCCTTGCCTAAGCTTGTTTGTGAAAGAAGGAAGAGTTCTTGTCCCCTGCTTTAAGCCAGAGGCTACGTGACTTAAGCCTCCAGTATTCTTCCTCAGCTAGACAAGCCTTGTGATAGTTTTGCTGGAGCTGGGCTTCTTTATCTAGAATCTCTTTTGTTATGTCAGCTTTTTCAGCCTGGAGATGGTGAATTTCCAGTGTGCGTTGAATTTTTTTCCTTTCGTTGGCTGGATTGGGCAGAGATTTGGCCTAGCTTTTCAAAGCCCTTTTCACTCTTCTGAGCTTCTCCTCCCAGACGAAAAAGGGGGAGCCTTTGACCTACTGCAACCAGATGCCCTTAACTAATTGCACGAAGTTCCATTCCTTAGCCCAGAGCGGGTTAAATATGAAGGGAATAGGATCGAGATCAAGCTGAGACACGAGTTCCAGCTTGATGGGTTTATGATCAGAAGTGCTGCATGGGAGAATGTGGACTCTAGCCTCTAATCCAAGCAGAAGAAAAGAGCTTTGAAGAAAGAATCTATCCAACCTGGCAGCGATGTGACTGGGTCCAATTCTTTTATTAGTCCAAGTGTACTTGCCAGAAATTGGCTTAATGTCCAGCAGATCCCAGTCCTGCATAAGGTCCTCTGCCCATTCCCTTGCCGGATCGCGAACAATGCTGCCTCCTCTCTTGTCAGCTGACAGGAGAGTGAGATTAAGATCTCTGGCAATGATGGTATTCTCAAGATTAATGAGGTCTGCTTGGTTTCTTATGGATTCCCAGTAGGCCTTTTTTTCCCCAACGTTCATAGGGACATACACATTGAAGAGACTAAAAATCTCTTTTGAGTCTAAGTGCTGCAATTTTAAGAACAACCAGTGAGTATTGAGGGTCTCAGAAATGACTGAGAATTTGCTTGTGTTCCAGAGAGTGCCCAACCCACCGGAAGCCCCTCGGGCTGAGATTGCTTTCGCCTCACATTTATTCCAGAGTTTCTTACTTACCTGAAGGAAGACGGAGTCCTCCAGTTTGGTCTCCTGGATGAGGAGTATGTCAGGAGCTTCTGTCCTTATTAAACTTTTGATGGCTTCTTCTTTGATTCTGCTCCCCATACCTCTACAGTTCCAGGAGACAATCTTCATCATTTGTATTTCTGGTTGGCTCCTTTGGAGCCTTGGGGCTGGTTTCTCGCTATCTTTGGTTTTGACGCTAATAGCTTTTCGAGAGTTGGCTGGCTGCCTTGGAGCTTATCTTTGAAAGTTTCCTACTCTCTTTTTTCCCGAATTTGTTTTGCGGCCTCTTGTGGATCTCCTTATCGAAGCTTGGGATTCTCCTATTTCGCCTTCTTCCTCCGAGCCGTCAGATTCTTGCTCAACTTCCTCGACTTCTACAGTGTTTCCTTTGGAGCTCTCGGCAAGGCTTGCCCCCTTGGGAGAAGAGGGGGTACCTTTTGCGAGGGGGGATGATTTTTGGATATCTGCTTCCTGTGTTTCCTCTATTTGTGAGCTTAGAGGGGCGAATTTATTTTCTTGCTCCATTTTGGAAGGGGGTTGCTGAGGAGGGGCCTGCTGGGGGCCTCTTCCGTTTGGACCGACATTCTTTTGGGTTTTCTTGGCTTGCTTGACCTGGTTCCAACCTTCTTCTTTACCCTTATCTGATTCAACATTAGATGGGCATCCTCTGGCGAAGTGACTGTAGACATGGCATTTTCGGCATTTGAAGGGCAACTGCTCATAATCTAGCTTCTGCAAATGGGTCCAGCTTCCTACTTTGATTTTGATGGCTTTCGGAAGTCCCACCTCTAGATCTACGTCTACGCAGATTCGGGCACAATCATATTGATCTTTGTTGTTTGCCCTATCTATGAATTTCCTGAGGGCATTGTCGATGTGTTTCAGCGAGTCCAAGTTCCAGCAATGCACTGGAAGGTTTGGAAGCCTGACCCACACTGGGACAGCCGTGGGAATGTTGACTACATGGTCGAAATCCAACATCCATTTGTTGAGATAAAGACCCTGGGGGCCCATGAAATAGGGGCCATTCTGGAAGATTAGATCCTTGTCATCCTTAGAGGTGAATTCGAAGAGGAAAAACCCTCGTCCTAAGAAATAAGAAGTGATGCTATTCTTGATCAATGGAGCCCAGTTCTTGTTGACCTAGTTCTCAATGGATTTAGGAGAAGGCCATAGTCCGGTGAACTGGTCAACGAGCTAAGAAGCTCAGGAACAAACGCAGCAAGACAGAGGGCCCAGGGCCACGGGGCCACAGGGTAGGGGCTAAGGGTGCAGAAAGGCGTCGAAGCACAGGCAAAAGACTAGGTCTTCATGGGCGCACCATTGCTCCATGTCGCCGTGCTCCGTCCACTGCAAAATCTCCTTTTATACATGGTTAATCATTGTTAATTAGGTAAATGTGTGCATTAGTAAGACATTTTTCCTATTGCAATGATTTTTTTGGTTATATTTATGAGGCTTTCAACTATATCAACAACATTAATATTTTTAATGTGGTTGTACTAGTAAATTAATGCCAATTGGGATCAACTTGGGTGGTTAGGAGGAATGAGTGGTTTGGATGAATGAATGAGACCTTTCTACTAAGATTCAACTCTCACAAATGTCAATGGTTTTTTTGGTTGTGTTGCAATGATTTTTCTTTTGTTGGTTTGTTTATATTTATGAGGTTTTCGGCTATATCAACAACATTAATATTTTTAATGTGGTTGTACTAGTAAATTAATGTCAATTGGGATTAACTTGGGTAGTTTTGAGGAATAAGTGGTTTGAACGAATGAATGAGATCCTTCCACTAAAATTCAATTCCCACAAATATCATGACTAACTTTGATGTAATAGACAAAATATTTAAGCTTAATTTAAATAATATGATTTACGCTGGAGAAGAATTTTCTCTCCTAAAAAATGGTTTTTCGAGCAATGATTTTGACAAAACCCATAAACTTTAAGAAATCCTTTTTACCCGCGGTGATTCAAAATATTAGATGTTCCATGAATTCTTAAAAATTTTGAATCCATTTTCACTGTTTAAAAAACAATTCAAATGCTCTTAGTTTTAGAATTTTGGGAAAAAAATTGACGGATTCCTGCAAGAAAATCACCGTCCCAGTGAAATCACAGACAAGTCCAAATATTTATATTCCTCGTATCAAATATACATTACTGTTTTAATTATAAATATTATTTATGAATATATACAAATAAATTTAAATTTTTTTATGTATTTGAGGTCATAAAAACTTCCGTCAATCTTTTTTTATTCAATCCCACAACCCACCCACCAAACTTTCTAAAAGAAAAGAATCCCTCTTACAACATTATCTTGACGCCTGCGTGCGCTTTCTGTAATCTAGTTGTCGTGAGTATCGAGGGCAATATTATTGGAACGTGTTTCGAGAGGCTACGGAATGCATGAGAATCAACCAGTTATTTAAAATTAAAAGAATATCCCTGCGGATTACTATCAAATCAGGATAGAGTCGCATCCGCAGTGTGCACATCGAAAACCGGTTCAGGGTGGTAGAGGCTCTGGATACAGTTGTCCACCTTGTTTATATTAAGTGCAATTTTTCTGTTAAAGGTCAATCAAAGTTATCGAACCAAACTGTACCGCATTGAAGAGGCGATACAGAATGCATCGATTGTTTGCTTGCCAGGCTTTGGCCAGCGTAGTGACGAGGTCCAGCAATCCCATTCGAATTAGTCGATCCAGATTTTCAACCTCTTTGCTCACCGACGAAACCCAAAAGCAGGTTTGTCGCATTCCCATTTTTTTTGTCAAGTTTTTCCTTCTCAAAAATGGTTTCTGCATATACTTCTATATCTGTCAAACTTAATTTTATTCCGCCCATCTGGAAATTTTTTAATCTTCCGTCTTTTCAATTGCCGAGTATAGATATAATTCGAGGCCAGGATTGGTTTTCTAAGCACATGGGCACTTTGTATCTCCAACGGCGCTAGGGTTGTGTAACATTTTAAATTGCCCATGGGTCATTTCCAGTTGGGTTTGAGTTATCGGGATGGATTCCTTATCCTTTCTTTCAATTATAGTAACCAAAGAGGGTTGTTTTGCTTTCAGTCAATGACCGCTTAACCCGACCGAACTTCGAAGTTAGGTTTGCATATATATATATAGAGAGAGAAGCCTCGTTATAACTTGAAACTGGAAGGTTCCAAGGAAATCGGAAATCCTTTGTTAGCACTCGAAACTGGAAGGTTCCAAGGAAATTGGAAGCAATACATTTTTATCACGTACTATTTCCATGTACTTTTGGGTTAGTGTTTGCTAACCACAGGGGGGATCCTTATGTGATTTTAGGAGTCAACTAACAATAAAAAACGATCAGTAACACTTAATTAAAATAAAAAGCCTCATGTTTTGAATGATTCTATTAATAAATATGAAAAAACAACGAGTAGGAAATGACCTAATAAGTGAAAAACCACATGGAAATGATGCAGAATTATATCTAAGCTTTGGGTATGCAATCCATACTCGATGCTAATCATTTCCAAACTCTGGAAGATCTGTGACTATTTCCCTCATAATAAGCAATGCTCTATGAAGCATGTGCCCCATTCTCTCGCGCCATAATTCTCACAAGTTGTTACTGTTATTAACTAGGGCTTGAAGAGGTTCACTATGCAACCTGTAAAGATTACCTTCTTTACCTCCCATTATTTGTATTGTATCTGGGCTTAGATTCCTTTGGTCTGATGAGGACCTACTTGTTTTTGAACTCAACTGCAAAGTCCTTATCCTCCATAATCGAAACTGAAAGCAAATTCTTTCTGAGATCTGGAACAAACAAGACATCATCAATATCTAAAGAGTTAATTAACTTGAGCTGGAAGTGAATAGTACCAACTCTTGTTATTGGGTACTTGGCATCATCACCAAGCTCAACCTATGCTCTTGAGTCTCGTTTCTTTCGATTAGAAAATAACTTCTGGGCTAATATTATATGATGAGATGCCCCACTATCCACATACCATGGATTCCTAGGAATTATGTTGGTAGAAAGGCAAGATACCATTGAGAAATCCTTCTTGAACTTGGCAGCAAATTCACTCATTAGAGTTTCTGCAGAGATTGCTACTAGCTTCTGTTGGTGCTTCCCTTTCTCATTATTCTTATTTGAACACTGTGATGCATAGTGATTTTGCTTATTACATGAAGCACCAATTTTACTCAAGTCCTTTCTTGGATGTGAGGCTGATTCCTCACTCTTTCCTTTACCCTTGCTGGGTCCTTTACCTCTGCCCCTATTTGTTTGATCAATAGGGCTACTTTCTCATCACCACCCTTTTTTCTAGCTTTTGACTTCATCCGAGTCCCCCCCTGCATACAGTCATTCCACAGCCTTTCAAAGTTAGAAAGGTTCTCACAAGCACATATAGCTTTGACAAATGGTTTCCATGAAGTTGGGAATCCATTAAGTGCCAGGTTCACTAGCTCTGTGTCTGCAATCATCTCTCCAATTGCTGCAAGTTGATCACAAATCTGTGTGACCTTCATAAGGTATCTGGTGACTGAATCTGATTTGGTAATTTCCATGGATTGCAGTTTGTTCTGCAATTCTTCTTCTTGTTTATGTTCTCACTCTGGTAGAGGCTTACCAGGGCATTGAACACTTCCTTTGTCATTTTCTTCTCGAATATATGAAGGATCAAATGATTCTTTATGGCATCCAGGATCATTGGCTTGGCCCTTACTTCCTTCTTCTAATGAGCTGCCGACTGTTGAAGATTTGTAGGTGAAGGGACAACATCCTTGACAATATCCCAGGGATCATTCTTGTCCAATAAGAGTGTAACCCTCACTTTCTATCACAGGAAATTTGAGGCGTCATCCAGTTTGTCCTCGAATCTGAAGCTAGCTGAGGCCATCTCTACAATCTAATGCACTAACACCCAGATCTGAAAATCAATTCTTTAAAGAAATATTGAAACCCTCTAATTGATGGTCCTTTTTGGTATATGTTTTATTGCTGTCAATCCCTCAGGATCTAAATTAGAGAAATTGCTTTGGTAGCATGTAAATTTTTCAATCTTGGGTTAATGTTATCCTAATGTTCTCTATTAAATAACTCAAAATACAATTTATCAATCTTGGGTTATTATCCTAATGTTCTCTATTAAATAACTTAAAATATGGTTTTATCTAATAGCAAAAATTAAATTTCTGAACATTGCATCAATTACACATTAGCTGAAAAATGAACAGTGGAATAAATAAAACACATACACAGGGATTTCTCCTTCAAATAAGCTTTTCATTCCTTTGATTCGATCTTACAAGGTGAACTCTATAGCCTGCTTTAAAACAACATCCAAGCGGTCATTAATATCACCTCAAACACTAATATATGATTTATGAACCACTTTCTGCATGTTCACACTTAACATATTTAAGATGTTCTTGCTTGAGCTACGTTTCTCAGCATAAACTAATAAATAGTAAAGTAAGGTGCAGAAAAAAACAAGTATAACATGCGGTAATGGCTGTTTTTATGCAGTCTAAACTAATTTTAAATGTTGTTTTTTGATGTATTGGGAGAGATGTAGAGCTTTTCTATATTTCTATGCTAAAAACAAATTACAAGAGGATTAATCCATAGCAAGATTAACCACATACCCATCATGCTTCTTGAATCTTGACAATAACTTTCTGCCTACAATAGAATGATGGAGGAGGAGAAATGGGAAAGAGTAGGACATTTAAGAATTCAACATAGCAAATATCTAGTTTACAACACATGGAAAAAAAAATAAAAACAAATAAGAATGGGATTTAAAACCTACTTCTTTAGCTCTCCAATGGTGGTTTTAATATAACTATGGCAGCCTTCAATCTCCCTTACAAGCTCTCACAAATGTCAACTTTCAATCCCCCTTCCAATCTCTCACAAAGGGTAAACTTCAATCTGCCTTCGAAGCTTTCACAAATCTGCTTTTTAACAACTAATAGGCAACCCACTCAAAATCTTAGCAAATATGAGTGAAATGAGAATTAGAATGGGATAAAATGGAGTGAGTGAGTGATTGAAACCCTCAAGGAACCCTATCCATGCCTTAAGCCATCTTTTGGAAACTTGCCTTGGTTCCCACAAGCAAAAAAGAAGAAGAAGAGAAGCTCAAATTCTCTTTACTGTTTGTGATGACTTAGGGAGTGTTTTGGGAGCCTTTAGCGCCTCGAGAGCATTTGGGGAGTGCTTAGGGAGTGACACTTGTTGAATGCTCCACACAAATGTATGGAGGGTTGTAAAAATGTTGGGAGCAGACTTCCAAAATGCGCTTCTAGGAGGGAGCATTCAAGAAGTGTGCTCCCAAGGGCACTTCTTGAATGCTCCCTCCAGAAATGCGACTCTAGAGCAAAGCAAGGGGGGCAGGGGTCACTATCCTGCATTGTAGCATAGAATGCCTATAGATGCACAATTTTCATTGTTGATATGATAGTTCACTTTTATATGGAGAATTAAGTACTATTAATCAATGAACCAATGCCTTTAATGGAGTAAAAAAAGTTAGAAATAAGAAGAAAGCAAATAGGGGTGAAGAACTTTTTGAATCCTACCACTCAATTTCTATTGAACCAAGATTGAAAGTAGATAAAAGTATAAGCAAATTTGAAGTACTACCCACGAAACACATGTAATAATTGCCAAAGCATACTCGATTTCTTTATTATCAAGGGTTGTAGGAAGCCTTGACAAGTTTGGACAACAAGGACTCCAAGAAAAAATACAACTCTGCTAGAGGAGATAAGTACGACCACAATCTAGCAAAGCAAACTCCACTATCCCAGCTACTCTATGCTAGCTCTCAACCTCACTCTCTTAAGAAAGAATAAGCAATATAGAAAAGGGAATAAAAGTCACAAGCTCTAGCGCTCAACAACTCAAAAGAATAACTAGTCCCATTCCTCCTCCATGCTTGTACGATGTACAAAGAGGGAAAGAATGAGAATAAAGGAGAAACAAAGATAGAAATTCCAAATACAGTACTTATCTTGTGATAAAATAGCAACTGCATGAATAAAAACCTCATCCAAAAGAGTGCCTTGAAAAATAGTAATTGCCATTTGTTGACCACAACACCTGTCCAAAAATTTTCCTCTCTAGGGCATACACTTTTTAAGACAACAATTTGACCTCATAAAAGTAGTTCAAGTGCGACATAGGAGTTGAACTCTCCAAGTATGTACTTCAGCATGCTAAAAATACACTATAAGGCTAGGGTGCAATAGCCTAAGAAGGGAAAATCCCTAATTTCAAGCCTAAAATCTAGGAGCAAGTGAGTCAACAAAGTATGGCGGCTGGGTTATTTTTGGAAAGAGAAAGCCCATAAAAATAGTAAGGATATCTCTAAGGAGTAAGGAGTATGTATTTTCATCTATGCTTAAAATCCTTATTAGGCATGGATTTAGTTTTCGATGGTTATTTGTCAGACGTTAATACATTTATCTTACCTTATCTAAAACTAGAGTGCCCATCTTTAGTCAACTTGGAATGAGGATATAAAATTCTTAAAGCAAAAGTCTCCATTTTCTTTATATCTCCCTTCCTATCCTTTTACTTGAATTTTTTATATTTTCATTGATTGTTTTAAGATGTTTGATAGTGGTTCTAACTAGTTTTGCTGACATCATGTTGGCAAAAAAATCGGCAACGGTCCTGTTAGCACTAGTTTCTACACTTTGTAAATTGATATAAACTTTAGAAAACAGCAGTATAAATCAGCGAACATATAGGGAAATCTACCCTAAGTGTCACTAGCAAATCTCCCTCTTTGTTTGGGTTAGTGCCTGCCAACCTCAAAGGGGTGTCCCTAGTCTTTGTTCTTGCTGTTCTAACTAGTGAATGTGCAATAAATCATAGGATAAAACAACAAGATAGTGGATGTTTGACCAGTAAGTTAGTGGCCAAAATAAGTGTGTAAAAAATTAAAAATTCGTAAATATAATGTGTGAAATGGTCCTTTGCAAATCAGCCTTCAGTATGAAAAAATAGAAGAAAGCATATTTAAGTGGCTAATTGCCCAAATAAATAGCTGAAATAACACTCAATATATTGCACAAAATACCATCGAATCAACCAAACTAGAGTAAGTGGATCAAAACTGAATTTTATTTCACAAGAGCCAAAAGGTTGTTTGCACCAAGATGACTATCACAAAACTTGAAGACAATGATATCCTGACACAAAATAATAAGAGTTAGAAGAGAGAGAGAAGAATGATGTCTTGGAAAATGCAAGGTGGCAGCTATTAATTCCAATTTTCCTTTACCTTAATATTTGCTTGTGAATGTCTTTTTCTGTTCTTTATTTAGATCTTTTTGTCAAACAAATATCAAGAACAAAAACAACAACAGTGGAGGACACAAAAATTAGGTTCTCAGCTAGGGAAAAACCCCTCCAAGGGGAAAACCCGGAAAACTCTCCTCTTCTTGTAGAATCAACTTCAAATGAGACAACAAAGACCCGATCAATGTACCAAGTCCTCCAAGTACCAAGTCAACCATTCCAATAAGTCCTTCCTTGATCTAGCACCAACCAGCTTCAAACTGCGACTTCGACCTCTCAGCTTCAACACTGCTACTTAGACCTACAACTTCGGCCTTGTAGCTATTGCAGAAACCCTAACTCAACCTTTCAAGAGGTCTTCCTTGATCAAGACAACTCCTTCCAAGGTCAACGAAGTCAAAACAGAATATCTTGCTCTCCTAGCTACTTGAAACTGCAACTCGACCTACTGCAACTCGAACCTGCAATTTTGGCCTTCTTGGAAGCTGCAAAAACCCTAATCCTTCGAACATGTGAGAGAGATAGAGCCCGAAAACAAGATCTTTGTCATTCCTTTTTGTTGAGAAATCAATGTTAGTAGAGTTAGGGTTAGATTTCTCTTTCTTGATAATCACTTGTGAATTATGTTGGCTTCTTTTACTTCTTTGTTATATTATCTTTCATTAAGCAATTACCAAATTATGTGTGTATGAAGATCACAAAAACACAAGACACAAGATGTAGGCACTCTGCCAGGGCAAAACCCCTATCTAGGGGAAAACCCAGTCAAAATCTCTTCCTTCAATAGTTTTCTTGAGACTCTTCAACCTAGACACAAACCTCCTCCAACCACCAAGTCAACCTCATCTTCCAACAATTTCGACCCAGAATTTCGACCTTGAAGCAACAACGCTTCGACCTAGCAGATGGCAGCAACAACTTTGACTAGACAAGAAAAACTTCGATCTTCCAAAGGAATCCAAACGAGAGAGATAGATAGCCCAAAATTTCGATTTTTTGTTTTCCTTCCTCTTTCTCCAACTTCGCACTTCTTTTAGCCTCCTTCTAGATATCGAACTTATGAGTGAGTGAGAGAGTGCTTCAAATGAATTCGATTTGCTTGTATATATAGGCTTGAGGTGAGGTCGAATTGCCTTGTTTGAGGCCGACTTGATCTCCTTGAGGCTGACTTGGTGTGGAGGTGTCAAATACCTAATTTGACTCAATAATAAATCTTTTTACATGATTCAAAAGCCCAAGAAGGGTCTCATAAAATGTACAATGACTTTATTGACTCAATATAAATCCTAGGAGTCCACAATGGGGACTTTGACTAATAAAAGATGACCCAAGCATGAAACCCATGCTTTAATAAGTCATTGTAATAATAATAAATTTTTTCTTTTTCATTCTTTTGACAAGTACATTACATAATGACTCAAATACATTTATGAAAACCGAACCTAGTTACATTTTTCAACACTTGCTCTTAACCAGGGTGGTATTCATAATAACATATACAAGTACAAGGAAGATCTCAAACCATATGAACTATGAAGAGTTTAGGCACCGCAATGCCATGGACTAGATTCTTGACTAGGGCAGTGTATCCAAGGTCCTCCAGCAGTTTAGGCACTCACGATTCCATTGATTAGATTCCTCACCGGGGTAATCTATGCGTGTGGGACTAAGATGGACTAAAGCTTTCAACCTCTCTAGGTACCATCAGGCTTACTAGCTAACCATCAACCTAGGGATCCAGGTGCGTATTCGAGGTCAGAGCTCCATGACCAACGCTACCCTCCCTACTTCGGGATCTAGACATCAACACATAGTGCCAACCAGATGTCCTCCCAGGAAATGTGTCTCACACACAAAGCCTCAACAAATCTCTTCCAAACTTTTATCATCATCAACAAGATCAACAATATCAACTAAACCAAGCATACTTCTAAGATATTCAAACTTCTTATTAGGAAAAGACTTTGTTAGTATATCAGCTACTTGATCGTTTGTCGGGACATCTTGTAGCTTCACAATCCCATCCTGCACCAAGTTCCTAATGTAGTGGAACTTATTGTTGATATGCTTCGTCCTAGCATGAAATACAGGATCTCCAGACATCTTGATGCAACTTTGATTATCACAGTTTATCATAGTAGGATCCAAAGGCTTCTCGAATAAATCCATCTGAAGCTTTCTCATCCATACAACCTCCTTTCCTACTTCACATGCAGGCACACACTCTGCTTCAACACTAATCAAAGCAACAAGATCTTGCTTTCTACTCATCCATGAGATCATGGCAGATCCCAAACTAAAGCATCCTCCTGTAGTGCTTCTTGCATCGGTCTCACTGCCACCCCAATAAGAATCTGTGAAGCCAATTAGCTTGACTTCCTTGCTATTGTACTTTAGGCAATGATGTATAGTGCCATGAAGATATCCCAATATTTGTTTGGCAACTATCCAATGATCATGGCGAGGCTCCAACTGAAACTGAAGAATGTTCACAACAAGGCATATATCCGGCCTAGTATTTACCAGATACATCAGATAACCCACCAACTGACAATAGGAGGTAGGATCTACGAGACTTGAGTTAGAACTCCTCAACTTCTTGATTTTGGTGATCATAGGAGTAGTCATGGGCTTGGAATCCATCATCCCAAATTTCTGCAACAACTTGATGATATACTTTCCTTGCCCTAAATATATCTCCCTAGGCTTTTGCCATACTTCCAGACCTAGGTAATAGTGCATCAGTCCCAGATCCTTCATCTCAAATTCGGTTGCCAACATCTTCTTGCATTCTTGTATCCTTCGCTCCACACCTGTAATGAATAGATCATCCACATATAGTAGAATAATGACTGGCTCATTATCCACAACCTTGATGTAGAGATTTGGATCAACAATACTTTTCATGAACCCAATTCTTAGAAGGTATGCATCCATTCTTGCATACCATGCCCTAGGAGCTTGCTTCAAACCATATAGGGCCTTCTTGAGTCTACAGACATGAGTGTCTTTGCTATTTACTTCAAAGCCTTCGGGTTGTTCAATGTATACTTCCTCATTGATGGTCCCATTTAGAAATGTTGTCTTTACATCCATTTGATGGATATTCCATCCCATTGTAGCAGCCAATGAAACCAAAGATCTAATGGTAGTATACCTTGCAGTGGGTGCAAAGGTTTCTTCATAATCTATGCCTTCCTTTTGAGAGAAACCCCTTGCAACAAATCTAGCTTTGTATTTGTCTATACTTCCATCAACAACGTGCTTGATCTTGTAGATCCATTTGGAGGTGACAACCAATTTGTCACTAGGTCTAGGAACAATTTCCCAAACCCCATTCTTCATGATGGATTGATATTCTTCCTGCATTGCTTTCTTCCATACTTCTTGATGAGCAACTTCTTCAAATGTAGATGGTTCAACTTCAATCAGTTTTGTCATATATGCAACATATCTAGAATATCTTTTCGGCCTTTTACTTTCTCTAAAGGTTCCTTTCGTAGCTCCATGTCCTTCAGCATCTTCAAGAGTAGCTTTTAACCAATTTGGCCTCTTCCTTGTGTTCAGTATGATCACAGGTTGAATAAGCTCACTTGGTCCTTCTTCTTCTTCTTGAATTGTAGATGGATTGTCATATTGTACTTCTTCTTCTTGAATTGTAGATGGATTGTCGTGTTGTACTTCTTCTTCTTTGAATATAGGTATATCTTCGTCATCAGAATCAATAGGAATGTCCTTGGATCTTTTGTAGGCATGATTTTCATCAAATATAACGTCCCTGCTTACTTCAATATGTCTTCCTTCCTTGATGTAGATTCTATATGCCTTTAAGGAGAGACTATAGCAAACAAAGCTCCCTTTGATGCTTGTAGAATCTAACTTCTTTCGTTTGCCCTTTGGAATGTGGATATAGGCAGGACTCTCAAAGATTCAAAGATGGGCCACACTTGGTTCCTTTCCTGTGAATGCTTCCTTAGGTGTCATATTCTCAAGAATTTTAAGAGGACTTCTATTTTGAATATATACTGTTGTCATTGCTGCTTCTCCCCATAGAAATTTTGGTAAGTCTTGATCAAGGAGCATTGTTCATATACCTTCTTCAATTGTCCTATTCTTTCTTTCGGCCACTCCATTTTGTTCGGGATAGTAGGGAACAATAAGCTCCCTCTTAATTCCTGCTTCTTTACAATATGCAATCAATTCTTTAGAAGTGTATTCCCCACCATTGTCGGATCTCAAAGTCTTTATTTTTCTTTTGGTTAGGGTTTCCACTTCAGATCTAAACTCCTTGAATTTTTCAAATACTTCATCGTTTTTCTTGAGAAGGTAGAGCCATGTCTTTCTAGAGTGATCATTGTTGAAGAATCTAGGGCATCTAGGTAGGATGAGATTCTTTTGACGATGATAACTATTTGTGAGGTACTTTTTACTTTTTCTTTTTAGCACCATCTTCTCTTATTATTATTAGAGTGTGTTCTCTTACCTCATCAAACAATTACCAAAACAAAAGGGACAAGAACACAAGATGTTGGCTCTCAGCCAGGGCAAAACCTCTCTCTCCTAGAGAGGAAAACCCTTCTGCACATTTCTCTTATTGGAGCTTCAATTGACAAATGCCAAACCCTAGACCCTTGACCAGTAGATCCTCCAAGCATAAGACATAGTCTTTCTTCCTTTTGTCCTTCAATCAATGCTTCTTTCTTCTTTTCACCTTGATCTCTTCCTTCACACTTCTTCCGGCAACTGATAGCTCTTTTTCCCAGCAACTGCAGAAACCCTAGGTCTCCTTAGAGACCTCTTCTTTGGTGTCTTCCTTTCCTACTCTACCTCGCTTGTAAATCTTCCTTTTCCTTGATACTTAGGGTAGAGAATGAGGCTCTTCTTCTAGTATATCTCCGAGTTAGAGGCTGATCCTCTTACCCTACTGTAGATCTGATTTCTTTGCACGTGTGGCTGATCTAGGGCTTGAAGTAAACCCTTCTACTTGCTCCCTTTCTTCACTTTAGGTGGGACCTACTTTGCTTGGGATGGAGGCCTATTAGGAGCCTCTTCTTAGCCCAATTGAGCTCTATTATGTTGCTTCACTTGTGGATCTGATGTGACTACAGAAATAACCTTCTTTCTTCACACGTGTGACAAAATTTGGCCCCAAAATAGTCCACCAAAACTCAGATTTCTTTCTCTCCTTCGCTGGCCTAGAAGCAACTTCTTGCTCTTTTTCACACCTCTTTCTCGACTCTCTTTCTCACTGATTTCAGAGATCACTTGGTGTTTCATTTGTGAGGTCGAGCTGCCCTATATATAGGAATCTGTCCCTCCTATTTGGGCCGACTTGAGCTAGTGAGACCGACTTGTCTTTAAGTGCACAATAATTCATTTTTGAGCCGACTTTGAAGAGGAGACTTGCCTTTGCTTTGGAGGATCACCTTAGACATTTTTCTTTGACATAATTACATAGGTGCCCTCATGGGTCTTTAACAATTACAGTGACTCTTTGACTTTCCTAAAAGCACTTAAACATGTGCTTGACCTATGCAATGAGCAAGAAACTCATTTTTACAAATGACAAAAATAATAATTCTTTTCTTTTACAAGTACAAAGATCAAAATTACATTTATGAAGACTGAACCTAGTTACGCTTTCTTCAACACTCCCTCTTCATAAATCATTTTACAAGGTGTTTGGACATTTTCAATTTGAAGAATTCACATAAGAGAAATAAGATTGGCAATCCATTTGTTATAGCATCATAGTAACCAACATTGTTTCCATAGCAAGGCCTTGACTAACAACTCTATTTCTTATTAGATCATACCACAATGTTGGCGAGACCAATGACTATAGACACCTTCATCATTGTCTCTCAAGGTACATACCCACCTTGGTGTTCACTGAGTATGACCTTCTAGGACTATTCTTGTCTTGGGTTCCCAACCCTCAAAGAATATCGATCCTCTTGCCTACTCTTATCTTGGATGTCGTACACATCCTCAAAGAGCATCACATGCCAGATGATTACCCAATCCTCCATTCTTTCTTCCAAGTGAAGACAAGAATGTTGTTTATATCTTTCCCTCTCAACTTGGGAAGAGATGCCCATTCTTGTAAAAGAATGTACCCAAGTTCCCTTTGACCAGGGACTTGCCCAAGCTCCCTCTTAATTGGGGACTTGTTGAGCTCCCTCTCAACTAGGGACTCTCCTTTTCATCAACAACTTCTTTATGTGGGTCCTTTAGTTGCTTGATCACTTTATTTCCTTGATGTCATGAAATTCAGTCGAGTTTCTTCCTTGTAGGGCATCAGCCATCGATCACTTTCCTTCTTGGTTTGTCATGTCATTCCTTTGTTCATGGAAAATGGACTTCTTGGTACATATCTGGAACCTTCTTCATATGGCTACTTCTTTCTCAACATGCTTCTTTCAGGAATTTCCATCCACCACATGAATGCTAGTTGTACTTGCACTTACAACCCTTGTTCCAGTAGCTCTGCATGAACTCATCCGTATATTATTCAAGAAATCAAAACATAACATCAAATCAAATAGTACCTTACGAGATGGCTTCTCATCATGACATTTTGTTGGCTTGAATCATCAACATCCTGCATGTTCATATCTCCAAGGCCTCTCCGTGTGTCAAGGGTCCTTTGATATTTTTCTTCCTTTGTCAGAATTCTCGTGTCTTCTTCCAGGAGATGTCTCAATCATGTCTGTCGGATGTTGATTCCTAGTGTCCATGGCGTCCTTTATAGATTTTCTCATATGTTTCTCAGTCAACCACCTCAAACTGCGATTTTTGGGTCAAAATTTCGTTTTTGGCAGGTTGCATTTATTGGCACAGGAACCAAGGCATTTTGTTGACTTTGACCGTAGACCAATAACAAGGTTGATTGCAGAGTTTGACCAAGTTTGATCGCTGTTTTCATGACTATTTTGGGATGAATTTGACTAGCAAAGAAAGTTGAGTTTGACTAGGTTTGATCGAGCTGCATAAAGGACTGTTTGCTGCTGCGTTGACCTGCGTTGAATTTCTGGTTAGGGCATAATTTAACTGTTGTTGACTTTAGATTTGACAGCGTTGTTTTGACTATCATTTGGCAAGTCAATTTTGACTTTATTGTACTATCTCTCTCTCTCCGTTGAACATTTGATATAACAATAAGAAGAATTGATCAAAGGGTTTTCCCCATCTGGGGGTTTTGCCCCGACATTTGCCAAATCTGGTGTCCTCTTGTCTTGGCTTGTCTTCTGCATTTTATTGTTCATGTTCTATCTACAGTTACTGTTAATGTGATTGCTATTGGAAATTGTCATTGGGATGCTAAAGGACATTGAAGTAATTGTGCTAAGCATAGAACATACCATTGTTAACTAAAATTAACATGGTATCAGAGCCCAGGTGAAGACAAAGCCCAAGTAAGAGAGAGAAAAGAAGTCACTAAGAGAGATATGTTGGTCAAGGTTAAGCCTCAATGGCTTCTACATCTTTACTTCAAGACTGAGGATAAGCTCAATGACAAATCTGACTATCATGCATGGAAGATGATTTTGGACCAGACTTTGGAGGAGCATGAAGTATTGGTCTATGTGCAGGGAAAAGTGATGGAGTCTCCTTCAAATGCATCAGCTGCTGCTAAGACAAAGTATAGAAAAGGTGAGGTCAAAGCAAAGAAAATTTTGATTGATTCCATTCAAAAGCATTTTGTTGCCTATATTTATGATTTGGGAACTTCTAAGGAGATATATGATACGCTGGTTGGGATGTTCAAAGTAAACAATGCAAGTCCAATCCTCTTTCTCAAGAACAAGTTGAAGGATGTCAAGATGGACAAAGGAGAGTCTATCCAATCCTACTTCATGAGAATAACACAAATCAAGAATGACCTTCTATCTATTTGAGAAGTCATTCCTAATTGGGAGCTCACTCTCATTGCTCTTGGAGGTCTTTCAAGACCTTGGGATGTATTTGTTACCACTATTCTCAACAATGACAGGATACCTGGTTTCGATGAATTATTGGCTAGATGCACTCAAGAGGAGACTAGGATGATGGAGAGAGACAAGCCCTCAAATGGAAATGAAACTACTATTTTCTCCGCTCATGCAAAGAGGAAGAATAGTGTTGCTCCAAGGAGACAGGGTCAAGGATCTAAGAAGGGATTCAAAGAAGGAAGAAAAGGAAGGTGCTACAATTGCAACAGGTTCGGCCACTATGCTAGAGAGTGTTCTCACTGTGGAAATATGTAACTAGGTTCACTCTTCGTAATGACATATGTAATCATGATTTTATGTATTTAATGAAAAGAGAAAAATAAATTTATTATTGTTATTCTTGAGGCATGGGTTTCATGCTCAAGGGAGATTTATTTTTAGGTCAAGCACCCATTGAGTGCTTCTAGGGCTTGTCATTGAGTCTACAAGTCAATTGAGTCATTGTCATGTATGAAAGACCCTTTTGGGCATGTTACATATTGTAAAGAAAATTTATTTGAGTCAAAAGACCCTCCAAGACCTTGTCATGGCACAAAGATCAAGTCGGCCTACATGAAGGGACAAGTCAACCTAAATATAACAATTCGTACCCCTCAAAAGTCTATATATAAGAAGGAACTCAACCTCATTTGGACACACACTCAAGCAAGTTCGATCTCCTAAGATAGAAGCTGGAAAAAGGGATGAAAAAGAAGAAGAAGAGCAAGATCAAAGTTTTGGGCCTCTCTCTCTCTCTTGTGTTAGGGTTTCTACAATTTCTGGGCAAGACGAAATTCTGAAGCTGCTAGGTCGAAATTCTGAAATTGCAAGGTCGAAGTTGTGAAGTTGCTTCTGGGTCGAAGTTGTGAAGCATCAAGGTCGAAGTTGTGAAGGTGCTATGTGGAAGCTGCTTCTAGGTTGAAGCTGTGAAACTGCAAGGTCGGAGCTGTGAAGCTGCAAGGTCGAAGTTGTGATGTTGCTTCTAGGTCGAAGCTGTGAAGGTACAAGGCCGAAGCTGCATCAAGGTCAAATATGTGAATCTACTAGGTAGAAGTCCCAGAATTTGTTGTTGGGGGTCGAAGTTGTTGCTGGAAGGTTGAAGTTTGTCGCTGGAAGCCATGCAAATTAGAAAGGAAGGTTGACTTGGTCTTGGAGGGTCTTGGTCAAGGGTCATAGGTCTTGGAATTCGTCAATTGAAGGTTCTATAGGAAGAGGAATTCTTGTGGGTTTTCCTCTCAAGTGGAGAGGTTTTAGCCTTGACTGATCACCTATATCTTGTGTCCTTTTGTCTCACTGTTCTTTATGGTTTGGCGGCTATTTGATGAAAATAATACAATAATAATTAAGGTGAAAAAGAATCTAATCAAGATAAGCAAAAATACATCACAAGCAATTATCAAAGAAGAAAAATCACATAATCTAGCTGCCCCTAGATTTCTCAACATGGAATCAGAGCTAACGTGACAAGACAAGTAGAGGCAACTAAAAGGACACTCAAATGCTGAAGCATTGGAAGGACTATCAAATGGAGTATCAATAAAGATCCAAAATTGACGTCATACAATCAAGAAGACATTCACAAGGACCGAGTACAAGCAAAGAAGACCTCAAAACCCTAGCTTATCAAAAGAAGGGTTTCTCACTTGAAGCATTGTTGGGAAGCTCACACATCATCATCAAAGAAGATCTCAAGGACCCTACCTAGAAGGACTACACTTTGAAGCATCTCGAAGTCTCTACATTCAAGGGAAGCAAGAAGAGGCGTTGTCATCATCATCAAGGAATCAAGGTGATCTCCCTCTCTTTGAAGGATCACTTTTGAAGGAAGACATCTTCATCAAGAAGACATCTTCTATTATCAACATCATCATCAAAATCAAGAAGGCATCAAGTTGAAGATATTGTCATCAAGGAGCATCTTCACTTGACAAGTAAGTACCTTTATATTTATGACTGAATTTGCTATCAAAATGACTTCATTTTGCAAGGAAAGCAACAAATTGGTTGGGGTGTCAAATTTGATCCTCATAGAAAATGAAGTCGTTGAACATGTTAAGGGATCAATTACTAAGCCTCCAAAGGAAGAAGCTCAAGCTCTAGCAAAGTATATGAAAGGGGAAGTAAGGGCTCAAAGGATTCTCATTGAATCCATCAAGGATCCCCTCATACCCTATGTATCAAAGTTGGAGACATCAAAAGAAATATACGATAAACTAGTAGAATTGTTCTCCGTAAGTACTGCTAGAGAAGTGATATCATTAAGACAAGAACTCTACAAGATGAAGATATCAAAGGAAGATGGAATAGCCTCATACTTTATGAGGGTATCAAAAATAAGAGACCAACTACAAGAGTTGGGAGAAATAATGTTTGATAAAGAAATGACCACCATAGTGCTCAATGCACTACTCGAGGAATGGGGCAACTTTACATCAAGCATCTATGGAAAGAAGGAAGCTACCCCATTCAATGAACTTTGGTCATTGTGTAAAATTGAGGAAACCAGGCTAAAGGCAAAAAGCGATGTGGGATCAAACGATCAAGCATAAGCATTTGCTGCCATGGCTAAGAAGAACGGAAAATTTGGAAGGTTTGATGTGAAAATTCGGCTAACCCTGAATCCTATTGCAACAACTGATGTTATTTCTTTTATTTTTTAATTTAATTAAACAAATTATTTGTTGTGTGCTATGATAAATATCGAAACAAATACACCGTAACCTTCACAAAACAAATACTGCGGAAGAAATAAAAACGCTGGAAGAAATAGATGCACACACACAATATGACATCATTATTTTTGGACTAAGTCCCTGGAAAAACCCAACTCGGGAAAACTGGTGCAGTAGTTGAGGGTTTTAATACTTTGCAGTAGTGAAAATCTGAGTACAAACTATGGATGCTTAAACTAGCAATCAAAACAAAGAAATAACTAGCAATAATAACTAGTTAGAAAAATTTCTCACTCCACAGGTGATCCCACACTGACCTCAGCTTGAATTGAGCTGCTCCTTGCTCCCTATGTGCAGTCACTGCGTCAGGCTATGCAGTTACTGCGTCCCACAAGCTCAGAACTGTCTCCTCTCACTGTCTCGTCAGTTGCTGTCTGGGAAAGTGTTACTCTTTGCCTCCGGACCCTCTGCCCAGCTTCTGGCTCATAATCTCGACTTCTCCCTAGCAAAACGAAAATCTCCACAAGAGGCTCTACGCTTCCTCTCTGTGGCAATGACTGTATTTTTGCAATGTATTCACTGGAACTGGAAAAGCTTCCTCCGGCCTCACTATCTTTGCCCCTCTCTCACTACTTCGACCTTACTAAATCACTTTCGGCAACACGCAACTGCTACTCTGGAAATCGATTTCTCAGTAAAATTGAACTCTGCAAGTGTATCCTCCAAGCCCCATCGACTTTCTTCTTATAACCGTCTGTTGAGACTTCAACGACCAAGATTAGATCTTAATTTATGGCTAGGATTAGCTAGAAGTCGATCCGTGTGAGTTTCTAGAAGATTCACAACATAACTTAATTCTGATTAATTAGTCATATTTCCTAAGTTTAGACTTAGGAAATATTTAAAAAAGGACTAGTAATCTAATTAAGTCATCTCTAGGTGGAATTTTTAGAAACAATTTCTGGGTTTTGGAGATCTCATGTATTCTAGCCTCTCCACAAAATTTTGTGGCTAGAACACATCCGATGCTACAAAAACTAAGACTTGGTCCTTAGAAAAAGAACAAGAAGGATATGTCAAAAATCCAATGTTATGGCTGTCACAAATATGGGCACTACAAGATAAATTGTCCTAAATCCAAGAAGGACAACAACAAAAGAGGAAGGGAAGAAGCCTATATCATCGAAGAAGTGGAAGAAGCTGAAAAGAAGAAGTCAAAGAAAGAGGAAGTAAAAGATCTCTACTATGATTGAGATAATCTCCTCCACTGAGTTCTTTTTAGTTTTTGTAAAGTATAACTATCATGGTAGGAAACATTAGAAGCATGATAGGATGCATCATTTTAGGAGATGGCATCATAATAGCATATGATTGAAGCAAGAGCTCATAAGAAGCTTGAAAGATAGCTGAAGTAGAAGTCTACAACAGTCATCAAAGGAGCTCTTGGTAGCCTCATTGAAAGCATAAGTAATACTTATGGGTAGTAGAAGATCATCTAGCATAGAGTTCATCATACATCATCATCATTAGGAAGGAGCATTTGCAGGATGAGGATAATCAAAATCCTCTGTTGGAATCTTCATTAGAAGGTTCACCTCTCTTGGAAGAAGCAAGTGTCTCGCTGAGAATTCCACCTTGTATGGGATTCATTGTTTAGAAGGATGATGGTATGGTGACAAAGGAATGCAACATGTTGAGATGGTTGAAGTACCCTCAATCAAGGAAAGGAAGTTGCTGAAGCCTAGATGACCAAAAGAAGGAAAAATGTATGGATGCATGTATTTAATTGAGTCATGTCGTCATATGGTTGCATGGGTAAATGCTTTATCTCATGAGCATGATCAAAGAAAAGGGATCTCCTCCTATAGAAAGATGCATGAAGACATTGTTCACATATTGACTAGATGAAATCAACATAATATGTCCTCATATGGAATATGAGGTGGTTGACAATCAAGATGAAGGAACTATGGATAAAATTTCTTGGGAAGCAATATGTGAATGAAGAAAGAAGAGATCATAAAAGATGCAACTATGGTCATGTAAGAAAAGGCAATCAACATTCGATGACTAGAAGAATTGATCATGACATCTCCATAGAAAAGAAAGACCATGATGAGGTCCGCAAAGAAAGGAGACCCTTGACATATGAAGTCTTGGAGATGTGTTTATGAATGTGCAGGATGTTGCAGGCAAGCTAGATGTCATGATGAAAGACCATCACAAAAGGTAACTTTTGATTGATGTTCATTTTTTATTTTTGAACAACATCTAGATGGGTTGATACAGGGTTACTAAAAAGAGAGTTGTAGATGTCACCTACAACTAGCACTCATGTGGTTGGATGAAAGATCCTGGAGGAAACATGACTTGAAAGAGGTAGTTGTATGAGGAAAAAGCCAAATGGGGACTAGAGGATCACTTTCTGACAGAGAGAAGGATGACATGACCGATGTGGCTCGTGAAGGAAAGTGATGGATGGCCGATGCCCTACTAAGAAGTCCCAAAAGATGAAGGCTCCATAATGTTAAAGATGAACTTCATGACATCAAAAGAAGGAGCCCCACAAGCAATTGATAGTCCCATGATCTCCACCTAGAGCAGAAAGCTGCTGGAAGCAAGTCCCTGGTTAAGAGGGAGCTTGGACAAGTCCCTGAATAAGAGGGAGCTTGGGTACATTCCTTTATAGGAATGGGTATATCCTCCCTAATTGAGAGGGAGAGATAGACACATCATTCTTGTCTTCACTTTGGGAAGAAAGAATGGAGGATTGGGTAAGCATCTGGCATCTGATACTCTTTGAGGATGAGGTAGGGCATCCAAGATAAGAGTAGTCGTAGAAGACAAATATTCTTTGAGGACTAGGAGTCCAAGATAAGAATAGTCTTGGAAGGACATACTTTGTGAACACCTGGGTGGGTATGTACCTTGAGAGACAGTGATGATGATGTCTATAAGTCATTTGTCTCACCAACATTGTGCTCTTATCTTGTGGAGAGATAGAGCTGTTAGTCAAGGCCTTGCTATGTGACAATGCCTGATGATATGATGCTAAACAGATGAGTGACCAATCTGATTCTTCTTATGAGAATTCTTCAGATTAAGAATGTCCAAGTATCTTGTATCGATTATGAATACCTCCCTAGTTAAGAGGGAGTGTTGAAATATGTAACTACGTTCGATCTTCATAATGACATATATGATCATGATTTTATGTATTCAATGAAAAGAGAAAAATAAATTTGTTATTGTTATTCTTGAGGCATGGGTTTCATGCTCAAGGGAGATTTATTTTTAGATTGAGCACCCATTGAGTGCTTCTAGGGCTTGTCACTGAGTCTACAAGTCAATTGAGTCATTGTCATGTATGAAAGACCTGTTTGGGCATGTTACATATTGTAAAGAAAATTTATTTGAGTCAAAAGAAAATCAAAAGACCCTCCAAGACCTCGTCATGGCGTAAAGATCAAGTCGACCTACATGAAGGGACACATCGTCCTAAAGCTAACAATTCGTATCCCTCAAAAGCCTATATATAAGAAGGAACTCGACCTCATTTGGACACACACTCAAGCAAGTTTGATCTCCTAAGACAAAAGTTGGAAAAAAGGACGAAAAAGAAGAAGAAGAGCAAGATTGGAGTTTTGGGCCTCTCTCTCTCTCTCTCTTGTGTTAGGGTTTCTACAATTTTTGGGCAAGATGAAATTCTGAAACTACTAGGTCGAAATTCTGAAGCTGCAAGGTCGAAGCTGTGAAGATGCTTCTAGGTCGAAGCTGTGAAGCATCAAGGTTGAAGTTGTGAAGCTTCTTCTAGGTCGAAGCTGCTTCTATGTCGAAGCTGCTTCTATGTCAAAGATATGAAGCTGTAAGGTCGAAGTTGTGAAGCTGCATCAAGGTCAAAGCTGTGAAGTTGCATCAAGGTCAAAGCTATGAATATACTAGGTCGAAGTTGTAGAAATTGTTGCTGGGGGTCGAAATCACTACTAGAAGGCTGAAGTTTGTTGCTGGAAGTTGTGCAAATCAAGAAGGAAGGTTGACTTGGTATTGGAGGGTCTTGGTCAAGGGTCATAGGTCTTGGAATTCATCAATTGAAGATTCTATAAGAAGAGAAGAATTCTTGTGGGTTTTCCTCTCAAGTGGAGAGGTTTTGGCCCTGGTTGATCGCCTATATCTTGTGTCCTTTTGTCTCACTGTTCTTTATGGTTTGGTAGTTGTTTGATGAAAAGAACACAATAATAATTAAGGTGAAAAAGAATCTAATCAAGATAAGAAAAAATACATTACAAGCAGTTATCAAAGAAAGATAAATCACATGATCTAGCTGCCCCGAGATTTCTCAACACTCACAAGAAGAATTCTCCAAGGGATGATGAAACAACAACCACAACAATTTGAAAAGCAATGGCAATCAAAGGAACAACAAGTTCAACAACAAAGGAAAGAGGAATGCTCCCGCTACTCGAAATGGAAATGGTCAACCTCCCAAGAGAACAATAAATGCCAGGTATGATGAAAGTAATGTTGTAGAAAAATAAGATGAATTTTATCTTATTTCTACTCTATCTACTGCCTCTCCTCCGGATACTTTGGATCATTGGTTGATTGATAGTGGAGCCTCAAGGCACTTCACTGGTACAAGGAGGCCCTTTCAAATTTGGTTGAAAAGAAGACTAATTTGAAGATCATACTTGGAGATAATGCCACCTACCTCGTGAAAGGGATAGGTACTGTCACTCTTCACTTGAATCAAGGTCAAACAATTCATCTACAAGAAGTATTGTATGTGCCCGATTTGAAGAAGAACCTGGTGTTTATTTCTGTGATGGAAGACAAAGGCTTCAAGGTAGCATTCATTGATGGAAAGGTACGTGTTGTCGCTCAAATTGTATAGGCACTGCGAAAACGACTCAGGTCAGGGGCTGTCACCTTGATCACCAACCTCTCCGTTTAGTTGTCTCCCAACAATAGGCTATGGGGGATATACCCTATGGAAATGAAATGATGCAGAACAAGTTGGGAACCAACTAGTCCGGGAGACACATTTGAGTGGCCTAGCACTTGGCTAAATCTAGCAAGATTTTAAGGATTAGATTGAATTTATATATTTGAGACCAGTGCCTTACGGAGTCTGTTGTCGCACAAAGTGTCTAGGCATCGTGACAACGCTCAGAGTAAGGGTTGTAACTCTAATGCTTACTCACTCCGTTTAGACTCTCTCCTAGACAAGTCAAGGGGGGTAGTCCGTGAGGTGAATTAATGAGAGTGGCCTGTGAAACACAGGCTCTAGGAGACTTAAAGATGGACAACTTGATGAATTTAGAACAAGTCTTGGTCAACTGAGATCTAAGAATTTTAAAACCCTTGGACTACAAAAATTGAATAATATCCTTGCAAAATTATGTTGATAAACCCCCAGAGATTGAGATTTTACCCTCTAGGGCCTAAATCTGGACTCTACACAAATTTCTTCCTCAGATCTGTAGCTGCACGATAACAAGAAAACACCCAAATGATATATACAACGATAAAAACTAAAACACAAAAAAACCCATGTTAGAAAAATAATTACGAAATTTACAAACTGCAGGCTCTAATCACTCAGATCTACCATTATGCTACAAATAATTTAAAAGATTTTTAAATTTTAAAGGTGCTAACTCAGAACCCTTTGCGCATCGACAACAAAAATCTTATGATAAGCCTAGAGCTAATTTAGCTGGGCTCTTCAGGAAACATAGATTGAGAGTTGGCGGTCCAACTAAAAACTTCCCCTAACGCCTGAGGATCTAAAATCAAGATTTCCCTGCAAAACTCAATCCAACCATTAAAAATAGAGCGAGAAAATAATAATAAAATTCAGACAAATAGAGATACCTGCTATTACATTTAAAATTTAGATTATTATTTAAACCCAATGACTGAGCAAGATACCTGTACTCAAATCACTCTTTAGAAGCTATCATCAATGGCTTTAGAAAAAATTATGCATGAAAACAACACATCTTACAGTATTCCCATGAAGAGTAACACCAGCAGAACTTAACCCCAAAGTCTTTCTTTATTATCTAGAAAAAGATTACACAAGAGCTTCTTGCTAAGCACACGACTCAAAGGTCGGATGTATTGACTGACAAATGATCTCCTATTTAAAGATAAATCCTTCAATGGCTAGTTCGAGTGATCTTCGTCAAAGCAATCTCGACCGTTGATGAAGATTAAAATTTCTTTTAATCTCATCTGTCGAAATATTTAAATATTTGGGGAAATTCGAAATTTTTAATTAAATGCATTTTAATTAACTCAAAAATAGAATTTTTGAGTTAATTTCCCCAAAAATTGATTTTGACTTAATCCTTGGTGATCAAAGGTTTAAAATTTAGCAAAATAATTAATTTACCTTAGACCCGGGTCCTTTTAAAATTTAATTTTTGAGGACTGACGAATTTTGCTTTTGGAGAATTTAAATTTACTTAGGACCTAGAATTAAATAAATTTTTGGCTTGGGATTTTAATTAATTTTGGCCAGAAAATTTAATTTATTAACATATGAGGGGATAAATTATTTTTCCAACCCTCAAGACACTTTAAATCATGATTTTCATATTTTTTACATTATAAGGGGGAAAGTCCATTTGTAATAGATCCTCACAGACCACCCATTTCTGCGACACAAATATAATCCAACAGACTAAGCAATTTGTAATAAAATAACCTAACCAAATAGTTAGGATTATTCCCAAATCACTTTTACATAGACTCAATCTAGAACACTAGGACTCGCCTAAAATCCTAGCGACAAAATCCATTCCAGCTTTTTTGGGGTAAGACTGGAGGGGAAAACTCTGTCGATCATTTGAGAATGGATCGGTGAGACAAAAAACCTTCCAGAATGGAGATCGTCACTAGAAAGATAGGTTTACCTAGGTTGTTACATACACGACACAGTTTTGTTGGGATTATTTACATCATATACATGCAAAATGGGTTTACATTATAACATGATGACCAGGCTGATGATGATAGTTGGACAGCACAGACACATTGATCAGGCGCTATCCCTTTTGCGAAAAAACAGGGTGTACTGTTATGGGTCGTTGACACGTAGTGGTCAACATCTAGCTCTACTTGGGGACACGTTGCTACATCGGAGGAATGTGAGAATCCAGAATCTGCATCCACGCAACACACAATATAACATAAGTAGCGTCCATCCAAAAATCATGATATGACATTACAAACAGGAAAGATATAAGCTCTTCATTTATTAACTATCCTAATAACATGAAAAACACAAATCTAACTACAAAATAAAACATTGAAATAACAAGGTATAAGATTAGAAATACGATACAAAGATGCCCCATGGCATCATATGTGTATGCGTTCAATATAGTGCATACTGAGCATTTCCTGCTTTCAGGCAAATCTGTTGGCTGTTTCTCGGATGTGCAATGTCCAATCCTGCACACGGTATGACTTTTTCCTATCCGAAAATCGAGCTGCTCGCGGCCATCAGATGCATCAAACCGCTTTCTCATTCTCTTTCTCTTGCGCCTTTTCTTTGTGGCAGGCTGTATCACTAATGATGTGGAACATTCTGCTTGAGAACTATCAGATGAAGTATGTAAGATATGCATGACATGTCTTTCTTCATTCTGCATTTGCTTTGTCAAGAATGATGAATCAGTCTCACAAGTGTCACGAGTTATAACTTGACTTTTTTTAATTTCTTCTTTGATCGTGTCGTTCTTAGTTAAATCTTCGTTAATGTAGTTAGCCTCTTTTTCGGGATATTCACAACAAGATGGGACTTGCGATTTCCTCTCTTCCAGCCTTTTATTTAATGAACTCATTTCTCTGGGATGTCTTACTATTACCTTCGCTTGATTGAGTTCAGTTTTCACGAATCTTTCTTGCAGAGTGACATGATTAGCTTGCATAGCCTTTATTAGATTCTAAATAATGGATGTCTGATTAGAATGATTAACTTCCATTATTTTTGATATGTTTTTTATGATATCTATTCCCTTTGTATTTATGACACATGGCACTTGCTTTTCCTCTATGGCCGATAATCTATTCTGAAGAGATATTTGACCGACTTCCATGTCCGTTATAATTTTATCATTCTTTGCTTTCATGCCCATGAAGCAGTTTTGCATATAATTTATTTTTTTCTTATGATTTGCTTGCACGGTAGCTAACTAATTATTATAATCGAATCTCATCATGGTCATTTCTTCATCCATAGTTGACATTCTGTTCTGAATCAAACTATTTCTTCTTGATAACTTGCTTCCATGGTAGTAACTTGATTTGAATGATTGAATTCCATGATCGTCATCTTTTCCTCTAGGGTTAATAACTTGCTTTGCATAGAATTAATTTCCCTGGCATGATCAACTCTTAGTCTTGCTTGAATAAGTTCCATATCTTTAACAAGTTGAGCCTGATTAACTTCTGCATTCTTGATTACTTGAGCCTGATTTAACTATATGTCTTTAACCATTTGAATTAACTCCTTGAAATTATTTTCAACTTCTATAGTTTCCTTTACTTCAGTGTTCACTTTGACCTTTCTTTATCTCCATATCTATCTTCAAAGACATCAATGATTGATTGTAGAGAATCAAAAGTCTTATCAGGAAATTTAATAAACCAATCTAAAGCATCTCCAGATAAGGTGAGAATGAAAATCTTCATCTTCACATCTTCATATTTCGAATAGGGGCGACACTTGCTTATACAGAGGCCGACATTCTGAAGGAGAGTTTTCATAGTAAAAAGCGTTGTTACCTTGAAAAGGAGGAAATTCATCGATGGTTTCACCCAAAACATAAGAATAACCATGCAGAGCTCCCTGAATGTTAGTAAAATCACAAGGAGAAATTAAGTCGAAATCCATGATGACCTGCTTAATGGGAAAACGATGGGCCAAATGGATATTAGAGAGAGAGATCCCTGCTCAAAAAAATCAAAACATCTATAAGAAGTGAGCTTCTAGCAGAAATTCTTGTAAGAAATGGAAGAAGTGGAGTCGCCACTTGAGCATGAATCTCTCACAAAGTTTCCAAAGGCGAAACCGAAAAGTTAGTGGATGGAGGCAGATGGATATTCAGGGAGGGCTCCTTGTCTAGGATTAAATGAATGAATAAGTGGAGTCGCCACCCAAACAGGAAACCAACCGGAATGTCCAGGTGCAGAAAGTGAAGATGAAAGGATTAGATGAGAGAGATGACGAGACTTAGGATGGTGAGAAATGAAGAGACGAAATGACGCCAGAAAAATGAGATGAAATGTCGTAAAGCCAAGGTCCAATAAATTGGTCCTTGGTGGCAATGCCAAGAAGTGTTGGCTTTGCTGGCTCGAATGAGAGATGATAAATGAGAAGAATGATGAGGAAATATCGTTGAAACACCGAGAATAAAATATCCCTGGCAACAACTCCAAAAACATGCTGTCGCACAAAGTGTCTAAGCACCGTGACAACACTCGGAGTAAGGGCTGTCACTCTAATCCTTACTCCATTTAGACTCTCTCCTAGACAAGTCAAGGGGGGTAGTCCCTAAGGTGAATGAATGAGAATGGTCTGTGAAACACAGGCTCTAAGAGACTTAAAGATGGACAACTTGATGAATTTAGAACGAGTCTTGGTCAACTGAGATGCATAGATTAAACAATTAATACAAATAAGACACAATCACATGAAAGAAATGATATTAAAGATGGACAACTTGATGAATTTAGAACGAGTCTTGGTCAACTGAGATGCATAGATTAAACGATTAATACAAATAAGACACAATCACATGAAAGAAATGATATTAGACCAGTGCCTTTGTATTCAATTAACCATAGACTAAACATAAACAAGTTATCTTGAACAATTTATAAATATGGCAAAGCGACGATCATGAACAATTAAATGTCAACGCTCAAAACTTTATCATGCAAGAGTTTCTAGCAATTAAATCTTGTGAAGAATTATGAAATTTAAATGCTAAGCAATGATTCTAGATTTAAAATGATTTTCATTAATAAGCCAAGATCTAGAATAATTTCTCATTCTCCAATAGTCAATGATTTTAAAACATTAATCAGACCTGACAATAGAGAAATCACTACCACGAAATGAAACCAAGGAACTTTAGATTAATAATTTAATTATTCCTTAGGCAATTAATTTAATGTGGTAAATGAAGAAATCAAATTTTTAATATGACTAAAAATCAAATCAAAAGACCTTAGTCAAATTTAAATTTTTATGGGCCGTAGGCCACATAAAAATAAAAATCTCTTAAATGTAAAAGCTGAGATTCCTCTTTTGATTTAATTCCTTAGCCATTCTAAAGTCACAAAAATGATTTTTTTTTTTTTTAGATTTTTAAATGTTTTTTTTTAATGAAAAAAAAGGAAAAAAAATTAAAACACAAAGTCATTAAAAAAATAAAAATGAAAAAATATAAAACAAAAAATAAAAAAAACAAATCGAAAAATCTAACTAAACTAACCTAGCATAAATAAAAAAAAAGTAAAACCTAACCTAACCTAATGCATACACAATACAAATGAAAAAAAGAAAAAATCGAATTGTTTTTGGTGTTTGCAGGTTCGAAGAGAAGCAATGGCAGCAGCAAGGGAGGACGAGGATTATGCAATTGAGAGGGAAGAGTTAATGGCAGATCAAATGTTTGCATGTATACACTGTGGATCGAGGAGATGGAAACACAGGTTTGCGAGGACGTGAAGGAGAAGGAAAGGGACGCAGGCAACGTAGGGATATGGACAAGAGGATGAGGCAGCCGCGGAGAAGGATACTCGGGAAGTAAAAGATCACGCAACAGTAAGGAGGGGCGAGGAGTATGGCAGCAAAATGTGAGAAGTCATGGATGGTGTTGATATTTCTAAGTCTGACACATCAAAAATCCCTATTGCATTATCTGGTTTATTATCTCCTACTTTTTGTTTCCATTAACGAGTTATTTATAAATATAAGTACCGAAATAAACACAAATGCAACCTTAACATATATACAGATCAGCAACTGAAATCACTGAGACAATCACACAAGGGACACCGTTATTTTTGGACAATCGTCCCTGGAAAAACCCAATGCGGGAAAACCGATGCAATAGATATGAGGGTTTTATTATTATACAATTTTCTGAATACAACTAGGGTGCCAGAAATGGCTCACCCTTCAGAGAATTTCCTTGGCAGAAGTACCTCTCCTCGGAGACAGATATTTCGGCTGATTCATCCCACAACAACTTCGACAGTTACTTAGCTGGACAACTAAAGATGCTCCAAGCTTCTCTCTGGAACTGC
Source organism: Pinus tabuliformis (assembly GCA_031772625.1). Classification (NCBI taxonomy): domain Eukaryota; kingdom Viridiplantae; phylum Streptophyta; class Pinopsida; order Pinales; family Pinaceae; genus Pinus; species Pinus tabuliformis. Next base: position 740,866,847 of record CM062807.1, read on the forward strand.
GTCACCCTCTAGGGACCGTGCCACCTTCTTTTGTTTTGCTTTTGCCTCTCAGCTCCCAGTCTGCCCCACGAAAGTTCCCTAGCGCTGCCTCTTCAGCCCAGCGTCAAGTCTTCTAGCCTCTGTTGCTTCTGCGTCAGCCTCTTGGCCCTCTGCGTCATCTGCGCTGGCCTCCTCGGCCTCTGCGTCAGTCCTGGATGTCTCTGCATCATCCTTCTGAGGAACTGCGCTGTCTCTCCGACACTTTCTCTGCCTCTCTGATATGTATTCTCGGCCTTTTTCCGAACTACCCCTCGCTGCAACAGATTAGTAACTCGATTTCTCAGCAAACCCTGCCCCAAAAAATCGAATTCTTGATCAACTTGGTGTGTCTCCAATTGACTCTCAAGCCTCCTCTTATACTTTTTCTATTGATGATTCAACGACCGAGATTAAGTCCCTAATCAATGGCTAAGATTAGATTTGGCTTGATCCTAATCATCTAAAACTTTCTCACCCATTTTTTTTTTCCACTGGAAAAATCCGTAAATTTCATTAATATGAAAATTTACATATGTAGATGCATGAAGCATATGCCATAGTCAATCTGTTGTATCTGATCTTTTCCAAAATTTATCAGTTTGGATTGCTGTATGTATTTACCTCGCAGGGTATTCAGTATGTTGCTATTTACAATGTGCCTTTTCGGCATCTATCTAGCTGGAAATAAACAAAAAATTACAAAAATGGCAATATATATACTGCTGTCATGGACATGCACGTTCCCTTTAGGCTGTTTGGTGACCCGTGGTTGGATATTCCGGGTCTATGTAAGGACGATGGTAAAATTTTTGTTCCTGTTGGTCTTTGATCTCGGAGATCTCCCACATGCCTTTGTCCATCATCGCTGCCTCCTTGGATAATTTATCAGCGCCTTTGTTATGTTCCCTGTAGATGTGTGAAACAGTGATATTGTTAAATGCTGCTTTGAGTTCGAGAACTTCATTCAATATAATGCTGAGTGTGTGTATGTGACATGTGGATGTGCCATTGATCCAATTTATGATGATCTGAGAATCCCCGAATATGTTGATACTAGTGCAGTGGTGACTCAGTGCAAAATGGAGTAAATGACGCAGTGTGATGAGTTCTGCGAAGTTGTTGGTTCCGGCTCCCAGTCTGGCCTTGATTTTGTAAAGGTGATGCTCAGATAAATGGATAATGATGCCGCCCCCACAGCTCTGCGTGTTTGCAGCTCCGTCGAAATAGGCCCAAGGGATGCTTTGATCGATGAGAGGAGGAGGGGTGGGATGTCGAGATTTTGGAGGGGGCGGGTCTGGTAGCTCACTCAGGGCAGTGATGATACCAGCCTCCATCAAAGGCCAGTGAATCGGCTTGTCTTCAAATATTAACCGATTTCTAGATTTCCATATAGACCAGTTAACGATTATGGGAAGATTGATATTCTTTGAACCTTTGTTTCTCTTATCCCATTCAGTCCATGCGTTTAAGAGGTCTGTTCCATTCCATTCACCCGAGTAATGCGTGAAGGTCTTGAGGTTTTTCCAAAGGTTCAGAGTCGCCCGACATCTCAGGAAAATGTGTTCTGTTGACTCTGAGGCTTCTCTGCAAAGAACGCACCAGGTAGGACCATACTGTGCCCTTTTCATGAGTTGTTCTCCGGTGGGAATTTTATTTCGCAGGATGCACCAGGTGAAGAGCTTTGATCGGGGTGATGCGGCGAATTTCCAGATATTCTGCCACCAGCTAGCAGTGGTTTCGGGCTTCTTGTGAGAGATCAGCTGGAGGTAGCCTGCCTTGGGGGTGTATAGACCGCATTCAGCCAAGTTCCATACGAGTTCGTCCTGCCCCTCTGTAATTCGAATGTGAGATTCATGCAGGGCCTCTCTGTATGCTCTCCAAGCTGGGTGCCATCTTCTGGGGAGGTTTAGCTGGTGCGCGGATTTCCATGCCTGGTGGAATATATCAGATTGTTCACGATCCGCGATCTGTGAGATTACTTTGATTTCTTGTGCTGAGAGGTATTCCACCAGCTCTCGGGGAAGTATATGCCTCCCTCCACTGTCGGCCCAAGGATCGAGCCCAATCCTTGCTCTATTCCCATCTCTGATACGCCATACTAAGTTGTCTCTGATTAATGGCAGAGAGTGTAAGAGGGCCTTCCAGATAGATGATATGCCTGTTTTGTTCCATACTGGGAGTCTAGCCCAATCGATGATGCTGAGAGGCCAAATATATTTGTGGTAGGTAAGTCTAGTCCATAAGCTTTGAGACGTCAGAAGAGCCCAGCCCATTTTCCCTGCCAGGGCTTTGGCAAATATAGGGAGCTCCTTTAACCCCCAGCCTCCCCATTTCTTTGGTAAAGCTATCTTATTCCAGCCTATCCAGGCAAAGATACGCTTGTCTTGGTTGCCTGCCCATAAGTATCGATTGCATAATTGTTGTAGTTTTGCCAGGATGTTCCGAGGGATCCAGGCCAGTGCCATCCAGAATACCGGCGTTGCTTCGAGTACTGATTTGATCAGGGTTAATCTCCCAGCCCTGGATAGATATCTATGGCTCCAGCATGATAGTCTTTTTTCCACTTTTGCTACCAGCCAAACCCAGTCTGCGATCTTTTGGCATGTCGGCTTTAACCAATATCCAAGATATTTTAGCCCCCTGTCCAATGGCTGAGGAGTGTATGGAAATGCCTGCCTTGCCATATGGTTTTCGTTTGCTGAAGTACCAACCAGAGTGATAGTAGATTTCAACCGATTTACTTCCATACCTGTTGCATGTGAGAAGAGACCTAGAATGCGGATGAAGGTAGATGTGTCCTGTATGCTGCCATCCAATAAGATTAGGACATCATCTACAAACAATAGGTGAGTGAGGTAGCATTCATCAGTGATTTTGAGGCCTCTGATAGACCCATCCCTTTTTGCTGAGATGATTAGCCGGCTTAGAGCTTCCATGACCAATAGGAAGAGGAGAGGCGAAAGAGGACAGCCCTGTCGCAGCCCTCTTTCGGAGTGGAAGAAGTGTGAGGCAGATCCATTGATCAAGATACTGAAGGTGGGAGATGTAATGCAGGCCATGATCCAATTGATGAGGGCGAGGGGGAAACCGATATGGATAAGAATCATTTTGATGAAGAGCCAACTGACTCGGTCAAATGCCTTGGAGAGGTCTATCTTCAGTAGGATACACTTAAGGTGTTTGGTCCAAATGGAATGAATCGCTTCTTGGGCGGAGCCAATAGCTTCATGGATCTGTCTATCTTCCAGGAAGGCAAATTGTTGGGGGGCGATATGTCTAGATAGGATAGGCTTGATCCTATTGGCAATGATCTTAGAAATAATTTTATAGAGCACATTACACAGGGATATGGGACGGAAATCATCAAAGGTGGCAGGGGAGTCAGATTTGGGAATGAGGGCGATGAAAGTAGAGTTGATAGCATTATAGAGACTGCCCGAAGTTCTGCTCTCCTCAACCACCTTAAGGATATCTCCTCCCAAGAGTTCAAAAAAGGCGATGTAGAACTCTATTGTCCAGCCATCCGGCCCAGGGCTCTTTTCCTTCTGAAACCATTTGAGTGTACTTTCCAGTTCTTCCATAGTGACGGGTGCTGATAGACCATCAGAATCCTCTTCCTCTACAAATCTGGGGAAGTGAGAAGCCACATTGATGATTTCGGCCAGATTTGTGCCTGCAGGGCTCTTGTATAATCCTCTGAAGTGTGCAGTACCGAGTTGAGAAAGTTTGTTAAAGGAATCCGCCAGTCCGCCTTCAGGTAGGGGGAGGTTCCAAATGGTGTTCGTCACTTTCCTTCCTTTGGCGAAATTGTGGAAAAATCTTGTATTTTCATCTCCGGCTTTAAGCCAAATAGCCCTACTGCGCAGTCTGAGAGACTCCTCCCTACTCTTGAGTATGTTATTCTTCTGGTTTTCCAATTCCACCAGACGAGCCTTATCTTCTTGCGATATGAATCCCAGATTTCGCTCATCCAGAAGAGCTTGCAATTCTTCTTCCACTGTTGTGAGCTGCACATCTTCCCTTGTCTTCTTATCTTTGGCCCAGTTGATCACAATGTGTTTAAGTTCAGTTAGGTTTTTAACGAAACCCCTAGCCATCGAAGGTTCTCTGTCAATGGGATGTGTTCTCCAGAAGTCCGTGACCAATTTTGAGAAGCTCTGGTCCTGAAGCCACGTGTGATTAAACTTGAATGGAGCTTTTGGCTTCTGATGAGTGCCCAAGATTTCCAATATAATAGGGGAGTGGTCGGATATACCCCCATTACCCACCCACTGTTTATAGAAATGTAGCTGTTGAATCAGAGGGCCTTTCAGCAGGAAACGATCCAGTCTACGAGCCAGAGCAGCGGTCCCTACCCTTCTATTTCTCCATGTGGGGAGGGGCTTCTGCATAGGGATGTCGATGAAGTCATGCTGCTCCAATAAGCTCCTTATGAAGTTTGTGATAGGATCTACTTGGGCCATTGAACCCCATGACTCCCTGAACCCCAGAGAAAAATTCATGTCTCCACCCAGAATGATACGGTCAAGTGTCAATAGGTTACAGCCGAGTAGATGTCTCCAAAAATTTTCCCGCAGATGGCAGGGTCCATATATATTGACGATGCGGAGGGTGAGACCAAGGTCTATAGAGAATATGTCTGCGCCCATATAACCATGGCCTCCCCAAGAGGAGTCCAATCTGATTGATTTGGGGTTATACCCTATCGCCAGCCCTCCCGATCTGCCAAATGCATCAGTTGCAAGGAAATTCCATCTTGCCGATAGGGAGGAGAGGGAGTGAGTAATGGACTCTGCAGGGCCGAGGGTTTCTTGTAGGAGAATGATATCAGGAGATTCGACCTCAAAAAGTCGTTTAAGGGCTAGTTTCTTAGGGGTACTAGCCAGGCCCCGGCAATTAAATGAGAGGCACTTCATGGGGGGCCATTCTTTGGGGGTTTTGATGCTCTAAGGACCCCATCGATGGTGGCTTGGCGCCCAGCAGCCACTTCCGCGCCTGCATGCCTGATGGCTTTATTGAGATTTGATTTGCGACCCCGGGTAGATAGGAAACCAGGGCCGAGAGGGACTAAGCCCAACCCGAATTGTGTTTCAGAGACCTCCAATTGTGAGGATCTAGGGCGAAGGGAGTATGAATGGGATGGAGTCGATCTGGAAGATGAAATCGAGGAGGGTGAAGATGTGAGGGGCAATGAGGGCGGAGCAGTGGATGGAATCAGAGGGGGCGGAGGGATAGTGCACTGTGCCATGGTGCATGCAATTGAATTCACATATACAGATGAGAGATCTAAAGAGTAAGAGGGAGGAATAAGTGAGGTACCCGAAGCTTGTGCTGCCGCTGCTGCTGCCCGAGCCCTAGTCAGTGGAGGCGAGGGCGGGGCTGTCTTGAGCAAATCTGCTTTCTCTGGAGCGCCTTGAGGTACCGCGCTGCTTTGTGGAGGACGGGGGATGGTTGGGGAGACACCTCTGGATGCCGCGGGCGAGATGATTGGAGATCCTTCCTGACTTTTGTTCAATGGGCATTCCTTGAATAGATGACCCACTTGGTGGCAACGGTTGCAGCGGAAAGGTACGCCTTCATAGTCCAGAATCTGTAATCTGCTAAATTTTCCCCATTTTAGAGTGATTTTTTCTTCCAAGCCATCCCGAGTATCCAGGTGCACCAGAATTCTTGCTAGTGTTCTTTTCTTTGTATCCTTATACGTTCGATCGTGGTCCAAGTATGTGCCCAGTGCGTTCCCAATTCTGATAAAAGCTTCCTCCGTCCAATATTGTAATGGAAGCCCTGGCAGTCGCACCCACAGTGGGCCTGCTCCAATCTGTTCGCGCTCAGGATCGAATAGGGGACTCCATCGTTTCAATAGCACAGGTGCCATTTCAATGTGCCAATACTGAGCCAGTACTGTGTCCGTGAATGCCTCGTTCGCAAAATGGAGTGAGAACCATCCCCTTGGAAGCTCTTGAACCTCTGGCAATTCCGTGAGAAGAGCACCCCAAATTTCTTTAACCCATAGCGTCAATCTTTCCGCCGAGAAGGTACGCCCCCGCACATGTCCAACCAGGACCGTTCGAGCCAGTGCCATAGTATCCTCGAAATCGGTGGGGTCACCGAAGGCTACTGTGATATCTTTTGCCGTCGCTCTGATGCACTTCGTTTTCCGCTTCTTCGTGCGAGGTGCCTTCGGGTGATCTATAAGGGGATTTGAAACCCTAACCGGGGAGGAGGGTTTTGAAGGCTGTACATTGAGTGCCGGAGTGCTGAAGCTACCAGAAGGCCGAATCCCTGCTTCTTGTTGGGGTTTTTCTGCGGTCTCCCGTGTCTCTGCTTGTGCTAATGATGGATCGAATCGCGGCGATGGTAGCGGGTCGAGTGCCAAGGAGTCTGGTGAGAGCGAGGAAAGTAGAAGGGCAGCGGTTCCAGGTGAGAGAGGCGGAGCATCCAGACCATACGCTGAGGGGAGTGGATCCGGCAGGGAGACCACAGGTATGATGTCCTGTGTGGTTTCCCCTTCAACAGCTGGTGTATCGAAACCCGGGGACTCTTCATTAGGGTTTCCGAATATTTTATGCCCCTCTAATGGATCCTCGGAGTAGTCCACGAGGTCCGTAAACCCGATGTCTTCCATCCCGGTCAAACCGCCGATAACCGTCTCCGGGAGCTGAACAAACCCTATTACCGTAGACTGCTTCTGTGCTGGCCGATCAGATGAGGCAGCCTATGATCCTGCGGTTCCTGCAGCTAGGCTAGCCTTGACCTTCGCGGACGCGGCGCGCGATCCCCATCAGAGGCTCCTCCTTCGGTTCGCTTTGTCACCCATTTGATATTAATACACATTAATATTTCGGTTTTCCTAAGTTTAGACTTAGTAACTCCATTAAAAATATTAATTATTTTAATATCTCTCCATCCGGATGGAATTTCCCCAAACGATTTCTGGGTCTTGGAGATCTTATGTGCCTTAGCCTCTCCACCATTTTTCATGGCTAGAGCACATACGATGCTACCACAAATCAACAGATGGGAGAAGAAGACTACGGGCAACATAAGGGGTGAGGAAGGCCGCAGATGGGGAATGGAGCTGCAAGTTGTAGGTCCGGACAACACGCAGGAGGCGAAAAGGGACAATGTTTGGAGATTGCAGGCTTGGGTTTGAAGGAGCTGCAATTTTGATGGGGTTTCGAGGATGAGGAACAACAAATTCGAAAATTATAGCAAACAATGGGAAAACCTCGGGCAACAGATGAAGGTTGGAGTAATGGAGGGATAAGGGGTTTCCAAAAAGAATTCAAAATTTTGCAGCTAATCGAAAACCCAGTCAACAGATCGAAAAAACTCAGTCTACAGATAAATGGTAGGCAGAAAACCCTTTAAAACATTTCTAGGAATTTTGGTTAAAACGTTGAATCCTTTTGTTTCAGATTTATCCTTGAAACCCTCATGAAAATTTCCAGATCTAAGAATTTTACAACCCTTGAACTGCAAAAATTTGAATAATATCTCTGAAGGCAAAATTATGTTGATAAACCCCCAGAGATTTAGATCTTACCTTCTAGGGCATAGATCTGGACTCTACACAAATTTCTTCCTTAGGTCTGTAGCTGCATGACAACAAGAAAACACCCAAACGATATATACAATGACAAAAATTAAAACCAGAAAAACCCATGTTAGAAAAATAATTACAAAATTTACAAACTGCAGGCTCTAATCAGCAAGATCTACCATTATGCTACACTTAAATTAAAAGATTTTTAAATTTTAAAGGTGCTAACTCAGAACCCTTCGTGCATCACCAACAAAAATCTTATGATAAGCTAAAGCTAATTTAGTTGGGCTCTTCAGGAAACACAGATCGAGAGTTGGCTGGTCCAACTGAAAACTTCCCCTAACGCCCGAAGATCTAAAATCAAGATTTCCCTGCAAAACTCAATCCAACCATTAAAAATAGAGCGAGAAAATAATAATAAAATTTAGACAAATAGAGATACCTATTATTATGTTCAAAATTTAGATTATTATTTAAACCCCAACGACTGAGCAAGATACTTGTACTCAAATCACTCTTTAGAAGTTATCATCAATGGCTTTAGAAAAAATTATGCATGAAAACAACACATCTTACAATATTCTCACAAGAGTAACACCAACAGAACTTAACCCCAAAGTCTTTATTTATTATATAGAAAAAGATTACACGAGCTTCTTGCTAAGCACATGACTCAAAGGTCGGATGTATCGACTGACAAATGACCTCCTATTCAATGATAAATCCTTCAATGGTTAGTTTGAGTGATTTGCGTCAAAGAAATCTCGATCGTTAATGAAGATTAAAATTTCTTTTAATCTCATCCGTCGAAATATTTAAATATTTGCTGAAATTCAAACTTTTTAATTAAATGCATTTTAATTAACTCAAAGATAGAATTTTTGATTTAAATTCCCCAAAAATTTGACTTTGACTTAATCCCCGGTGATCAAAGGTTTAAAATTTAGCAAAATAATTAATTTACCTTACTCCCGGGACCTTTTAAAATTTAATTTTTTAGGAGCGACGAATTTTTCCTTTAGAAAATTTAAATTTACCTAGGACCTAGAATTATTTAAATTTCTGGCTCAGGATTTTAATTATTTTTTCGCCAGAAAATTTAATTAATTAACCTGTGAGGGGATAAATTATTTTTCCAAGTCTCAAGACACTTTAAATCATGATTTTCATATTTTTTACATTATAAGGGGGAAAACCCATTTGTAATAGATTCTCACAGACCACCCATTTCTGCGACACAAATATAATCCAGTAGACCAAGCAATTTGTAATAAAATAACTTAACCAAATAGTTAGGATTATTCCCAAATCACTTTTACATAGACTCGATCTAGAACACTAGGACTCGCTTAAAATCCTAGTGACAAAATCCATTCCAACTTTGGGGTAAGACTGGAGGGGAAAACTCTTTCGACCATCCGAGAATGGATTGGTGAGACAAAAAACCTCCCAGAATGGAGATCGTCACTAGAAAGATAAGTTTACCTAGGTTGTTACATACATGACAAGCTTTTGCTAGGATTATTTACATCATATACATGCAGAATGGGTTTACATTATAACATGATGATCAGGGTGATGATGATAGATGGACGACACACACACATCGATCAGGCGCTATCCTTTTTGCGAAAAACAAGGTGTACTGCTATGGGTCGTTGACACGTAGTGGTCAACAGAGTCCCTGGGGATGAAATCAAAGTCAAATTTTTGGGGAAATTAACTCAAAAATTCTATTTTTGAGTTAAGTAAAATGCATTTAATTAAAAATTTCGAATTTCCCCTAATATTTAAATAATTTGGCGGATGAGATTAAAAGATATTTTAATCTTCATCAACGTCAAGATTGCTTTAACGAGATCACTCGAACTAGCCGTTGAAGGATTTATCTTTAAATAGGAGGTCATTTTTCAGTCGATACATCCGACCTTTAGGTCGTGTGCTTAGCAAGTGCCAAGAAGTCCTTGTGTAATCTTTTTTCTGGATAATAAAGGTATACTTTGGGGTTAAGTTCTACTGGTGTTACTCTTTATGGGAATACTGTAAGATGTGTTGTTTTTATGCATAATTTTTTTTAAAGCCATTGATGATAGCTTCTAAAGAGTGATTTGAGTACAGGTATCTTGCTTAGTTGTTGGGGTTTAAATAATAAGCTAAATTTTGAACGTAATAGCAGGTATCTCTATTTGTTTGAATTGTATTATTATTTTCTCGCCCTCTTTTTAATGGCTGAATCGAGTTTTGCAGGGAAATCTTGATTTTAGATCCTCGGGCGTTAGGGGAAGTTTTTAGTAGGACCAACCAAATCTCGATCTGTGTTTCCTGAAGAGCCCAACTAAATTAGCTCCGAGCTTATCATAAGATTTTTGTTGGTGATGCATGAAGCGTTTCGAGTTAGCACCTTTAATTTTTTATTTTTATTTTTAATTTATGTGCAGCATAATGGTAGATTTGGCTGATTAGAGCCTGCAGTTTGTAAACTTTGTAATTATTTTTCTAACATGGATTTTTTTGGATTTTAGTTTTTATCATTGTATATATCGTTTGGGCATTTTCTTGTTGTCGTGCAGCTACAGATCTGAAGAAGAAATTTGTGTAGAGTCTAGATCTAGGCCTTAGAGGGTAAGATCTGGATCTCTGAGGGTTTATCAACATAATTTTGCAGGGATATTATTCAAATTTTTGCAGTCCAAGGGTTGTAAAATTCTTAGATCTGGAAATTTTCATGAGGGTTTCAGGGATAAATCTGAAGCAAAAGGATTCAACATTTTAATCAGAATTTCTGGAAATGTTTTAAAGGGTTTTCTAGCTACCATTTATTTGTAGACTGAGTTTTTCCGATATGCTGACTAGGTTTTCGATTAGCTACAAAATTTTGATTTTTTTTAGAAAACCCTTATCCCTCCATTACTCCAACCTTCATCTGTTGCTTGAGGTTTTCCCATTGTCTGCTGTAATTTTCGAATCTGTTGTTCCTCATCCTCGAAACCCCATCAAAATCGCAGCTCCTTCAAAACCCAAGCCAACAATCTCCAAACATTGCCCCTTTTCTCCTCCTGCATGTTGTCCGGACCTGCAACCCACAACTCCATTCCCCATTTGCGGCCTTCCTCATCCCTTCTTCTGCCCGTAGTCTTCTTCTCCCATCCACGGCTTCTCACTTTTTGCTGCTATACTCCTCGCCCTCCTTTCTGCTACGTGATCCCTTACTGCTCGAGCATCCTTCTACGTGGTTGCCTCATCCTCTTCTCCATCTCCCTACGCTGCTTGCGTCCCTTTCCTTCTCCTTCGCGTCCTCACAAACCTTTGTTTCCATCTCCTCGATCCACAGTGTATACCTGCAAACATCTGATCCACATTCTTTCTTCCCTCTCGACTGCATACTCGTGCTCCCTTGCTGCCGCCGTTGCTTCTCTTTGAACCTGCAAAGACCAAAAACAATTCGATTTTTTTTTTCATTTGTATTGTGTATGCGTTAGGTTAGGTTAAAGTTTTACTTTATTTTTATTTTTATTTATGCTAGGTTAGTTTAGTTAGATTTTTCGATTTGTTTTTTATTTTTATTTTTTGTTTTATATTTTTTCATTTTTATTTTTTTATGACTTTGTTTTTTAATTTTTGTTTTTTTTTTCATTAAAAAATTATTTAAAAATCTAAAACGTCTAATTTTTTTTCATTTTTGTGACTTAGAATGGCTAAGTAATTAAATCAAAAGAGGAACCAAAGCTTTTACATTTAAGAGATTTTTATTTTTATGTGGTCTTAGCTTTTACATTTAAGAAATTTTTATTTTTATGTGGCCTACGACCCATAAAAATTTAAATTTGACTAAGGTCTTTTGATTTGATTTTTAGTCACATTAAAAATTTGATTTCTTCATTTACCACATTAAATTAATTGCCTAAGGAATAATTAAATTGTTAATCTAAAGTTCCTTGGTGTCCTTTCGTGGTAGTGATTTCTCTATTGTCAAGTGCGATTAATGTTTTAAAATCATTGACTATTGGAGAATGATAAATTATTCTAGATCTGGGTTATTAATGAAAATCATTTTAAATTTGGAATCATTGCTTAGCATTTAAATTTCATAATTCTTCACAGGATTTAATTGCTAGAAACTCTTGCATGATAAAGTTTTGGGCGTTGACATTTAATTGTTCATGATCATCGCTTTGCCACATTTATAAATTGCTCGGGATAACTTGTTTCTGTTTAGTCTATGGTTAATTGAATACAAAGGCACTGGTCTAAAATCATTTCTTTCTTGTGATTGTGTCTTATTTGTATTAATTGTTTAATCTATCCATCTTAGTTGACCAAGACTTGTTTTAAATTCATCAAGTTGTCCATCTTTAAGTCTCCTAGAGCTTGTGTTTCATAGGCCATTCTCATTCATTCACCTTAGGGACTACCCCCCTTGACTTGTCTAGGAGAGAGTCTAAACGGAGTGAGTAAGGATTAGAGTGACAACCCTTACTCTGAGCGTTGTCGTGGTGCCTAGACACTTTGTGCGACAACATTTTTTGGCGCCGTTATCGGGGATATTTTATTCTCAGCGTTTCAATGATATTTCCTCATCATTTTTCTCATTTATCATCTCTCATTCGAGCCAACAAAGCCAACACTTCTTGGCATTGCCACCAAAGACCAATTTATTAGGCCTTGGCTTTACGACATTTCATCTCATTTTTCTGGCGTCATTTCGTCTCTTCATTTCTCACCATCCTAACTCTCATCATCTCTCTCATCTAATCCTTTCATCTTCACTTTCTGCACCTGGACATTTTGGTTGGTTTCTTGTTTGGGTGGTGATTCCACTTATTCATTAATTTAATCCCAGACAAGGAGCCCTCCCTGAATATCCATTTGCCTCCATCCACTAACTTTTCGGTTTCGCCTTTGGAAACTTTGTGAGAGATTCATGCTCAAGTGGTGCCTCCACTTCTTCCATTTCTTACAATAATTTCTACTAGAAGCTCGCTTCTTGTAGATGTTCTGATTTTCTTGAGTAGGGATCTCTCTCTCTGATATCCGTTTGGCCCATCTTTTTCTCGTTAAGCAGGGCATCATGGATTTCGATTTGTTTTCTCCTTGTGATTTTACTAACATTCAAGGAGCTCTGCATAGTTATTCTTATGTTTTGAGTGAAACCATCAATGAATTTCCTCCTTTTCAAGGTAACAATGCTTTTACTATCGAAACTCACCTTCAGAATGTTAGCCTCTGTATAAGCAAGTGTTGTCCATATTCTAAATATGAAGATGTGAAGATGAAGATTTTCATTCTCACCTTATCTGGAGATGCTTTAGATTGGTTTATTAAGTTCCCCGATAAGATTTTTGATTCTCTACAATCAATCATTGATGCCTTTGAAGATAGATATGGAGATAAAGAAAAGGTCAAAGCGAAAGCTGAAGTAAAGGATACTATAGAAGTTGAAAATAATTTCAAGGAGTTAATTCAAATGGTTAAAGACATACAGTTAAATCAGGCTCAAGTAATCAAGAATGCAAAAGTAAATCTGGCTCAAGTAATCAAGAATGCAAAAGTAAATCTGGCTCAACTTGTTAAAGATATGGAACTTAATCAAGCAAGATTAACAACTGATCGTGCCAGGGAAATTAATTTTATGCAAAGAAAGTTATTAGCCCTAGAGGAAAAGATGACGATCATGGAATTCATTCATTCATATTGCCATGGAAGCAAGTTATCAAGAAGAAATAAGTTCAATTCAGAACAGAATGTCAACTATGGATGAAGAAATGACCATGATGAGATTTGATTATAATAATTAGTTAGCTACCATGCAAGAAAATCATAAGAAAGAGATAAACTATATGCAAAAATGCTTCATGGGCATGAAAGCAAAGAATGATAAAATTATAAAGGACATGGAAGTCAGTCAAATATCTCTTCAGAGTAGATTATTGGCCATAGAGGAAAAGAAGGTACTGCATGTCATAAATACAGAGGGAATAGATATCATCAAAAATAGATTAAAAATAATGGAAGTTAATCATTCTAATAAGACATCCATTATTTAGAAACTAATAAAGGTTATGCAAGCTAATCATGCCACTTTGCAAGAAAGATTCGTGAGAACTGAACTCAATCAAGCGAAGTTAATAGTAAGACATGCTAGAGAAATGAGTTCATTACATAAGAGGCTGGAAGAGAGGAAATCACAGGTTCCGTCTTGTTGTGAATATCCCGAGAGAGAGGCTAACTCCATTAACAAATATTTAACTAAGAATGACATGATCAAAGAAGAAATTAAAAAAAGTCAAGTTATAACTCATGACACTTGTGAGACTGATCCATCATTCTTGACAAAGCACATGCAGAATGAAGAAAGACATGTCATGCATATCTTACATACTTCATGTGAGAGTTTTCAAGCAAAATGTTCTACATCATCAATTATACAACTTGCCAAAAAGAAACGGCGCAAGAGAAAGAGAATGAGAAAGCGGTTTGATGCATATGATGGCCACGAGCAGCTCGATTTTTGGATAGAAAAAAGTCCTACTGTGTGTAGGATTGGACATGGCAAATTGAGAAACAACCAACAGATTTGCCTGAAAGCAGGAAATGCTCAGTATGCACTATATTGAATGCATCCGATGCCATGGGGCATATTTGTATCGTATTTCTAACTTTATACCCTGTTATTTCACTATTTCATTTTGTAGTTAGATTTGTGTTTTTCATGTTATTAGGATAGTTAATAAATGAAGAGCTTATATCTTTCCTGTGCGTAATGTTATATGACGATTTTTGGATGGACGCTACTTATGTTATATTATGTGTTGTGTGGATGCAGATTCTGGGTTCTCACATTCCTCCGGTGCAGCAATGTGTCCCCAAGTAGAGGCAAATGTTGACCACTACGTGTCAACGACCCATAGCAGTACACCTCGTTTTTTCGCAAAAGGGATAGCACCTGATCGATGTGTCCCATCCGAGAGTGGATCAGTGAGACAAAAAACCTCTCGGAATGGAGATCGTCACTAGAAAGGTAGGTTTACTTAGGTTGTTACATACATGATACAGTTCTACTGAGATTATTTACATCATATACATGCAAAATGGGTTTACATTATAACATGATGATTAGGCTGATGATGATAGCTGGACGACACAAAGACATCGATCAGGCGCCATCCCTTTTGTGAAAAAACGGGGTGTACTGCTATGGGTCGTTGACACGTAGTGGTCAACATAGTCAATACTCTTGCGGCTTTGATGCTTCACTAACCTAAATGAAATGCAAATCCTAAATCCTAGATGTCATGCAAAGATCTTAGTTAGTTTTCATTAAATGCCTAGTCTAAATATAACGTTCCCTTAACTGTTTTGAAGCTAGGCTCCAAGGTAGGTTGCGGAAAGGAGGGCAACAGGGAGCAAGCAGGGGATTGATTAACGATACCTTCTGTTAGGCTTCTATCACTCGGTGCCTTTGGCGTTGCAGAGACTGTGGCTCTGACGACTGCAAGGTCACCGTGTTAACCATCGAAGAGTTGCTAAGCTGCTCAAGCTTGATGAAAAGGGTGGCCCTAAAGGTCTGTCAACCAAACTTATGCTTGGAGGTAAGTTTCTAATGCAAGTTAACTTAGAATGCGATGCAAGGATGGATAGTGATTTTCAGGTTAAGATTCTCTTAATGGTTGAGTACTTTAAGTTATGATGAAATCTTTAATTAAGAAAACAAATACTTGACAATAATATTCAAGAGAAAATCTTAACCATAAAACAAGTGCTAATATGATATCAAGATGTGCCCAACCACAGAAATGACTTGTCAATATGCTCAAGATAGCAACACTATAAGTTAATAGTAACAAATAGAGCACCCTTCTACTCAGCCAAAGATAATGTAGCCAATGTTCCTTAGTTAAATTAGAAAATGCCACTGACCATTCAACTTAAGAGATATTCAATTTAAACAAGAAGATTTATAAATCCCTTAAAGTGCCAATGTAAGGTTATCTTTCAAAAAAATGTATTAGCAATGAAATCAAAACGAGAGTTATACCAAGGCTCTTTAGAATGATGAAAATATTTTAAAGACAAATAATGTAAGCAAGATGGCCAACAATTTTTATGAATCAATGGAAGCACTTAAAGCCACTCAAGTTTTCAGATTTTAAATAACACAAATGAGCAACTTAGGACAGCATCAAGTTTCTTATGCTTAGTGAATAGAGAGGAACAAATGATTTTAAGACAGCAGTTAGTAATTTTTATGTTAAAAAGTCAAAATATTCCAGATTTCTTATTTCTGTCTTTGCTTGGATTAGAGAGAAAACAGAGAAAATATGCTTGTACCACTTATGTATATCAGACCTCTGAAACGCTTATGACAGTCATCAAAGAACTTATGATTAAGTTAAACAAATAATGCCCCATCGTGTTTAATGACTCTTCAATGTATTAGATAAATTATCAACTTGTTTAATGCCACTTAGATATGTATTCAACCACTGTTAGAAAGATTTTAGGCAGTTGTAGAAAACAGTGAGATGATTAAGTTTCAGAGATCAATCATCAAACCCTTGAACCCTTTGGCCTTGGAGGCTCTTGCTCAACTTGTAAACGAAATTCTCCCAAAGATGGTCCACCTGTAAACACAAGTTTGAAACCCAGAAATCTGCAATGCACCAAGATTTGACTCAGAAAATTCGATGACTTTTCAAACAGTGACAGAAAGATGCAACGTGGGATAGGAAAAGGGTGATTAGGAGCCAAAGCTGGGCAGAGGAGGGATGCTGTGAGGTTTTGAGCAATGTGAAAAAGTCGAAGTCGGGATTAAATCGGCAAGGGTCCAGAAGTTGAAAAAGTCGGGAGTTTTTTGAAAAAGTCGGCAAAATTAAAAAAATACAAAAATATTCATTTTTTTAAAAAATCTAGACTTTTTCAATAAAATCCCGACTTTTAATTTTTTTTTTTTAAAAAATTGTTAAAGAAACTACCCCATTCACGATTTTTTGGAAAAAGTCCCGATTTAATCTCGACTTTTTCAGGTGGGAAAAAATTGGCAAAAAATCGGCTGATTTAATCGGCCAGCCAAAAAAATCTCATTTTGGGGATTTAATCCCGATTTTTCCCGACTTTTTCCACACCGATTGAGGCCTGCCCAGGTTTGCGGCAGAGGCAAGGAGGGCTGCCAAAAGGCAGCCAAGCAGAAGGGAGGGCCAAAAAGTGTCTAGAAGGATAGCAGAGGGGAGATTTGAGGCTGTGGCAGGGATGATTAGAGCTGCACTGAGGGGATGGAAGGCTTAGGGGCCACGGAAGACAAGGCTGAGAGGGTTAGGAGGGCAGGGAAGGCCTTGTGGCCAAGGAAAAGGGTGCCGCAAGGAAAAATAAGGCAGAGGAAAAGGCTGCTGTGGAAGAGACTGTGAGCGGAGGGTTTGGAGAGGGACTTAGGGCCACGGAAGACAGGGATGAAGCCAAAAAGAGCTGCAACCAGGCTTGGAGAGGCTTGCAGCCAAGCCTTGTGGGCTACGCTGGGCCTAGAAGCCCTAGAATGTCTTGAAACCCTCACCAAATTCAGAGAAATACTTCAGATCTTGAAATTTCCTTGCAAATGACCACAAATAACCCCCCTAAGGCTTGGCGATCTCTCTTTGGGCTTGTGCGTTGAGCTTGGAGGGAAAAATAGATGGTGGATCTTGCCTTCCTAGTTCTATCTCCACCTCTAAAAGCCCTTCAAAATTTTTCAAGGTCTGAAACCCTTGAAACCC
The DNA here is from genome assembly GCA_031772625.1 of Pinus tabuliformis. Classification (NCBI taxonomy): domain Eukaryota; kingdom Viridiplantae; phylum Streptophyta; class Pinopsida; order Pinales; family Pinaceae; genus Pinus; species Pinus tabuliformis. The sequence goes on from CM062807.1 coordinate 740,884,154, forward strand.
TTCAAAGATCTTCAGATCTAGCTTAGAGTTCACCTGCAAAAATAAAATTTCAAAAGCCCAAAACCCCAATATATACAAAAAATCAATAACTAGATAATGCAAAAATAGGAATATATTCAGATTGATTTGTAGCATTACTTTCATAGTTGGAGTTCCTTGACTTGTTTGGTGGACAGTAGCTATCTTCACAATCATCGGGAGAGTCTCTCCTTCTTCTTTTGTTTCTCCTTCCATCTCTTCTATCATCTCTTCTTTCATACGACCTGTTGTTGTTGAAGCCACGATTATTGTTGTAGGACCTTGAAGAGTTTCTTCTTGGAACATCTATCTTTTCAGGACAATCTCGAGCATAGTGACCCTTTGGATGACAATTGTAGCATATAACATCCCTATCTTGCCTTCTTGAATCCCTGGAATCTCGATTGGATTGAGGAGCTCTTCTTGATTTAGATGGATTTCCCTCTCCTTTCTTCATGTTCTTCTTCTTCCCTTGAGCAACGAAGGCAGTGGGCTCTCCTTCATTTGTCCTTTGAATTCTTCCTCTAGATATCATTAGTCTTTCCTCTTGATTGCATAAAGCAAGTAGCTCATCAAAAGAAGGGATCCTTTCCCTGTTCTGGATAGAAGTAATGAACATGTCCCATGAAGAAGAAGGATATAAGGGCAGTCATCACCAATTCCCTGTCAAGTATAATTTCTTGAGCAGTCCGAAGTTGATCCCTGATCTCAGTGATTCTTATGAAGAAGGATTGCACAGTTTCTCCCTGATGCAACTTAGACTCCTTGAGTTGATTTTTCAATTCCATTATATGGCTCAAATTGTTCACGTCATACCTGCCAACAATCTTATCTTGCATTTCTTTGGAAGTCTTCAAGGATGAAATATAAACAAGTAAATGATCTCTTAAAGAATCAATAGTGATCTTCATAGCTTTAATCTCACCTTTCTTATACGTGAATTTGATAGCTTGAGAAGCATTTTCTAGTGGCGGTGAAATCTTTCCTTCCACGTACTCCAAGACATCATACTCATCTAAAGGTGAGATTGATCCTGGCCTTCCATACTGCAAATCCAGATGAGTTAGCTAGCTTTTTGTTATCCTTGAAATAAGAGATAGACATTTTTACCAGAAGATTTTCCGTTTTCAATCAATTGCTTAGAAGATGGATGCTCTTGCTCTATGTCTCTTGGGCTTGTCTTCATCTCGACTCTAATGCCATGTTATTTTTTCATCAATTATTCTATGCTGCAACTATTACTCCAACAATATCCAATAACATCCAATTTAACAATTTCCACTTCTTCTATTTAACCAATAATAGTAGAGCAATAGTAGATAGAACAATTATTCAAATGCACAATTAAAGACATCCAAGAGACAAGAGACACAATATTTGGTCAATGACCAGGGAAAAACCCGAGTAGGGGGAAAACCCTTGCAAATTTTCTTCTATTAGATTGTCTTCAAATGTTCAACAGAGAGAGTACATCATCTAAGAGTCAAAGTCAAATTTTGACTAGCCAATATCCAATAGCCAAATATGCCAAACAACTATCCAAATTAGAGACAAAGGAGAGAGATGAAGTCAACAATTGTCAAATCTGATCGTTCTGCAAATCTGTCCCGGTAAACAACAGTGAACAACAACAAAGACAACCCTAACTAGTCAATGGTTAAGGGTCAAAACAATCCTCTAGCAACTTGGTCAAAGGCAGTCAAACTTGACCTCAAAAGCTGGTCAAAGTCCCCTCAAAACTGTTAGTCAACTTGGTCAAAGTCTGCACTTCTTGCTGCAGTCAAACCTGCGGTCAGCCCTGAGGTCAATGCTGGTCAACTAGCCCAGATTTCCTCGATATTGTGCCCTCCATGCGGCCTAAAGAAACAGAAAAATTCCACCCAAAAATGTAGTCAAAGGAGGTCAAATACACCCAAGTCAACACAGGTCAATGCCCTGCGATAAGTCTGAAATTCAGCCAATCTGTAACAGCCACCTGTCCATTTGCCCGTGTGAGAGATTCCTTCCAATTCTGAACTATACGAACTAATAGAATGAGGAGAGAGAAGATATGTTGTGAGTTGATGAAGTGCCAAATGAGGACTCATCTTGTATTTATATGCAACTTGAGGGGTGTCATCCTGTCCATGAGATGTGTCATTTGACCCAAGGCCGACCTTGACAGTTTTGTATTTGTGGGCTTGGCCTAAAAAATCCACTTTTCTTTATCCGAATCAAGTGCTTCAAAATTCAATTTTGGTCCTCTCGAAATGAGGAATTCAATGCAATGATTATCTCCATCAAATGAGCTCTCCAGAGTGGAATTTGGCCCTAGTTGCACAATTTAACACTTTCTAGGGCATCTTTGAAGTCTACTTGTTGGTTTTGAAAGCATGAAGATAGTTGGAGACATCATCAAGAAGGAGGACTCTTGGTTGACAAGTTAGTGTTAGACTATTTTCTATATCTCAATCCACAGATCATATGGCTACATTTTGCAAGGAAAGCAACAAGTTCGTTGGATCAACAAACTTCCTAGCTTGGAAAAAAACGATTGGCTTGGCACTCACAAAGAATGAAGTCATGGAGTATGTCCTTGGAGATGTAGTTGAACCAAGCAAAGAGAAGACACAAGAGTTAGCAAAGTACCAGAAGGGAGAAGTAAGAGCTCAAAGAATCATTGTGGAATTGATAAAAGATCATCTTGTTTCCTTTATTGCTGATCTGAAGACATCCAAGGCCATGTATGATAAGTTGGTAAAGTTGTACTCTATAAGTACACAAGGTCAAAAGATTTCCTTGAGGAATCAACTATATAGAATAAGGAAATCAAAGGATGAAGACATGGCCACCTATCTAATGAAGATCTCACAAATAAGAGACCAGTTGCAAGGGCTTGGGGAGACTGTTACAGACTCTGAGATGACTATCTGTGTATTAAATGCTTTGCCACCTGATTGGAGTAGTTTTGCAACAAGCATCTACTCAAAGAAAGATACTACACCCTTCGATGAATTATGGGCTCAATGTATCTTGGAAGAATCTAGAATCAAGGCAAAGGATGATACTGAATCAAATGAAAGATCTCAAGCAATAACTAAGAAGGTGAGGAGAGGAAAGTTTGGAAAGTCCAAGAAGAAGACAAACATGTCGAAAATCAAATGCTTTGGATGTAATGAGTATGGACACTTTAAAAGGGATTGTCCAAACAATAAAGTAAACAACAAACGAAAGGAAAGAAGTGAAACTCACATAGATGAGGAAAGGGGAGAACTTGAGAAGAAGCTGAAGGGAGAAGATCCCAAGGATCTTTATTATTGAAGGAAGTCTCATCTCTGTCAGGCTTTGTATGAATTTTTGTATTTCTTTTATTAAGTAGAAAGTAGAAGAGTCTCGGCTTTGTAAAAAGCATGGCATCATAGATAGAAGCACATGATAGTAGAAAGATTAGAATCTACTTATTTAATTTGCTTTGGGAAAGATCATCTAGTTTAAAGAGAATGAGAAGTTTGGAACCATATTGCATATTATAGTTCATCCAAGCATTTTCTAACATCATGTTAGAGGTAGTCATTTTGCAAAGAAGGATCATCAAAGATCCTATAAGAATCATCATTATGGAAGATTCTTGAAGCAACATTATGGCTGGTAATATTCCATCTAGTGTGGAAGCAATACTCTTGAAGGAATGTAGATGGTCAAAGTTGCATTATGAAAGGCATAATGAAGGTCTCGGCTTGGGAAAAGAAACCCATCTTCATCTGGTACAAGAAGCAAGAAGGGATGGCTGGATGACTGTATGAAAATAAAAGGTATGCATAATGTAAGTAACTCTTCTCTAGGAAGAGTTAGTTATGTCAATGTGCTCGGTAAGTATTCCATATGGTTGAAAAGAGAAATTTGACATAATGTGAAATGGATGGAGATCAAGACTCTCTCACTAGATTGCATGGCGTAAATATAACAATGTTGATCAACATCAAGTATAGTCTCCAGAAGAAAGAAAGGGAGTTAACAATGACAACTCCAAGGAAGATATTATAGCTTGGTAATCAAGCTCGATCCATGGGCACTTTGATTAAAATGATTGCATGGAGAAAGATTCATATGGAGATGGATCATGCGAAAGGATGTTGATCTCAAAGAACTCAAGTAAGATGATGCTTTGATGAGAAGGGCCATCATGACAAGGTAAGTCTGATATTTAATATTTTGATATTGGTTATCTGGTTAACATATTGTTTTGCTACCTGGTAGGATATTGCAAGAATGCATGATGACAGTTGAGGCAAGTTCAACTGTGGGTGCTGAACTCAATTCAACAAACATATGAATTGAGTATATGGTTTTGGCAATTAAGAAGTCAAGGTGTTCACATCATCACCTTGGGATTGAAAGGTAGCAGTGAAAGAAGATAACCTGATGTTCATCAACAAAGATCACTTTCATGTTTAAGAGGGAGCTATGACTAGCTTGAAGTTTGATAAGGCTCAATATAATGTCTTCAATGATGTCGACTAGAGGAAAGTGATATGCAAGATTGATGGCCTGAACCCTTTCAGATGATTGAAGGAAGAAGATGTTGAAATTTCTAAGTCTGACACGTTAGAAATTCCTACTGCATTATCTGGTTTATTTCACCTACTTGTTTATTCCATTAACAAGTTATTTATACATATAAATACTGAAAATAAACACAAATGCAGCCTTAACTCATATACAGATCAGCAACTGAAATACTAGACAAACACACAAGGGACACCGTTATTTTTGGACAATCGTCCCCGGAAAAACCCAATGCGGGAAAACCGGTGCAACAGTTCTGAGGGTTTTATTATTATGCAGATTTCTTGAGTACAACTAGGGTGCCGAACTGGCTCACCCAACAGAGATTTTTACATGACAGTAATACCTCTTCTCGGAGACAAATATTCAATAAGTCTGCCCCACGAAAATCCTTCGGGTGCTTCTCCAAGGCTCTGTGTCAGCCCTGCTAGCCTTAGTGTAGCCCTAGAACCCTCTGCATCAGCGTTATGCCCCTCTGCGTCAGCTCTATGGCCTTTTGCGTCACCCACGCAGGCCCCTCAGCCTCTGCGCAGTCTCTAGCTGCCTCTGCGTGGCTCTTGCTGCCTCTGCGTGGCTCTTGCTGCCTCTGCCTCTACATCAGGCTCTTCAGTCACCGCGTTGACCCTCTGGCACCATCTTTGCCTCTTTGCTATGTACTCATTGCCCCTCGCTGCAACAGATCACTTGTTTGAATTTTTTCAGCAAACCCCGCTCCAGAAAACCGAACTCACTGATCAATTTTGGTGTATTTCCAACTGACCCTCAAGCCTCCTCTTATATTTTTCCTGTTGAGTCTTCAACAACCGAAATTAAGTCCCTAATCAATGGCTAAGATTAGATTTGGCTTGATCCATGTCATTTAGAACATTCTCACCCAGTTTTATATTAATACCCATTAATATTTTAATTTTCCTAAGTTTGGACTTTCTAACTTCATTAAAAATATTAATTATTTTAATATCTCTCCAACCGGGTGGAATTTCCCCAAACCATTTCTGGGTCTTGGAGATCTTGCCTCTCCACCAATTTTCATGGCTAGAGCACATCTGATGCTACCATAAATCAACACCCTCTTGGCGAGGAATGTTCTCTAGTAATGCTCCACCACTGAACATCACATTGATCCTTTCGCACCGATACCTGTGCTAATGCTTGGCCTGCTGCCCAACATCCACTGCACTGTTGCTTCTTGTACTGTTGCCCATGGCTCTGCCACTGCCACTGCTACATCTGTATTGCATCTCCCTCTGCATCCGTGCTGCTGCTGGTCCTTCCTCCCAACACTACATCTGCACTGCAACTCTCTCTCAAATGCTGCCCATAGCACTGCCACTGCTAATTGTTGCATCTGCAATTCAGTTACTGAGAAGTAAGTACCTGATCTACCCAACTATTGACATCCTTGTCAGTCTGGAAGCCCCCTGATGCTGAAGCTACCTCTACTGCTATCCTGTGCTCCCTCTATTGCCTATGCGTTGCTGCAACCACCTTTTTGCCTCTCGCACTGCTGCAACCACCTTTTTGCCTCTCGCACTGCTGCAAACACCTCTGTGCCTCTTGCATTGTTGCAAACACCTCTGTGCCTCTCGCAACCCTCACCGCGCTGCTACAGACCTTCGCACTCTAGCATTGCCTTGTCGTTCCGTCACATCTTGCTTCTACCGACATCCGTCATCCTGCTACTGTCATTAAGGGCTCCTGTAGTCGGATATGATCCAAGAGTTTGGGCACCTCAAGGATCCTGCCCCTCATCTTCTGTAGTCCTCCTGACCACAACTCGATGTCTCCCCACCTCTTCTCTAGAGGTGCATGAGCACTGATGGCACAGTCGAACTTCTTTCTCTGCCTTAGCAGGAGCTGCCTTGGAGTCAGAAGCCTCTCCCTTATTGTTCTTCCTGGGACACTGGTTTGCATAATGACCCAAACCCCCACAATGGAAGCACTTCACCTTGGAGATGTCCTTCTTCTTCCTCTTCCCTTGCTGTCCCGCAGATTCCAGAGCTAGATCCTCCTCCTCTTTCTTGATTCGACCTTGGTCAACCGTCTGATTTCTTCTTGGCGAAGAGTTGCCCACATTTCTTCCCATCCTAGAAGAGTAACTCTACCCAAAATGCCTTGGACAAATGTCTCCCACTCCTGGAGACTGCATTGAGGGCAGTCCTCACCATGAACTCCTGATTGGCGTGGCCCCTATGGAAGTATGTTGGTCCCGAATCTCCGGCAATTTGAGGAGGTATAGATCTATCTGCTTCCCCCTTTGCATCTGATACAACCGCAACTGATTCTCTAATAGCATCTTCCGCTGCACGGAAGTCCGTGATACAATGTTGTCAAAGTATCCCACATCTCCTTTGTTGTGTTCTTTTTGGCAATGACATGATCCTTGACCCCATCAAGGATTATGCACTTTGCCTTTGCCATTGCATCCTCATATTTCTCATTATCAGCTGGGTCTACTGGGATAACCACGGTTCTCAAGGCGAAGCCCTTGATGCGATGTCTATCCAGCACTAACAGGATCCTGGCCTTCTACATGACAAAGTTGAAAGCCCTGTCCAACCTGTCTTGATCCCTCAGTCCGTTCACTGCGATCTTCGCTCCTTCTTCTAGACTCCTCTGAGATTGGACTTCCCTCTTGGAAATATCCCTCTAAGTCCTGATTTCCTTGCTAGAAATCTTCCCGCCAACTATCGATTCGCTCCTCTCCAATCCTCTTTGCAACTGCAACTTAGATCTGGATTTCTTGGCTAGAAATCCGTTAAGGCAACGACTCCCTCTACCTTGGTTCTGTCTCGTTAGGTATTTTTCTGCTCCGACAAAAAGAACACCCCACTAGCTTCCCAATCACAATCTGCCCACAGCTCTCTAGGCCCCGACAACTGAAGAAACTGAGCCTTCCATCTCTGTGCAATCCTGGAAAAGGCTGAATCGATCCTCTGGCCAATTTTGTCAAGCCTACTTGGCTGAGTAGGATGACGTGGCTCTTCGTGAGCCTCTTTTGCCTCTCTCTACCTCTGCATTGGCCTTCTCTTTGGCTCGAAATGATGATGCAGGCCCTCTGCATCACTCCTTCTCTGTTGCCTTCTGCTTAGGAGCAACTCTGTCTCTCGGGACAGCTGCTACTGCTGCAAATTTCTGATATTGCTAGTGCCTTCAGTCCTCCTGTGATCTGCAATCCTCTGATACCATGTTGAAATTTCTAAATCTGACACATCAGAAATTCCTACTGCATTATCTGGTTTATTTCACCTACTTGTTTATTCCATTAACAAGTTATTTATACATATAAATACTGAAAATAAACACAAATGCAGCCTTAACTCATATACAGATCAACAATTGAAATACTAGACAAACACACAAGGGACACTGTTATTTTTGGACAATCGTCCCCGGAAAAACTCAATGTGGGAAAACCGGTGCAACAGTTCTGAGGGTTTTATTATTATGCATATTTCTTGAGTACAACTAGTGTGCCAAACTGGCTCACCCAACAGATTTTTACACGGCAGTAATACCTCTTCTCGGAGACATATATTCAGCAAGTCTGCCCCATGAAAATCCTTCCGACGCTTCTCCAAGGCTCTACGTCAACCCTGCTAGCCTCAACGTCGCTGTAGAACCCTCTGCGTCAGCCTTCTGCCTCTCTGCGTCAACTCTTTGGCCTTTTGCATCACCCACGCAGGTCCCTCAGCCTCTGCGTAGTCTCTAGCTGCCTTTGCATGGCTCCTGCTGTGTTTGTGTAGCTTTGGATGCCTTTGCATCAGCCTCTTTAGTCACTGCGCTGACCCTATGGCACTATCTCTGCCTCTCTGCTATGTACTCACTGCCCCTTGCTGCAACAAATCACTTGTTCGAATTTTCTCAGCGAACCCCGCTCTAGAAAATCGAACTGACTGATCAATCTTGGTGTATCTCCAACTGACCCTCAAGCCTCCTCTTATACTTTTCCTGTTGAGTCTTCAACGACCAAGATTAAGTCCCTAATCAACGCCTAAGATTAGATTTTGTTAAAATTGGCAACTAGGGCCAAACTCCATGTGGGTCATCTTATTAATGGCAACTGATATTTTTCTTGGATCCCTCTCATCGAGAGGTGTGGGATTGATCTAAAGATCATCCGATTCCGATAAGTATTCATGGAGATATGAATTTATTTGTGTTATGGGACAATTCGTCAAGGTCGGCCAGCAACCAAATAAACCCCACTTGTGCTCCAAGTTTTAGTATAAATAAAGGAGGACTTCAAGTCATTTAGATATAATCTTCTTGGTGATCTCTTCATCTCCACTTGTCTTTGGGTTTTGGTGGGAGGAGAGACCTAAAGAGGATATGCTGCCCTAGAGGATGCCCTATCCTATACGCTGTCATGAAAGTGTCTTCTACGCGGCCCTAAAGGAGGAATCTTGGAGCTGCCCTAGCCACAACAAGGAAGATAGGCTAGTGAGGGTTTGAAGGACGTTGGAGGTAAGCTCCAAGTGCTACTAGGAGAATTCTTCTATAGGTTGTCTAAGGGAAACCTATACTCTGTCTAGAGAAGGTCTCCACTAGCCCTAGCCTTAGTTCAACAAGTGCCACAAGCTATGCCCTAGACGTAGTCAAGGAGGAGGCCAAATATAAGCCCTAACCGCTAACAGAAAGAGTCAAGGAACAACGTGGAAGAGGGTTGCTACAGGAGCTCGAGTTTGGGAGTCTTAAGGCTGAAACTAGGGCTGAAAGGATAGGCTTCTAGGTTGAGTAGAAGATGAGTAAAACGCTGGCTGTTTGGGCACATTTGGAGGAGGCCATATGCTATAGCAACGTTGTGTGGTAGGTCGCAGGCCATACCTCCACAACAAAGAAATAACATGCACTGTTTTGTTGTCATATGCCCTAAGGCAGCAACCTAGTAAGGGAGGAATTCACCTTTAGCAAGCTGTAGTCTTCCAAGGTTTGTTTGGGGCAGCTTGGAGAAGATTAAGGCCACAGGTATGTGCCCTAACCAATCTGACACTAACAGTCAACAACAAGTAAGGTTGGACAAGCATGGATGCTGTTGCATTAGGGATGTTAGATCTATCTTGATGAAGGTTGTCCCATCTTCCATTCTACATAGAAAATAGAGATCCTTAACTATGAACCAATACAGTCCATGATAAGATGTGACAACTAGGTGACCCATGAAGTTTGAATGCATACTAAGACATAGTGATAGTGCAGCAAGATGCATGGGCAACATGATAGCAGCAATGGTACTTGGTGCAACAAGTACATGGTGCTGCAAACACATTGGGACAGCAGCAAGCACAATGCTGCAAACACAATGGGACAGCATGGCAAGCATGGTGCAGTAAGCACATTGGGACAATAGTATGTTAAGCAAGGTACAACAAGCACATGTGCTTGCACATGGTGGCAAGCATGGTGCAACAAGCACATTGGGACAACAAAGGTACATGATGCAGTACGGTGATGGGTATAGTCATGATTGGTAAAGCATGATGAGATGCAGCATAGTAATGATGGGTGCAACATGGTGCAGCATGGTGAGGTGTACCGCATGGACGAGGTGCAACACATGGACGAGATGCAACACAATGATAGGTGAAGGAGTCACCTTGGAGAATCAGTTGAAGCAACATGTTTCAATTGATCTCATGTAGAGATGATCTATTCTCTTATCCAGAAAGTCAAACTGTTGACTTCTGTTGTAAATGTACTCTCCTCTCTGCTGAACTATTGATGAACATAGAAGAAGAATTGATCAAGGGTTTCCCCACATTGGGGTTTGTCCCTGGTTAGCGCCACATCTTGTGTCCTCTTTTTCTTGGCTTGTCTTCTGCGATTTATGTTTATGTTCTATTTGCAGTTTACTTTAATGCTAATGTGATTGCTAATCTGGAAAAGATATTGAGCTAACTGTGAAAATTGAAATAAATTGCTCTAAGCATAGAACGTACCTAAAATTAACAGATTTGGCTTGATCCATGTCATTTAGAACATTCTCACCCAGTTTTATATTAATACCCATTAATATTTTAATTTTCCTAAGTTTGGACTTAGGAACTTCATTAAAAATATTAATTATTTTAACATCTCTCCAACTAGGTGGAATTTCCCCAAACCATTCTGGGTCTTGGAGATCTCATGTGCTTTAGCCTCTCCACCAATTTTCATGGCTAGAGCACATCTGATGCTACCATAAATCAATAGAAGATATATCCATGACACCGAGGAAGGAAGAAAGCTCTATATAATGAGATACGAAGGAAAGAGGGAGCCATGTAGCTCTCTCCATGAAGAACTCGTAGCTGATACATTTATGAAGACAAGCTATAAAGCTTGTGGTGATGACTTCCCTAATTGAAAAGAAGTCGGGAATCTCCTCTATATTTGAGGAGTAAAGGAGTCTCCTTGAATAGGAGTAAGGATCTATTCCCTAATCAAGAAGGGAATGGCGATCTACTCTTTGGTTAGGAGGGAGTGATGATGAGCATTATATTTGTATTCTCTTGTTCATGTGTCCTGCACTTGACCAGGACTAACAACCGTAAGTCTAAGTGAAGGCCATGAAGGCAGAGTGGTGGAGGATTAGATAAGCATCTGTGATTTCCTTGCAGATAGAAAAATCCAAGAAAGGAAATGGACCGATACTCTTTGAGGATTGGATGGGTATCCAAGACAAAAGTGGTTGAAGAGGACCAATATTCTTTGAGGATTGGGAATCCAAGATAAGAATAGTCCTTGAAAGGACATACCCATTGAACATCTGGATGGGGTATGTGCCTTGTAAAGGTAGTGTGGTATCTCATGTAAAGCCTCCCAACATTATGCTCTGGTACAAGAAAGAGGTTGTCACGGCCTTATTATGTCGACAATGTTGGTCATGATGTTGATGCTTTACATTCGCTTACCAATCCGCCTCTTCTTATGAGGACTCCTCAGTTTGAGAATAACTTTGTACCAGGTGTACAATTATGAATACTTCCCTAGTTAAGAGGGAGTGTTTGAAAATGTAACTAGTTTCGGTCTTCATAATTTTCAATGTACTCAACTCACTATGTATATCTTATGTTACAAGAAAATGAAGAAAGAAAAATATTATTTTTATGCATGGGTTTCATGCTCCATTTTGATGGTTATCTAGGTCAAGCATGCTCTTCATGCTTCTAGGGTTTGTCATGTTAAAAAAATATTTTTCTTGGGTCAAGGGAATCTTTATCATTTGTATAAGACCCTATCGGGCAAGATGTAACATGTAAAAGGTATTGATTTTGAGTCTAGAAACTTCTAGAAACCTCCAAGCACAAGTCGACCTAAAAGAAGGAATTCAAACCCCTCAGATGTGTATAAATAGAAGCAACATCAACCTCATTTGATCACCAATTTGATCTCTCTCATCAAGAAGTTCGATCTGAAGCTGGCAACATCAAGGAAGCAAGTGCGAAGGTCTAGAAGACAAGAAGATATCAAGAAGAACAAAGAAATTTTGTTAAAGAGCATTATTCTCTCACACGTGTGAAGGTTAGGGTTTTTGCAGCTTCAAGGGAGGCCGAAAATTGCAGGTCTGAATTGTAGGAGGCCGAATTGCAGATCCAAGTTGCAAGAGAGCTGAATACTCTGTTTTGATCTAGTTTGACTTTGGAGACCTTGGCTTGTTTGAGGGAAGTCTTCTTGAAGAGGTGACATGTGCTAGAAATAGGGTTTTTGCAGTTGCTACAGGGCTGAAGTTCTAGGTAGAAGTTGGGGGCTGAAGTTGAAGTAGAATTGACTATTGTTATCTTAGTTGATTTCTGACTTGGTGGGCTGACTTGGTGCTTGGGGGTGGACTTGGTCTAGGGTTTGGGTCTTGGTTTTCTCACTTCAAGAAATTTCTATAAGAAGAGAAGAGATTTTCTGGGTTTTTCCCTTTGGAGGGGCTTTTCCTTGGCTTGGAGCCTAATTTCTGTGTCCACTGTCTTTACTGTTTTTGCATTTGATAATTGTTTGATGAAAATATCTAATAAAGAAACAGAAGAAGATAAATAAAGTTCACAAGCAATTATTAAGGTTAAGGAGATATTGAATTAGTAGCTGCCCTATTGCATTCTCCCACAGCCCCCCCGTGTGCTGAATGAGAGCTGACCTAAAGTGAGAGGAAGAGTTGCTGTGGTGAGAGTGAGAAACCTTCCTAAGAGCCTGCTAGGGTTGCACTACTTTCAAGAATTTGAATATCTTTAAGTGTAGGTTTGGGAGGTAATATGCAGTAACATACTCCATGGCATTTATTATAAATATTGGATGAATTATTTTTTCTCATAATGCAGATTGTTCTTTAGTCTACTTGTGATATCTTGATTGGCCTTATTGTTCAGTAAGGTTTTAAGTCTTCATGCTATAGCAGGTAGTATTATATTACCCACATGAATATTGAAATTATTTGTCTGGGTTAATTTTCTTCAACAAGGTATATATATGTTGTTCTTTGCTAGGTAATATGAGTTTAATGTGTTCACATGCTTATTTTCTAGTTCAAAGAAAGTGTTGCACAATTTGCACAGGACAATATTGCTCCCCATGCGGCTACACTGGATGCCACAAATTATTTTCCGAAGGTAAGCATTTCATTTATACCTTTCGTAATTTGATTGGAGTTTTCAACATCATCCATGTTTAGGTATTAGAGATTTATTCTTATTTATTGGCAGGAAGTAAATTTGTGGAAGCTTATGGGAGACTTCAATCTCCATGGGATCACTGTGCCTGGTAAGTGGTAACCTTTTATGCTACGTGCTTTTTAAATAACTCTAGACCTCCACGCTTTACTTGTTTCTTCATTTAGATTTTGAAATGTGATCTGGTTGGTGATTGGGTTTGTTCTTTATGAATGTAACAATTTTTAGAATTTTACATGCAATTATGACATGCTTGTTTGTCTAGGTATAAATTTACATCTTTTTGTTTTTTGTTTTTTTAATGAAAAAGCTATGCCTTATATTACTGAATTACAAAAATACATCATGCATAGATCAAGTATTTTCTCACAGATTAATTCTTTTCTCCCTGACTAAAAGAGCTAACATTTTAGACTGGGACTTGTGATCTCGTCCCTACGATGCTTTCTAAGATTACGAGATTTTGCAATTATTTGAAACACTAGTTAATCCAAAAGCCTATTGAAGTACACTTGCTACTTAAAAAGTATATTTAGAACAATTAGACCATAGAAAGCAGAGTCACCAATTTGAGTGGATAACTATGAACAAGGTTGAATCGCTAACAACTTCACTCAAATGGTAAGAGTGCAAAATTCAGAGAAAAAATTAAGGGAGATTATTTTTTCATAAGATGAATTTGCCATTGATGCTTCCCTTGTAATGCTGTTACAATCTGTTTAGCAGCCAAAACAAGACCTTGTGTGCGAACATCTCTCAAGCCCATTTATCTTTCTATGGATTGCAAATACTGCAAGAGGCTAAAGGAAAACTTCATTTACATCATTTTTGCCCCACAAAGACTTGCAAGTAAGTGATGCTCTAGTTTAGCAAATCTGGAGGCATTGAGAAAGCAAAAAGAAGAATAATACACATGGCCTACTGCAAGAAACCTAGAAACAACTATACTCTTCTCTGCTATGGGAATGTCTGTACTGTAGCACCTACTAGTTTTAGTTTCTACTTCGGCTGACATTCATTCCTTCATGTCATGGAGACATTAAACCAAAACAAATCCCCAACTTCTCAGAATTGCCCTTTCAGGAATTCTCTTCCAAGGAGGATTAACTTACTTAGGAACAACATGAGCACCAATAAATTGATATTCCATCTCATGATTGCTAATTATAATTCTTGAGGCTATGTAGAGTCCCTCAAAATATATAAGTGTGTAATGCCCCTTACTAGGATTATACCAATCAGCTAATAAGCAATTCCCACATATGCTAAACAGCCTCCCTAACTTTAACCCATCGGTCAATAAAGTCTTCTAGATTAGGCCAATCTACCCTTCATATAACCAAACTACTCGTTGAGGCATTATGTCAAACACTTGGCATACATGTAGCCAAGAACAGATTTTGAAATATGCCAAACATCCTCAATACTGCCCCTTACTCACTGACACAATTTGTCAAACAGTCTGTAATCAATCACATTATATGCATATCAACAGGAGCATTTTTACAAATACTTGGCATACATAGTAAGATAGAATCCTCACAAATTGGTTGCCATCCATGAACAGCAATCAAGCCATTAATTTATTAAATGGAGGTCTGAAATTTTACAAGCAATGAATAATTTCTGGAACCTGGTAAGATGGCACCCTGATGGCTATAGGGTTGCACTGAGAAGTATGGCTGTTCGAAAATGGATACTGCCCCAAGAGAAATTGCTGCCAAAGAAAATCTGTCTGGAAATAAATAAAATGTACCTTCATTAACAAGTCGGCCTACAATGGGTACCAGCTCGGCCATTACCTAAAGAATTGTGCACTCAGCCCCTGTGAGGTTACTTTGGCTGTAGTAAGTGATGATGATTTCACTGTAGAAAGCCCATGCAATATATATGCTTGGATTGCCAAAGAGGAAGAGAATAGCTGCTGTTATTAATGGTTGCTGCCTCAGGGTTTGCTGCCACATCTGGAGACATTCTTGGTACCTCTAGTATTAAACTGTAGGTGAACCAGAATTTATGTTGATGGTGCAATGCATTGAGCCCAAACTAGGCTAAACTAGTACCCAATCCCTTACCAATGGTCAAAACTGTGGATTCCATAGTAACTGGTATTATTTCTCCTAATTGTTAATTAATTTAAGAATTTATTTGCTATAGCAAATATCGAAACAAACACACTGCAACCTTCACAAACAAAATTCTGCGGAAAAATAAAACGCTGGAAGCTGAGAAATGTTAGCACACACACATAAAATATAACACAATTACTTTTGGACAAAGTCCTCGGAAAACCCAACTTGGGAAAACCGGTCTAGTAGCTGAGGATTTTATTATTATGCAACAAAGAGAAATTTTGAGTACAACTGAATGTCGAATCTGGCAATCCTACAGAGAAAAATACTGACAAAAATCTAGTGAGGAATTTCCTCACCCCATAAGCAAACTCCGACACAATCTGCCTTCAGAAAACTCGGCCCTTTGACCCTCTGCGTTAGCGTCTGCGTTGCACTGCGCAGTCTGCTTGACGTCAAGCCTCTGATTGGTCTCTGATGAAGTCGTTCTACCTTCTGTTGGCTGGGAAAATGCTTCTCTGGCACCCTGGGACTCCTTCCCGGCCTCTGGAACTAAAAACGTCTTTCCCTCTCAGCAAATCGAATGTGCCTCTAGAAGCAACTGCACAGTCTTCTTTGTGGCTCTTCTGCCTCTCTGCAAATGCACTCACTAGATCTTGAATACTTCCTCTAGCCTCACTGTCTGTGCCCTTCACACACTGCTTCGATCTTTGGCTCTCTCTGGCAATTGACTGCTGCCACTCTGGAAACCGACCTGCCAAGAAATCGAACTACTCAAGTGTCTTCTCCATCACCACATCGAATTCCTCTTATAATCCACCGTTGGAGCACCAACGACCAAGATTAAAACATAATCGATGGCTAGGATCATCTCTGGATCAATCCATGTGAGTTTGTAGACTATTCTCGCCTTATCTCAATTAATACTGATTAATTAATCATATTCCCTAAGTTTAGACTTAGGAAATATTTAAAAAACGGTTAATAATCTAATTGAGACACTTCTAGGTGGAATTTCTAGAAACGATTTCTGGGTTTTGGAGATCTCATGTATTCTAGCCTCTTCGCCAAATTTTGTGGCTAGAACACATCCGATGCTACAAAAACTAACACTCCCTTTTAGCGAAGAATGTGTTCTAGTGCTGCACACCCTGCCACAACACCCTGTCTCTGCATCATCTCCTGTCACACTGCTGATGTTTGGCCACATTGGCCATCAACTATTGCAAAACTCTGATATACGTTGCATTTGTGCTGCTGCTAATGTTGCCATGCTACTGCCAACACTGCATCTGCACTGCAACTCCCTCTAATTTGTTGCTGTTGCAATTGCAACATTTGCAACTGAAAAGCATCCAAAATACTGAATCAACTGTTTTCAGTGTGATGCATCTGTTTCCCGAGTCTTTCACTGCTACTAGCATTTGCATTGTCACTGAAGAATCTGCGCTGTTGCCAACTCTGTATTGAGCCACTTGCTCTATTGTCAACACTACACTATGCTCCCCAACATCTCACTGCTACTAGTCTCTGCAACCTTCACTCGGTCTCAGACTGCATCAAGTGTCACTGATCCATCCTGCTAGTGAATATTGTGGGCCCGTGTAGCAAGGTATTGACCCAAGAGGTGGATTCCTCAAGGATCTTTTCCATCTGCAATGCTTTTGGGCTACAACACCAAGTCATCCCACCTCACTCCTAGATCTATATCGACGAACATAGTGAGGTCTTCCTCCAGCCTGGAGGAAAGCATATCAATCTCTGTTGAAGCTGCTTGCTGGTTCTGCTTCTCCTCCTTGTCCTTCTTCCTGAGAGGACACTGGGTACTGTAGTGACCGAGCTCACCACACCTGAAGCACTTGACCTTTGACAGGTCTTTCTTCTTCTTCCTCTGCTTCCCCTGTTCCTATTTGGGACCCTTAGATGCGAGGGCCACATTCTCCTCCTCCTTTACCACCTTCGATCCGCTGCTACTGCTGCCACTGATGGAGCTCTTTAGAAGAGCTCGCCTCAATACCTCCTGCTGCAAGTCAGCCCACAATCTGTCCCACTTTGGTAACTTGTATCTTCAAATATGCTTTGGGCAAAACCTACCAGTGCTTTGAGACATTGTTGAGTGCCAATCTTACTAGCTCTGTGGGTTGAGGCGCTGCCCCAACAACTAACAGCTGGTCTCGGACCTCATGAATTCTGGTAAGGTAGGGGTCTATGCCTTCCCATTATGCATGCGGATGAGTCTGAACTTCTCTAGGTACATCTTCTGCTGCTCAGAAGTACCCTGGTATAACATGGAGAGAGCATCCCACATTTGTTTCGCGGTATCTTTGCCAAATATATGTGAGAATATATGATCTCGGAGTCCATCCAGGTGCAACCGCTTCGCCTGTGCCATCTCTTTCTTGTATTCTTTTTGTTGATTTGCATCTTGGGGAACTGCCACTACAACATCAATGTAGGCTTTCAGGTCATATTCATCTAGAAGGAAGCACATCCTAGCCTTCTAGATGACATAGTTGGAAGCTCCATCCAACCTATCCTAATCACGAAGCCTTGCAATGGCCATCTCAACGACCTGTCGAAAACTCCCTCTTTCCTTCTGCTTGGCTGCTGCTTTGTTATTCGCACTCCCTTCTGGAGTGAGAAGATGCGCTCACAATTACTGTCCATCTGCAAGGAAAAATCGAACTTCTTGGGACTAGAAGTTCCATGAGGAAAATTTTCCCTCAACTGTGCCCTTCTCTCTCTTCCACCCGACGCTAGTTCTGCTTCAGTGTATTGCTTCAAAACCCTCTGCATCCAGCTAGAGATTTGCCTAATGAAATGACTGAGTTGCTCCCTTTGCCTTTGGAATCACTTGATCTGGAGGGATCAAATTTTTTCTACCCCTCTCAGAAAAAATCGAACTTCCTCAAGCAATTCGGCCTCCTCGCAAAAGACTGTGTTACCCAGGGAATTTCGGCTTGTTGCCCACACTGAGCAATGAAAATTCCTTCTTTTCACCTCTGAGCTCTTCGACTGATCAATTGTGCTCTGATACCATGTGAAAATTCCAATATGGAATCCTATTGCAGCAACTGGTATTATTTCTCCTATTTGTTAATTAATTTAACAATTTATTTGCTACAACAAATATCGAAACAAACGCATTGCAACCTTCACAAATAAAATTCTGCGAAAAAATAAAACGCTAGAAGCTGAGAAATGCTAGCACACACAAAATATAACACAATTATTTTGGACAAAAGTCCCTTGCAAAACCCAACTTGGGAAAACCGGTGCAGGAGCTGAGGGTTTTATTGTTATGCAGCAGTGAGAAATTCTGAGTACAACTGGACGCCGAAATTTGGTAATCCTACAAAGAAAAATACTGGCAAAATCTAGTGAGGAATTTCCTCACCCCACAAGCAAACCCCAACACAACCTGCCTTTAGAAAACTCGGCCTTTGGTTGTCTGCGCTGCATTGCGCAGTTTGCTTGACGTCAAGCCTCCGACTAGCTTCTGATGAAGTCGTTTTGCCTTTTTCTGGCTGAGAAAATGCTTCTCTAGCACTCTGGGACTCCTTCCTAGCCTTTGGAACTGAAGAAGTCTTTCCCTCTTAGCAAATCAAACAACTCTAGAAGCTACTGTGTAGTCCTTGCGTCAACTTCTCTGTGGCTCTTTTGCCTCTCTGCAAATGCATTCACTGAATCTGGAATACTTCCTCCAACTTCACTGTCTCTGCCCCTCACACACTGCTTTGATCTCTTGCTCTCTTCGGCAACTGACTGTTGCTACTCTGGAAATCGATCTGCCAAGAAATCAAAATACTCAAGTGTCTTCTCCATCACCACACCAAGCTTTTGAGCTGGGAAATGATGAGAATTATATATATATGTGTGTGTGTGTTTCTGTTTTTATTTATTTATTTATATATATTTATTTTGACTTGTGTCTATTTTTGTTTTATTTGATTTATTTTTCCATTAATTATTTTTAATTTATTTTATTTTATTTCCATTAATTATTTTATTTATCAAATGATCTTGTCTCAATTAGGGTCTTCACTCATTTTTATAATTTTTGACTCCCCTCCTTTAAAGTTTGACTTTGATTATTTATTTATTAATTTAAAAACTAGCTGTTCAATATAGCGGTTACTTATTAATATTTGTTTTTAATAAATTAATAAACTAATATCACAGTTTAAATATTATTTTTCAAAAACTAGTAATATTTGGTTTTAATAAATTAATTTAAATATCATTTTTCAAAAACTCGCTGTTTAATATAGGCATTACATATTAATATAAATTAATAAACTAATATCATTATTTAAATATTATTTTTCAACAATTAGTAATATTTGGTTTTAATAAATTAATTTAAATATTATTTTTCTAAAACTAGCCGTTTAATATAGCCGTTATCTATTAATATTTTTAATAAATTAATGAAATAGTATCATTATTTAAATATTTTTTCAAAACCTAGTTGTTTAATACAACCGTTACATATTAATATTTTAATAATTTTTTTTTTGGTAGGTAAGCATCCACGTGGGATTTGAACTAGTGACCTATCGCAAGAAGTGCTTTAATAGTGCACCCATTCACCGTCAATCCAAAGCCCCGTGGGCAATATTTTAATAAATTAATAAACTAATATCATTATTTAAATATTATTTTTCAAGAACTAGTAATAATTGGTTTTAATAAATTAATTAAGTATTATTTTTCAAAAACTAGTTGTTTAATATAGCCGTTACCTATTAATAATTTTAATAAATTAATGAAATAATATCATTATTTAAATATTTTTTTCAAAAAACTAGCCGTTTAATATATATGTTACTTAATAATATTTGTTTTTAATATATTAATAAATTAATATTACAATTTAAACATTATTGTTCAAATATAGTCGTTACTTGAAATTATGTCTCTACATTGCTCTTTATTTAAGCCTTTTCCATGGTTTGCCTCTTCGTCTGTTCCTGATGATGAACCACACTTGTTGGTTCGAAGTGCGTCGGCCAAAAAATTCTCTCATGTGATTTCTACCGAAAGACTTTGTTTAATATATATGTTGTTGTTACCACTGGAAATCCTCGCCTCCATAGGTTGTGCTTTAATTTATAGTCTGCTGCTCCTATTTGCAAGAATGCTCAACCTCTAAATAGCCACAAAATTGGCACATAGGTTATCAATGAACTTGATTTCCATAAGAAAAGGTCTTGGATTGCTAGACTTAAGGTGAATTTGGCCCTGTCCTCCTCTCAAATGCTCACATCCCAGGTTAGGGATGTAAATCCTTCTCTACACAAACTGAAATTCAACCCTCCAACTAGTATTCTCACGACCTCCAAAATAAAGTACTACTCCAGAAAATTCGATCCATAGTGCCAAACAAGCAAGCTCAACCCCTTTTTAATTCAAGCTCGATCTCTTGTACTTTTATGAACCTTTCAGTAACACAACTCGGCCTCCAAAAATAATGGTGATAATTTCCTGCAAAAATTAACTCCACAAATTATCAGCCTCCCTGAAATGCATTCGACCTGAATAAAATTATGGTTTCCTCTTCTAAATCTCTCATTCTTTCTAAATTAAGTGTGGATCCTTGGAAACCCTTTTTTGCTTCTCTTCAATAAATTACCCTTGCAAAACAAAATTAAACTCCAAATCTCTGGCATACCTATCTTTCCAATCAATACTCCAATGAGAAATCTGCAGTTGTTCCTCCTTATATTGGCTAGGGTGTATAGTTTCAACACTGAACCCAATTTTCTTTAGGGATAGGGTACCCTTTCCTTAGCCACAAGGGCTCTAAAATAAATAAGAGAAATCATCTATACCATGGGTAAGTATTCCATGGATACCAGTACCATGGGTACCGATACCATAAGTCTTCCATGGGCACCAATACCATGGGAAAGTAAATACATAATAAAGTGACTTTATAAAGTTCACCTTGTTCTCATAGCCACATATTAATCTAATTAAATCGATCGTTTCCCCTATAGTGATCACTCAGAATGGTGTTGAGAAATCTAGGGGTAGCAAATGTAGGTGATTTCTCTGCTTTTGATAATTGTTTGTGGTATATTTTTACCTCACTTAATTAACTTCTTATTTCACTTGTTTATTATTAGTGTTTTTCTTCATCAAATACCTAACAAACCATAAAGAACAATAAGACAATGGACACAAGATGTAAGCAATCATCCAGGCCAAAACCTCTCCCACTAAGAGGAAAACCCACAAGAATTCTTCTCTTCTTATAGGCCTTAAATTGACGAATTCCAAGACCTAGACCCTTTGACCAAAATTCCTCCAAGACCAAGTCAAACTTGTATGTTCTCCTCCAAGACAAAGTCAAACTCCTCCAAGAATATTCCTTGTATAGGAATGATTAGATTTTCTTTGTTTAAGAGGGAGTGACATATATGATTCTCTGCTTCATGTGTCATGCACTAGACCAGGACTAACAGTGGTAAGTCTTAGTGAGGGCCATGAGTAGGAGAAATTGGAGAATGCATTTTGAAGTGCTGCTAAAAGAAGGAAAGCAAGATCCGTTTAGAGAATATGTTGCTGCATATGAAATAGGAAGAATAATGTATGATTGAGGAATCTTCTGTCAAAGATTAGGTTGATAGTCCTGTTAGCTCTGCTACAGGTTGCTGATATTCAAGGAAGCAGAAGTGAGCTTAGTCCTTGGTTTTGCTAAAAGGAGGCCTCAAAAGGTCATTCTCACCTTCCTCGTTACCTCTTGCACTCTCCTTTCATCCCCATACCCTACGCCCTTTTGTTAAAAAAGAACACATAAAACCCCATTTTCTTAAGCCCCGGGCGCTGAAACCTATGAACCCGTGCCCACACGACCACCCACCGCTGAAACCAATCTTCCCGCCCGATAACATCCCAACATCTTCGACGCCCGGTCACTGTTGGATCTGTCCGCCCGAGATCCAACAACTCACGATCATCTTCCACCTCACCTTCTCGATAGCCCCTGCCAAGCCGTATCCGCCGTCCATCTGTTCGATCCAACGGCCAATTTGTTCCTCCATCCAGCTCGTCAATCTGCTGTGTAGTCCACGTCCTTGACCTATCCCATACACCCGAAAGGACGAAAGCGGCCTGCATCCAGTACTAGGCGCAGTAGCTCCTCAACAATCGCATTCAACAGGAAGGATGGCTGAGAAGGAAAAGGACAAGCCTCGAGCAGTTAAATGCATTTAGCAATTATGGAATTTCATCCATACAACACTCCACTTGCTCGAGAAGTACAACAGAGCACCTGAGAAGATCAAATTCATTCACTGAAGCAGACAAATTGCACCAGAGACTCCATCAGACAGTTAAAGCGGTTGGTGGTCAATTATGACCCCTCCACGTCTAGAATAGCAGAACGTTTTTGTAATGAAACTCTATATATACCCAAAAAACAGATGTAATCAGGGTTGATGGTTGTTGTTTTGATGTAAAGTTCAACTTCTGGAGACTGTAACTGCTTTGATACTTGCAGTGTCTCGCCTTCATTTTCAGCTAATACAAGCTTCTTTTGCTGTTAATTGCTCACTTTCCATTTCTATTCTGTTCTAGGCTGTGCTTGATATGCATTTTTCCTGAACTCTTGATGTTTGGCATTAGAGGAGCTGTCATCCTACCTCTGTGTTAAAGTCTTGTATGTATTAGTGAATGTGTGATTCAGGTTTCTTTACACTTAGTGACATAGAGCTGTCATCCTGTCTGTGTACTAGGGAATTAGATTTGCAGACCTCTTTACTGGTTGTAGCCGGCCATCACAGGGTCCTGTGCATCTGTTGGTGTGGTCAGTATTCTCCACATTCACCCAATTCTTAAACTGTGAGTAATTGGTGGTCTAAAGCCTTGTAGTCTGGGGGTGTTCACGCATGTCTGGAGTCGAGCAAAGTAGAAGTGGTTATCTGGCTTGAACAAGCATCATTCCTTCCATTCATCCATTTCCAACATTAAGTTGAGTTTGTAATGTTCCTGAGCATTTCCGAGCTACAACCTAGGAGAGTTTCTTGGGGTGATAACATTGATTGGCGCCGTTGCCAAGGAGAGGAGATTGAAGCTCAGCTTCCCTGGGAAACGACACAGTTCCATGCTTTGATGATAGACAAAGCCTGGACACATTTCTGGTTGTAATCATCTATCTGGCGACTCTACTGGAGAACCAACCTAGTGGCGACTCCACATTACAGTTCTGGCTCAGTTTGTGAGGCATACCTGGAGAAATCCTCAGAAATCACCAGCTGACCCAGTGCCTGACCCTGAGAAGATTGCTAAGCGAGGGAAAACATCACAGAAAGGAGCATCAGGATCAGGTAAGCCTAAGAAAACTTATGCATCTTTGAAAGAGAAGGTTATAACTGAGGATATACAGTTTGAAGATTTAGAGCCTAGCATTGTTAATAAAGAAATACCTTCAGAGATTCATAAAGCTCCTTGTTCAGTCAGTTCCCCTTTGGATCTCAGTCCAAAGAAAGCCTCCCATACAATCCATCATATTCCTTTGTGTCTGTCATCTATTTCATTACCTCCTACTATTCAATCCACCAGTATCCTTCCACATATCCCAGTGATGGCAGGTCAGCAAGCTCCCACAAAGATGGAAAGAATCATAGCTGTTAGGTATGGAACCTTGGTCTTGCCCGTTCCTTTGAATGCCATGCCTGCAGGAGAATATCAGAAATATATGCCTAAATTCACTGGTATAGAGGGAGTAATAGCTGAAGAACACCTTGAGTCTTTTTATAGTTATCCTGATAACTTAGATATCAGTGAGGATGATGTGTGGATGAGAGTGTTTGTCTAGAGCCTTGATGGAGAGGCTAAAAAATGGTTCAGAGAATTACCCCATAGGTCCATAGCAGACATTGAAGCATTGGATGATGCATTCCTGAAACAATGGGGGGATAGGAAAGATCTGCTCTATTACCATACAGAGTTTGGAAACCTGAAGAGGGAGAATGGGGAATCATTGCCTGATTTTAATAAAAGATTTAACCGTATGTATAGTAAGATACCAGCTGAAGTAAAGCCTACCCCCACCTCTGCCAAACTCACTTATGCCAATGCTTTTGACTCTGATTTCTGCCTGTTGTTGAGAGAAAGAAGATGTGCCACTCTAGATGATATGCATGATGTAGCACTGGAGGTGGAATCTAATATTATGGCTGCAGAAAAACTCAAAAGTCATGCTGACAGAAGGAGGCAGAGAGGTGAGGCTTCTTCTTCCTCTGCTTCATCTTCAGAACCTAAACTAGATAAAATGACTAAGATGATAGAGTCATTGGCTGCTGAGATATCTAAGCTAAAAATTGAGTAGAGTTCTGGGAAAGCATGGTTTCAAAACACATTTGCTCCAAGAAATCCAAATCCATTCAGAAGAGCAAATGAAGAGTTGCAAATCATTCAAAGGGGTAAAGTAGCAAATGAAGAAGAGAAAGTTAAGGCTCCTTTCCAAAATGTAGTCATGGAGGAGGAGCAGTTTGAACAAGAGGATGAAATTCACTGCATGGAAGATAAAGGCAGTGCTGCCTTTTTGACATTGGCTGCATATGAAGAATCATTACTACAGGACCAAACCAGTCAAGAGTGGGACAGAGAGGCTGTTTTGCAGACTGGTGAACAACAAAGATATAATCTGAGGTCAAAAGCAAACAATGTCAAGGAGAATCCTGCCCAAAGAGCTGCTGTCCAAATAGAGCAACAAAATATCAGACAGAAGAAACTAGCAGCTGATCCAGTCATCCTCAAAGCACCAGCTCAAGAGGTGAGAGGTCCTGATAAGTCCCCTTCCCTTTTCAGTTTTGAGTCAAAAGTCCAGAAGTTAAAGATATCTGTGCCTCTGATAGAACTTGTAAAGAGTGAAGCTTTTAGAAGGCCTATCCTTGATGCTGTTGAGCTGAAAGCCACACAAACCCCCACTGACTACGTCAATTTGCAAGATGATAAGCCTGCAGTGGTGCTTAGTCCCATGATCGAACCTGCTGATGATAATTCTCCATCATTTTATCTCTCCTTGACCATTTATGACAAAATCCTCTACAATTGCCTGCTAGACACAGGGGCCAGCCACAATTTGATGCCAAAAGCTGTCATGGAAGCGTTAGGTCTTGATGTCACTAGACCATATCGCGATTTATTCTCATTTGATTCAAGAAAGGTAAAATGCCTAGGATTAATCAAAGACTTGGCCATTACCCTAACTCAGCTGCCCATGAAGAGCATGATCATGGATATTGTGGTTGCAGATGTTCCTCCCAAGTTTGGCATGCTACTGTTTAGAGGGTGGATTAAGAGACTAGGGGGGGCATTACAGAATGACTTATCTTATGCCACTGTCCCAGTTTTTGGAGCAGAAAGCAGGAGATTGTACAAAGAAGCACAACTGGCCTACATCATCAGTGATGAGAAGAATCCTTCTAATCATCCCATTTATGTTGTGGACATTGACTTTGGAGCTTGTATTCTCCAAATTGAAGAATCCCAGAAGGCCTCCATGCGGATCAAGAAACTAGTCAATTAGGCCGAGGGAGAGCAAGGAAGTTAGGTTTGGGAGATGTTCTTTGATGGAGCGTGTTCCAGGGAGACTGCAGGAGCAGGGGTGGTGCTGATATCTCCCAAACAAGAAAGCACACATCTGTCTTTTAAGCTGGCTTTTCAAGTCACTAACAATATAGCAGAGTATGAGGCTCTGATATTGGGCCTTAACGCAGCTAAAGACAGAGGAATTAGAAACATAAAGGTGTTTGGAGATGCTGATTTTATCATTCAGCAAGTGAATAAAACATTTCAAGCAAAGCACCCAAGGCTGAAAGCATATAGAGATGAGGTATGGAGACTCAAAGATTCCTTTGATAGTTTTTGTATCTCATATATCCCTAGAGTCAGAAATCAGCTTGCCGATCCCCTTGCTGTGTCTGCTAGCATGTTCATCCCTCCCATGCCTCCCTGGCTAGTTTATGAAGTTCAAATGAAATATAGGCCATCCTTGCCTGATAATGTCCACCATTGGAAAGTTTTTGAAGATGATGATGAAGTGAATAGATTCCTACAAGTCATTGATGAATTTTCCGAAATGCAAATTGACCAAGAAAATGAAGCCTTGGAAGAAAATCCCCAATCCCAGCTTAGAAACAAAATTGGCAAAGATAGCATTGTCCAACTGCCCAACAATCATATACCTAAGGGTCTGGTTCCATTAGAAAAGCTGTTTGACCAGAATGATGTGCCTTATAAGGTTGCCCAAAAAGAAGATCAATTTGCAGTCTATAAGCATAATATAGGGAGTCCAGGTCAGCCAAGATACATAAATCTGTCCACTCATCTGTCTGCTGCCCAAAGTGTTGAATACTGCAATTTAATGAAGCAATTTGCTGATGTCTTTGCCTGGGAATATAGTGACCTGAAAACATATGACAAAAAGATCATCCAGCATAAAATCCCTTTAGAGAAAGACACCATCCCTTTTAAGCAGAAGCTGAGACCAATAAATCCTTTGCTCCTCCCTTTGATTGAAAAAGAAATAAAGAAGTTACTAGCTGCCAAAATCATAGTCCCTCTCAGATATTCCAAATGGGTAGCCAACT
Source organism: Pinus tabuliformis (assembly GCA_031772625.1). Lineage (NCBI taxonomy): Eukaryota > Viridiplantae > Streptophyta > Pinopsida > Pinales > Pinaceae > Pinus > Pinus tabuliformis. The sequence continues at coordinate 740,911,025 of CM062807.1, forward strand.
TAGTGGTAGTGAGGAAGAAAAGTGGAGAAATCAGACTCTGTGTTGATTTCAGAAACTTAAACAAATGCTCTAAGAAAGACAATTACCCTCTACCCAAGATGGAGCATTTGCTGCAGAAGGTCTCAGGGGCCAAAGTGATGTCTTTCCTGGATGGATTTTCAGGCTATAACCAGGTTGCTGTACATCCAAATGACCAAGAGAAGACTGCATTCACCACTCCTTGGGGCAATTTTATGTATTCCAAGATGCCTATTGGACTGATGAATGCTGGAGCCACCTTTCAGAGAGCTATGGACATAGCATTTGTGGGAGAGAAGGACAAGTTTGTCCTTGTCTACCTTGATGATATAATAGCGTACTCCAACAGCGATCATGACCGTTTACAGCATTTGAAGAAAGTGTTCCTGAAGTGCAGAAGGTTTGGGATTTCAGTCAATCCTAAAAAGTCACAGTTTGCTTTGGAAGGGGGCAAGCTGTTAGGACATATTGTTTCTGATGCAGGTGTCAAAATTGACCCAGAAAGAGTAAGAGCAATACAGACTTTGTCTATCCCGAGGTCGAAGAAGGATATCCTGTCTTTTTTGGGCAAAATAAATTTTGTAAGGAGGTTTATCCCAAATTTTGCAGAACTTGTAAAGCTTATTACCTCCATGTTGAAAAAGGGGTCAGAGATCAAGTGGATTGATTCAACAAGAATATCCTTTGAGTCCATTAAGAAAGCTATTATGGAAGCTCCTACTTTAATCAGCCCAGATTACAGCAAGGAGTTTCACATATTTTCATTTGCCTCTAATGACACCCTTGCAACAGTTTTATTGCAAGCAGATGAAGAAGGCTCAGAGCATCCAGTGGCTTTTTTCAGCAAAACATTAAGGGATGCTGAGCTGAAATATGATGTCATTGAAAAACAAGCCTATGCTCTTATCAAGTCTTTGAAAGCTTTCAGAATTTACATTCTGCATTCTAAGATAATTGCATATGTACCCTTTGCTTCAATAAAAGATGTTCTAATGCAGCTTGATGTTGATGGAAGAAGGGTAAATGGATTGCAAAGCTTATTGAGTTTAACATAGAACTGAAGCCCACTAAGTTGGTCAGAGGTCAGGGTCTTGCTAGATTATTAGCTGAAGAAAATTGCAGAACGCTGGACATAAATCTCATTAGCACAGATGCAGAAAATGGTCAAACAGAAGAAGAAACAACTGAACCAGGGAAAGGACAGTCATTGGCAGAAAATCTAGCTTCTTGTGATTGGTACTCTGCAATAGCTCAATTCTTGCTTGAGCTAGAAATCCCTTCAGGCCTTAGTTCAAGTCAAGCCAGAACTATTAAGCTCAGGGCAGCAAAATATTGCATCCATGAAAATCTGCTCTATTGGAGGGACCCCTCTGGAATTCTTTTGAGGTGTCTGGACAAAGAACAATCCATTGAAGTCATGCAGCAGTTCCATTCCAACATATGTGGAGGGCATCATTATTGGAAAACTACAACCCATAAAATTCTCAGAGCTGGATATTATTGGCCCTCCTTATTTTCTGATGTCTTTTGATTTGTTAAATCTTGTGACAGGTGCCAAAGATTTGAAGGGAAACAACAATTGAAGTCCCTGCCCCTAAAACCAATATATGCAAATGGCCCTTTTCAGCAGTGGGGTTTGGATTTCATTGGAGAGATCAATCCACATTCCAGTGGCCAACACAGATGGATATTAGTAGTCACTGACTACTTCACTAAGTGGATTGAAGCGATCCATACCAGGAAGGATGATCATAATGTGGTCATGAGGTTCTTGACAGAGAATATCTTCACCAGATTTGGTTGCCCACATAAATTGGTCACAGACAATGCAGTAGCCTTCAGGGCAAAGGAATTGGTGGACATGTGTGACTCAATGGGCATTAAGTTGGTTCATTCCACCTCCCATTATCCTCAAGGCAATGGTCTAGTAGAATCCTCCAACAAAAGCCTGATAAGGATAATTAAAAAGCTATTGGAAGATAATGAGAAAAATTGGGATTCTAAGCTCAAATATGCATTGTGGGCTGACAGAGTAACCACCAAGAAATCCAGAGTGAATTCTCCTTTCAAGTTGGTATATGGCACTGAAGCTGTATTCCCGATTCAGTTAATCCTCCCTGTGTCAAAGTTCCTACAAGAAGAGCAGAATGAGGAAGAAAACATGGCAAAAAGGATCACTGATTTAGCAGAGGTACATCAAATCAGAGAACAGCTGGTTGAAAAATCTGTGGCACATCAGAAGAAGATCAAGGAAGCCTTTGACAAAAGGACAAAAACAGATAATTTTCAGGTTGGAGACTTGGTTCTGAAGTGGGATGCACTGAAAGAGAAGAAAGGCAACCACGGGAAGTTTGATGCTTTCTGGACAGGGCCTTTTATTATTTCTCAGATTCAAGGGAACAATACCTTCATACTGCAAAGTATGGAGGGGAGACAGTTTTTGATGGCCCAGTTAATGGGCGTTTTCTGAAAATTTATGTTGTTTAAGGTCTTTTGGCCTTAAAATTGTAAATATGTTGTTTTATCAGTTTTAGTGTAAGCTCAGTAGACTCCATGCCCAATGGAACACTAGGAAATTTTGCTAATTGGTTTTCACAGGAAAGGCATTGATCTGCAAGTTCTTGAGACCTCACAGGGAGGATCTCATCCCCAGAAGGAGCCAGTGTTAGCTCTGCTACAGGTTACTGATATTCAAGGAAGCAGAAGTGAGCTCAGTCCTTGGTTTTGCTAAAAGGAGGCCTCAACCGATCATTCTCACCCTCCCCGTTACCTCTTGCACTCTCCTTTCATCCCCATACCCTACGCCCTTTTGTTAAAAAACAAACACATAAAACCCCATTTTCTTAAGCCTCAGGCACTTAAACCTATGAACTCGCGCCCACACGACCACCCACCGCTGAAACCACTCTTCCCGCCCGATAACCTCTGCACATCTTCGACGCCCGGCGACCTTGGATCTGTCTGCCCGAGATCCAACGGCTCACGATCATCTTCCACCTCACCTTCTCGATAGCCCTTGCTAAGCCGTATCCGTCGTCCATCTGTTCGATCCAATGACCAATTTGTTCCTCCATCCAGCTTGTCAATCTGCTGTGTAGTCCGCGTCCTTGACCTGTCCCATACACCCAAAAGGACGAAAGCGGCCTGCATCCAGTACTCGGCGCAGTAGCTCCTCAACAACCGCATTCAACAGGAAGGATGGCTGAGAAGGAAAAGGACAAGCCTCGAGCAGTTAAATGCATTTAGCAGTTATGGAATTTCATCCATACGACACTCCACCTAATCGAGAAGTACAACAGAGCACCCGAGAAGATCAAATTCGTTCACTGGCGCAGGCAAATTGCACCAGAGACTCTATTAGACAGTTAAAGCGGTTGGTGGTCAATTATGACCCCTCCACGTCTAGAATAGCAGAACGCTTTTGTAATGAAACTCTATATATACCCAAAAAACAGATGTAATCAGGGTTGATGGTTGTTGTTTTGATGTAAAGTTCAACTTCTGGAGACTGTAACTGCTTTGATACTTGCAGCGTCTCGTCTTCATTTTCAGCTAATACAAACTTCTTTTGTTGTTAATTGCTCACTTTCCATTTCTATTCTGTTCTAGGCTGTACTTGATATGCATTTTTCCTGAACTCTTGATGTTTGGCATTAGAGGAGCTGTCATCCTACCTCTGTGTTAAAGTCTTGTATGTATTAGTGAATGTGTGATTCAGGTTTCTTTACACTTAGTGATAGAGAGCTGTCATCCTGTTTGTGTACTAGGGAATTAGATTTACAGACCTCTTTACTGGTTGCAACCGGCCATCACAGGGTCTTGTGCATCTGTTGGTGTGGTCAGTATTCTCCACATTCACCCAATTCTTAAACTGTGAGTAAATGGTGGTCTAAAGCCTTGTAGTCTGGGGGTGTTCACGCATGTCTGGAGTCAAGCAAAGTAGAAGTGGTTATCTGGCTTGAACAAGCATCATTCCTTCCATTCATCCATTTCCAACATTAAGTTGAGTTTATAATGTTCCCGAGCATCTTCGAGCGACAACCTAGGAGAGTTTCTTGGGGTGATAACAAGTCCTACTATGGAAAGTTGAGAAGCAACATTGAGTTGTTTGAAAGACCTCGGAGGTTTGTATTTGATTGAGAAGCAACATCGAGTTTTTGAAAGACCCCGGAGGTTTGTATTTGATTATGTACATGTGAAATTATATTATTGATTGGGGTTGTGGTTGTACAAGTGAATCTCTCGAAGGATTTGATCGCAGTTGCATATTTTTAACAGTGTTAAGGGCAAAGGAAAAGGGAAAAGAAGAAAGGCCAAAGTAGTGATGAAGATATAATAAGGAGTTAGAAGAACATCACGTCACTGCGATGGCTAGGTGGGCCAACCAACCAGGGAGGACATTTGCAGAAGGTTCATGTTGCAGAGCATCCAAGGCAGAACAAATCAAAATTTTCATGCGTTCATGGCAAAGTGGCTAGTGGATCAACTCAAGTCATTTGCTTGGTACATCAATATAGTTACATCACAATAGTTCACCAATAGGTAGGACTGGTCCACAAAATATAATGCTTGTTCCTCCAAAGTTACAATAATCTTTGGTGGTGGGTAGTGTACACACTAGTTGGCAAAGGAAATGTACAAATTTCCTTTGGAGGGAAAATGTTGGTTTTCCTTAATGTGTACTATGTCCAAGTCATGGAACTTAATCTACCATCAATTAATCATATTATGAGACATTGACCCCAACTAGACGTCAATTTCAACAATCATAAATGCTACATAGTTGACAAAGATGTTGAAAATGTAGCAAACAAGGTCTTCCAACTTGTGCCTTATCCAGTGAAGACCTTGGATTTTCCTTCTACAAGTATGATTATGAGTTCATGAGTTAGACTTCAGTTAGGATGAGTTATTTCCAGTTTACTGGAATAATCATCAAGCTAGCATGCATAGAGTTGGAGCTTCAGTTAAGTGAAGTCTTCATCAGTTTGACTACAGAACGAGGTGGTAATTACAAGTTCAGTTAGAGCGAGTTAGTCTTCAGTGTTGATTGAAGGAAGGACGAGTTAAGAACTCTAGTGTTGATTAGAGAGAGAAAGTGTGTCACTCTTAGTTAACTCGTCTATCAGAACCCAAGTTCTAAATTTGAACTAGGTCTTCTGGCATGCCCGAATTGGGCCTATAAAGAGGAGGACAAAGGCACAAAGAATTGTTTTTTTGTTTTGTGCACAAAGGTTTGTGTGACAAGACAGAGCTCACGAGTTTGTGAGAGAGCCTTGATTGTGGAGAGCGCAGGAATTGTTTCCTAAGAAATAGGAGGAACAAGTGCACTAGGATTTAGGAGTTGGTTGTGTACAATTAATAGGAGCTGGGTCCTGTTACCACACAATCTAGTAGGGGTATCTAAGGGACAACCACTTGACCAAATGGCAACAACGAGACAAGGACCCAATGTCACCTCAGTTGATGTCCCCTTTTCTTTACAGACTTTCACTGATGGGAGGAGTCCCGGTACGAAGGAAATCACTAGAAAGGTGAGATCAATGATAAGGTACCATGTGATTTCTAAAGTCCATTCAAAGGAAAAGCTCAAATAATGGCTTGCTTGCTTCAAAAGCAAGATGAAGGGCTCTCTAACAAAGGCTTATGGGAGGAAGCCTAGACCTAGGGAAGAAGGATATTAAGAAAAATAAGGATACACTCAGATCAAGGATTCCTAGGGGAATAAGATCTCTCTTAAGGTTTTGCGAGATATGACCATGTGATGATTGGGACCACAAGAGAGACCTAGGGGTGCCCTAACTAGGCTTAAGGTTTTAAGGTTTACCATGAAAGAGACACCTCCAAGGAGGACCCTAAGTCAAGCTAGAACAAAGAAAGGGTTAAAATTGATCAAGCCTTGATTGAATGTAACCCTCAACAAGTCTCTCACTATGACATTAAAGGTTGACTTCCAAAATTCGAGCTAGGGCTTAGCTTTTCTCACAAATGAACCATTGAAAACCCGTGAAACTTGGTGAACCTCTAGAGGAGACAACAACGCAGAAGTTTGTCCAAGTGGAAGTGTAAAATCATCCCTCTAGAGAAATTCGCATGATGCCCTAGCAAGGACGTCTAGGTGAGAGACTAAAATTTTTGGGAGGAGAAAAAGAAGAGGAAAAAGGGGTTGACCACCAAATTTGCTCGGATCAGTGCCTTGTCCTTGGGCTATGGAGTCTATGTGATTCGAAATCTGGCCAAAATTGTCTTCAAGGAGGCTAGAAAATGATGCCCTAGCAAGCACTCTCTAACATTTACCCACCCAAGATTTATGGACTTTCATGGAAAGAAAACGAGTTCTACTCCACTAGGAACATTCATCTACTTGTTATCAATGAGTAACATGCACAAATTTGCAATTTAACATTCTTTTACAATGATATTCAACAATTAGGGCATGAAAGAACAATAACTAGTTGCATAATTTCCACACATTAGACATTATTATGCAAATATCTTTCAAAAGAATACTTTCAAGAAAACAAGAGATATATCCACATCCAAAATCAAGAAAATGGCTCCAAGAGAATGAAAATTTCGTCCAAAGATATTGAAATATATCAAGAGACCTCCAATAGACAAACTAAGAAAAAGTGCAAAATTCTCTTCAGGGGATAACTAATCCCAAGTCAAGTGATGATTTACAAATGAGGCCTCACTTGTATTTATATGAGCCTCCAACAATTCGAATTGGTCAAATTAGCCTAATGAGCCCCTAAAATGACTCGAACGTCCAAAATAATAAATCTATTGGTGGTAAGCCCACTAAATAGCTCCAAAGATGAATGACAAGCCTTTCAAGAGGGCCAAAATGATAAAACAATAGTGCAAATGAGGCGTTGGAAGGGCCTAGACAAGTCCTCCATGTGCCAATTAGAAGAGGAGGGCTCTGATGACCAAGGGGTTGGCCCCTTTTTTTCCAAGCACAACATCAGTGGTGCTCCCAAGTGGCTGTGGGGGCACAGTGAATGGTCTCATGGGTCTCCAACTGGATCAAGATGTCGATATTCCATCCATGAGGGCTAGAATGATGATACAAGTCCTCCCATGTCTCACTAGGTGAGACAAAACCTCACCTGGGCCATGGATCGATTGTCTAGCATCTGGTGCAAGCATGTGGCCGACTAGGCAATGTGGTCCAAGTGCATCGTCATCTCTGCATGATTGGGGCACAAGCAAGATAAATGTGGTGTTGAAGGATCCCATGATGTGGCAGTCAATGCTCTGTTGTGGAGGAGGCCCATGGCTCTCAACGCTCACCATACAAATGTCATCATGACTCTCTGTAGGGCTTGGATCCCATATAGCGAGGCCAAACCTCAAGATGAAGACCCACTTGCAGTCCTGTATAAGATCCAATGCATCTGCTCTGCTTCCAGTACAACAAATTTCATTAATGCAATCTAGTAAATGAGCTTACAAGTGAGGGAACCAAGTGGACACTTCATAGTGGCATACCCTTCCATAATGGGCTTTAGAATGTACAGGGGTCCCCAGGTTCAAGAGGGAAGCTAATAAATGACCCTATTAGGTGGGTTCAACCTCTAAGGGGGTGACTGGTCCATGGTACATCCATCAAATGGTAGGTGCCATGTGATATGATGATGGAACGGAGTGGGGTAGCAAGGGAAAGCTCCAAACCACATGCCATGGTACAAGGGAAACTATAATAAAGGAAGCCCACACATGGTTGTATAGATGTAGCAGGGAGCAATCGTGGTACATGAGTTACCCCAACCTTTGTTTTTCCACCCTTCTTCATATGCCTTTTGCTTTTTATTATTTTTCTTTCTTATAACTGCTTGGGGCTCTAGGGAATGAGAGCATGATGCTTATGATATAATAGTGATCACCCCCTTAAGGTTTTGTAGGTCATCACCCACCGTGGGTTGGGACAATCATGGGTTCCTTAATGATGCAGGGGGCTTGTATAGGGTGCCCGAGGAACCAAGGTGATGGCCATGATGATAGGGGGTAGAGCTCATGTTTGGGTTTTGCCCACGTGTTAAATTCTTGTGTCCTAGCCATCTTTTGCATTTTATGGTACATTTCTTGTTGTAAGTGGCCAAATAATGCTTTTAGCTTTCTTTTTAGCTGCATCAATCTCTGGGGCATCATTCCAGGTTTGACCTAAGGTGTGGACAAGGGGAGGGGGACGCTAACTCTTTGTGGCCCCAATGGACAAATGTGGACCCGGATGGGAAAAATGTGAAAAGGGGCTATAATGAGTAGAGGGGAGTGATATATGTGGTGTTGGGAAGCGGGACCATGCAACCAAAATCGAGGTTGCCCATGTAGTGCCACTCCTAAAGCTAGTGGCCAATAAAGGAGATCCCGCAAGACTAGGATAGAAGACTAACCACCAAGTTGGACAAGGGGACAAGAGTACAGACCAAGCCCATTCTTTCTGCCTAATCCCCGCACTAATCCATTTCTAGATGTGTTCATGATAAGTAATCAAAAATACCCAATTACATAATGAAAAGCCATACCTTCGGGGTTGGGAGGCTCACCTTCAAACATACGATTATAACAGATGGGTGGTGGCACATAATGGCTAGCTCAAGTGGCTGAGAATGGTGGCACATCGAGCTATCTAGTGGCTGCAAGGGGCTGCCGGCTAAAGACAAATCTAAGAGAAGAATTTCTCCTATAGGGGTCACCCACTGGTTGTGGGTAATAAGTCCTAAAGGATACGAGGCAAAAAGTGCACTAAGAAATAGGGCACAAGTGTGCTAGAAAATATGACCTGAAGTGTCCAAGGAAATAGGGATTTTCCCTATAAAATAGGAGTTGATCTGTGCTAGAGAATAGGGGCTCATGTGCGCGAGGAAATAGGGACCTAGTGTGCAAGGATTAAGGAGCCTCTAGTGCGCAGAGATCAAGCAAAAGAGAGCAGGTTTTGCAGAGCAATTCAAGGAGGCAACATAGGAACAATTGTTTGCTAGAAGGCTAACATCAAGCAGGATCAAGGCCAACCAAAATAAATTTTATCGGTTGAGATTTGGGAAAGAAGTAGAACGCTTTCTCAAGAGAGATTGATTTGTAATAGATTCAATTTCTCCAAGACAATAAAATACCACATCAAGTAAGCAAGCTTTACTTGTTGGGTTTTCTGAGAAAACAAGTGTGTTAATTTGTGTGATGTGTTTTTATCTCAATGTTTTTATTCCCCTGCTTCTTATGTGTTAGGAAACTCTGTATCTTGGTGAATGTAAACTAGGTTTCAATTTTTAGTTATCCATCGAAGTTGTTGCAGAGTTTCATGGAAATTTAACATGGTATCAAGGAAGATATTAGTATAAAGACTAACACCAGATTGACCAATTAATAGACAATGCAGATCAAGCAGAAGGCTTGTGCTAGAGTTTGAAGAGCAGAGCAGTTCTTTGGATAACAATATGGCATTCAAAGGATTGAGGTTAGATCACAGTTTAGAAGGAGCCTTGAATTTTTACTCATGGAAGTAGTGTATCTCAGTGGTGTTGGAAGATAATGGAGTGCTTGAGTATGTGAAGTAGGCAATAACTCCACCTGAAGATGCCCAATAGTTGATCCAACATAACAAGAATGACACCAAGGTGCGGGGGATTATTCTTGAGGGGATTAGATATCATATTATCCCTCGTCTCCGTGAGAAGAAGACAACATATGAGATGTTTTAAGCTATCTTAGATCTGTATTAGAGTTCCAATGATGCCAGGAAGCTTGCTCTCAAGGAGACACTAAGAAGTATCCAGATGAGCAAAGGAGAGCCCATCATCACATATCTTTTGAAGTTCACTCAGGTTTGAGATGAGCCAGGTGGGGTGGGCGTGACTATAAATGACAATGACCTTGTGAGTCTTGCACTTCCGGGACTCCCTAAGTCTTGGTATATTTTCTAGGATGTAGTAAGTGGCAGAGAGAATATTCCCAGTTGGGAAAGGTTATGGAGTGACTGCGTTCAAGAAAAAAATTGGAGAGGAACGAGTGCTGGTAGAGAAGCTCTAGCAAAGGACAAGGAGAACTTTGCCTTCGCAGGAAATGGTAGCAAAGCCAAGGGCAAAAGGCCTAAGGAGAGCTGAGTCTAGTTAGAAGGGTGAGAAGAAGAAGAGGGATCTGAGGAAGATCAAGTGCTTTCATTGCCATGAGTTTAGACACTATGCCATTAAGTATCCTAATCGGAAGGAGTCCAGTAAGGATCATGTGATCCTTCTGATCCTAATGATGAACCACAGAGGTTGGTTCGAAACATCGATACAACAAAATCATGAATGCAATAAATTCGGAAGACAAAACGACACAAAAGGATCATGTGGCTGCATTAGCTAAGGTAGATACATTTTCTTCTTATTGATAGCTTGCATGGCAAGCTCACCAGACAATAATGTATGGTATATTGATTCAAGAGCATCCTTCCACATGACCGGGAACATAGAGTATTTCAACCACCTAAAGGAGAAGGATATGTAGTTTCAGATTGAGCTAGGAGATGATGACGAGTATGCAACTAGGGGAGTTGGTACTTTCAGTTTTTAGAGGGATTTAGGTAACTCTCTCCATCTCAGAGATGTCCTCTATGTTACAGGCCTGAAGAAGAACCTTGTTTCAGTAGCTACCCTTGAGGACAAGGGTTATGATGTCATCTTCAACAGGGGTAAGGCTTACTTCAAGCACTCAATGTTTAGATGTAAGAAGCAAATAGGTGTGAGGAAGAAGAATTTGCACTTGCGATAGGTTGAGACAGGCACATCCTTGAGTAGCAAGGCAGGAAGTGTGTAGAGTAGAGACATGAGGGTTGAGGAGAGCAGGGCTTTGAGGGAGTCCTTAGAGTGAGAGCAGGTTAGAGTTCCCAAGAAGAAGCCTTAGCCAGTATCACATTTTGAGTCTCGACTAGTTGGCAAGTGGGTCGACCAGTAGGATGATGAGGAAAAGAGAGTAGGGCGGGTGGAGGAAGCCACTGAATCAAAAACTCCCAGTATAGGGAGAGTTCGAGCCAAGTGGGTAGACGAGTTGTTTCAGGGATATTAGGAGAGAGTTGGACCTTCGAGTACCACATTCAGGCAGAGGAAGCAGCCACTAAGATACACAGGGTACATTGCAGTTATGACTGAGGTGATAGACTTGGATCATAGGAACTTAGTTGGAAGGAAGATGTGATCATATTAGATTTCATAGCAGAAAGCAGGGAAGTCTTCTTGTTCAAAGGGAGCAGTTCCAACAAACGAATAATGTGGCGTTGTTGAAGACAGATCCAGGTGGATGAGGTTCTTCGAAAAGTACCTTCCTCACTAAGAGAGAGTGTTCAAAATGTTGCGAGCAAGGTCTTTTGGCTTGTGCCTTAGCAAGTGAAGACCTCAAATTGTCTTCCTAGTATGAGTACGAGCTCATGAGACTTCAGTTAGGGTGAGTTATTTCTAGTTTACTAGAATAATCATCAAGTTAGCATGCGTAGAGTTGGAACTTCATTTAAGTGAAGTCTTCAGTAGTTTGACTACAAAACGAGGTGGCAGTTACAAGGACAGTTAGAGCAAGTCAGTCAATCAGTCTTGATTGAAGGAAGGACGAGTCAAGAACTCCAGTGTTGATTGGAGAGAGAAAGAGCATCACTCTCAGTTAACTCATCAATCAGAACTCGAGTTCTAAATTTGAATTGGGTTTTCTTACATGTTTGAATTGGGCCTACAAAGAGGAGGACAGAGGCACGGAGACCATCCCATGGAAGACCATCTTCACTTGGGCTTTGAATCATGGCCTGCCCATTAGGTAGTGTTAAGGCCAACCTGTGGGCATGCTGGGTCCAATGGTGCAATCATAGAGAATCCTCTATTTTGGGTCACAGAAGATCAACGTCATGGATCCTGGGGGTGCTTTGAGACATGCATCACGTGTTCAAGTCATCACAATGTCCAACGCTTTTATGTCAGTGGGCAATGCTGCATCTGCTGAGTCATCAATCTCTCTGGAAGGTCTGGGTACCTGTGGAGTGGGTTCCTCAAGTCTTGGGCTGCTGTGGACCCGGTTGAACAACCAACTCAAACACAAGTGAAAGCAATCATTCATTAGAGACTAAGATTAGATAATCATCTAAGTGGACCAAACTTGAATGTTAAGGGGATATTAATGCTTCAAACTTGGATCACCTTCCAATATCTAACTAGATGATGTCTCGTAAAATTGCCCCCTACCTTGATAGAGGTGGTGAATGGTCAATGCTATTAGGTACTTCCAGTCCCCAAAGGGTGGTGGCATTTCCAAGGTCAACCCCTCAATCAATAGGTGTTAGTGTAAATGAGTGGCAACAAAGGGGAAAAGGCTTTATGGGCAAGTGCCATGGTCAAGGGGACCAATGGATGGCGAGTCCACATCGTGAGTGTATAGATGCAAATGGAGGGAGAAATCGTGGAGGTATGAGTTACCCTACTGAACATGCTTTTTCCACCCTTCTAGTGCGCCTTTTACTTCTTTTTGATACTTCTTTTTATTTTGGGTGCATAGCTCAAGGCTTAGAGCTTGCTTTTTATGATATAGCATTCAATTTTATCCCTTAAGATGAGACAGTTCATTGCTTATTAGGGTTGGGACATGCAAGGGTTCCTTTTGATGAATCAAAGCATCCAGTGCTCAAGAGCCGGGTGACAACCAAATGAGGAGGGTAGAGTTCATGCTAGGCTTTTGCCCACACAATATCTTATGTGCCAACCATCTTTTGCATTTTGATTTTCTTCTTTTTCTTTTTTTGTGGCCATACTACGCTTTTTCATTCTTTTAGATGCATCAACACCCAAGGCAATGTTTCCCGACCCTACTCAGGGATGTAGTAAGAGGGTGCCAAATCCCAACGAACCAAAGACGAGTTAGACTCTAAGAATGGAGATTATATATAAGGGGTTTGTAATGTGACATGGAAAGTGTCAAGTAATGTGACATGGAAAGTGTCAAGTATGGTGTAGGGGAAAATGGACACATTATTTCAATCCTGGTTTTCCAAGTAGTGTGCCTCTTATAACTGTAATGCCTCATGGGAAGTCCCACTAGACTAGGGCTAAAGATTAACGCCCCTGGTAAGGTGAGAGAATAGATTTACAGTCAAGATCAGTCAATTTTCTAGATCACCCCATTATCTGCACTAAATGCCCAGAACAAACAAGTATATGCACTCGATTGCAAAATGATCAAAGCACCTTTTCAATAGAAGCCCACCTTCATCCAAGAGGAAATGCCAGATGGCTAGAGGTATTTGACTAAAGTAGATGGCGAAGGCACATGGCATATCATCATTAAGAAGTGAATATCAGGGGCTGCTAGTTGGTTGGCTGTCAATGTAGGAGAAAATTTTTCTCCTATAGGGTCACCCATTTTGGTGGGTAACAAGCCCAACTGTGGAAAATGCATTTACAACATATTGTGGATTTGATCCAGTTGACTAGGCTCTAGATCATTTTTCTCCTATAGGGTCACCCATTTTGGTGGGTAACAAGCCCAACTGTGGAAAATGCATTTACAACATATTGTGGATTTGATCCAGTTGACTAGGCTCTAGATCTGTCCTTGATTTGCTTGGTTGATTTGGATCTCCAATGATGTACTCTTGCACCTTCATCGGATCTAGTACACTTGAGTATCTCAGTCCTCACTTGAGAAAATTGTTAGTTTTTGTAGCATCAGATGTGTTCTAGCCTTGAAATTTTGTAGAGAGGCTAGAATACATGAGGTCTCGAAAACCCAAAAATTGTTTCTAGAAATTCCGCCTAGAAGTGACTTAATTAGAATATTAACTAGTTTTTAAATATTTCCTAAGTCTAAACTTAGGGAATATGGTTAATTAATTAGTATTAATTAAGTCAAGGCGTGAATCATCTAGAAACTCAGATAGATCGATCCAGCTATGATCCTAGCCATCAATTATGTTTTAATCTAGGCCGTTGGTTCTCCAACAGAGGATTATAAGAGGAGGTCAACGCGGTGATGGAGAGAACACTTGAGAGGTTCGATTTTTGAGCATATCAATTTCCAAAGTAGCAACAATCAGTTGCCAGAGAGAGAGTCTGAGATCAAAGCAGTGAGAGAGGGGCAGAGAAAGTGAAGCCGGAGGAAGGATTCCAGATCTGGTGAGTACATTTGTAGAGAGGCAGAAGACCCACAGAGACGCTGACGCTGGGGCAACGTAGTAGCCTCTAGAGGCAGTTTCGATTATGCGAAAGACAATTTTTAGTGCCAGAGGCTGGACAGAGGTTCCAGAGCCCAAGACAGACATTTTCCCAGACAACAGTAGACCAGATGGCTTGAGGAGAGGCTGGTTCGAATAGAGTGCAGAAGGGACTGCGCTAAGGTGATGCAGTCGCTGCGCAGAGCCAGTTTGGATGGCTCACTTGGAGCTGAGGTCAGAGCTCGGATTCGCCTGTGGGGTGAGGGGATTTCCTCACTAGATTTTTGCCAATATTCTCTCTGTAGGATTTCCAGTATTCGACATCCAGTTTTTACTCAAATTATTTCAATGCTGCTTAATAATAAAACCCTCAATTGTTGCACTGGTTTTCCCATGTTGGGTTTTTCTAGGGATTTTTGTCCAAAAATAATTGTGTTATTTTATGTGTATGCTATCATTTCTTCCAGCGTTTATACTTCCGCAGTTTTATTTGTGTAGATTGCGGTGTGATTTATTCAGTATTTGCTGTAGCAAACAGTAAATAAATTGTTAAATTCAATTAACAATTAAGAGAATAATTTCCAATTGCTGCAATAGGATTTCGGTTTGGAATTTTCACATGGTATCAAAGCGCAGTTGATCGACCAGAGAGCTTAGAGAAGGAATTTCGCTGCTCATCATGGGCAGCAGGCCGAAATTTCCAAGGGCAGCACAATCATTCTGCAAGGAGGTCGAGTTACTTGAGGACGTTCGATTCTTCTGAGTGAAGGGCAAAAAAATTTGATCTTTCCAGATCGAGTGATTCTAGAGGCAGAGTGTAAGGACCTACGGTTCCGCCCGATGTGCGACCAAGTTCGACAACGAACGAAGGTTGGAGAAAGTGCGAAGTATGAAGCTCTGCGGTCTAAACGTGCGAGGTAACATGTTATAGTGCACGTAGGAGGATGGAGCGAGTCATGTTTATAGCGTGGGGAGCATGAGCGCTCAACCCACGGCCGACTTACACTTAGCAAAGGCTAATCTCATACATTGTGATGGAAAGGCGTGGTAGTGTTGGCTGACCAACACTTGAACGAGCGTTTGAACAATGCGTGAGGGCGTGGGCAGGTCGGCTGGGTAGCCAAGACCTCGCCCAACGCACGGTATAAGTTAGCAAGAGTGGAGGCTCATTTGGGAATCACAACTTCGCTCATCACATGTAGAGAAGTGCGCAGATCAAGTGTGGATGCGCAAGAAGGAAAGGCGCAGTTTGGTGATGCGCCCGCTCTTGGGCAAGGTCGCACGAAGGTAGCAAGATATCTCGGTTTTGGGTGAGACTTGACACGGGTGTCTCGGGTAGCTCGAGTGAGCGCCCGCCCATCGTGCAAGGGTAAACAGTGGAGACTTGGTGAGTTGCCCGCTGGTGCGAAGTTGGAGAACGGTGGAACGTGGTGAAGCCGGGTGCACGGTGAAATGTTGGTGAAGCCGATTGTGCGAAGGGGGTGTCTTGTTGACTTGGGGGAGTCACCCGCCCGTCGTGCATGAAGACAAGTTTCGGTTGTGAAGTGCGGAAGGCAGCTCGTGTGAGGGCGTGCCTGCCCGCCTTGGGCTAGGAAATCTTGGCTATCACACGGAGGTGTGATGATGATGTAAAATTGGCTAAGTATGAAACTTGGTGTTTCTAAGTATACTTGTAAAGCATTGTAAACTTGTAAAGTTGTATAGTATATTATTCGGGTAGACTCATTGTTCAGGGAGTTGCCCCTCCCTTTATACTGTGCAATTGTGTTCTTTTGTATAATTGATGATGATAATGAATGTGTATGGGTGTTCATTGGTATAAAGGAGCATTAATAATTACTTGGTTGCGAAACACAAACTAAGTAGACTAATGGTTAGGCATAGTCCATGAACATAAGTATTGGTGAAAAGAAAGTGTTCAGTGGTGCCGCCCCTTGCCAAGAGCGGTTGAAAGACTACCGTCGGCCTGGGAGCGTGACAGTTGGTATCAGAGCTCGGTTGGAGCTGGTGTTAGTGCAGGATTGCTCGTGACGAAGTACAGGTGGTATTGAAGCTGATTCAGGGTTGAAGAAGCTTGACAATTAATGACAGTGGAAGCAAGTACTTGCAGGTGAAGGAAGCTGTTTCACATACAAGTGGAACAAGGGCTGGTTCATGGTTGCAGGCAACTTGGTGAAGCTGTTGGATGGTGGAAACTAGATCGCAAAGAAGAAGGAAACTGTTAGCAATGGCAGCTGAATCTCAGGTTGGGTCTAGTCACGATGCGAAGGATGCTACTATGGCATTCATTGAAAAAGTGTTGGAAAAGATGGAGGACTTAGAGGCTTACTGGACTAAGAAGATGGACTTGGTCGAGAAAGATCAAGAGGCCAATTCGAAGATAAGGGAAGAGCTCGAGGAACTTCGGACTCAACATGAGTACACTGATCTTTTGTGTACACAACTTGAAGTAAGGGTAAAGGAGATTGAAGAGGCAAGAGATCGAGACTTGGCAGAGATCGTGGACTTGCAAAAATCTCTTGATGAAGCCAGAGATGAGATCGCGGTGTTGAAGAAGGCCGTGAGGCATAACTCAGGTGGAGGAGTGCCTCATGTGAAAGTCAAACAACCGGAATCTTATGATGGTACAAGAAGTGAAAAGACTCTTGGAAACTTTCTATGGGACATGGAGCAATACTTGGAGCGCTTGGGTCTATCTGTGATGAGATGAAGGTGAAGGTAGCTGCTCAGTTCTTGACAAAGGATGCTAAGATGTGGTGGCGAAGGAGGATGGATCAGATTGCCAATGGCAGTGTTGGTGACATTACTTCGTGGGATGAGATGAAGAAAGCTTTGCAGACCCATTTCAGTCCTCAAGATGAAACGTGGGAAGCAAGGATGAAGATTAAGTTCATAAAGCAGACAGGGAACCTTCAGACATATCAGCGGGAGTTTGCAAGTGCGGTTCTGGAACTTCCTGACATGGCGGAGAGGGACAAGGTGTTCAACTTCATTATTGGATTGAAGCCTTGGGCACGCAATGAAGTGAAGAGGCAGAAGATTAAGACACTTGAGGAAGCTTTTGCTGCTGTGGATAGGTTGGTGGAGCATTATGATGAGACTTCTGATGATAGGAAGAAGAAGTCCGATAAGTCGAAAGAAAAGAAGAAGGATGATGCTTCGAAATCGGATGATAAGTCGAAGACGAAGAAAGCCTTGAAGTGTTGGATCTGTGCTGAACCACATACGGTGAAGAATTGTCCTTCTAGACCGAAAGTGGCTGCGATTGCACAGTCTAATGCGAAGAATGAAGAAGCTTCTATGGGGATGATGTAGATACTTGGTGGTGGTGCTGCTACAGAGGTGATCTCTCGGAGGGATCCTGAGAGGAACAGTTTGGAGTATGTTCGGATGAAGATTGGGAGTGCTGATATACTCACTATGGTAGATAGTGGGGCTACTCACAACTTCATGAGTGAAGATACTGCAAGAAGGATTGCGCTGAAATTTGTACCGGTGAAGGCACAAATGAAGACAGTGAATTCTCCCCCTGATTGTGTCCTTGGCGTAGCTGAAAAAGTGGACACAACACTAGGTGAGTGGACAGGGAAAGTCGACTTGACTATAGTGCGAATAGATGACTATGAAGCTGTGCTGGGGATGGAATTCTTGAAACAATGTGATGCTATGATTGTTCCACATTTGAAGAAGCTGTACATTTACGATGGAAGGGAAGATGTACCCATTGGTGTTCCAACCATTGGCGTGACAAGGCCTAATTGTAAGTTGGCAGTGATGCAAATGGAGGATGAGAAGCGAATGGAAGACATGAGTAAGTGGTTGTCTATGGTTGAGACAAAGCTTACTGAGCAGTCATTGGTCATCAAGACACTTTTTGATAGTATCTTGGATTTGTCAAGAAGGCTAGAAGTGGTTGAGGATGATGATGATGATGATGAGGAAGCATATGTGAGGCCGAATGTCCGAGAGGAGGATTGGGTCACTTATCTACAGAGGATGGAGATAGAGAATCTTGACAGATGGATTGAGATGATTAGTGAGGGTGAGCCTTCAGGCTCTACTTCCTCTACATCTTCTTAGATGACATAGAAGATGGGGCTCATTGTTAGCTGCTCATGGCAGTGAGTCCTTAAAACAGGTTGAGCAGGTATGGTAGATGGTGCAGGGATGGTTCGGCATCAGGCATCATGACATGTTGCAGATGGGATGGAGTTTCCATGGACCTGAGCATGGATGAGATTCTTGTTGAGTCCAGGATGTGGCAGAATCCTAGATAGACTGGTGAAGGCATAAGGATGTTCACTCTCATGGCTTGAGTGCGACAGTTGGATTAGCTACCCAACTAGTTCAAACATGGGGTCCGGAAGTGCACGAGGAGATGCTGGCATGAGGCAGATAAGGAGGAGAGTTCACAGGATGGGACGACACATGATGGAGATGATAGTTCTACATATGTTACAGGGATGTTTGCAGTATGTGGAAGAGTTGACATCATGGACCAAGGATGAGATAGTTGTTGATGATGATCTTGGTGGATGGCTACCAGGATGGTATGTTGTCGAGGATGACAACTATTTCAGGTGGAGGATGTAAGGACTTGCGGTTCCACCCGATGTGCGACCAAGTTCGGCAACAAACGAAGGTTGGAGAAAGTGCGAAGTATGAAGTTCTGCGGTCTAAACGTGCGAGGTAACATGTTATAGTGCGCGTAGGAGGATGGAGCGAGTCATGTTTATAGCGTGGGGAGCCTAAGTGCTCAACCCACGGCTGACTTACACTTAGCAAAGGCCGACCTCATACATTGTGATGGAAAGGCGTGGTAGTGTTGGCCGACCAACACTTGAACGAGCGTTTGAACAATGCGTGAGGGCGTGGGCAGGTCGACTGGGTAGCCAAGACCTCGCCCAACGCACGGTATAAGTTAGCAAGCGTGGAGGCTCATTTGGCAATCACAACTTCGCTCATCACATGTAGAGAAGTGCGCAGATCAAGTGTGGACGCAACAAGAAGGAAAGGCGCAGTTTGGTGATGTGCTCGCTCTTGGGCAAGGCCGCACGAAGGTAGCACGATATCTCGGTTTTGGGTGAGACTTGACACGGGTGTCTCGGGTAGCTCGGGTGAGCGCCTGCCCGTCGTGCAAGGGTAAACGGTGGAGACTTGGTGAGTCGCCCGCCAGTGCGAAGTTGGAGAACGGTGGAACGTGGTGAAGCCGGGTGCACGGTGAAACGTTGGTGAAGCCGGTTGTGCGAAGGGGGTGTCTTGGTGACTTGGTGGAGTCACCCGCCCGTCGTGCATGAAGACAAGGTTCGGTTGTGAAGTGCGGAAGGCAGCTCGTGTGAGGGTGCGCCCGCCCGCCTTGGGCAAGGAAATCTTGGCTATCACACGGAGGTGTGATGATGATGTAAAATTGGCTAAGTATGAAACTTGGTGTTTCCAAGTATACTTGTAAAGCATTGTAAACTTGTAAACTTGTATAATATATTATTCGGGCAGACTCATTGTTCAGGGAGTTGCCCCTCCCTTTATACTGTGCAATTGTGTTCTTTTGTATAATTGCTGATGATAGTGAATGTGTATGGGTGTTCATTGGTATAAAGGAACATTAATAATTACTTGGTTGCGAAACACAAACTAAGTAGACTAATGGTTAGGCATAGTCCATGAACATAAGTATTGGTGAAAAAAAGTGTTCGGTGGTGCCGCACCTCGCCAAGAGCGGTTGAAAGACTACCGTCGGCCCGGGGGCATGACACAGAGGGAGCAGCCCATATATTTTTTGTTGAGTAGATCTCTAGCTTGACGCAGTGGCAATTTGCTAGAGTAGAGCCAACGTCGGGTGGAAGGAAGAAGAGTACACAGAGGGAAAATTTTCCTCAAGGAACTTCTAGTCTTAAGAAGTTCGATTTTTACTTGCAGATCAACAGTCGTTGTGAGTAGATCTTCTCATTCCATAAGGGAGTACGAATAGCAGAGCAACAACTGAGCAGAAGGAAAGAGGAGGTTTTTGACATTTTGTTGAGATGGCCACTGCTGGGCTTCGTGATCAGGACAAGTTGGATGGAGCTTCCAACTATTTCATCTGGAAGGCAAGGAAGTCCTTCCTTCTAGATGAGTTTGGTCTGAAAACATATATTGATGCTGTTGATTTGGGGTAGCATCGGATGTGCTCTAGCCACGAAATTTGGTGGAGAGGTTGGGGCACATGAGATCTCTAATACCCAGAAAGGGTTTGGGCAGATTCTAAACAGATCAGGAGATATTAAAATAATTAATATTTTTAATGGAGTCCCTAAGTCTAAATTAGGGAAAATAAAATATTAATGTGTATTAATATGAATCTGTGTTAGAGTGGTCCAAAAGACATGGATCAAGCCAGATCTAATCTTAGCCGTTGATTAGGGACTTAATCTCGGCCGTGGATATGTCAACAGGAAAAGTATAAGAGGAGGTTTGAGGGTCAGTTGGAGAATACACCAGAGTGATCGGTCATTCTATTCTCTAGAGCCGAGTTTGCTAAGAGAGATAGAATCAGTGATCGGAGAGCAGCTGAGGGGCATTGTGTACAGAGAGACAAAGAGGCAGAGATAGTGCCGGGATAGCAGCAGAGTAGCCAGAGAGAGAGATGCAGGGGCAGCTAGTGCTCATGCAGGGCCACACAGAGGCAGCTAAGTGCTGTGCAGAGCACCAGAGGGGCCAACGTAGCTAACGCAGAGGCTCAGAGAGCTGACGCAGGCCAAGAGACGTTGATGCAGGGCCAACGCTGGGCTAGGGGAGGCTGACGTAGTCCAGATTGGGCAGATGCTGGGGTTTTTGGGGCAGATTGGTGCTGAGTAGCTGCCGGAAGGATTATCCGGGGTTTCAACTAGTATATTTGTCAGAAACTAAGAGGTATTACTGCCAAGGAAATTCTCTGTTGGGTAGGCGAGTTTCGTCACCCAGATTGTACTTTGATATTGCTTAATAAGAAAACCCTAAGATAGCTGCATCAGTTTTCCCACATTGGGTTTTTCCGGGGACATTAGTCCAAAAATAATGGTGTCATATGGTGTGTTTGTTTCTGTTTCTTTTTAGTTGCTGATCTGTAATATGTTGAGCATGCACTAGTGTTTATTTTCAGTATTTACATTGTAAATAACTTGTTAAGGAAAATAACAAGTAGGTAGGAATAAATTAGATAAAGTGCATGGAGGGTTTCTAACTAAGTAAACTTAGAAACTTCAACAGATGCAGTGGTAGGAATTCCCACGGATGCAGATCAACTGAAGGAGTACAAGAAGGAGATGACACGGGCGAAGAGGCTGATCCTAAATAGAGTTCGGGATCATGTTGTTTTAGACATTACCAAGCAGATGTGGGATGCTCTCGCCACATTGTATTAGGGTACTTCTAAGCAGCGGAAGATGTACCTCGAGGAGAAGCTGAGGCTCATCCGGATGCAGAAGGGGGAAGGCATAGACCCCTTCCTCACTAGGATTCAGGAGGTTCGGGACCAATTGTTAGTTGTTGGGGCAGCGCCTCAACCTACAGAGCTTGTGAGATTGGCACTCAACAATGTCTTTGAGGAATGGCAAGTCTTTGTCCAAAGCATATTGGGCAGAGACAAGCTACCAGATTGGGACAAGATGTGGGCTGACTTGTAGCAGGAGGAATTGAGGCGAGTTCTTCTAAAGAGCTCTATCAGTGGCAGTAGCAGCAGACAAAAGCAAGTAAAGGAGGAGGAGAATGTGGCCCTCGCATCTAAGGGTCCTAGTCAGGGACAATGGGAGCAGAGGAAGAAGAAGGACTTGTCGAAGGTCAAGTGCTTCAGGTGTGGTGAAATCGGTCACTACATTACCCAATGTCCTCTCTGAAAGGACAAAGAGGAGAAGCAGGACTAGGCTGCAACACATGCTGAGATCGATAGGCTATCCTCTAGGTTGAAGGAAGACTTCACTATGATCGCCGACATACCTCTAGGAGTGAGGTGGGGTGATTTGGAGTTGTAGCCCCAAAGTGTTAAAGATGGGTAGGATCCTTGAGGAGTCCACCTCACAGATCAATACTTTGCTATGGGGGCCCACAAATTCAGTAGCAGGATGGATCAGTGATAGTTGATGCATTCAGATGCTAGAGTGATAGTTGCAGAGACTAGTAGCAGTCTAATGCTAGGGAGGGCAGTGCAAAATTGTAATGTTCCAAACTAGGAAAAATAGTGCTATACAAAGCAAACAATAAAAACAACACCATAAAATTGAAACATTCAGTGCACACCCATAAAAAGTCCAGGAATGACCAACAACTGAGCCATTTTACTATAATCTGGGAGAAAAGTACAATAATGTGGAAGTGGTGCACCCGGGCTTGCCTCAATGGCCAGCGTGATCAAGCCTAGGTGGTTATATGTTAAGTCTAGATGGCACAAATAACTGTTGCAATGATGCCCTGCACTGTCCTTGTGAAATTGTGTTGTTTGCTGCAAAGATGCTACTGGAAACCCCACCTCTGGTGCTCAAAAAATGCTGCAAAATTAACCCCAAGCTCTGTGACCAAAACCCACAAAAACCCAGAAAAGGTTTGGTCTGATTCCAAGCCAAAGTCGAACCTACAAAATGGTGCAAATTCCCCAGTTAACTAGCAATTCGCCTTGTTATAAGAATTAGGATTTCAGGCCTGAATGTCGTACGTAAAATTCTGAAATTTTAACCACAGACTCCTCTCAGAAAACCCAGAAAACCCAGAAATGGTTTGTCCATATTTTGAACTCCCAAAATCGACCCCCAAGAGGCCCTACGCCCTCCAAACTGTTGAAGCACACGGCCTGCAAAGATGCCAACAAAATCCTCCTCCAAGGCTCCGGAAAAGTAGCAATCTCCTCCACAGATGTTTCCCTTGTCTCTCCCGACAAGGATCAACCACAAAAGCTGAGTCTCCACCTCCCACGTGTGCACAATATTCTCCCTCTGCGCTGGCCCTGGAAGTACAAAAGTCACACTGAATAGAAGCTCTCTCCTCCAGCTCCAAAACTCACCCAAATGGCAGTCAAACACCCAAGCCTCCTTTCCGGAATTTCTCCCGGCCAAAGCTCCTCTGAAAGATGTCACAATCACCTTCTCCCGGACAAAGCTCCTCTGAAAGATGTCACAATCACCATTCGGCCTCTCCTCACCGTGTCCTCGAGAAATACGCACCACCTGGAGATGATGGATGCAAATGCTGGAAATCACAATGAAAACCTCCACCAAAATAATGTAGATGAACCTCTCTAGGGTGGCACTCGAAGTCCCCCGAAGAAAGGGTGAGCTCTCCACTTGAAGAACTCTTGCTAAACAGCAAGTGACTTGGCTAAGCAGCTCGAGCAACCAAAGAGAAATTTGATATGCCAAAAGATGATGAAATGAGGAGAGCTGCCTTCCTTATATAGATTTTGTGGAGCACTTTTCCCTCCATTTTCCCTCCATCGTGGGTCCCTCACTTAACCATTGATTTCCCCTCCATGCAAATCGAACTAGGGAATGTGTATTCTCCTAGTGTGGGTGGCCCCCACGTATAACTTAACCACATCAAGATAACTTCTCCTAAGTCTAGCTTCCTAATAAAATCGAATGGGCCCCATCACCTCCAAAATTGGCTCCAAAATGTAGAAATTAATCTTGTTCCAAAATAATTTAGGAAGGGACATTACAGGAGTTGGCAACAATGCAGAGTCCACAGCAACGCAGATTCTTCAGTGACAATGCCGATACTAGTAGCAGTCAGAGACTTGGGTGACAAATGCATTATACTGATCAAAGTTGATTCAATATTTTGGATGCTTTTTAGTTGTAGATGTTGCAGTTGCAACAACAACAATAGATGAGAGGGAGTTGCAGTGCAAATGAAATGTTGGCAGTGTCAGCAGCAACACAAATGCAACATATATAAGAGTTGTGAAATGGTTGGTGGGCAATACGGCCAAACACCAGTAACGTGACAAGGGATGATGCAGAGATAAGGTGCTGCTGCAGGGTGTGCAGTAGCACTAGAACACATTCCTCGCTAAGAGGGAGTTTTAGTTTTTGTAGCAGCAAATGAGTTCTAGCCTTAAAATTTCGTGGAGAGGCTAGAATACATGAGATCTCCAAAACCCATAAATTGTTTCTGGAAATTCCGCCTAGAAGTGACTTAATTAGATTATTAACCAGTTTTTAAATATTTCCTAAGTCTAAACTTAGGGAATTTGGTTAATTAATCAGTATTAATTGAGTCAAGGTATGAATCATCTAGAAACTCACACGGATCGATCCAGAGATGATCCTAGCCATTGATTATGTTTTAATCTTGGCCGTTGGTGCTCCCACAGAGGGTTATAAGAGGAGGTCAATGTGGTGATGGAGAGGACACTTGAGAGGTTTGATTTCTAAGCAGATCGATTTCGAGAGTAGCAACTGTCAGTTGCCGAGGAGAGAGCCTGAGATCGAAGCAGTGAGAGAGGGACAGAGACAGTGAAGCCAGAGGAAGGATTCCAGATCCGGTGAGTACATTTGCAGATAGGTAGAAGAGCCACAGAGAGGCTGAGGCTACTGCGTTGCCCCAACGTCAACTTTGATTCTGCTGGGGAAAGACAAGTTTCAGTGCTAGAAGTTGGACAAAGGTTCTGGAGGCCAGGAGAGACATTTTCCCAGATAGCAGTAGACCAGACGGCTTGGGGAGAGGCTGATTCAAATTGAGTGCAGAAGGGACTGCTCTAGGGTGATGCAGTAGCTGTGCAGAGCCAGTTTGCATGACTCACTTGGAGCTGAGGTCAGAGCTTGGATTCACCTGTATTTTCTCTGCACGATTTCTAGTGCTCCACTTCCAGATTGTACTAAGATTATTTCAATGCTGCTTAATAATAAAACCCTCAGCTGCTGCACTTGTTTTCTCAAGTTGGGTTTTCCAGGGGACTTTTGTCCAAAAATAAGTGTGTTATTTTATGTGTGTATGGTAGCATTTCTTCCAGTGTTTATTCTTCCGCAGTTTTATTTGTGTAGATTGCGGTGTGGTTTATTCAGTATTTGCTGTAGCAAACAATAAATAAATTGTTAAATTAAATTAACAATTAGGAGAATAATTTCTAGTTGCTGCAATAGGATTTCGATTTGGAATTTTCACAAAAATCTCTTTCTCAATGGCTTGTGTTGTTGTATGGTGTCTTTCTCCTCAGTAAAGTACTCCATGCAATTAGCAACTTTTTACAGCATCTAAGTAATGGTTGCCTTCTCACACTAATGTTTCCTCTTTTATTTATGTTGAGGAATTCATTAACTTTAAAGGCTACTTGTTCGTTTACAAGTGGACTTTTGAGAAATGCTACATAGGCTCTAACACCACCTCCAGAATGTGGAAACGTGGAATTTAGGCCCAGTGCATTTTACTCTTGAACATTTGATCAAATAATGTTTCCAGGAATTTTTAAGGATTATTAGTTGTTGATAGTTGTACTTGGGTTGCAAAGAGTTTTTGTTGCTGTGATATCCATGGCCAAGGGTTTGGTCCTTATGTTAACAATGGATAATATCAGTTCATTCCACCATCTTTTTAGATTTACTGTTTCCCTCTATATCTCTAAGAATTCTTTCTGTAAGTGCATGATTGATTTATGACAATTTCTTAATGAGTTATTTCCTTTTGTTATCCAATTGAATTTCTCTCCAAGCAATTTCAGATGTGCTCTGTGATGACTAGTTTTAGCAAATGTCCTCTTTTGATTCAAACAACGGTGTCTCTGCATTTATTCCAGAAATCAGAATGAGAGGAGATGTCTTTAGTTATTTCTAATTCACATAGGTATTGTTTGGCAGTGGAATATGGAGGACTTGGATTGGGTTATTTGTATCATTGCCTTGCAATGGAAGAAATCAGTCGTGCTTCTGGGTCTGTTGGTCTTTCATATGGAGCACATTCAAATCTATGTATCAATCAATTGGTATTAACATGATGTTTCCACTTGTAGTCTGCTGGACTGAACTGTCGTAGGGACTCTTTATTTGTTATTATTACTTGCTGTACTTTTTGAGTCGTAGTTACTTGTTTTGGTCATTAGTGGACATTAATACATTTCACTTCTGACTCGATTGTTTTTCTCTTCCATTTCTTCATATTTATTATGTAGGTGAGGCATGGCTCTGCTGCTCAGAAGGAGAAGTACCTACCAAAGGTTTTTTCTAGATTTGTTCACTGATTGCATTGCTGCATTAACTGTATTGAGGAAATTCATGTCTGATGGAACTAGTTTAAAAGTGGAGGGCAGCATGGGCAAGTATATGTTGTCATATCAGTGAAAAATCCACCCTGTGGTGCTGGACATGCATTTCGGTGTTTCAGAAACATTATTCTTGTCTGAAACACCTCTGAAACATGGCTCGAATGTTTCAGTGACATTTTGTATTTTTGAAATGTTGTATCAACCATTTCAGCAGGAATTTCAGTTGTTTCAGTGGATGTTAAAGATGTTTTGGCTGGTGTATTGTATTGATTATTTCAACTGACATCTAGGTCACTAAAACGAAAAAGAAATGCCAATTTTTTTCAAAAAAAGTTAAACACTAATTTCTTACTTAAAGTGCCTGTGCCTCTCTTAATGATAACTCTACTTTTGGCTTTATTTCTAAATATGAAATTCATGAATGGTGTTAATTCTAAGGTTTGCACAAAATGTAAGTTCAATCATCAAGCACAAATCCTAGGGTAACTTGAGGAAACCACCGTCAACTTGATGGTCATCCTCCTCACTTTAGGCTTGCTTTCCTATGGTACAAGGTGGGATTCCCTAAGATCAAATCACTTATCTACCTTGTTAATACAAATCTAGAATCAGATTAGTGACTTGATTACTTTATGGTTTTGCAATATGTATTCGATGGGATTGAAGAGGACAAGTGGCTTATGCTGATGGGCTATGGAGTTAGGCAGAAAGATGGCAAATCAACCTTGAATAAAAAGAAGAGATCAGCAAGATTATCATTGATAAACCTTACTAGTAATATCATCCAAATGATTGTGCAAAACTGAATGAAAGGTTCCATTTGATACATATTCATCATCCAGATAACCTCTACCAATGCATCGGGTAATCATCAAGCTAAAGAGAATGATAGGACAGTCATTAAAGATGAATGAACAGCCAATAAAATCTTCATCAACAGATATGATTACATCAAGCGTGAAAGGATCAAAAGATCACAGCCAAAGAGCTCTTCTTGAACTCAAAAACAATCCCCAAAAATGGGTGAAATACTTCCTGATAAGAAGAATGCACCAGCAGATTTATAGTGGCAGCTCTGTACATTATTTAGCATACAAAAAAGAAGATGAATGCAGCGTAAATCTATCACAACTGTTTCTTCCTTGCCTGCAATGAACCTTGGACTCTGCCTTAGCAGTTTTTTTGATATATTATTTTATTGTAGATTAGTTGAGGGGGAGCTCTGTAAAAGGCTAAGCACTTCTCATTTGCAAGATGGATTGGAGTGGAGTACAAAAAAACCCTCAAGGCAAAGTGTGTGTGTGTGTGTGTGTATATATATAGCAGGGGGTAAATCAGTAACTGAAACATATAGTTATATAGCAGGGGGTAAATCAGTAACTGAAGCATGTAGTCATTGCTGGCACCAGGGATTGCATAGTGCCGGTGCCAAGAAAACCTCCCTTGGTCTGATACGATAGCCCACAAACCATACCGAGCAAGGTTAGCTAGGATTTGAACCGAGGTGGACGGCATTGTCACTGTGAGTCCTGAGTCCCGACCAATCAGGTTACCCCTGATGGGCTTTACATTAAAAATAGCCCACAAACCATACCGAGCAAGGTTAGCTAGTATTTGAACCGAGGTGGACGGCATTGTCACTGTGAGTCCTGACCAATCAGGCTACCCCTGATGGGCTTTACATTAAATATATATATATATATATATAGTAACCATAGAAATTATATTTGCAAAGTCTGTGCCCAAGGCACATCATATTAAATCCAGAGTTTGAAGAGCAGTTTTCTGCCAGATAATTCAGAAAGATTGTAATCCTATTAGCTCTTCTATACCAAAATTCTATAGCATACATCCAAAGATTTCTGTAAGTGTACTGTCTGTGAAAGGTACCTAGGATCTTACAATATTTTGCAGACATTATCGAAATTGATAGCTAAGACATAAGAACTAGTCATCTAGTACAATTATATTATCTGCTGGTGCTACCTCATTCAAATCTAGGATTCCTGGTGTCACAAAATAAGCAGAGTTTGTAGATGAAACTTGAATGTAGACATCACGACCTCATCCTTGCTGGGCGTCTGAACTAAAGACAATTGTGAGTTCACTCTGAGAATTTCTTTCGGAGCTCTTGAATTTGGTTCCTTTGTTTAGACATGATATTCAACAAGGCATTCATCTAGATATACAACTTATCAATTTTTAAGCTGTGTAAGTATTTCTAGGTGGTTAGTAGATACCCTGTGGCAACATAGGAGAATAGAATGGTGAGATAACTGCCGCTTCCATGGATATCTCAGGAACAAAACAATCCTTGAAAGAAGAGGATATTGGGTTATGTGTTCGAATGATGATTAACCTGAACCATGAGGATAGTGTCTTTGCATGAGCCTTCGTGGATTTCATCCAACATGATAGCTGCTGTCCTTTGAAGCATATGCAGAGTATGGCTGATGTCGAGACTTTGAACCGCTCCCATCACATGGTTGCAACCCGAATTGGCACCTAAAGCCCCATCTATGAGCTTCGAATGATGTCCTTTCACCTTGGGGTGACATATGATCCTTCATGGAGCAGTCTTTGAAGAATTAATTGGAATTCTGATCCCTGATACCTGCCATGTGGATTGCACTCTATTTGATTCTTGCATACGGGATGAGCCATAAGTATTTTGATGATTATTGAGTGCATAAGGTGGACTTAAGGGATATGGGCCTCCCTTATGGATCCATTGACCATCAAAGTTCCGAGTGCAATAGATATTGCGTGATTGGCGAAAGAGTGCGGGAATTTGTGAGAGAGTTTGCCAGGAAATTTCGCAATAAGATGATATTTAGTAGCTCCTATATCCATCATTTTCTCCAAGAAAGAATAATATTCAATCACATAAGAAAGTCTAGAAGCCTTCTTGAAGTAAGGTCCTCATCATCAATGATTAAAAAATGCATTAAGAAAAGCGTGAATTGGTTCTTGCAGCCACATCTTCTTCCCATCAATGCTGCTCCCTTGAAGCATGGTGTTTGACCTTGCCCATAGGTTTTATGTGCCACATGTTTCATTTCTAGCTTGGGCACTACATTAGAAATGGCCAAATGCAGCAAGAGTTTTGATGTGGCAGTTTTGAAAGCACCATAACTCCCTCCATCTTAATCGGAATCTTTATTATGACAAGAGCTTTAAAATGTCGCAGCAACTCTGCATCTACTGTCATTGGTTTAGCAACAATCTTGGAACTTTGTCAAAAAAGATCTACTCTTCTTGGGAAAGAGGACATAAAGGAGGTATTCTAAACATTTCTAGATTGAACACTCCTCACAAATGTCCTCGTTTATGCCATGTGTGACATGAATGCCAAGTGTCATCTTCTTGACTAGGTTGTTCCTCTTCTTTTGTACACGTGACCCTTGACTATGCCATGAAAACCCTCCAAAGTTTCCTAAGATGATGAGTCATGCCTTCAAATATGTAGAAATGCTTGAAAATTGTGAAGACACCTAGAATGCACCCTCCAAAAGAGAAATATGCATAAAAATATGTAGCCATATCACAGATTGTGAACTAATGGCACATGTGCATTTGTACTCCAAAGATGTGAACTTAGCAATGAAACACTCTCCAAAAGACATAAACATCCTTCAATTGTGTGAGAGAAAAGGAAAAAACATGGGTCTTCACTACAGCCTCTCCTATGAATTATCAAGCAGGTGAAGCTGACTTGTACCATGCTCCACAACTCATATATGCTGATGAAGTGCTTCTAAAAGAACGCCTCAAAAAATGCAAATTGGACTTGCAATTTTTGGTGGTAGCAAATTGTATTGTCATTTTATTTTATTTTTTTCTATAGTAATGCCAAGAATCGGGTATGTTACTGATCCACATACATGGGTAACTCTAGGATAAATTTTTTCTGCTATGATGCAGCCTGCTAACTAGTAGCCCCTACTGTGATTCACAGATAGCTAGCCTTAGATACCTTTCATCCATTTTCGACTTAGCGCACCCATTGATCTAGCCTACTCATTCGATAAGGTGAGTTATCTGTTGTGAGGTACATTAACCATTTTGGCATTCAAGTTCTTTAATTTAATGTTTAGGGTATTCTAGAATGGATCTCAAGTTGAAATTGGTTTATAAACTGTTATTGGTTGTGTTCTTGTTCCCTTGATTCACCTTGATGGTTACTATTTGCTCCTAGTCTAGCATGACCTTCCTTAGGGTTTTTCTTTCACTGTCTAGGAGGGGCACAAATAGGAGGCTTTGAAGATGGTAGTGCTCCATGTTATTAACAGTTAACACTCGTCACCATTATCTTTATTCCATTATCCCATCTTTTAATTGGATGTTGTCGGTCGTTCAACTAGTTCCCTGTTGGCCTTGTCCTATGAGAAGGGTTGAAAATAGTTGAAGTTGATGTAGCTGTAAAAAAAAACACAAGCCAAGATCAAAATGCAAAAGAATGGCAAAGGATGTAAAACAAGCAAAAGCCAATCATAGCTTGAGTTCTACCCCCCTCTTATATAGCCACTCATCCCTAAGAGTATCCATGCCTATCAAAGTAAAAGGAACTCTCACTGAACATCCCAACCCCGATTAAGTGATAAATTGTCCATTATTAAGGGGGATCATATCATCGTTCTTACTTGATAAATCAATAAAGTTTGTTAAACAAGCCATATCAAAGTGAGAAAGAAAAAGGGAAATATGGGGGCTTGGAAAAACAAAGGTGAGGGAAGGTAACTTACAACCACTTCCTTTACAATGGAGCTCACGGACAATGATTTTACATAACTTGGTATATGACTATGACACCTCTCATGAAGTAAACCCCAAAGCATAGCACCTGTCACTTCTACTTATCATTTGAAAGTGTCGATATAGAAATTGTTCCTCCCCTTATGGTTGGAAGCACCTAATAAGGTCATGTGATAACGTTCCCATACCTAAGTATGGGAATTTGTGCACAATCATAAACTAGTAGGACATTTGACGATTATACTTGTGCGAAGTACTTTGATTGTTTTGACATTGCATATGGTCCACCTTGTTGCTTTTATGGTTCTTGTACCCATGATGTCGATTCCAATTGATTCATTATGTGTTAGATGATTCT
This sequence comes from Pinus tabuliformis, assembly GCA_031772625.1. NCBI lineage: Eukaryota > Viridiplantae > Streptophyta > Pinopsida > Pinales > Pinaceae > Pinus > Pinus tabuliformis. The sequence continues at coordinate 740,942,528 of CM062807.1, forward strand.
TATAGGTGCAACCAAGATCCCTTGAGGGATGTTATGATGCTTCTCCAACACTTTTTAGAGGATGTCTAACTACATTCCATGATAACACATGACACATAATGGAGGAGGTTGGAGCCTCTTTGAGGAGCGTTGGCTTTGATGAGGACTTAGTATAGGTGACATGGTCCTCCATCCTTAAGACCTTGGATGTTGACCTTTGATGCTGAGACATTGGCTTGGAGAGTTGGTGCACCCTTGAGATCAAAAAACACCCCCAAACTAGTGTTGTACTTTCTTGATGGATGTTGCTCTTCTCTTGATGGTGATTGATGGTGATGATTACTTGGGAACCTTTGGAGGGGTAGATGCACCTTCTACCTTGATGATGTCATGCCCTAGCTTGATGACATCATCCTAGCATCCCATTTAATGATGACGTGAGCTTTTGGAGGACGACGTTGGGCTTGAGAGGGTTATTTTGGTGATGAGGCACCTCATTTGGATGGAGAAACATCACTTATGGGATAAGATACAACCTTCAAAATTTTCCATTGCATATTTTCATGGAGAGATAAGTCTCTTAGATGATGATGTCACCCTTGGAGGATTTTTGATCCACATGTGGGTTAATTAAAGGTTATTTGCATGTTATTTCATTGTTTTGGCTATCTTTAGGGGTTGGCTTGGTGACCCATCCACCTTGTATCATGGATTTAATAATGTTTAAGGCTTTTAAGTCCAATTTAAAGGAGAATTGACTTGGTTACCTTCATATATATAGAGTTGATTTCTTTTTGGATCATGGTCACACTTGGAACATAGCTTCTATTCATTAGTGATTTTTTCTCTCGTGCACAGTGGAGAAATAGTAGAGTGACTTTGTTGGGTGGATCTTGTGATGTGATGTGATCTCTTTTCATGGATTCTTATGGTTGATCTAGGATGTTGCATGGTGAAACAAGTTAATTTATTTGCTTTATCTTGGTATTATGTTCCATGGGATTAATGTTTTTGTGCTAAGTTATTCTGTTTGGTATTTGCTTCATTGTCACTTGTTGAACTAAATCCTTCACCGAAGTATTTCTGGAATAGAGATAGGGTTTTCTTTCCCTTAATCATCTGGAAAATTGAAAACCTAATTACAAAGCCTAAAGTAAATTGATTTGCCCTAGTTTTGTTTGGATTTTAAATCACTCTAAGAAACTCTAGACTAGTTTGTATTCTAGACTCCATATACTCTAGGTTAGCAAGGCACTATTCTATCTTATCCGTGGCAATCATTTAAATTATAAAAATCGTTTTTGTTTTTGTTTTATGGTAAATTAGGGTTAAATTGCAGCAAAATATTGTGTTTTTAGCATTTAATGACTTATTGATGTATGCCATGTGGTTAGATATTGTTTAAAAGTGCATTATAGAAGCAAATTTGAAGCTTTTTTTATGGATTTTCAGCCATTTTTTCTAGGGTTGACATCAATGCTTTATTAACCGCCAAAATTGTTGCAATTTTGTCCTTAGTTTACTCTTAAATTTAGCTTACTTCTCATAAGAATTTTGCACAATTTTAATTGCTAAGTTTGTTGCTGTTATAAACTATCGTTTTGGTACTATTCGCTGGCCTAAAAGCTTCGTTTATGGCAGCTTTGAATTTTCTTGATTTGGTGTGTTAGAGTAACCTATTGAAAACTCCTTAGGCTAATCCTGGCCTGTAGATTTACCCATAGATACCTTGAATCCAATCTTGAATTTATTCCATTCACCACAAACCCTAGTTTGTCATACCTTTATTCACAATGCCTTGATACCTTGCTTGAGATGACTTGCCACGATAGAAGACTGCTTCACTGATTTCTTCAAGGATGTAGTCATCTTCATCATGCCCTTAGCCAACCTTAGCTGTGATACCATGTTGAGAAATCTATAGGGTTGCAATTAGGGTGATTTCTCTTAAACTTGATAATTGCTTGATGTCTTTTTACTTTTCTTAATTATTAGCTTCTTCTCTTATTATTATGTTGTTCTTATCATCAAACAACTACCAAAACAAGAAGATCAATAGTACACAAGAACACAGGATGTACGCTACAAGCCAAGGCCAAAACTTTTCCACTTGAGAAGAAAACCCACAAATCTCCTCTTCTTATAGATTCTTCAAATGACGAATTCCAAGACCTCTAGACCAAGACCAATACCCTTCCAAGACCAAGCCAGTCCTTCTTGATGATGTGCTTCTTCTATCCTAGTCAAACCCAATTAAATCTCTTCCCGCTGTACAAATTCAACCCCCAACTACAGAGTTTCATCCTCCATTGTATGTCTGAAATTTTTGTCCCCTGCAACAACTACTACTTCTACACGTGTGAGCAATTCTAGGGCTTCCAAAGCTTCCTTTGACCTTTGCTTGGATTACTTCTCCTTCTAGGGCTTGTAGGTGACCCAATAGTCCTTTCTTCGACCTTCTTTCTGCAGTTTCTTCAACTTTAACCTTGCAGTATCAAAACCCTAGCCTTCCTGCTTCGCATGTGTGAGATAAAGAGAGAAATAACCCAAACCTTCATCCTTTGCCCTTCTTCCTTCTTCGCTAGCCTTCTTCTACTTCTCCTTCGCTTAGATGATGAGAAGTGAGTGAGTGTCCATAGGAGGTTAGTTCCCTCCTATATATAGGCTTCCAAGGAGGACAACATGCGCTAATGAGGCTGACTTCTTAGTTGCCAGGCCGACTTGGTCTTCGAGGGTCTTTCGACACTTTTAAATACAAAAATAATTCTTTTGACATGTTACAATGTGCCTAATGGCATCTTCTTTATATGAATTCTTGACCCTAGGACAAGCCCTAGAAGCTCTCAATGGGTGATTGAACTCTAAATAAAATGACCTTGAGCATGAAACCCATGCTAAAAATTAACAATAATAATTTTTCTTTTATTTTACAATATACAAGAATCAATAGTACATTTCATATCTTATGAAGACCGAACCTAGTTACACATTTCAACATATCAAGCATACAAAGTCGAATTTTTCTCTCTTTATCTCACAGGTGCGAAGTTGCTGGAAGGGCCGAAGTTGTAGTACTGTAGCTAGGCCGAAATTCTAGGTTGTCGTTGGGTTGTAGTTGCTGGACAAGAAGAGACTACTCAAATTTGTTGAATCATATTGGAAGGCCGACTTAGTGGAGGAGGAAGGTCTATTGGTCAGGTTTAAGGTCTTGTTCTATCTCAATTTGATCAGTGGAAGAGTTTGACTGGGTTTTCCCTTAGAAAGGGGTTTTAGCCCTGGCTGAGTACCTACATCTGGTGTTGTTGATCGTCATATTTTGTTTTGATGATTGATTGGTGAAACAAAGATAAAAGAACATAAAGAAGATAATAAGTCCACAAGAATATCACAAGTAATTATCAATATAAGAAAATCTTTCTGCCTTTTTGATTTTCTAACAACATGGGATGTGCATTGTTGTTGATCTAAATTTCTGTTGACACTCCACTGACAGTTCATCACAATAGATTTGATAAAATTATACTTAAAAATCTGAAATCTACACTATGAGGGTTTATTTCTCTTTGGATTTATGGATCTATAAATTACTGTTTATTGCACATGCATGCAAATTATAATTATGTAGAAAATAAAGAACAGTGAAATAAAAACACACAAACCATAATTGACCCAAGATATATCACGGGAAACCCTTTTGGGAGCAAACCAAACTAGAAGGTGAGGTTGCTTCGCTTTCTTTCTTTGAATAGAAAATCGCTGCAAGTACAAAGAAGTAAGGCCTGTGGCCTGCGGGCTACTACAATGCACAAATCTTTTCTGTGTGTTTTTCCCTATCCCTCTCGGCTACTCTGCTCGTTTATGGAACAAAGTGCACTCGAAAATACTGGAACCCCTTTTCTTTCTAGTGGCTCGGTTATAATAGAGCCCAATAGCCTACAAGTGGTTAGGTTTGACTCCTTCAACTTTTAACTAGAGTTACAATATGGACTGTTCTAGTGTCTTCTTCATCACGATCACATGGATAGCCCCTTTTCCATGAATAATGGGGGATGACGTAGCATCCTCTTAAATTATAGTGGTCGAAACAGGAAGGTCAACTTTCAAGTTGTATAATTTTTGCATACTAACTCCGACTGAGGCAATTCTTGTGCTGTTAGAAAGCTTTTTGTGTGTAGAATAGGAGAAATTGGTGCAGGGATAAAGTGACAAACTTCTATCCCCAAAACCACCATTTAATGCCTCAAAAGGCGCCTAGAAGGTTTCAGACCCCAATCTGCCAAACTGGGTCCCACTTGTAAAAAAGGGTCCTGTGAGCTGATTCGTCCACTTTTTCCACTCTAAAAGTATTGAGATGGATGACGAACAATATAGTGATCCAATCCAAATCAATTGTGTTGGAATTATTGGTGTAATATGTACCTGTGGCAATGACCATTTATATGTATCATTACGTTCTTGTAATTATTACTAAGGTCATATTTTATTTCATTTGTTGTACGCTAGGGTTATGGTTATGTCCGACCTAGTAAAATTTGATGTGTAGGTTTAATAACTATCTTGGGGTGTGTGCCTTTGTTTTGTGAGCCCATAACTCCCTCATGAAGGTATGCCTGACTTAAGCTGTGTATATCATTTCATCTTGTGATATTCTTGATCTGAAATACCAAGTGTTTTAATCCAAAAGGCACTTAATTTTGGCCATTTTCTTTTGTGATTTTCATTTTTCTCTTGGCCACACTTATGTTTTTTGTTTTTAGTGCTTGTGTTTGCCTTTTTCACTTTCTTTCTAGCACACTAGATGGGCTATGTCAGAATTTGGTTCCATCGATTCCTTTGTCAACCCTTCTAAGTATCGACATACTTGGGGAAATAATTTCTTTGAGCATGTTGTTAATTTTTAAACCTAACACTTGGCAATTAATTCATACCTGATTTACATCTATTGAATAAAAGCACAACTGATTTTCTAACATAAAAAAATATTCAACAAAAGCACATTATACTAATCAATTTCACTTAGACACACACACACACAAATTTCTGCCCAATCACAATATTTCATTTTATTAATTAGAACTTACTTGGGCTTCCTTACTAGGAAAATGGCCCAATATGAGGAAAATACATACAACAATTTGGATCTGATCCAATTGATCAAGCCCTAGACTTGGCTGATATGGATCTCCTTGCTGCCCCCTTTGCACCTTTCTTTGACCCATCACACTTGAATAGAATTCCTTTTCTACCCACCACTGTGATACCTTTCTTAATGCCTTGTGCCCCTCTGTGTTGTTGTGTTTTCTCCCTTGGCCCAACCCTTCTTTTATAAGTTTGAGTTATGATCAAATCCACAACCCTAATCTCCAAAGTTATTAACAACTGAGATTAGATCTTGCCTCACTTGAGATTGATGGTTGGGATTCATCTAATTTATTAATGCAAATAACCTTTGCACCAGATTAGATTAAACTCACTCTATCCTTACAGAAGAAATTATTTTAATTGTTAAAGTAATTACTAAGGTTCAAGGGTTCATCGGGCGACTTTTGCATACCCAGACACTTAGGCCTGTGCAAAAGTATTTTCTCGAGCTACAAACATCAACAATCCATCTTAGCAAGGAAGGTACTTCTACCACCTGTAACTGGCTTCGATCCGGGAACAATGTTCCACATTACATCCACTACCATGGATTCTCCCTAGTTCGCTCACCCTACAAATGCCAATATGACCCTCCAGAGGGCTTGGACCCCGTATAGGGAGACCAAACCCAAGGTGAAGAGCCACCTGCAATCTTGTATAAATCCAATGCATCCCCTCACCTTCCAGTACAACAAATCATTAGTGCAATTTAGTAAATGAGCTGTGGTGTCCCCAAATGGCTATGGGGGCACAAAACATCCTCATGGGTCTCGAAATGGATTGAACAAGCCTATATCCCATCTGTAAGGGCTAGAAGAACGTTGCAAGCCCTCCCATTGTCTCCCGCAGTGAGACACACCCTCATTTGGGCCTAGAACAGCTGCCAAGTGTGTGGTGCAAGAGTGGAGCCGACTGGGCAAGGTGGTCCAGGTGCACCATCATTGTCCAAAACGTGGAACACGAGCAAGCAATAAGTGGAACTGAAGGATCCCATGAAGTGGCAATTTGGTCTGAGCTATGGTGGAGACTAGTGGCTCTCAACGCTTACCCTACAAATGCCAATATGACTCTCTGGAAAGGCTTGGAACCTGTATAGGGAGACCAAACCCAAGATGAAGACCCACTTGCAATCCTATATAAGATCCAATGCGCCCCTTCATCTTCCAGTACAACTGATCATTAGTGCAATTGAGTAAATGAGCTTACAAATCACGGAACCAAGTGGACACTTCATGGTGGCATGCCCTTCCATAGTGGGCTTCAAAACGTACAAGTGTTTCCAAGTTCAAGAGGAAGGTTAATCAAGGACTCCATTAGGTGGTTCCAGCCTCTAAGGCGGTGACATGTCCATGGTACATCCATCAAATGGTAGGTGGCACATGATATAATGGTGGAATGAAATGGGGCATCATGGGAATTCTCCAAGCCACATGCCACAACACAAGGGTAGCCATAATAAGGGAAGCCCATGCTTGGGTGTATGAATGTAGGAGCAAACAATCATGATACATGAGTTACGCTGACCTTTGTTTTTCCACCCTTCTTCATATGCTTTTTTCCTTTTATTGATTTTTCTTTCATAATTGCTCGGGGCTTGAGGGGATGAGACCATGATGTGTAAGATATAGTAATGGATACTGCCTTTAAGGTGGGGCAGTTCATTGCCCACCAGGGGTTTGGACAATCACGGGTTCCTTGATGAAAGGGGTCAATATGAGAGACCCTAGGAGCCAGGGTGATGGCTATACTGATAGGGATAGAGTTCGTGTTCGACTTTTGCCCATGTGCTAAATGTGTATGTCACAACCATATTTTTCATTTTATGGTACATTTCCTATTGAGAGTGACCAACTTATGCTTTTTCTTATTCTTTTAGCTGCATCAACCTCTGGGGCATCGTTCTAGGCCCGACCCAAGGCGTGGACAAGGGGAGGGGGAGGTTAACTCGTTGTGGACCCAATAGACAAATGTGGACCTACATGGGAAATATGGTGAATGAGGTTATAATGAGCAGAGGGGGGTGACACACGTGGTATCGGGAAGCGGGACCACGCAACCAAAATCAGGGGTTCCGATGTAGTGCTACCCCTAAAGCCAATAGCGAATAAAGGAGATTCCAAGGACTAGGATACAAGCCTAACCATCAAATTAGACAAAGAAGACAAGAGTACAACCAAGCCTTGTCTTTCCGCCAAATTGCCCCACTAATCCATGCCCAAAAGTGTCTGTGATATGTAAACAAAAATACCCAACTATACAATGAAAAATCACACCTTCGGGGTTGGAAGGATCACCTTCAAACCTACAATCATAATGGATGGGCAAGGGAGCATATGTGTAGCTCAGGTGGCGGAGATGGTGGCAGATTGAGCTATATGGTGGCTGCTCGCTGCCGGCTAAGGACCATTTAGGAGAAAATTTTTCTTCTATGGATACTGCCCATGGATGGTGGGTAACAATGCCAACGTTAGTGATTGAATGCTCTTAATATTTGTCATCTATTGGAAGCTCCACTGGTTAAAGCCCTTGGAAAACCCCAGAGGCCCCACACTTGTTGAAGCATTTGGAGATGAAGATCAGGGATCTTGGGCTTAGGATCATTTTCATTGGATTCTTTTCGTCATGCCAACTTCAATGGTATGTGGCTCATGATGAGATAGCTTAGAAGAGATATTTCTTGTTTAACAATCAAAACACCATTAGGTGGGCAAAAACCCCAATTTAGTCGATGACGTGGCAACTTCTCTTTTGCTAAGATAATGATCTACTCATAAGGTCCCTCATTGAGAATTAAATTAGTTTTATTATGGAAAAAATGTCTTGTGGAAGTGAGCAGTATTTTTGAGTCAAACTCATAAAGGGTTTTAGGCTCCATGGATTTAATTTTTAAATTTGAATGTCCCTCCAATTTGCAATTTAAAATTCAAATGAAAATCTTCCCTATTGACCCTCCAAATGTTAAGTCGGCTCACCCATTGGAGGCACCTTTTCAGCCAAAGAGAAAACTCTAAAAAGGCCACCTTATCTCGCCTCTAAGGCATGTATTTAACGCTCATCAATTAGGTGATCTTGGAGTGAAAATTTTTGGCCATGAGAAGGGACAGATTTGAAGAAAGGATTGAATTAGCAAGGGGTTATGATTTATTTTCTTTGGATGACGGTTTCACTGCCTTGTGAATCTCTTCTTTTGCAGGTGAATGTGCTTAAATTAAAGGGCTAATCTATGCGGTCAAATGTTGTGCAAATGATGTATCATCTGCGGCCCTAATGAAGTTCTGAATTTTTTTAAGGAAGGGCATCATCCTCTGTGGTTCTTACTTCTTAGACCAACACAATCATTGCACTAAAGACTTCCCTGCGGCACAACTATTCTCCTTTGGAAGGCGTATTTTCTGAATAGTTTGATGCACGATTTGACAAGAATCTGTGGAGTACATCCTTAGCCTCTTATAAATGCTTTGAGAATGAATCGTAGCTGGCGTTTTTCTTTTTCGGTCTCATCTAGCCCTGGTTCTGCATAGTCTTACCTATTAGCTGGGATAGGGTATGGGACCTAATTGCTGCTCATCAATTTGGACTCTAACTCAGTTGCAAAAATTCAGAAAAATTCACAGGTCTGGAAGTGATTCGTTGGGTTACTATGACTGTCCATTTGTTTGATCTGGTCTAGAAGCCGTCTTGTTACAGTTGTCATTTGGTTATACAACTCTCCATACATTTGGGTGCTCAGATCTGGTTACTTAGCCAAGGAATCGCTGGAATGAAAGGCATACTTTAATCTCTTGACAAGCATATGCCTGCGGCCTTGTTGCTTAACCTCTGCTGCAGACTTCTTGGCACATGGATTTACATTATGTAGGTATGGTTTATCCCTGGTTAGGGAAAACTCCTGTGCAAAGATTTGAAGTAGTCGGAGCTATAAACAAGTTAGAGATTGTCACTCCTAATGCGACCTCATTTCTGAAGGTTTTAGCGCTTGAATTAGGGAATTCCTGAAGCAGTTCTTGATCTGAAGGCTCGGCCCCTCTATTAGGGCAAGATCTGAATCATTCTTTAAAGATAACGTTATTGAACAGACCTATATTTTGAGGTTTTTGAGGCATACTTTAGTCCATCATTGGATGCAAGCAATCAAGCCCTGCTCCCTCACGTATAAAAATAAGGAGAAAAGGTCACCATAACAATGAACAATCCTGTCAGTAAATTGATGTGGCATTTTGTGATGTTTAAGGAGAAAATTCATTACACAAATCAGTTTGTTGATGGGCCAATACAGGACTGCAATAAAACAATTGTGTATATCTCTAACTGATTGATTCAAGGCACCTTTTGAGCAAAACATTGGCAAAGAAGATCACTAGTGATAAGGTGACAGAACTGAAGTTAGGTGCATCGATGTTGACGGGTTGAAGTGATGAGTACTGAAGGATATGAATACCCAAAACTGCTACGTGTTGTATTGCTAGCCAGATTGTTGGAGCTTGATGACAGAATTGGTTAACAATATATGTTGCCGTTGGTGATTGACAAGATCAATGACCCTACTATAAATACCAGACTATTTGCATGAGTTGTTACTTGGTTCTTTTGACAAGAATTGAAGGACAGTAATAGAGGGACAACAATGGGATTCTCATCATCAGAGGATCGCTGTATTGTTGATGGCAGGGACTATGGGTATGTTGCTGACAGGGCTTTGGTGATAAAAAGGTTTAGGTTTGATATTGTATTGATAGTAGTTGAGCTGCAGGATTGTTGATATAAATGCATGTTCATTGCTAGTGTAATTTGGTATGCTAATGAGCAAGTATAATGCAGTGGATGTATGTATATTGTTATTGAGATGTATTAAGTAGAGCCAAAGCTTTATCATGCAAGGAGTGTTGTTAGAGTCTGCACAAGACATATGGCATATCTTTTCTAGGGTTTGAGCATTGACTTGACAGAGTGCATTGCTAGGGTTTGTCATGTTGATAAGCAGAAATAGTGCAGGTTGTTGTGACTATGAGTTTGACCCACTACTGTTAGGATCATCAACAGATATATTCATATGACATGCAGTTGTTGAAGGTAGCGTTTTGGCTGCAGCTGGTTTTGTCAGATGACAGGTTAATGACTTGACAGCATAATAGTGGAAAGATAGAGCAGAGAGAAGACAGTGTTGTTGGGTATTGTTACATTGTCCAGCAATGGTTTGGTGCAGCTAGGGTTTGCAATACAGATTGAGCAGGAGCAGATTGAGTGGAGATTATATTGCAGATTGTTTTGAATTAATTTTGAGCACAAGTGGATCCAGTTTGAAAATTGTGAAACGTGGTCCGACGGCTGATTAGGGTGGCAGGGTGGTGCAAGGGCAGGTTGGAGCCTGTATACTAGGGTGTTGGAGCATCCTTTCAGTTGCAATTGGCAAACAAGGTGTTGAAGCATCCTTCAGGTTGGAGCTTGTAAACTAGGGTGTTGGACCGCCCTTCCGGTTGCAGTTGGTAAACAAGGCGTTGGAGCGTCCTTCAAGTTGGAGCATGTAAACCAGGGGGTTGGAGCCTCCCTTAGTTGGTGCTGAAAATATTGATGTACATTTTATTGAAGACAAATATTAAGAAGCATTCGGTGGTTTTTCTCCCGGAAGGGTTTCCACCTAAAAATCTGTTGTCTACTGTCTTGATGTTTGTGCATTGTTGAATGGTGTTGTTTACTGTTCATGTGATTTTGAATTATGTTGATCTAATGTTAATTAATGCTCTGTGAAGTTAAAAATACTAATTGAAGAGAAACACTGATTCAGCCCCCTCTCAGTATCTCCAACAGTCCATTCGACTAATTTTTTGTAATATGTGGGTTTCATTTCTATTTCACCAACAATACTCTGTATGTTTGTCCATCAAATGCAGTTGCATTTTTACTTTGTGTGTGTAAAGGTTTCTCTCGTTAAATTTTTGCAGGTCACTGTATACCTTGACAAATTTAGAAAATATCTCTTTACTAGTTTAAGAAAAATCAAATTAATAAGAAAAAAACTGTTCATATTTCTACACAGAAAACGATCTTCAGGAAATAAAAATTACTGCCACTGTTTGATTCATCATTATGGTTTGTTCGTTCACACTTGGGTATGCTAGGGCACAAACATGTATTTGAAATAAGATTGTTATTTTCTTTTTTCAGACTTGTGTTTTGTTGGCACTAGAACACGTATTCATATCTGAAATTTGCCACGAAATTCATGTCTGAAATTTGCGACAAAATTCATGCCTAATTATGGCTGAAGGTGGCAGAGTGGCCACATTTTGTATTATTCCTTCGCAGTTGAGATCAACCACTGATGTGTTTGGGGTCTTTTTTCTTCTCATTGGCATGTCTCTTTCCCATTTGGCTGGGTCACGTGACAGGTCTGTGATTTTGCTTGTGTCTTGACTCTTGAGTCTCTTACAGGTTCCGGTTCATCCGTACTTTCTCTTGATAAAAAAATGCCCCTTCACACTTTTATTTTTTAAGTTTTCTTCACTTTAGAAACTTTACCAAATATTTTTCTTTTAATCAACTTAATAAAATAACTTTTACTTACAGGAACTCTCTTTCTTCATGAAGTTGGACTCGCTGAAGCACTGTTACAAAAGTTTTCAATCCAGTCTTCATAGGGTCATGGTCTCCAATTTGGCTCTGATACCATGTTAAAAATCTTAATACACGTGCGGTGTGTAAAAATATGAGCTTTATGAATAGAATGGAGTTATTGGATACAGAGAGAAGTTTCCTTATATTTCATTTTTAGGTAGTTGTGCTATCTACTTGACATAACCACTTCATATTCATAAAGGTTTTATGTTTTTGTTTTTGTTAAGCTTGGCAGGATCCTTCATTTTCTATTTATAAATGGAAAATTTACACCACATATATGAGATAGGTGGCTTCAACTTGCCCAGTGGGAAACCAAGTTTGTTGGCCACCTATTCTCGTTATAAGCCATCCAAAAACAGTAAAGTATCAGTCTTGTTACCCAAGCTAAATATGTCTCAGTTTCATGAGAGGACGCTATATGTCTATTTATCATAAGCATGCATAATGTAAAGTAAATGCTACCCGCATAAAACAAAAAGAAACCAGATTAGCTAACTATTCCTGCTGCTCTTTCGATGCCGATTTCACCGGGGGTCCTTGATAGTTTCTCCAGGCATCTTAGTTAACTCAATGATGCATGGGATGTGCCTTTGGATTTTGTCTAGACGGATGTCCTGCTTATGGAGCTGGAATTGGATTCGCTGCAAATCTTGTTTGTAATTGGGCATGTCTTGGAGGGACAGAGCCATCCCCATTGATATTTTTTCCATGGCCTTCCCCAGCAGGCTTTTCATAAGCCAGTAGAGATAGAGGGTCTGCTTAAATTGAGTTATTCTGGCTCTGGTATTCCCAAGGTCTGGGACTAAGGTCCTCCAGTTTTCTATCTCCTCTGTCTCACTGTTTTGCTAAATTTCTTCCTCCCATTCTTCTAGCAAATTACAGATGCCTACATCTGTTCCCTCCCGGTATGCCGCGACGGCTTCACTAATGAGGTGTTCAATAGACTTCCTTCCTCTACGCGGTTCTGAAGTGCTTGGATCTTTGGCCTTTGCAGGCTCCCTCCCACGTCTTTCGCGACCTCTTCCTCTCGCAGGACGAGCCATCTCCACTCTGTTCGAGACCTGTTCACAGGAAAGAGGTGTTAACCTCTGGCTTTGAATCTTATTTCCGGCGTTCTCCTTAATCCTTTTCCTAGCCCAATTACTCTCGGAGCAGATTGCAGGTTAGGTGATAGCCCCGTCGGAAGACGAGGCCGGTCTCCTTTATCCTGTCGTGCTTCTCTCTTCTCCCTTCCTAGTGCCGCTCATACCCTGAATGGTTGGTGGTCCCCTCTCTCGGCCATGCAAGAATCCCCGTGCTCAGGTAAGCCTTCCTATTCCCCTTTGCCCAGTCAAACTGTGTCACTCCTCTGCTTTTCTTATAATCTACCCATCCCCAGTACTCAGCCTCTCCCGTTCCTCCCCAGTTAACATCCGAGGTCACAATGCAGCTCTCAAGAGGGGCTTCCCGACCACTATCCAGGACTATACTTGGCTGCCTTATGACCAAGACGCAGAACCACACAACAACCATACAATGCCTGTGATGCTTTCTCCACCAAGTCCCCCAATTCCCCTCCCAGGTTTCTCCTGATCCCTCAAGCAAGAAACAAACCATGTCGCCATTGCAAGAGGGTTGTAGGACCAAGATACATACCCGTTCTCGCTCCGCAGATGCCGTCGATGGTGCCATCGCGTCCCTGCTCTGATGCTCCAGCTCCAAACTTCGCAGACAACAATACAATTAGCACTCCCCTGTCTTACCTTGACTCCGCAAACAACAATACAATTACCACTCCCCTGTCTTACCTTAACTGCTGCGCCTCCCTCCTCGTCCTTGTTGTGCCTGCCACCTTTCCCACCACCCTTGCATGTATTCATGCGAAGGGCCACCGCACCCATTACCATGAGCTTGTGGGGGGTGGTGGGTGGTACCTTTTCTTTACTTCTCATAACTGTCCACCATCCTTGCCATCCTTCGGCACACACCCCGGTCGAGGTTTTGGTTGTTTGGATTTCCATTTTCCTGGCTTTGCCTGCGATCTTGGGCTAGTATTTCTTCCAGAGCTTTGAACCTCTCATCCCTGGGTTGTATCAGCCACAATTTTTCCAGCCAGCCATTTTGCTGATTACAACCCAGTTGGTGAGGAAGTCAGTGGCTTTATTCCCTTCCCTTCTTACATGTTGGACCAGTATATAGTCAAACTTGTGGATGAGCTCCCTTATCTCTTGTATAACGCGCGTTGTCCTCCAACTTTGGCTCAGTTTGCCCCATGAGGTGCCGTTGTTTAGTTTCACCAAGGTGGTTGTGACCAAACTAGAGTCTCCTTCCACCACGACGTTTTGGTATCCCATTCTTACAACTATTCGAAGTCCTTGACCCATTGCAGTGAATTCTGCCTCGTTGTTGCTTGCTATCCCACACGAGTCAGCATAAATAAGCGCGTGTTAGCTTGAGTGTCTCGGAAGATGCCACCAAGGCTTGCTGCTCTCGGGTTCCCTTTTGAAGGCTTGTCAAAATTAAGTTTTATGAAACCTTCTCTAGGGGTAGTGAATTGAGCCGGAGAACCTATATCCATCCTATCTTTTTTCCAAGCATTTGGGGCCAGCATTTCCATTGTTAGGTTAAGTTTTCGTAGGATTCTTGCTTCCTAGGGGGGAACTTGCCAATCTTCAGGGCTCCATTGTTCTATAATATAGTCTCTCTGATGTTTCTAACTATTCCTTCCCACACTTGGTCTTGGTTTGATATTTTATTTTTGAATACTCTGCGGTTTCTTTCTTTCCATATGGCCCATAGGTTTAAACCTAAGGCCAGTCCCCATGCTCGGTTCAGTATTGGTCTTGAGAAAATATTGTTGCGCCATTGAAGGATTGTTTCCTTTACGCTGTGGCAGTCTCGGTCCATCCTTTTGAAGACTCCGTTTTGTTGGCACAACCAGCATAGGGACAGGCCCTGAATTCCCTTTTTCTGAAGTTGATCCCAGGTTAAGATCCTCCCTCTGCAAACCAACCATAGGAAATGAGCAACCTTTGGCCACCATCCCCCCTTCCAGATTTTTTTCCAAAGCAGTCCTGTCCATCTTGAGCTTGTTTTGCTTTCAAGTCATACGCTTCTTTGCTGGTGAAGGTGCCTTTCGTGGTAGGGCCCTATCTCAGAATGTCTGAGTCATTCCTGATCGTAATTTGTCTTGATCTCATTTCTTTTTTGAACTCTGCCCATTGCTCTGTCTCTATACCCTGGCCCCAATCTTCCTTCTTCTTCCAGCTCCTCCAGTTCCTGTTCCTTGCTCCTCTCTCCAGAATTGCTCTACATATTGGATGCTGTTATCATTGGTAAATCTATATATGTCTCTGAGGTCTTGCCTATCTATTAGTCTTTATCTTTGTTGCCATGAGTGTTGCCAAAATCTTGTTGTTCTGCCATTGCAAATTTCCCAAAAAGCATGCTGGTTTATAAGGTCCCTATTTTGGCTTGTCAACTTCCATATTGCCGATCCATTGGGTGGGTCTCTAGAGTCTATACCGTAGTATATCCTCGGTTCTCTCCGACATGTTATACTTTCTTGTCCAGATTTGTTTCCATAAGTCCCTTCCTCCCCCCAGCGATCTCCACCATAATTTTGCTCCCATTACTTGGTTTAAAGTGTATGGGCCTTTGAGGCCAAGCCCTCCTTCCATCTTTTTTTCTTACCAATCCCTGCCAAGATATAAGGACCCATTTCCTTGTCTGTTGAGCCACTCCCCATAGGCTTTTTTTAGAGATATCAACCATTTTGGTGCACGCCGCCTTAGGGGCCGCCATGCCTGACAATTGGTATATGGGAATCGACTGCAGCACTCCTTTAAGGAGGACAATTTTGCCTGCTAGGTTGAGGAATCTAAAGGCCCAACTTCCCAACCTTCCTTGTAGCTTCTGGAGGATTTGCTGCCAACCTGAAGTTTTAAAGAGTTTTTCGATAGAGGCATGCCCAGGTATTTAGTAGGGAGGTTTCCTGTACTGAACCCCAAGATCCTAGCTAGATAGGTCTTAACATTCCCTTGGGTGTTGAAGAAGAAGGTACGTGAATTTTCATTGTTTCTTTGGGTCCCCGATGCCATCATGAAGGTGTTCAGAATTTCTTTGATTCTACGGGCTTCTCTAAGCGATACTTGGCAAAAAAGCATGATATCGTCAACGAATTGCTGGTGGGTTATGGCTAGGTCATTTCCCCAAATCCTTAGGCCTTTAATCCTAGACTCCTAGGCTTTGTTTTTGATGTATCTACCTAGACCTTCCGCAACAATAATGAACAAGAAAGGTGACAATGGATCACCTTGTCTCAGACCCCGGGTAGGGTTAAAGGTTTGGGTAGGGGTCCCATTCAGCAGAATAGAGATGACAGGGGTGGATATCATGGCACTGATCCAGTTTATCCATCTGTGGTTAAATCCATAGGCTCTAAGGATGCTCTTTAGATACTCCCAGCTTAACCGATCGTAGGCCTTAGATAGATCAAGCTTAATCATCATTCCAGCTAGCTTTTTTGCCTTGAGGGAATGGACTACCTCTTGAGAGGTTACTAGGCCGTCCAATATTTGCCTTCCCTCAACACATCCCATCTACTCTGGGGATATATGATATTCAACAGAAGAGGTTTAAGCCGCTTAACAATGAGAGTGGCTACAATTTTATATATGACATAGGGCTATGGGGTGGAATCCCTAAGGGTCTTTCGATTTCGATGTCTTAGGAATGAGAGTTATAAAAGTGGAGTTCAGGCTAGGACATACCTTTTGATTTCGCCTTGATTCCTCACGACTTCCAGTATGTATCTTCCCATGAAGTGCCGAGTGGCTTGGTAGAATTCTACTGTAAACCCATCTAGACCGGGGGCCTTATTTTTCTTCATACCATTTACAATTTCTTCCACCTCTTCAAGCGTTGCTGCTCTCATTAAGGCAAGGTTTTGTTCCTGCATGACCCTATGAGGTATATGTTGAGAAATTCTTTGAATTGCTTTCGTTCTGTCTTCTTGTGGTTCTGATAGGAGATCTCTGAAGTGGTTACTAGGAGCCCCTCCATCTCCTCATGTTGTACTCTACGGTTCCCCTCTTCATCTTTCAGGGAGAAGATTCTGTTATTCTAGCGGTGTTGGACCATGGCCTTGTGGAAAAATCGGGTATTGCGCTCCCCTTCTCTTAACCAGTTCACCCTCGATTTTTGTTTCCATAGAATCTCTTCCTGTTTTCTCCTTTTCTCCAGTTGACTTATTAATTGGCCCTCCTTTGTTGCTAGCTCTTCTGATCTCCCTTCTTGGATGATTTTTTGTTGCACCTCTGGAATTCTCTGATTAAGCTGCCGCTGGTCCCTCATGATATGCCTAAATTCTTCTTTGTTCCATTTCTTTATTTTCTTCTTGATTTCCTTGAGCTTTAATTGGAACGTATGCATACAGTTCCTCCCTTGCTGATTGCTTTGCGTCCACGATGCCTCAATTTTTTTAATGAGGGCTTGGGTCTCTTAGCCAAAAGGCTTCGAACCTAAAATGTCGATTTTTCGAGCTCGCTTTCAAATCCACTTCCAATCGTATTGGCCAGTGGTCTTACCCCATCCCAGGAAGAATCAAGGCTTTTATGAATATATCTCTGCTGATAACCTGTTCATATATTAGGAATCTATCCAATCTGGAAGCAATTTGGTGATTCCCTCCTCTTCTGTTGTTCCAGGTGTGCACCCCATTGATTGTTGGGATGTCTACTAGGCGTTGCTCTGCTATGGTGTCCCCAAATAACTCCATGTCTGTGTCCATTCTTCTCATGCCTCCCTTTTTCTTTGCTAGTGAAGTGATCATGTTGAAGTCTCCTCCCACCACCCACAGGTCGTCCGGGTATATACTTCTCATTTTTGCTAAGTTCTGGAGGAAAGCCCTTCTTTCTCTTGGGATATGGGGTCCATATACTCCTGTGAGGAGCACCCAATCTTTTGATCCGATGACTCTAAATCTGCCTGAGAGGATTCTCGGGATGCTGACCCAGTCTTCAAACCATATTTCTCCTGGGTTCCAGATGATCGCCAACCCTCCTGCACTGCCATTTGCGTCCTGTCCGATAACTTGGTACTGGGGTTTGATGTTTTCCAAAATTTCTTTCAGTTTGCTTTCATTGATTTTCGTTTCCTGTGTTATCATTATACGGTCTGTCCTTTTTCAATCTCTCTTTGAGGTATCTCGGCTTGCCTCTGCTATTGAGGCCTCTTATGTTCCATGTTGTAATAATCATTTCAATAATTTTGGGGGTTGTTGAAAGACCTCTGATAATGGCACTACTCTCCCTGAATTTACTAGTAGTTCCCCCACCATTTGTATGGATTCATTCATTGGTCTTCTACCCCTTTTCTTTCCCCCTTTTCCTAAGGTTCATGGTTCTTTCCCTTGTTCGCCATGGGACCCTAGGTTCTCTGGCTGTGCGATAATCGCTGATCCTTGTTTTATCTTGTATTGCTGAAAGGTCTTCTTGTAGAGTTGTTTTTGATCCTCTGGGATAAAGTGTTCGTCAAGATGTCTCCACTCCTGTAGTAATCGTTTCATCACTTGCTCGTCCACATTGAGATCTTCTTTCTGGGAGTCGATCTCCATTGGGTTTTGCTCTACCATTTGCATGGTATTCTCCTCTCTTTGGTTTTCAACTGTTTCTTGTCTCTTTTACTTATTTCCTTTGGCCTCCTTCGTTTGCATGCTTTCCATCTCCTTGGTGTGCTCCATGTTTGTCTCCCCCATTTCGTCCACCTGAAGGGTGGGGAATCTGTTGTGGTGCGAATCTGGTTCCCTGTTGGTTTTTGGTTTCTTTTCCTTCTATGCACCTCTTGGAATACGTCCCCATCCTCTCTAGCTATTGCCTCTCCTACCTTCTTCTCATTCGACTGGTTTTCTTGGTTATTTAACGGGTACACGATACAGGTGGCCATATTCATGGCACCGCCTGCATCTGAATGGAATATGCTCATAGTCAAGGGGTTGTTGCCATATCTCATCATGATATTCTAGCTCTATGTAGTCTAGTAGCGGCTCAGTGATGTTCATATACACACAGATTCTTGCGTAGGGGGTGTAGCTACCTTTTCTTGTCGAGTCTGCCACTTTAACAAAGGTTCCAATCGAGTTGCCTATTCCTTCCAAGATTTCGGTGGTCCCTAACAGTTCATTGGTAGGCCGAAGAGCTGTACCCAGATGGGTGCTGCCAAAAGCTTCTCTTGGTCTGGGTTATAGCATTCTTCCCAGTGTCTCATAAACCGGCAACAATGTTGAAGAAATACGACCCATCTTCGAAAACCTTCTCCTTGTCTTCTAGGTTGGAAAATATTACAGAGAAGAACCCTTTCGCCCCCAGCTTGAGGTCTATATGCCCCTTTGGTTGCCATCGTTGCTGGATCCATTTGATCAGTTCCTTCTCGGTTGGCCAAGCCCCAATAAACTTACATATCAAGGCATGGTCCTTCATATATCTTCTGTATTCCTCCAACTTGTTGTTGGGTATCACAAATCGGGGTTTCTTGGTTGCTCTGGGTAGGCATTTTCCTCCCAAACCCACTTGCCATTTAGCTCCCAAAACCAGTCTCCCTTTGCCGACGTTTCTGTTGCCTCTGGCTGTGCCATGAAGGCTCGTTTCCCCTGCAACTATGTTTCAGTAGGAGGGGATCTCTCCCCCCTGCCATACCACTCATTCCAACTGTCAATAGTCTCCTTTGTCGCTTTGCTCCTGTCGTTTTTCAGACTGCGGTGTTTGCAGGTTTCTCAGGCAAGGTCCGTGATGCCCAAACCCTAGCTCCTCCCGCTCATCAGCGGTCTTCACCAAAAAAACAATCAATCTTCATAAAAGTTTATTATTCTAGCTGATGACACTTAATTAAATTAACATAATGGGACTTTATTATATTAAAGGTTACTATTCAAGCGTTGATACTCTAGCAATATGACATCTTCTAAGCTGATGACACTTAATTAAATTAACATAATGGGACTTTATTACATTAAAGGTTACTATTCAAGTGTTGATACTCTAGCAATATGACATCCAGGTCATTCCAGTAACGTTTCCTTTGCCTCCATTGTAGAGTGCCAAGAATATGTATAGAAGGCAGTCTAACAAATGCTAACTTTTTATTGCATTGTAGGAAGTATATGGTATTTATTGTTGATTTTTGGTAGCATCGGATGTGCTCTAGCCTTGAAATTCGAAGGAGAGGCTAAGGCACATGAGATCTCCAAGACCCAGAAATCGTTTTGAGAAATTCCACCCGGATGAGGAGTTATTAAAATAATTAATATTTTTAATGGATTCCTAAGTCTAAACTTAGGAAAATAAAAATATTAAAGGGTATTAATAAAGATAAGGGTGAGAAGCTTCTAAGAAACGAGGATCAAGTCTGTTTTAATCTTGGCCATTGATTAGGGACTTAATCTCGGTTGTTGATTCGTCAACAGGAAAGGTATAGGAGAAAACTTGAGGATCATTTGGAGACACACCGAAAGATACTCAGTATCTCAAGGAAAATTGATTCTCAAGTAGAGGAGATCAATTTCATAGGGAGAGTTGCAGGGTGGGGGAAGAGGAGGGCATCAACAGAGGAGGAGGTGACGCAAGGATAGTGGGAGACAACGTAGAGAGAGACGCAGTCCAGAGGAGAGACGCAGAGCCTACGCAGGTTGATGCATAGGGATGTAGAGCCACTCAGAGCCACGCTGGGCCACGCAGAGTGACGCATGGGTGACACAGAAGTGGGAACGCGGTCTCCAAAGTGTCAAAACTTCTCAAAGGGAAAGTATCAGGTATTTTATTTCAGTTTCTCTATAAAATCATTCCTTGTAAAAGCAATTGCTGTTGAAGATTAATAAAGCCCTCATCTGCTGCACCGGTTTTCCCACATTGGGTTTTTCCGGGGACAATTGTCCAAAAATAACTGTGTTGATGTGATTGGTTCTTGTGCATGTATTTTTCTCTGGGTAATTGTGTGATAACTGTAGTAGAATTTATTTTAATATTTATTGAAGGGATTTCGTAAATAACTTATTGTGGATAATAAGTAGATGAAAGAAATCAGTTGCTGCAGCAGTAGAACTTCAGTTTAGAAATTTTCACATTTATTTTATTTCCTCTTGTTTCATAACCTTGCATATGCCATATACATATAATATTTGTTTCTTTTTGAAGTTAATCAGCGGGGAACATGTTGGGGCGCTGGCAATGAGTGAGCCAAATTGTGAGTCGACTGCAATCTGTTTGTAGTTGTTCATGCATATTTGTTTAGAACGTTGTTTAATAAGAAACTTGGAGTTTTGTGACTACTTGACAATGTTACTATACATATTAGTTTGAAACTTGTTTAGTTTGAGGAAGTTCATAACCTTGCTCTTTCTTGATGATGTTGTTGTGATAAATATTTTGCAAAATCTGTCAAAGAAGCTGACAGAGATTCTTTAATCAGCTGGTTCTGATGTTGTCAGCATGAAATGCAAAGCTGATAGAGTAACTGGGGGTTATCGGATAAATGGAAACAAAATGTGGTGCACGAATGGACCAGTTGCAGAGACACTGGTATTTTCTCACTTCTGCATGTGTATCTGTTGCAGACATTGGTATTCTGATAATTCTGTATATGTTTGCACAGTCACGTTGACACTGTGCAGATTAAATGAAACATCTAATATTTATTGCATAACAATTAATGTGCATATTAATCTCTTAATGTGGTGAATACAAGTATTCTACCTTCCATTTGAATTATTAGAGCCAGTCAAATAGAGACTGTTTCAATTTTTGCACAATATATGAGTAATTTTGAAATACTTTGCTGAGGACAATGCTGCCTCTAAGTTCATTTCATGTTTGGCAGATTATTTATGCAAAAACAGATCCAAATGCTGGATCAAAAGGAATCACAGCTTTCATCATTGAAAAGGGCATGGAAGGGTAACTTTCTAGTGGTCATTCTTTCTTGTGATCTTCAATTAGATTTCGCTCTGTTGGTTGTTTATCAGAAATTGCTTTCATTTATTAGTTAAATTATTTTTGATGTTTTTTTAATTTGCAGGACAATATCTTTTCATATTTGGGTTGTTCGTTGGTTTAGATATTTTTTCTTTTGATTTCCTTGATTCAGTTGAATTAGAGTTAGCCTTGTATTTGTATTTATTTTAAAATCTTCCTATCTTCCATCTTATGAATTTTATCTTTTAAAGGTGGGGATTGGATTTTAGTTAGGGTAGTTTTTTTGCTAAACTTAGACAGACAATGGTGATAACTAGCACTTTAGGAATTTAAGTTACCAAATACAAACTACAGTAAAGTCAAATTATTATGAATTTATATTAGTTTAGCCCTTTAATTATCTTTTAATTTTGGGAATATCAAGTGAAGCCATTCCCTTCATGTACCTACATAAAAGTTTAAAACACTTGTTGGGAAAATGAAGAAATCAATTTGAATGGTTCCCTCTCAATTTTCTAGTCTGGATTTTCCAGAATTGTATATGCAAATTTTGATATGATATTGGAGCCAGTAATTCAAGGAGGATGCATCTGGACATCATAGTGAAGAAGTTAAAGCATCATGATGTCACATAACACAGAATGATACCAAGAAGGTGGCATATGTTGGAGCAGAATTTTCGATGAGAGAATTTGATAGTGATGGCATGTTTTCATGAGCAACAAAGAATTTGGGGTAAGTTAGGAACTAAATTCAAGTAGTTCTAGCATGAATTTTAAGAATGTTGATAGGTGATTTCCCTAGCGGAATCTGGGTGCAAATCCCAAGATAATATATTTTAAGTGCAAAAAGAATCTAGGCAAGAATTCAAGATATGAATAGCACAATTTTTGCTAAATGCTGTTATATACCTAAATAATATACAATGACATTATATATAAAATATTACTATATAAATTAAACGGTAAAGGAGATGACCATTCATGGTGACCCATATCTTCAAGCACTATATAGTATATAAAGACAATCATATTTAGTGGTATCATCATTCCTGAATCCTCACACACACACAGACATATCCTTATGGATATTTCAGTCTGTGTCCTTTTATTTGTGATTGCTTTGTATAACCATTGGGTTTGTTACAAGTGGGATAAGAGTAGCGCTTCCTATTGGTTAGATCCTAAGACTTCTTCTAAGAGGCAGTGAAATAGTAGGTTGGAAGGCCACCTAGAGTGTTAACTTTTGGGGTTACTCAGACACTATTACACCATTATTGGGATGTTTCATGAGATTTGGAGTACATGGTGTATGTTTAGCTTGTGGATGGTTTGAGATGGACTGGTAAATAGTGGACCCAACTCAATGGAGTACATTGCTTAGGAGGATCGATGGAGTCTATGGAAACTTGTGATGGAGGTATGTGGGCTTACCTTGTGTAGCTACTTTTGCCGGCTTAATCCACACTTGGGATTATCGTGGAGAAAGTACTTATCTCTACTAGGTGTGGCCTGGGGGAAAGTTTCGAGTTGAGGCTGTCACTCAATTCTCAACTACTCCGTCTAGGCTTACTCCTAGCGAAGCCAAGGGGGGTTGACCTTGAAAGATGTTTAAGGTTAAGCTAGCTCAATACTAGCAAGTTAGTTTTTAGGAGTTAATACAAAATATTTCAATTATATGTTTTAAAATGTATCATCAATTTAAAATTGCGAGCTCAGTGAGTACATGCATCCACTAATATAGCAAAATAAGACCAATGCCTAAGTAAGATACTTGCCAAGGACATTCCAAGTAACATATATAACTTTGTAACACAACTTGGAAAGAAAACAAGATGCCACAAGATGGATGCTTCTGAAATTAATGCTGGCAAGTAATAACTTGAGCAAGTGAAATGAGCGCTTATCAACTTGAAAAGATTGATTAAGTGATAAATGCTTGAAAGATCTATCCAAGATAAGAAACCAATCCCAAATGTAAGCACGTAAAGCACAAACTAAAATGATGATGCTGCTTGATGGTGTACTTGCTCTGTAATGTGATGAGAGTTATATTGGTTTATCTTAAGTGACTTAAGTTCTAAAACAAATTTCAAAGAACTTTGTTCCCCATACCTCACCCTTGTTGATTTGGGGTAGTATCGGATGTGCTTTAGCCACGAAATTTGGTGGAGAGGTTGGGGCACATGAGATCTCTAATAACCAGAAAGGGTTTGGGCAGATT
This sequence comes from Pinus tabuliformis, assembly GCA_031772625.1. Taxonomy (NCBI): domain Eukaryota; kingdom Viridiplantae; phylum Streptophyta; class Pinopsida; order Pinales; family Pinaceae; genus Pinus; species Pinus tabuliformis. The sequence goes on from CM062807.1 coordinate 740,966,431, forward strand.
CTAAACAGATCAACAGATATTAAAATAATTAATATTTTTAATGGAGTCCCTAGGTTTAAACTTAGGGAAGATAAAATATTAATGTGTATTAATATGAATCTGTGTTAGAGTGGTCCAAACGACATGGATCAAGCTAGATCTAATCTTAGCCATTGATTAGGGATTTAATCTCGGCCGTTGATATGTCAACAGGAAAAGTATAAGAGGAGGCTTGAGGGTCACTTGGAGAACACACCAGATGATCAATCATTCTATTCTCTAGAGCGGGGTTTGCTAAGAGAGATAAAATCAGTGATCAGAGAGCAGCTGAAGGGAATTGAGTATAGATAGACAAAGAGGCAAAAATAGTGCCGGGAGAGCAGCAAAGCAGCCAGAGATAGTGACGCAGGAGCAACCAGTGCTCACATAGAGGTAGCCAAGTGCTGCGCAGAGCACCGAAGAGGCTAGTGCAGCTGACGCAGAAGGTCAGAGCGCTGACGCAGGGCCTCCTGGGGCTGACACAGGCCTATATAGGCTGACGTAGATAGGCAGTCGCTGAGGTTTCTGGGGCAGATTTGTGCTGAGTAGCTGCCAGAAGGATTATCCGGGGTTTCAGCCAGGAGATTTGTCAGAAACTAAGAGGTATTGCTGCCAAGGAAATTCTCTATCGGGTAGGCCAGTTTCGACAACCAGATTGTACTCTGATATTGCTTAATAAGAAAACCCTTAGATAGTTGCATCGATTTTCCCACATAGGGTTTTTCCGGGGACATTAGTCCAAAAATAATGGTGTCATATGGTGTGTTTGTTTCTGTTTCTTTTAGTTGCTGATCTGTAATGTGTTGAGCATGCACTAGTGTTTATTTTCAGTATTTACATTGTAAATAACTCGTTAAGGAAAATAACAAGTAGGTAGGAATAAATCAGATAAAGTGCATGGAGGGTTTCTAACTAAGTAAACTTGGAAACTTCAACATGGTATCAAAGTGTGATTGCAGATCACAAGAGGACTAAAAGACATCAGCCAAGCAGAGCAATAGTAGCAGAAAACAATTGTCCCGAGGTGGTAGAAGCTGTTTCTAGTAGAGCAACAACAAGGAAGGGTGACGCAGTGCCTGTGTCATCAAGGGTGAGCGGGGAAGAGGCAACGCAGAGGCGAAGGAAGGCAAGAGAAGCCTCATGTAGAGCCACGTAGTAGCTGGGAGGGCTAACGTAGTTGGCTGAGGAGGCTAGGTTGCAATGCTGGGATTGCGCAAAGCCTAGGAGGTCTCACCTTCAGGTTGCTCGGGTTTAGAAGGCTGCGGGGATATTGTAGAGTGGAGCTGGTAAGGTATTGTAGTCAGAATAGTACCTAACAAAGCAAGACCAGAGGAGTTGCTATGGAGGGTTTCTAGCCGAGGAACCTGGATCAGTGGTGTGGTTGCACAAGACGATCAGAGTAGGGGGCATCTCGACAAGCGGCATAAGGATTTCCAGGAGGGAAATCAGGACTCAGAGGGAGTCCAGAAGAGAACTTCTAGATGGGAAGTAGAGACTCAGAGGAGTCGAACAGAGAACTTCCAGGAGGGAAGTAGAGGAGCATCATGGCACTACATGGAGTAAGAGACCAGATAGACTGGACGGAGCATCGAACTTTGTAGTCTGGAAGGCCAGAATCTTATCTGTACTTGATAGGAATCGTGTCAAGAACTTCGCCTCGAAGGCAATAGCTGTCCCAATTGACCCCAGTGATAATGACAGGTATGAGGAGGCGATGGCGAGGGCCAAGAGCATTATGCTTGACAGGGTCGAGGATCATGTAGTACCACACATAGCCAAGAAGGAAATGACATTTGAGATGTGGGAGGCTCTCAAGAAGCTGTACCAGCATACTTCTGTGCAGAGAAGAATGATGCTTGAGAATCAGATGAGGTCGTATCATATGAAGGGACAATCGATTGACACCTGCCTCGGAGGACTGAATGAGATCTGAGACTAGTTGATTGCTATAAGGGTGACACCAGATCAAGAGTTAATGGTAAGGACAACCCTGAATGCTCTCTCAGAAGACTGGGAAGTGTTTGTCCAGAGTATACTGGGCAGACAGACACTTCCACCTTGGGACGAGATGTGGGCAACTCTTCGCCAAGAAGAGATCAGACGACAGTCGAAGATGGGTAGCAACAACAAGGGGATCAAAGTCAAGCAGGAGGAGGAAGTGTTGAAGTTTCTAAGTTTACTTAATTTAAAAACCCTTCATGCACTTTTCCTAATTTATTCCTACCTACTTGTTAATTTTTCTTTAACAAGTTATTTACAAAGTAAATACTGAAATAAACGCCCGTGCATGCTCAACATATTACAGATCAGCAAGTAAGAACAAACACACCACATGACACCATTATTTTTGGACAAATGTCACCAGAAAAACCCAATACGGGAAAACTGGTGCAACTATCTGAGAGTTTTCTTATTAAGCAATATTAGAGTACAATCTCGGTGCCATAACTGGCCTACCCAATAGAGAATTTCCTTAGCAGCTATACCTCATAGTTTGAGAGAAATATCCTGGCTAAAACGCCAGAAAACCCTTCTGGTAGCTCCTTAGCACAAAACTGCTCCTGCAACCCTAGCGTTTGCCCAATTTGGACTACATCAACCCCTCTCTGTCTCACGCTGGCCCTGCGTCGGCCTTTCTTGGCCTGCGTCAGCTTTGGGAACCTTTGCGTCAGCTACGCTGGCCCCTCTGGTGCTTTGCGTAGCACTTGGTTGCCTCTGCGTGGCCGTGCGTGAGCCCTTGCTGGCTCTGCGTCACACTCCTTGGCTACTGCACTGCTCTTCTGGCGCAATCTCTGCCTTCTCTATTCCTCTGTACTCAATGCCCCTCAGTTGCTCTCCCGATCACTGATTCTATCTCTCTTAGCAAACCCCGCTCTAGAGAATAGAATGACTGATTATCTGGTGTGATCTCCAAGTGACCCTCAAGCCTCCTCTTATACTTTTCTTGTTGACGATTCAACGACCGAGATTAAGTCCTTAATCAACGATTAAGTTTAGAGCTGGCTTGATCCATGTCTTTTCGACCACTCTAACACAGATTCATATTAATACACATTAATATTTTATTTTCCCTAAGTTTAAACTTAGGGACTCCATTAAAAATATTAATTATTTTAATATCTCTTGATCTGTTTAGAATTTGCCCAAACCATTTCTGGATATTGGAGATCTCATGTGCCCCAACCTCTCCACCAAATTTCGTCGCTAGAGCACATTCGATGCTACCGCAAATCAACACTTCCTCTTAGCGAGGACTGTGTTCTAGCAATACTCCTCACTGAGTATTACTTTGACCATCCAGCATTGGTACCTGTGTTGATGCTAGGCCTTCCTGCCCAACATCCTCTGCACTGCTGCCTCCTGTACTGTTGCCCATGGTTCTGCCACTGCCACTGTTGCATCTGTATGACAACTCCCTCTGCATCTGTGCTGCTGCTGGTCCTTTCTCCCAGCACTGCATCCACACTACACCTCTCATCATGCTGCATCGTGCTGCCCACCGTTGCACTGCAACTCAGTTATTGAGAAGTAAGTAACTAATCTCCCAACTGACCTCTCTGTTGGGCTAGAGACAACCACTGATGCTGAAGCTCCCTTTGCTGCTGACAAGTGCTCCCTCTCTGACCTCGGCGCTACTGCAACAACTCCCTGCATCTCGCACCGTTTCACACCTCTCTGTGCCTTCCTGCACTGGTGCAACACTCCTGTGCCTCTCACATTGTTGCAGCTTGGTAGCTCTATGCTGTCATGGGACTCCTACACTGTAGCTCTCTCTACCAGTGTTTTTAAAACCGGAACCGGTGATCGGACCGGTCCACCTAATGAACCGGTTTACCGACCGGAACCGGTCTAACCGGACTGGTTTGGTCTAAACGAACCGGTTTTAGAAAAATACATTAAATAATTATTTTTTAATGAAAAAAACTATTTTTAAGATTTAAAAGCATGATTCCAAGCCAATAGAGACAAAATATGCAAAGATTGCTCATTTATATACCATGTAAAGGTGAATATATCAAAATGGCACCGAGTGCAATACATATCATCGACAAAATACATAAGCAATGAGGCTCTAAACCACTAAGAAGATATTAATATCACAAGTAAATTTCATCTAAGGAAAATGTTAGGTTTAATATGTTGCCCTAACCATTTTCCAACATGGTATCAAAGCTATGGTTTGTATCCTTGGTAGCTGGAAATATCACTATTTCATCTGTAGCTTGATCATTTGGAGATCAAGTATAACAAGACTAGCAAGAAGCTTATACAAAAGAAGAGAACCAAATGACAGACAAAAAGTCTGCCCCTAAATTAAAATAGGTCTGCATAGAGGTCCAAAGTCTGAGGTGTTTCAGATGACAGAGACACGAGAATCATAGAGGTTCAAAGTCTGGTGTATTTCAGAGACCCAAGAATCACAAAGATCCAAAGTCCGGAGTATTACAGAAACCCAAGAATCACAGTAACTTCGTATAGAAGTCCGAAGATTGTAGGCCTAATAACATTGCAGAGGTACAAAATCTTCCTTGGTTAATAGAGGTCCGAAACTATAATGATACTAAAGAAGGTCTGAAGATTTCAGTGGATTACAAAGGTCTGAATTACAATGGTATTTCAATTTTCCCGAATTGCAGTGATATTTTAAGAACTTAGAAAATTGTAGTAAGGTTTGAGAGATGAAGTATCTAGAACATGTATCATTCCTATTGATAAAGTCATGAAAATCATAACCCCTAAACCACTAAACAACTGCGTTTTTTGTCATGTTTCAGTGGGCTGTCCATAAACCGGCCGGTTTAGGACAAAACCGGCCGGTTAGCAATAAACCGGCCGGTTTTGACCTAAACCGGCCGGTTTTTACCGGTTAGGTCAATTTTCCGGGCACATGGGCTTCTAACCGGGTTTTTCACCGGTTCTGACCGGTGAGCCTCCCAACCGGCCGGTTAGGCCGGTAACCGGTTGGACCGGAACGGTTTTTAAAACTATGCTCTCTACTACTCCATCCGCATCCATCTCTACCCATTTAGCCAGTCCTGCTACACCTCGTCTGGGCTCCCGTAGCAAGGTCTAATCCAATAGGTTGGGTACCTCGAGGATCCTACCCCTCATCGCCAGTAGTCCACCTGACTAAAGCTCGATGTCTCCCCACTTCTGCTCAAGTGGCATGTGTGCACTCATTGCACAATCATCGTTTGTCAGAACTTCCTTCTCTGTCCGTGCTGGTGCTGCCTTAGTCTCGGAAGAATCTTTCTTACTCTTCTTCCTTGGGCACTAGGTTGCATAGTGACCCATCTCCCCACAATGGAAGCACTTGATCTTGGAGAGATCTTTCTTCTACTGCTTCTCCTGCTTTCCCTTAGATGCTAGGGCCACATCCTCCTCCTCCTGCTTGACCTTGATCCCTTTGCTGCTGCTACCTGTCTTCGACTGCCGTCTGTTCTCCTCCTGGCGAAGAGTTGCCCACATCTCGTCCTAAGGTAGGAGAGTCCCTTTGCCTAGGATGCTCTAGACAAACACTTCCCACTCTTCTGAGACAACATTCAAGGCTGTCCTCACCATAAGCTCTTGATCCGGTGTCGCTCCTATAATAGTTAACTGATCTTGGATCTCATTCAGTCCTCCAAGGAAGGAGTCAATCGTTTGACCCTTCTTCATCTGATACGACCTCATCTGGTTCTCGAGCAGCATTCTTCTCTGCATAGAAGTATGCTGGTACAGGTTCTTGAGAGCCTCCCACATCTCAACTGTTGTTTCCTTCTCGGCTATATGTGGTACCACATGATCCTTGACCCCGTCAAGGATAATGCACTTGGCCCTCGCCATCGCCTCCTCGTACTTGTCATTATCATTGGGGTCGACTGGGATAGCTATAACCTTCAAGGCGAAGTTCTTGACACGATTCCTGTCAAGCACTGATAAGATTTTGGCCTTCTAGAATGCGAAGTTTGATGCTCCGTCTAGTCTATCTTGGTCTCTTACCTCATGTAGTGCCATGACGCTCCTCTACTTCCCTCCTGGTAGTTCTCTGTTCGACTCCTCTGAGTCTCTACTTCTGTCTGGAAGTTCTCTTCTAGACTCCCTCTGAGTCCCGATTTCCCTCCTGGAAATCCTTCTGCTACTTGTCGAGATGGCCCCTACTCTGATCGTCTTGTGCAACTGCACTGCTGATCTAGGTTCCTCGGCTAGAAACCCTCGGTAACAACTCCTCTGGCCCTGCTCTGTCAAGTACTGTTCTGACTACAGTACCTTACCAGCTCCACTTTGCAATATTCCTGCAGCTTTCTAGTCCCCAACAACTGCCTCTCTGTGAACTGCGTCAGCCCATCTCTACTTCACGCTGGCTCTGTCACCCTAGATGGGTCTGCGTTAGCCCCGGGATGCCCTGTGTCAGCCCTCTGGCCCTCTACGTCAGCAACATTGGCCTTTTTTAGGCTCTGCACAGTTCTCGATTTCTTTTGCGTGGCTCTAGCTGGCTCTGCGTCACACTTCCTTGGCTTCTGCGCTGCTTGAAACAACTTCTATCACCTCGAGACAACTGTTTTCTACTGCTATTGCTCCACTCGGCTGATGTCTCATAGTCCTCCTGTGATCTGCAGTCACGCTTTGATACCATGTTGAAGTTTCTAAGTTTACTTAATTTAAAAACCCTTCATGCATTTTTGCTGATTTATTCCTACCTACTTGTTAATTTTTCTTTAACAAGTTATTTACAAAGTAAATACTGAAAATAAATACCAGTGCATGTTCAACATATTACAGATCAGCAACTAAAAGAAACATGAACAAATACACCACATGAAACCATTATTTTTGCACCAATGTCCTCAGAAAAACCCAATGTGGGAAAACCGGTGCAGCTATCTGAGGGTTGTCTTATTAAGCAATATCAGAGTACAATCTGGGTGCAGTAACTGGCCTACCCAACAAAGAATTTCCTTAGCAGCTATACCTCATAGTTTGGGAGAAATCTCCTAGTTGAAACCCCAGAAAAGCCTTCCAGCAGCTCCTCAGCACAAAACTGTTCCTGCAACCCCAGTGTCTGCCCAATTTGGACTGCGTCAACCCCGCTCTGTCTCATGCTGGCCCTGCGTTAGCCTTTCTTGGCTTGCGTTAGCCCTAGGAGGCCCTGCGTCAGCTCTGGGAGCCTTTGCGTCAGCTACGATGGTCCCTCTGATGCTCTGCGCAACACTTGGCTGCCTCTGTGTGGCCCTATGTGAGCTGTTGCTGGCTCTGCGTCACCCTCCTTGGCTGTTGCGCTGCTCTCCCGGCACAATCTCTGCCTTCTCTGTTCCTCTGTACTCAATGCCCCTCAGCTACTCTCTCGATCACTGATTCTATCTCTGTTAGGAAACCCCGCTCTAGAGAATAGAATGACTGATCAGGTGACCCTCAAGCTTCCTCTTATACTTTTCCTATTGACGATTCAACGGCCGAGATTAAGTCCCTAATCAATGACTAAGATTAGATCTGGCTTGATCCATGTGTTTTGGACCACTCTAACACATATTCATATTAATACACATTAATATTTTATTTTCCCTAAGTTTAAACTTGGGGACTACATTAAAAATATTAATTATTTTAATATCCTCTGATCTGTTTAGAATTTGCCCAAACTGTTTTTGGGTATTGGAGATCTCATGTGCCCTAACCTCTCCCCCAAATTTCATGGCTAGAGCACATCCGACGCTACCCCAAATCAACAAGAAGACGTGGCTCTATCATTTGAGGGAAAGCAGGAGAAGCGGAAGAAGAAAGATCTCTCCAAGATCAAGTGTTTCCACTGTGGGGCGCCCGGTCATTATGCGACACATTGTCTAAGGAAGAAGAGTAAGGGAGAGTCTTCTGAGACTAAGGCAGCGCCAGCATCGACAGAGAAGGAATTTTTGACAGACGATGACTGTGCCATGAGTGCACACGCACCACTTGAGTGGAAGTGGGGAGACATCGAGCTGTAGTCAGGCGGACTACGGGCGATGAGGGGCAGGATCCTCAAGGTACCCAGCCTCTTGGATTAGACCTTGCTACGGGAGCCCCGACGAGGAGTAGCAGGACTTGCTGGTTGGGTAGAGACGAATGTGGATGGAGCGACAGAGAGAGCTACAGTGCAGGAGTCCCGAGACAACGCAGAGCTAGCAGGTTACAACAGTGCAAGAGGCACAGGAGTGTTGCACCAGTGCAGGAAGGCACAAAGAGGTGTGCAACGGTGCAAAATGCAAGGAGTTGTTGCAACAGCACAGAGGTTAGAGAGGGAGCACTTGTCAATGACAAAGGGAGCTTCATCATCAGTGGGTGTCTCTAGCCCAACAGGGAGGTCAGCTGGGAGATCAGTTACTTACTTCTCAGTAACTGAGTTGCAGTGCAACAGTGGGCAACACGATGCAACATGATTATAGGAGGTGCAGTGCGGATGTAGTGCTGGGAGAAAGGACCAGCAGCGACACGGATGCAGAGGGAGCTGTCGTACAGATGCAACAGTGGCAGTGGTAGAACCATGGGGAGCAGTACAGGAGGCAGTAGTGCAGAGGATGTTGGGCAGGAAGGCCTAGCATCAACACAGTTATCGATGCCTGATGATCAGAGAAATACTTAGTGAGGAGTATTGCTAGAGCACAGTCCTCGCTAAGAGGGAGTGTTGATTTGGGGTAGCATCGGATGTGCTCTAACCATGAAATTTGGTGGAGAGGTTGGGGCACATGAGATCTCCAATACTCAGAAAGGGTTTGGGCAGATTCTAAACAGATTAGGAGATATTAAAATAATTAATATTTTTAATGGAGTCCCTAAGTCTAAACTTAGGGAAAATAAAATATTAATGCGTATTAATATCAATTTGTGTTAGAGTGGTCCAAAAGACGTGGATCAAGCCAGATCTAATCTTAGTCGTTGATTAAGGACTTAATCTCGGCTGTTGATGTGTCAACAGGAAAAGTATAAGAGGAGGCTTGAGGGTCACTTGGAGAACACACCAGATGATCAGTCATTTTATTCTCTAGAGCGGGGTTTGCTAAGAGAGATAGAATCAGTGATTGGAGAGCAGCTGAGGGGCATTGAGTATAGAGAAACAGAGAGGCAAAGATAGTGCCGAGAGAGCAGCAGAGCAGCAGAGATAGTGATGCAGGAGTAGCCAGTGCTCACGTAGAGGCAGCCAAGTGCTGCGCAGAGCACCAAAGAGGTGAGCGTAGCTAACACAGAGGGTCAAAGAGCTGACGTAGGGCCTCTTGGGGCTGACGCAGGCCTATATAGGTTGACGCAGGGCCAGTGTTGGGCAAGGAAAGGCTGTCGCAGTCTAGATAGGCAGACACTGGGGTTTCTGGGGCAGATTTGTGCTGAGTAGCTGCCGGAAGGATTATCTGGGGTTTCATCCAGGGATTTGTCAGAAATTGAGAGGTATTACTACCAAGGAAATTCTCTGTCGAGTAGGCCAGTTTCGGCACCCAGATTGTACTCTGATATTGCTTAATAAGAAAACCGTCAGATAGCTGCACCGATTTTCCCACATTGGGTTTTTTCGGGGACATTAGCCCAAAAATAATAGTATCATATGGTGTGTTTGTTTCTGTTTCTTTTAGTTGCTGATCTGTAATATGTTAAACATGCACTAGTGTTTATTTTCAGTATTTACATTGTAAATAACTTGTTAAGGAAAATAACAAGTAGGTAGGAACAATGTTGCATTAATCGTTATCGGGATAATATCGGCGCGAGGAAAAAATCGGAAAAAATCGTAATTATCGGGAAATAATCGGGAAAAAATCGTTTGGTACAAAAATATTCATTTTTTTTCAAATTTTTTAATATCTAAACCATCTACAACATAAAATAAATACATTGACACATAAATATGATAAAAGAACTAATATATAAGATGTTTAACATCATTTCTAGTGCTAAAATCACACATAACATTGAATCATGTCTTGAATAGTAAGTCCTGACTCCTGAGTCCCAACTCAACCTAAAAATATCAACAAAAAATATAATAATGTATCTCATCATGTCATAATGTCATATACAATAAAATGAATAAAATAACTAAAGTCTAATCCTATTGATTTCCTCTGTCCCTCTTGCGAGAAAATGCCACAACTTTCCCTTTCCCTCTAGATGTAGATGCTGGTGTTGGTGGAGTTGGCAATGAGTCTGCTATGCTTTAGAAGCTGAAGAACTAGAAGTAGGAGCTATAGGAGGTAGACCACGTCCTCTACTGGTGGTAGGGGTAGCCCGGGCAGGTGGTGTCACCTGGAAACATTACAATCTCCCAATATTGAAATCTTGAAAAATTGATAAGTCTGCTGGATTTTGAATGAAATCTAAAATTCTACTTTCTCCATATGAAATCCAATGAGGCTGGAACCACTCTCAAACATCCTGAATCATTTCATAGTAATGTTAAAAATTTAAGTAAAAGGATGAAAATGAAGATTAAGGAGAATTTAACAATTACCATGAATAGCATATCAATATCTAGGGCCTAGACTTGATCATTAAGCTGCCTCACTCAAAAATTATTTGTTTCTTTAAAAAAAAATTACATTTCAAACATTTAGCATCCCTTAAAAAACCAAAAAAAACATTATAAAACCTCGCTGCCAAAGACCCCCATGATAATTTCGATTGTTATCGCGATAAATTCGAAATTATTGCGATAATTTCATAAAAATCGGCTAAAAAAATTTCCGGCGATAATTTCCTATAATAATCGCGATAAAATCGGCATATCGAAAAAATTGCGATAATTTCAATTTATCGCGATTTTCACAACACTGGGTAAGAATAAATCAGATAAAGTGCATGGGGGGTTTCTAACTAAGTAAACTTAGAAACTTCAACAACCCTTGCCTGGGCCCTGGTCTCAGAGTGAGGAGTCAATAGGGGTGGAAGGTCCTTACCATCTACTTCAACCAACTTTTGTTGGAGGTAGAGTAGTTAGTGCCAGATTGCTACAAAGAAAAAGTTAATTGGAAATAAATGACAATTGACAATGAAACCAATTAGTGAAATTGTGACAATTAAACTAAATGAGATTGCAAGAAATGATGTAAAAGCAAGTTAATCTATTAAAAGAAAATGAATGAGACAGATGGATGTAGCAAGTGAGGCTAAGGAAGATCATTGAAAGCATTAAATTTGCACATCATGTAAAATGAGATGAAAAATTAGAGAAACTTAAGATGCATGAAAATCCAAGAAGCAAACTAGCCACTCAAGTAAACATTCAAAATGACACCTTCTCCAACTGGGGAAAAGGGATGCCAAGGGGACATCCTCAAGCTCCCAAAAGAAATGTTTTATTTTTTATTAAAGTTAGATCCCTCTTGTTAAATGAGGGATAAAAAGGGTCCTTTGGAAAAGGATTTACAAAAGCTTCCCTCAGAGGGGAGAAATACCCATTTCAATCAAGTTACAAGAGAAATGAACACTCAACTCAAAAAAGTTACAATGAGTTTAAGTAGATGAATGTCAAGGCTCCCTTATAACCAATCAGAGCCTACTACAAAAGGGGTTTCCTTTTTGTGAACAAGAAGAACTCCTTGAATTGGTTTCCAATGAGTAAATAAACCTTGAAAGAAATCAATGTCACAATGATGAGAGGATGAAGGCCCTTTTAGGCTGCTTGACAAATGTATGCAAATAGGTCTGCAAGCTGCCTTCTCTTGAAATCTGTGCAACAAAAGTTCTGCCCTTTATGACAGTGAAATCTGCCTCAAGAGGCAGCCCAATGAACTCTGTCAAAAGGGACTAAAATCTGCCCAAAAATCAGTGGTAAGGAGGCAGAGATAATCTGTCGGAAAGGTATAGAAAAATCAGTCCTTGGAGTGAGGTGAGGTCTGCCTAAAAAGAAGTCCTCAAACTGTTCACTGCTGCCCCCAAAAAGTCTGCACAAAGTAGTCCATAGTTTGACAAACAGTGCTAAAGGTCAGCCTTCATAAGGTAGCACGAGTCATCTTGTTTTTTCTGCCAAAGAGAGCGATGAAGGAAAGATTATCCTAACGGGACAATATCAAAAGAAAGAAAAAAAGCCCATATCACCGAAGAAGTGGAGGTAGCTGAAAATAAGAAGTCCAAGAAAAGAGGAAGTAAGAGATCTCTAGGTCTGAGATAGTCTCCCTCTCAAAGGGGCTTAACATAGCTTCTAAATCTTATGTTATAGGATATTGCTATAATAAATAATAAGATGCATCGTGGCATCATGGAAGCATTAAAAACAAGAGCTCGTGACATCATCATAGGAAACATGAAGGATGTCTGATAGTCAACTTTGAAGGATATTGCTCTTGGTGACCTCATTGAAAGATCAATGGAAGAAGTCATCCAGGACAAGTCTCATCATACATCAGTTAAAAGGGAAACATCTACTGAATAAGGATATGCGAGATGGAATCCTCATTGGAGGATTCACCGATCTAGAGAGGAAGCAAGTGTTTCATCAAAAACTCCAATTTGTGGAGTTCATGGGATGATGGTATGATGACATGAGAGATGAAGCAGATCAAGGGGTTGAAGATCTTTTCAATCAAGCAAGCTGATGAAAGAAGCCTAAATGAACTAAAGGTAAATGAGGTATGTATGCTTGTATTTAATATTATAATGTCATGTCGTATGGTTGTAGGTAACATGGATCATTACTTCTATCTTGAGAAGCATGATCAAGGTAAAAGGATCTCCTCCTCTAAAAGGATGCAGGAAGGCATAAGTCACACTAGATGAAATCCACATAATATGTTCTCATATGAATCGTGAGGAAGCTGACTACAATCAAGGAACTCTAAATGGAAGCTCTTGGGAATGTAGTGTGTAAGAAAAAATAGGAAAGGATCGTGATAATATGCAACGATGGTAGAAGGCATTCAACATCCGAAGTCCAAGAAGATGTGACTAGAATATCTTTTGGAAAGATGTGAAGACTTTGATGGAAGTCGGAAAAAAAGATAAAGACCCTTGACAAAGAATATCTATGGGAGATGTGTGAATCTGCATGCAGGATGCTGATACTTACAGGAAGATGTCATGGTGAAAGATCATCACAAAGGTAATTTTGATTTGAAGTGTTCATTGATTATTTTTGAACTAACATCTGGTTGGGCTTATGTAGAATTGTCAAAGGGAAGATCTGTGAATGACTTCCAAGCAGACCATATAGAAGGATGTAATGTCCTTCCGAAAAATATGGCATGAAAGTAGAATAACATGAAGCAAAGCCAGATGGAAAATCTGATGGATCACTTTCTGATGAGTTGAAGACATGACTAACTCATGAATAAAGTGATGGATGATCTGTGCCCTATATAGAAGTTCCCAAAGATGAAGACTCCTTGACGAAAAATAAATTTATGACATCGAAGGAAGGAGCTCTTCAAGCAGCCGGTTGTTTCGGGATCTCCACATAAGGAGTTGCGATAGGTCCCTGGTTAAGAGGGAGCCTGAGAAGAAGTTTCTTACTTTGAAGAAACTTGGAAAATTCCTAAGCAGGAAGCTTAGGTACATTCCTTTGTGATAGGAATGAGTACATTCCTTTAATGGAATAAAACCTCCTGGTTTGAAAAGGAGAGATAGACACGTCGTTCTGTTCTTCACCTGGGAAGACAAAATGGAGGATTGTGTAATTATTTGGCATCCGATGCTCTTTGAGGATGAGATTGGGCATGCAACAGTAAGAGTAGTCATGGAGGACCAATATTCTTTGTGGGACTGGGGAGTCCAAGAAAAGAATAGTCCTTATGGAGCATATCCTGAGTGAACCCGGGTGGGGTATGATCTTAGAGAGACAATGATGAGTATGCCTATAAATCATTGGTCTCGCCAACATTGTGCTTCGATCTTGTGGATGGATAGAGTTGTTAGTCAAGGCCTTGCTATATAACAATGCTGGTTGATATGATGCTATACAAATGAGTTACAAATCCGAATTCTTCTTATCAGAATTATTCAGATTGAGAATGACCAAGTACCATTATGAATACCTCCCTAGTTAAGAGGAAGCGTTGAAAAGTGTAACTAGGTTCGGTCTTCATAATGACATGTAATTGTGACTTTTGTAAATGATGTAATAAAATTATTTTTGTAAGCCTTGCTTCATGGGTTTCATGAGCAAGTGATTTTATTTTAGATGGCTCCCATTGAGAGCCTTAGGATTTGTCATTAAGGTCAAAGAATTAATGTCATGTATGAAGAGCTCTTCTTGAGCATATGTAAAATGTATATGAGTCAATCTAGTGTCTAGAAAGCCCTCCAAAAGACAAGCACAATCCTCTTGACTTAATGTCGGCCTGCAATATGAAGAAAATAACTTATGTCGTCTCACCCAAATGTCACACCTATTCGGATGATCAAGTCGGCTTAATATATGGTCGAATCAATATATAAGGGAGGCTAGGTTCCTCGCATAAAGACAGAGAATAGACTTCGGATATCTTTGAATTTCTGAAGAGGGAAAAGAGACTCGATTACCTCTGTTTCCGTGAAGGCTACAAGGATGCGTACTACAGTTCTGTAAGGGAATTCAAATCCCTCTTATCTAGAGATCACAACAACAACGAATAAGAAGGAGAAACTACTGTTAGAATTTCAGTGGCCTCACACTGTAATTTAGAAGACAAGGATAGTGGCCTAGCGCGGAAGACAAGGGGAATGCAGTGACACTATCTCGGTATTGAGGAGACTCCACTATTCATAAGAAGACTATGTTTCAGATCAAGTTCTGTTTAGAAAAATAATCCTCAGTACTGCCACAATAAGAAGGATCCAGTGCTAACCTCGCTCAAGTCAAAGTCTCAATGATGCTGCAATTCGGACATGATTACAATACAGTGATAAGGTACTTAATGATATTACAATGATAGATTTTGGAGCTCTCTCATTGCTATCATACCGAAGGTCTCTAGTGATGCAGTCTCAACAGTGGAAGAGTAATCTAAAAGACAGAAGTAGAAGAGGACTCGTGTCTTGATCATGGATTGGCTAATAAGCCAGGGGTCTTGGTCTTGGTATTCGTCAATTGGAATCTCTATAAGAAGAATTTGTGCGGGTTTTCCTTTCAAAGAGTGAGAGGTTTTAGCCCTTGATCATAGCCTACATGCTGCGTCTCTTGTCTATTTATGTGCATTGGTTACTGTTTGAAGAAGAAGAACACTAAGAATCTAACGTAAAGAAGATTCTAACCTAATCATGTAAAAAGCATTCACAAGAAGTCACCAAAGAAGAGAAATCATCTAATACTAATGCCCTAGATTTCTTAACACTAGCCACCCGATGCCTTCGGCACTGCAGAGACTGTGGCTTTGACGACTGCAAGGTCACTATGTTAACCACTAAAGAGGTTCTAAGTCCCTCAAGCTAAATTGAGAAAGGGTAGCCCTAAAAGTTTATCAACCAAGCTTATGCTTGTAGTTAAATTATTAGGTGCAAGGCTAGCTTAGAATGATGTGCAAGGATTATGAGTGATTCTTAAGGTGAGATTACTTAAATGTTCTTTAAGTACTTAGTTGTGATTTGCTTCAAGTCAAGTACTTAACAATGCTTAGAAAGGTAATCTCAACCACAAGAAAAGTGACAATTTAATAAGTGCCAACAAGAGATCTCTACGATACAATTATTCAAGTGCTTAAGACAAAATTATCATCCACAAAGATATTAACCAATAAATGATAACAATGATAACGATTAAGGAAACTAGAGCACTTATCCACTTAGAACAATTAGCCAATGAGACAAAATGCCAATGATGAAATGGACAACAAGATTACCAATGCGTGATGCCAATAAGCCAATGATTCACAATGACCATAAACCAGTAGTGGCAAAGCAATTATCCAATGGTTTCTTTTATAGGATTATCAATTTTCTTTGGACACTTAGAAACGCAACACAATAATGTCAATTCAATGCCAGTGATTTAAACACTTAAGAGAGCAAGTTACTTCAATGGCAATTGAATAGAAACAATTAGATCAAGATGCCCCAAGAAACTTAAACCATTCAACACAATGTAATTTGAGATTAAAGTGCTTTAGTGAGTGAATTTATGTGTAAATTCAGAATTATGGAACTTCACAAAACAACCAACGTTAGTGTTCTTATTCAACTTTACCAATGACAAAGATTGCAGCTGAAGTACTTCATCAACTTATCAAATTACTTAATGTGAGCAATACTTTTCATAATGATTAATTAGAGAATGAAGCATAGAAGCAATGAATGAATGTTATGACAGCAGTAAGGAAACCATATGATAGCAGTGGATTGCTTGTGAAATCAGTGAGCTAATTAGTGCCAAATTGTAGCAAACAATCCCCAAGTTACCCAATTTCATAAGAGCACTTTAAATAGATATGCAAACAATGAAAGGAGGCTTATGTCACTATCTTAGATCAGATCTTAAAATGTACTTAAAATAGAGATGATAGTCACTGGAAATTGAAATCTTCCCCAAACAATTATGCCAAATTTATCCAATTAGTTTCTTAATGTGTGAAGCAATTTATGAATGACTTTTTAGAGCATTTTCATAAGTATTTTATCACTGTTATGAATTAGTTTACTTGCCGAAGAAAAACAGTGTGGAATCAAGGGTTAGAAGATCAAACCCTTAGGCCTTAGGCCTTGAAGTTCACTAGTCCAACTTGCCCAAATTTTGTTAATGACCGGAACACCTGCCAACATATCATTTATGAGATGATGCACCTAGACCAGGATTGCCCCAACCGACTTAGCAGTACTACAAGGTTAGGCAGTTGATCCAGGGCCCATATGAGGTTTCTCTCATGCCTTGAGACATGGGAGCCATGTTACTTGGGAGCGGGAGCGGGAGCGACCATTTTCAGAAGCTCCCGGTTTGGGAGCGAATCCCGGAGCGATTTTTTAAAAATATATATAATTTTTGTATTTTTTAATTTTTGATACATATATGTCAACAAAAACATGTAGAATGATGAATTAGATATAAAAAACATAAAAAAACATAGATTGAACCATATAACAACAATCATCTAGAAGTTATAATCTTCATCAACCACGTCCGCAAGTTAGTACCATAGTAACATACAACATATTGAGTCTCATGATTCATCAATCTTAAAGTTTCAAGCTTTCAAAATTCAATATATAACATTTATCATCATTGATCACCAAAGTTATACTTGTAAGCTAAGTGTAACCATTACAACAAATAATATCTAACATGAAATGAAATGTTATAAAATGAAATGAAATGAAACAACTTTCAACTTTCATGAAGCATCATATTCATAACTCATTACTAATGAGTTATAATTGCCAACTTCAAACTTAAATTGTCATATATTGTTTAAAAAAATATCATAATAAATATGAAAGAGTCAATAGTTATAAAAGCTACTAGAAACTAGAAAAGAGAAGTAAATCTATTATCTATTTCTTATTCTTGGGCCTCTTGCCACCACGAGAAATGTCTAATTTTTTAGTCTTGTTGCAAAATCAGGATCTTTGTCATTAATATCACCCTCCAAGCATTAATATCCAAAGGTATCTTTGTCATTACCTTTGTATCTGTATAGGGATCTCTGTCATTAATATCACCCTCTAAGCATTAACATAAGATAGAAAAAGCATAGCATGTCAAGTCAAGATTTTGTTTGAGTGATGCGTACATTTTAGAAGGGTTATGATAGAGGAGTTTGACAACCAATGTCACTAACATCAAGGTACATAGAGGGATTGGTACTCTTGATTAAATACGAGTTCCATACCCTAATACATGACAAAATTCAATGGAAACATTGCAATCCCCCAATCCTGAAATCTTGAAAAACTGATAAGTCTGCTGGATTTTGAATGAAATCTAAAATTCTACTTTCTCCATATGAAATCCAATGAGGACGAAACCACTCTCAAACATCCTGAGTCATTTCATGGTAATGTTAAAAATTTAAGTAAAAGGATGAAAATGAAAATTAAAGAAAATGTCACTTTTACTTACCATGAATAGCATATCAATACTAGGGCCTAGACTTGATCATTAAGTTGCCCCACTCAAAAACTATTTGTTTCTTTCAAAAAAAATTGCATTTCGAACATTACTACAAAAAAAAATGCAAAAAAGGCAAAACGCTCCCGAAAAGGCAGGGAGCAATTTTTTTTTTAGGGAGCGCGGTCCCGAAATCGCTCCCTTTTCGGGAGCAATTTCGGGAGCGCGGTCCCGACCCGCTCCCGCCCGGAGCGCGGATTGGGAGCGGGAGCGGGGGGGGGGGGAGGGGCGCTCCCCCGCAACTATGCATGGGAGGGATAACACTATCTTCATTGCTGTCATCGTTGGAGCAAAATTAGGTATTCACACTACTAGGAGACCCATGAGACCCATTTTGTCCCCCAAACCCAAAATTGGGGTCCACGGGATGATTTTGAAAAAAATATAGGAGCCAACCCCTTATTTTAGAGGGCCTCTACACATGTCTTAGCATGATTTTCCCTCAATCCACATGATGTCAACATTTCAAACCCCTTGTTTGGAGATTATTTCATTTCATCAAAAGCTACAAGGTCGACTTGTGACCTTGCATGTAGTTTGCCCATTATTTTAGTGTTTGAGGGGCTTGTAGGCTAAATTAGGCACTTGTGTGCTTCATATAAATTAGACATCGTGTAATTCGAATTTATCATCATCACACATTGGAACTTTGGCCTCTTTAGAGGAACTCACACTTGATCTCTTGTGGAAAAGTTGGATATCTTGGATCCATTTTGATGTTTGGAGCTGATTTTGGATATTCTTTGGACTAATGGATGGAAATATTGCATGTTATCTTGTAGGGGCTCTTAATTGTTGAATTATTTTTTGAATGTCTAATGGATGGAATAATTGAATCTAGTTTATGCTAAATTATGCCCTAATTTGTTGAAGACCAATTTTGAACTCTATCTAGATGAATGTTGCATGCATTACTCATACATAAAATGTGATGGATTGTCCTAGTGGTGAACTCCTAGTAGCTTTCCCATAAAATTCCATTTTTCTATCGAGTGGGTAAATGCTTGAAATTTGATTGTTCACGCATCTAATTTCAACCTCCTTATGAACAAATTTGGCTAGTTTTTGTCATCATGAACTCCATATTTCCAAGGGAAAAGGAACTGGTCTAATTAGTTGGTGATCATTCTCAAATTTATCCATATTTTCTCTCCCTCAATTCGTCCCTTTCAAGGCTAAGCTAGGAAACTAGGGCTTGATGCAAATCCCTATGCAACAGGAATTTTGGTGGTTGGAGAACCTAAACATCAAGAGGATAGTATTTGCCACAAAATCTATCCTTTTGGTGGGCATCCACTTCAATTTCATCCATAAATTTCTTTGCCCTAGTTGTTTTTTGTTAATTTGAGATAAAAATGGTATAGAGCAATTTTACTTCAATTTCTTTATTAGCCCAAAATCAATATCCAGTTTAGCAATCACATCATCATGATAGTAAAATGCAGATAGAACATAAACAATAACAATAGAAGACAATACAAGACAAGAGGACATGAGATATGACACCAGCCAGGGACAAACCCCAATGTGGGGAAACCCTCGATCAATTCTTCTTATAATTCTTCAAAAGTTCAGCAGAGAGAGAGTACAATATATAATATTCACTTGCCCAATCATAGTGAAATCTGATTAGTCAAACAACAGAAACAGAAAGCCCTAACTAGAAAGTCAACGCTGGTCAACAAGGTAGATTTTGACCTCCAAAACAGCCCGGTTAAACTCGGTCAACTCAACCTCCAACAACAAGTCAAATCAGCCCAAAAACTGTCCGAAAAAGTCCAGTAAAATCTTGTCAACAAAAGTCAACGTTGCAGCGAACCCTAGCACAGCGAACGCTGGTCAAACAAAGGTCAAACAACCTTGGATTTTGTGCCTAGAACTGCGGCCTGCCCAAACAAAAATACCCCACACAAAACCGTAGTCAAAGATGGTCAACACTGGTCAAAACAACCTTTTACAATTTTCAGTAAACTCTAGTCAATGCAGGGACAACAAAAGAACAGTGCATCTTCGCACGTGTGGAGAGAGAGAAGCCTCAGAAATCCGTACCCAATCAAGAAGAGAGAGATGTGTGAGTGAGTGAAATGTCCAAATGAGGAGGCAACTTGTATTTTTATGCAAATGTTGAGGATGAATAGACGTGACTGTTGGGCTTCTGAGCCTACATGAGTTTGTTGGCCGACCTTGATAATTTGTCCATAATCAAAATAAATTCATATTCCATTTGTACATGTCAGAATGGGATGATCTTTAGATCAATTCTACACCTCTCGGAGGGAGGAATCCCATAAAAATATCAGCTGCCTCATATGCACTGTCCAAGGTGAAGTTTGGCCCTAGTTGCCAAAATTAACACTCCCTCTCAACTAGGGAGAACTTCACCTACCAAACTGTTTGACAATCATACCATTGTTGTCTCTGCTCTGTTCTGCTGAACCATGAAGAAAGAAGAAATGATCGAGAATGTATCATACCATTCTCCACTAACATGAAGTTAGTCTCCAATAATAGAGAGCTTTTCATACCACTCTTAACCGACCCGAAGTCAGTTTCCATTGATCTCAGATCAATATCAACATCCTAGCATAGGGAGTACGGTAGTACACGATGTGTCTATCGGTAGTACTATGGTTCCTATCCTCATTTCTCTACTCATTGGCCAGATGAGAGATACTTCCCATGAGTCCCGAATTGCATGGGTAGGATGTGCTGGTAGGAGAAGGTGAATCACTCATCCTGCTCATGTTCCATAGGAGAAGGTGAACCACTCAACCTATGCATATGTCACCATGGGGTATCACAAGGGAAGGTGAACCGCTCACCATGTACATCGCTTAACATTAGGGGAAGGTGAACCACTCACCCTATGGTCGCTCATCGCTCCAAGAAGTATCCCAAGCCCCCTGGAGCTCCCAGAGCTCAACATCCATCTCATACGGGACCCTCATAAGAGGGTCTCTCCACAACTCCAAGTTGTTCACGAAAGGTTAAGAATTTGACCTTCCCTAGGGGCTTCGTAAGAATATCGGCGACCTGATCATCAGTCCCAATGTGTTGGAGCCTTATTGCTCCCTGTTGTACCATATCCCGGATAAAGTGGTACCTGATATCAATATGCTTGGAGCGGTCATGAAACATGGGATTCTCAGAAAGACGAATCCCACTCTGGTTGTCGTAGAAGATCACGTTGGTATCCAACACATGTCCAAACGGCTCACTAAAGAGCTTCCTCAACCAAACAACTTCACAGGAGGCCAAACTAGCAACAATGTATTCAGCCTCAGCGGTCCTCAAGGCAATTGAATTTTGCTTCCTGCTCATCCATGATATCAAAGAAAAACCTAGAGAGAAGCAACATCCAGATGTGCTTTTACAATCCATCACACTGCCAACCCAGTTTGCATCAGAGTAACCATGGAGTCTCGCATTCCCGGCAGTGTACCTCAGTTCATAAGTGATTGTGCCTTGAAGATATCTCAAGAGATTCTTGGCAGCAATCCAATGTATGTGATGAGGCTCGACCATAAACTGACTCAATGTATTAACTGCAAAACATATGTCCGGAAGAGAGTTCACCAAGAACATCAGGGCCCCTACGAGTTGACGATACTTATAAGGATTTCCCAAATCGGGCCCAACAACACTTCCACATAACTTCTTCAAGTTAAGTTCCATCGGAGTAGTCACGGACTTGCAGTCCAACACCCCAAAGCTTTCAAGTATTTTCACAAAATATTTTCCTTGAGAAAGGAAAATCTCCCCTAGCTTTTGTCAGACCTCCAACCTTAGGAAGTAATGCATCAATCCTAGGTCCTTCATCTCGAATTTTGAAGCCAACTCCCTCTTACATTGATGAATAAGAGGGTCTACACCTGGCAGAAAGAGATCGTCCACATAGAGTACCAAGATGAGAGGTCTATCATTCTCAACCTTAAAATAAAGGTTCAGCTCAACTTCACTTTTTGTAAATCCCAGCTTCATTAGATAGCTATCGATCCTCTCATACCAAGCCCGGGTGCTTGCTTCAACCCATAGAGGGCTTTCTTCAGCCTACATATATGTGTTTGACGATCTTGAACTTCAAACCCCTCAGGTTGTTCTACATAGACTTCCTCCTTAAGTGAACCATTTAAGAAGGTAGTCTTGACATCCATTGGGTGTAGATTCCATCCTTGCGAGGCTGCAAGGGCAATGATTAAACGGATGGTGGTATAGTGGGCAATCGATGCAAATATTTCATCAAAATCTACACCTTCCTTTTGAGAGAAGCTACCTGTCAAAAAGAGATCGTCCACATAGAGTACCAAGATGAGAGGTCTATTATTCTGAACCTTAAAATAAAGGTTGGGATCAACTTCACTTCTTGTAATTCCCAGCTTCATTAGATAGCTATCGATCCTCTCATACCAAGCCTGAGGTGCTTGCTTCAACCGATAGAGGGTTTTCTTCAGTCTACATACATGTGTCTGATGCCCTCAGGCTGTTCTACATAGACGTCCTCCTTAAGTGAACCATGTAAGAAGACAGTCTTGACATCCATCTGGTGTAGATTCCATCCTTGTGAGATAGTAAGGGCAATGATCGAACGAATGGTGGTGTAGCGGGCAACCGGTGCAAATATTTCATCATAATCTACACCTTCCTTTTGAGAGAAGCCTCGAGCAACAAATCTGGCCTTGAACTTTTCAGCACTTCCTTTAACTCCAAGCTTGATTTTTTAGAGCCATTTCGAGGTGACAACAGATTTTCCCTTAGGCCCAGGGACCACATCCCATACATCATTCTTCATAATCGACTCATACTCTTCGTTCATAACATCCTTCCAAACCTGGTGCTTTGCATGTTCTTCGAATGTGCAAGCCTCATATTGAACAATGGTGCTTATTGCAGTTAAGTACCCTTGGTACCTATTCTGCTTCTTGCTTTCACAAAATGTCCCCCTAGGTGCAACATGTCCCTCGACATCTTCGAGAGTCCCCCTAAGCCATGAGGGTCTCCTTTTTGATGAGGAGGGCTCATCAGGGGGTGGATCAATGGGATCCATTGGTCCTTTAACATCGAGCATCGACTTATCCTGCAATTTTCCCTGCCTTCCTGAATCTGCTTCTTTGTCCTTCCTTGGAAGGGGAAGGTTACTAATCTTCCCAAGGGAAGCATCCTCATCAAAAGTGACATCATGACTTATCTTCACTTCTCTTTGACCAGGCACATAGATTCTATATGCCTTAGAAGTTTCAATTTAGCCCACAAATGTTCCTTTCTTCCCAGAAGCATCCAATTTGCTTCTCTTTTCTTTCGGCACATGAAAATATATGGGACTACCAAAAATTCTAAAGTGAGAAACATCGGGTTTCTTACTGGTGAAAACTCCTTTGGGAGTTTGGAGTCCAACACTTGATGAGGGCATCTATTTTGAACATACATGGCGGTTTTTGTAGCTTCGGCCCATAAGAACTTCAGAAGGATTTGATCATGAAGCATGGTACACGTGGTTTCTATGATAGAATGGTTCTTCCTTTCAACAACACCATTTTGCTCAGGAGTATATGCGGTACTAGTCTTCCTCTTAATGCCAGCTTCTCTACAATAATTTTTGAACTCATTTAATTCATATTCGGTTCCATTATTGGTCCTCAATATTTTGAACTTCTTCCTGGTTTGATTTTCGACCAAAGCTTTGAAAGAATGGAACCATGAGAATACTGAGAAATATATGCAAGTCTTGCGAGAGAAATCATCCATAAAGATAACATAATATAAATATCCTCCTAATGAGTTCACATGCATTGCAATTTGCACCAAATAGATCAGAATGAAACAATTGCAATATGTCAGTAGTCTTGCTATCACTTGAGGGAAATGGTCCCCTTGTATGCTTTCCTTCGGCACACCCCTGACAAACACCTTCATGTTCTACTTTAAATTCGGGCATACCTGTCACCATCTTCCTTACATCGGGTAGAGCCTTATAATGTAGATGAGCAAACCTCCGGTGCCATAATTCAGATTGAAGTGATGTGTCGCAAGACATAGCTCCCAATGGGCTTCCTCCAACTTGATATAGGCTATCAACCCTGAAGCCAAGTGTAAATGCATCTTTGAAAATTTTATTCCACACACATACCTTTCCATTGATGAATGCCACCTTGAATCCTTTGTCCTCCATCGCCGAGATAGATACCAGGTTTTTCTTTAGATTGGGTACATATAGTACTTTTTGTAGATGAATGGTGTTACCTTGATTCAATTGAAGAGTAACATTCCCAACTCCCTTCATGGGATAGGTGACATTGTCTCCAAGGGCAATTTCCAAATTTGTGTCCTTTTCAATCAGATTTGAAAGAGCTTCCTTATACCCAGTGAAGTGCCTTGAGGCACCATTATCAATCAACCAATTTCCCAAAGTGTCCGGAGGAGATGTAGTAGAAAGGGCAGATATAAGATCAAGTTCTTTTTGCTTGTTATCAACAACATTAGATTCATCATACCTGGTGTTTCTTGATCTCTTGGGAGGGCGACCATTTCCTTGATGAGGAGTGGGAGCATTCCTTTTTCCTTGGTTGTTGAATCTGCCATTCCTTTGATTGTTGTTGCCCCTGAAATTGTTGTTGTTGTGGTTGTCATCATCATGAGGTGTATCCCTTCTTTTAGGACACTCCCGAGCATAGTGGCCAAACTTTTTGCAAATGAAGAATCTTCCCTTCCTTCCATTTTTGAAACCCAACCTTCCTTGACATTGCTTGTTTGAACCTGCATTATTCTTTCTTTTAGCATGAGCGGAGAATGCAGTAGGATCATTCCTATTTGAAGGCATATCTAGCTCCATCATCCTTGTTTCTTCTTGAGAACATCTAGTCAACAATTCTTCAAAACCTAGAATCCCGTCGTTGTTAAGAATAATAGTGTTGAACATGTGCCATTCACAAGGGAGTCCTCCAATGGCAATGAGAGTAAGCTCCCTATGAACAATAACTTCTCCAATTGAGAGGATCATTTTTGATCTCAGTAATCCCCATGAAGTAGGATTAAATATCTTCATTCCTTCCCTTCTTTATATCCTTCAGCTTATTCTTGAGGAAAATATTTGGTTTGCATTGCTAGATTTGAACATGCCTACCAACCTATCATATATCTCCTTTGATGTGTTCAAATAGGAGATGTAAGCAACTAAATGCGTATGAATAGAATCCCTGATGGTCTTCTTGCCTTTTGACTTCACCCTTCTTGTACTTTATCTTTAGTAGTAGCTAGTGCATTTGAAGGAGGTTCCGAAATCTTTCCCTGCACATAATCCATAACATCTTGTTGTTCTAATGTCAAATCAAGAGACATCATCCATGCATGATAATCAAACTTATGATGAAGCTTATCATCAAACTTGAAGTAGGATATGGAGGCCATTGAGTGTTGTCCTTGATCAATTATTGCTCCTCTTAGTGATTTCTCTTCTCACTCTTGCTTGGGCTTTGTCTTCACCTCAGCTCTGATACCATGTTAATTTTAGATAACAATGGTATGTTCTATGCTTAGAGCAATTTTACTTCAATTTCTTTATTAGTCCAATATCAATATCCAGTTTAGCAATCACATCATCTTGATAGTGAAATGCAGATAGAACTAAACAATAACAATAGAAGACAATCCAAGACGAGGACACAAGATATGGCACCAACGAGGGACAAACCCCAATGTGGGGTAACCCTTGATCAATTATTATAATTCTACAAAAGTTCAGCAGAGAGAGAGTACAATATACAATATTCACTTGCCTAATCACATTGAAATCTGACTAGTTAAATAACAAAAACAGAAAGACCTAACCAGAAAGTCAACGCTGGTCAACAGGGAAAATTTTGACCTCCAAAATAGCTCGGTCAAACTCGATCAACTCGGCCTCCAACAAGAAGTCAAATCATCCAAAAAACAGTACGAAAAAGTCCAGTCAAATCTGGTCAACAAAAGTCAACATTGCAACAAACCCTAGCATAGTCAATGCTAGTCAAATAGAGGTCAAACAACCTTGGATTTCGTGCCTAGAATTGTGGCCTGCCTAAACAGAAATACCCCACACAAAACTGCAGTCAAAGATGGTCAATGCTAGTCAACATTGGTCAAAACAACCTTATACAATTTTCGATCAACTCTGGTCAACGCAAGGACAATAAAAGAACAGTCCCTTCTTCGTATGTGTGGAGTGAGAAAAGCCTCAGAAATCCGTACCCAATCAAGAAGAGAGATGTGTGAGTGAGTGTAGTGTCCAAATGAGGAGGAGGCACCTTGTATTTATATGCAAACGTTGAGGATGAATAGACGTGACTGTTGGGCTTCTGAGTCTACATGAGTTTGTTGGCCGTCCTTGACAATTTGTCCATAATCAAAATAAATTCATAATTCCATTTGTACATGTCAAAATGGGATGATCTTTAGATCAATCCTACATCTCTCTCGAGAGGAATCCAATAAAAATATCAGCTGCCTCATATGAGCTGTCCAAGGTGGAGTTTGGCCCTAGTTGCCAAAATTAACATTTTCCCAAGAGGGTAACCCTAGTTTTCCTTCTTTCAACTTAAGGGCTTCTTTGAAGGTTTCATGAGCCTTTGCATAGCTTGTATACGTTGTGAGAAACCTTTTCTCCTAGCCTTGACCTTTGCTTATTCCAACACTCGTCAAATTTACCAAACCCTAGGCCTTGTGCCCTCTATTCTAGGTCTCATTATAGAAAGCGATTTCTTCCTTATGAAGCCTTGGACCTAAGTTGTGTCTTTCTAGAAGAGCTCCTAGCAAGATCATTTCACACATCAACCATAAAATATCTATTATAATTGATTTCTTTCCTATCTGGACTCCCCCCATTAGTGAAAATCCGTAAAGAGCAGGGGGATTTTGTTTTGGTGATACTGAGCCACTACCCCATTGTTGCTTCTTGGTCTAGCTTTTGTTTTGTGGGGATTCCCTCTCTAAGGCCTGCTAGATTTTGGGGCAACAATAGTACAATACCTTGCTCAACTCAGTGATATCACAAACACATATTTTTTTTTGAGCCAACATCTGATAGAATTCCTTATATTCTTGTGACAATGGGTTTTGATAGAAATTTGATTACTTGAGATCTTTTTTGGTGGTATGAGGACGTCACAATGATTATAGAACGAGGTTTTGCATTGAATGGTGATATAGCGTGACACTAAAATTATTATATAGTGAACAATGTTGTTGTCGTTGTGGAACCACATTTGTTTTAGGTAGCAGGAGTAATTTTTTTGGTACAAGCTAGTAGATGCTTGAAAAGTTATACACATAATTATCTATAATATATATATATATATATATATATATATATATATATATATATATATATAATAAAAGATGATAGATGATGAAAACAATGTACATGACAATGGTTTACATCATTAAAGATGTGTGGTCACGATGAATAATTGTGACTATTAGTAAATGGGAATAATTAGGTTTCTTAGATAAGATTAGCACTGCTGATTGAGGATGAGTGAGGCTAACTTCCTCCTTCCGTGGAGGCAGCTGCAATTCATTCACAGGGCTATGTTTCTTTGCTGGCGTTTTTCTCAACTTCAAGGGTTTGCCTTTTTCGTATAGCCCACTTGTATGTTGTATTCCATTGCATGCTGTTTTATGTACAAATTTTTGTATCCTGTGCAACACCCTCATTTTTTGGGTAGACATGCTTGCTGTACTTTTCAGTCCCTCTTACCTATTTTGGTCTTTTGAGGACATACAATATAAATTTCAAAGCCAATTTCTTATCCACATTGGGATTAGTGTTATTAAGACTGCACCAAATTGATCTGAACTGGCCGGTTCGACCCTTTTGAGGCAAAAACTGGTTCGGACTGGTGACTTGAACTGTTTTTGGCCAGTTTGGTAAACCGGTGTAGAATGCAGCAAGTGGGGCCTGTTTTGCTTTTTATCATTTAATTTTTGTCTTAGTTGGGCATTAGCCCACATAAGTGCCTAATATTCAAGACTATAGCCTTACTATTGCTATGCAATTCATGGTAATGTTAAATTCTTAAAATCATGGTAAGGCAATTCGTCATTTAACTTTTTTAACATTACCATGAAATGACTCAAGATGTTTGAGAGTGGTTCTGACCTCATTGGATTTCATATGGAGAAAGTAGGATTTTAGATCTCACTCAAAGTCCAACAAACTTAACATATTTTCAGGATTCTAGGATTGGGGGCATTGCAATGTTTCCATTGGATTTTGTCATGTATGAGGGTATAGAACTAGCATTTAATCAAGAGCATCAATCCGTCTATGTACCTTGATGTTAGTGGCATTGATTGTTAAACTTCTCTTTCATGATCCTACTAAAAATGTGCGCATCACTCAAAAAAAATCTTGAATTGACATGGTAAGGATTTTTTATCTTATTTTAATGCTTAGAGGGTGATATTGATGATCAAGATCCCATTATAGGCAAATATTTTGATGATATGTAGGTATTTGTTGTGGCTTGAGTTTTTTTTGGATTCTAGAGGCCATCTAGGTCTTGTTTTCTAATATATTTTCAGTTCAAGGATGGATTGCACTCGGTGTTATTTTCATTGTGTGCACCCTTACATGCTCTATAAATGAGAAATTTTGCCTATTTGTGTATAAATGGTTTGGATTCATATGGATGCACATGAATATATGTGGAGTTTTCTTTAAAATTTGAATATTTTATGTGTTTTAGGCTGACTAGTTTTTTGGTGTGGTTTTTTTACTGGTTTCCGGTCCGGGGAGTCTGCCAGTTCGATGACCGTTTCAGTTCTGATAACATTGATTGAGATGCCCTGTCCATGAATGTTGGGATTATTTTAGAGGCAAGTTGAGAATATTGCAGATATCGTGATGGGGATTATGTCATCAAGTGTTCGAAAATAAACGTACTGGAAATATCTGGAATTTTTTTGGTAATTATTGGAAAGTATCAGCAACTATAAACTTGGACCTGGAAATCTCTTAAAATATTGCAAAATTTAGCACCTGAAAACCTCAGAAAATATTGGAAATATATGGAGAAATCAGAGATATTTGCAACAGTTGTTCCTTCACCCTACTAATTAGGACTTCCTATTGAAGATTTACAATTTTGATCTAATGATTTAATTCGTGACCCATAAGGTAATTGCATCTTGATTATATACCAACCCCGTTGATTCCATGTATATGTCACCAAAAGAGCAAATAGACCACAAGAAAGTACCTTTTCTGACACATTTGCACTAGCAACATGCTTATATGTTCACCAGTCCCATTGATTATTTTCTTGCCTCTAAAATAATAACTTCCATATTGGTTCATTTCTTTGTTCTTTTATACTTACAAAGAAGTAATTGTGGCAAGTAGAATTTAGAAAAATTGTGGTGTTTTCATCTTATGGTTCTCATGTTTAGTTGATATTTAATAGTGTTCTGCTTAGCAAGATGATACAGGCATTGTTGTTAAACATGTTATATGTGTCTGCAGCTTCAGCACTGCTCAAAAGCTGGACAAGCTTGGGATGCGGGGCAGTGATACGTGAGTTCTGAATTTTTTTATTACAAAAAAAATGTGTTTCATTTTATTATAATTTCAAATTCTATAACATTTCTGATCTTATTTTTTTGTAGATGTGAACTGGTTTTTGAGAACTGCTTTGTCCCTGAAGAGAATGTACTAGGGAAAGAAGGCAAAGGTAATCTATCATCTGGAGAATTTGTCTATGGAGCTGTTTTAACAAGCTTAGGTTGTCAATACTTTATTTCTAGGAAATGCTGTGATTAAATTGAGGGCCCATACCTTGGCTCTAGTAGGTATATTATTCCTTAAGGGCATATTTTAGTGTTGCAAGGGGCGTCAAACAACATCTCTGAAGCTTCCCTGTGTTTTACGGTTTACCTTATAAATCAATGGAATGTGATCAGTCTTCACCTTGAACCGGTTGCCCATCAGATATTGCCTGGACTTGGCTAGTGCATGCATCACGACCAACATCTCTTTGTCATAGACAGAGCACAACTGCTCATGGGGTAGCATTTTTCTGCTCTTGAATGCAATAGGATGGCCTCCGTGTGTCAACACGATCCCAACTCGCTCATTAGAAGCATCACACTCTAGTACAAATGGTTGTGTGAAATCCAGCAAAGCCAAAATAGGACAGCTGCTCATAACCTTCTTGAGGCGCTCAAAGGCCTCATGTGCCACTTGCATCCATTCAAAAGCCCCCGTTTTTGTCAAATCGGTGAGGGGTGCTACACATTGTGAGAATCCTCTCATGAACCTCCTGTAGTAAGTGCAAATGCCCAGGTATGCTCTCAACTCTATCACATTCTTGGGTGTTGGCCAATCCAAGATGGCCCTGATCTTGTCTTGGTGTACCCTTCACTCTGTCCTCCCCAATCACATGCCCAAGGTACGACATATTTGCCAGTCCAAATGTGAAAATTCGAAATCCCGAATCCTATTGCAGTAACTGGAAATAATTCTCCTAATTGTTAAATTAATTTTTAACAATTTATTTACTATTTGCTACAACAAATACTGAATCAATCACACTGCAACCTACACAAATAAACTGCGGAAGAAATAAATGTTGGAAAAAATACTAGCACACACATAAAATGACAGTTATTTTTGGATCAATGTCCCTGGAAAAACCCAACTTGGGAAAACCGGTGCAGCAGCTGAGGGTTTTATTATTATGCAGTAGTGAAATAATTTGAGTACAATTGGATGCCGAAATTGACAATCCTATAGAGAAAAACTGGCAAGAAAAATTTAGTGAGGAATTTCCTCACTCCACAGGCAAATCCGGGCTCTGACCTTAACTCAAATTGAGTCGTCCAAACTGGCTCTGCGCAGCTACTGTGTCACCCTAGCACAGTCACTTTTGCACTCAGCTCGAACCAACTTCTCCTCAAGCTGTTTGGTCTGCTGCTGTCTGTGAAAATGTCTCTCTTGGCCTCTGGAACCTTGCTTCTGGCACTGAAACTTGGCTTTCCCCAGTAGATACGAAATTTCCTCTAGAGGATATTGCGCTGCTCTGTGTTAGCCTCACCGTGGCTCTTCGATCTCTCTGCAAATGCACTCACTAGAATTGGAATCCTTCCTCCGACTTCACTGTCTTTAACCCTCTCTCACTGCTTCAATCTCCCTTAGTCTTTCTCCGGCAACTGATTGCTGCTACTCTGGAAATCGATCTGCTCATGAAATTGAACTCTCCAAGTGATTTCTCCAAGCCCCATCGACTTCTTCTTATAATCCTTTCTTGAGACTTCAATGACCAAGATTAGATCTTAATCGATGGTTAGGATTAACATCAGGTTGATCTGTGTGAGTTTCTAGAACATTCACACAACTTAATTAATTCTGATTAATTAGTCATATTCCCTAAGTTTAGACCTAGGAAATATTTAAAAACTGACTATTAATCTAATTAAGTCATTTCTAGGTGGAATTTCCAAAATGATTTATTGGTTTTGGAGATCTCATGCATTCTAGCCTCTCCACAAAATTTCCAGGCTAGTACACATCCGATGCTACAAAAACTAACACTCCCTCTTAGCGAGGAATGTGTTCTAGAGTTGTTGGCTCTTGTAGCAACACCCTGTCTCTGCATCATCTCCTATCACACTACTGATGTTTGGCTGCTGCTGCCCACCAACTACTGCGCAACTCTGATATGTGCTGCATCTGTGCTGCTGCTAACCCTGATGAACTGCTGCCAACACTACATCTTCACTACAACTCCCTCTTCATATGTTTTTGCTGCAACTGTAACCTCTGCAACTGAAAAAAATCCTAAATATTGAATCAACTGTGATCAGTATGATGCATCGGTTTCCTGAGTCTCTGACTCTTGCTAGTATCTGCGCTGTTACTAAAGAATCTACATTGCTTCTATCTCTACATTGTGCCAATTGCGCTGCTACCAACTCTGCACTGTGCTCCTTAGCATCTGATTGCTACTAGATTCTGTATCTATCATTCTGGCTATCTGAATGCATCTACTGTCACTGATCCATCCTGCTACTGAATACTGTGGGCTCTCGTAACAAGGTACTGATCCAAGAGGTGGACCTCCTCAAGGATCTTGCCCATCTGTAGCGTTCTGGGGCTACAACACCAAGGCACCCCACTTCACTCCTGGGGGCAAATCAGCAAGCATGGCGAAGTCTTCCTCCAGCTTGAAGGACAACCTATTGATCTCTGTTGATGTTGCCTGCTCGTCCTGCTTCTCCTCTTTGTCCTTCTTCTTGAGAGGACATTAGGTGCTATAGTGACCAAGCTCATCACATTTGAAGCACTTGGCCTTTGAAAGGTCCTTCTTCTTTTTCTACTCACCCTTTCCTTGACTGGGACCCTTTGATGCAAGGGCCACATTCTCGTCCTCCTTCACTTGCTTCAATCCGTTGTTGCTACCACTGATGGAGCTCTTTACTAGCGCTTGTCTGAACTCCTCCAGCTGCAAATCGGCCCACATCTTGTCCCACCTTGGCAAGGTATCTTTGCCCAAGATACTTTGGACAAAGCGCCGCAACTACCCACGAAACATGTGGTTCATACAAGACTGGAATGTAGCTGGAACGTTGGTTAGCCCATAGGACATCACTAAGAACTCAAAGTGTCCATGGTGGCAGCGAAAGGCAGTCTTGGGGATGCCCTGCTCCCTGATCCAGTTCTGGTGACATCTCGAGCGCAAATCTATCCTAGAGAAGTATCTCACTCCTCTAAGCTCGTCCATTAGCTCGTCGATGCACCGGATGGGGTATTTGTTCTTCAATGTTTTCTTATTGAGGGTCTTGTAGTCAATGCACATGTGGAGTGTCCCATCCTTCTTCTTCACCAGCACCATGGAAGAAGCAAAGGGACTCGACTAGGCCTAATGTGCCCCAATCTCAACAACTCCTGTATGGCCCTCTCTATCTCATCTCGATAGGCTTTGGGGTGCCTATATGGAGTAGTGATGACTGCATGCACCCCCTCCTCTAACTCAATGGTATGCTTGAACCCACGGTCTCGTGGTTTGCCTGGAGAGATCTCTCCAAACACCCTCTGATGCCTCTCCAACAAGGCTAATATGTTTGGATGCACAGGTCGTGTCGGAGTCCCTGTCTCTGAAATCCTAAGCTCCACCACCCACTCTATGTCCCCATGTCATAGATCTGCCTCCATCTTGTGAGCGGAAACTGTCTGGGGTGGATAAGAGTGCATCCCTCTCAGCACTACCAGCTTCCCATTTGGGCCTGTAAACTCCATTTCAAGCTTCAACCAATTGGTAGTGACCCTCCCCAACGAGTATAGCCACTAGACACCCATCACCACATTGGTGTCTGAAACATCAACTACAAAGAAGTGATCAATGACAGAGTAGTTCCCCATCGTCACCGTCAAATTGGGAACATACTTCGTGCACTGCATCGTCCTGTCTCTTGGCACCAACACTGAGAACCCCTCAAATGTCTCTGTGCGAATGCCCCTCCTCTCCACCATCTGGGCATCGATAAAATTGTGGGTGGCCCCACTATCTACAAGGATTGACACTCGCTGCCCCTGCACAGTCCCCTTGATCTGAAGTGTCAAGTACTTCGGGACACCTCGAAGTGAAGCAAGAACTCTCCCTGCTGGAGCAAACGGTACTCCCCTAGGTGGTGGTGGTGGTGGTGCTCCCCTGATGGTCCTCCCTCATCTCCCTACTCTTCGCCCAACTCAAACTCCTCCTCTGGCTCACTATTTGAATACACCTCAATGTAATGAGCCTTGCCCTTGGTGCACTTGTGCCCTAGTGCCCAAGGCTCTTGGCACATGAAGCATAGCTTCCTCCTCCTGAGGTCCCTCCTGGTCTCCTCGTTTAACTGGCTATGCCATCCATCCCTCTGAGGTGGTCTAGTATCCTTGTTCCCCTGCAGAGTAGTGGGTCTAGTGGGGACAAAGACCTTGGGTCTTAGGCGTTGCGTCAATCATATTCTGGGTCTTGGAGATAGTGTCCATTAGTGATGTGGGCTTGCTCAGCAAGCCCCTGCACAAACAACATTATCAATCGAGCCTTCGAAATGTTGGTCACCATCACGACCAATCTCTGAAACTTCGAAATGTAGGCCTCTGCACTACCACTCTGCCTCAGATGGGCCAACTCCCTGAAGTGTAGCTTTGGGTCCTTCCTCTCAAATCTCTCAATCAACCTCCAGGTGAACTCTACGTAAGAAGTGATGTGGATATGCCTCAATGTAATTAGCCCATGGTACCACCACCCCTGGGCATCACCCTCCAAGTGTAGAGTAGCAAACTGGATAACATCCGTCTCATGCATGGGATTTAGGTGAAAGTATGTGTCTAACTTCTGCACTTATGTCCTAGCCGAACTCTTGGCCAACCCATCAAAGTTGGGGAGTGTGACCTTCCCGCTATCTTCTGTACCTCTTGGCTGGATTGTCCCCCTCTATAATGTGTCCTGACCCTAGTGGTATGTCTCTCCTTTAGGTGTATGTACTCCCCAAAGCGT
Source organism: Pinus tabuliformis (assembly GCA_031772625.1). Lineage (NCBI taxonomy): Eukaryota > Viridiplantae > Streptophyta > Pinopsida > Pinales > Pinaceae > Pinus > Pinus tabuliformis. The sequence continues at coordinate 741,000,964 of CM062807.1, forward strand.
ATCACCCTCTTAATCCTGACATCGAACCCCTCATACTCATCAATACTGGACGCAACTGAATGGACCAAATATGCAACTAGGTCTGGTTCCCTCTTGGGTTCTGGCGCATCCACAAAATGAGGCAAGGTGGGACGACCTCCCTGTTCACGCAGTGGGGTGTGTGGGGGATGATAGGTACGACTACCTCCTCCTGCTCTAAAACCCCCATCACCATGGTGCTTTCTCTCTGGTCTCCCATTCACCTGCAACCAATGTTGCACGAAGCGGGAGCGAAGCGGAAGCGCAGAGCGCGGAAGCGTCATTTTCCAAAAATCTAGGAAGCGAAGCGTCCGCGGAAGCGTCTGCTATATATATATATATTTTTATATTTTTTTGCATTTATACTCAAAACAAACATCCCAAATACCAAATTAATTGTAGAAGACATGAAAACATGCATATTTTTGCATAAATCAAGATAGATATGGCATCCATGATTCCATTGTAGTTACTAGTATGTACAACAATCATCTATATTCTAGCTATTACAAACATACATCAAATTTTTAAGCATATTATAAAACATAAAACATTTAAGCATATTATAAAACATAAAACATAGAGCATATATGATTTATCTAGCAAGTGAGCAACTGTCAACATTTGTCATGTCCAAAATTCAAATAATAATGTTTACAAAATATGTCACTTGGTCACCGCCAAGCCAAAAAGGTTCAAAATTCAAATTCACAAGTCTACAAGTCTAATGAGTAATCTATGACAAAAAGAAGTAGATTGTGAATATATCTACTAATCTCTCCTCCTTCCACCACGAATAGAACGTGATGGCGGGCCTCCGCGTGGTGGCAATGAAGAATATGGTCCCTGTGTAAGTCGTGGCACTGGAACTGATGAAGAAGAACCCCCTGCCGTTGGTGTTGAACCATGGAACCTAGAAACCAAGGGACCAGATGGGGGTGGGGGTGGTGGCATATCAACACCCGTGTCATCATCCTAGAATCGCTCAAAAAATTCATGCAAAAAAAAAAACACTAGTTAACAAAAAAATTAAAAACATGAATTAGAGAAATGCTTTATAAGGGAAAATTGGAAAATTCATACCACAATGGACATACCTGGATAAGAGAATCCTCTAATTGCTCTAGTCGCAACACTCCATCCTCCAAATTGGGCTCCTCTGGATTCTTGTCCCAAGTCAACAAGTCTTTATTAGACTTTGCATCTTCACAGTAATGGGACAACAATCGCAAGTTGTAATGAACATAAACCAAGCTCTCTGCCCGGTCTAAATTCAACCTGTTCCTTTTAACACTGTGGATGAAAGAATAAGAGCTCCAACACCTCTCTGCAGAAGAAGTGTTTACCACCTGTGATAGCACCCGCAATGCCAAACTCTGTAGAAGTGGAGTAGGCCCTCCATGCATGTTCCACCACTCAAGAGCAGAAAAATGCTCTCGATCTTGAATTGCATGCATGCTCCCAAATGGACCAGTGTTGCTCGTATAGTTGCTCACCTGTCTCCGTACCAATGCAGCCTCCTCATTATCAGGGATTAATCTACTCAATGCAGCCATATATTTTTCGTGAACCTCTTTATCTTGGTGTGGTTTTTTCCTGCTTCCCCCCCCAGGTGCTGGTGTTGAAAGCCATGATGGATGATAGTATTTAGGTGTCAAAACATATGCTAATGCATGCAATGGAATATTTAGCATTTCCCATCGGTTTTGCACCTCTTCACGAATATAATTGTACAAGGTGGTATCTCTAGGCTCAACAATGTCTTTAATCTGCCCCAACATGCTATCCATTTGCTCATACACCTCCCCAATTACTGGTCGATCTGAATCTGCAAACTTGATCATGTAATAAATTGGTTTGGTGAATTGCAAAACATATTTAACCTGTGACCAAAAGTAACTGTCAAGAACAGTGTCCTTGACTGCATTAGCACCATCTGTGTCAGTGTTAATTTCATCCCATGTTTCAGCACACACCAGATTAGTTAAAGCTTGTCTCACCCTCACTAGCCGCCTAAAGGTGAGGTAATAACTAGCAAATCTTGTCTTTGCAATTTTAAGCAATTGCAACTTGGAGTAAGTGCCATAGAAGTAGTTTACCCTTGTATGCCCTGTGATGAATTTAATGAGCTGCTTCCCTTTCCTGTAAACCTCAGCAATCCACCCACAATCTTTGTGTTTCACAATATCATGCATCAAAAGGTTCAATGTGTGAACCAGGCACCCAGACCAAAAGATGTGTGGATGAGTACGCTCAATAATTTTTCCTGCTAACTTACAATTTGCTGCATTATCTGTGATCACTTGAACCACATTATTCGGACCAACATCTTTGATTGATTTCAATAGGAGATCTGCAATGTTTTGTGCAGTTGCACTGATGGAGGAGGAGTCATGAGATGCAATAAATACTGCACCACTAGAAGAAACACCAAGAACATTTATCAAATGTTGGTTTCTAATATTTGTCCACCCATCTGATACAATGGATACCCCAGAATCCACCCACTCATGTGTAAAACGTGTCAAAGCTCTTTGAACCTTAGCTTTTTCTCTTTCTAATAACACTGTTCTAGCTTTCTCATAGTTGGGGGCCTTGTATCCTTTTGGGGCTTCATTGATGGCCTTTACCATGTCATGCCAATAGGGAGAGCGAAGCACATTGAATGGTACACCGCAAGCACAAAGAAAACGGACTATCTTTCCATCCACATCATCCCTCCCAGCAACATTAAGGAAATCCCCTATTGTTTTTCTACCTCCAGAGGTTGCAGAAGTACCATGAGGAAATGGGCAACTACCAAATTTAGAGGTTGCACTTGATTCAGAATGAGTTTTTTGTTTCTTGTTTTTTTGTTGTGCAGCCATCTCTATTTGGATGTATTTTGTTCTTTGTTCAGCTGAAATTTTTGGGCAAATTTGTACCCCCACAGAACCCTTTTTTTCATCACTGTCCAGCACCCCACAAAGATGCCTCCTCAGACGGGTATATGAACCACAATATGGTTTTCCTCCATGACAATCATGAGGGCACATCCATTTGTAAGATCCACCACCCTTTCCCCCATCAAGTTTGGTCACATAGTTCCACAAGGGTGTTGTTGTACCTTTCCCATCTTGTGCTTCAGTGTCCCCTTCAAGTTCATCCCCTTCCTCTTCAAACCCTTCCTCCTCATCATACATTGGGTCACCAAGTTCATCCCCTTCCTCTTCCCCTCTATTCCTCACCTTTGCCATCATTAAAACCAAGAGTGGAATGATACATAGAAGCCAAAAGAACACCATCTTGGAATATGGATATAGGTGGTGGACAACCTGTAAATAAAGGAGCAAGTAGAAACAATGGGAAAGAGTAGGAGAGGGAGGAGAAAAATACAATTTTTTTTTCAAAAAAACAAGGGAGTTTGGGGTTTGAACTTACCTCTTTAGCTCTTGTAGATGAAGTCCTCCAAGCTCTTGCTCCAAGCTCCTCCTCCTTCTCCTAGCTCCTCCTCCTTCACTCCTCCAAGCTCTCCTCTCTTCTCCTCTCCTTTCCTCTCTTCTCTTCTCCTCTCCTCTCTTCTCTTCTCCAACTCTCATAAACTCAAAGTGAGAAAATGAGAAGAGAATGGGGGCTTTATTCTTTTCTAAACTCACCCTAAACTAACCCTAACCTCACCCTAACCCACCCCCTCATGCTAACTTAAGTGAACTTAAAAAAAAAAAAAAAAAAAAAAAACCGAGTTATATGCTGCCCGCGCGGAGTTTACTGGAAGTGCGCTTCCGGGCCTCGTGAAGTGTGCGCTTCCGGGCCTGAAGCGTTGCGCTTCCGGAGGCCCGAAGCGCCCTCCGAAGCGCGGATCCGGGCCAACGCTTCATGAATTCCAGGAATCGTTTTTAAAAAAAGGAATCGCGCTTCAGAAATTTGGAATCGCGCTTCGGGGAGAGGTTCCGGAACGCTTCCGTACGGGACGCGATTCCGGCCTCGGATCCGGGGGGGGGGGGGGGGGCGATTCCTGCAACACTGCCTGCAACCCTATCACCTGCTGCATCATGTCCATCATGAGCTGCCCCTGCCTCAACATCTGCTGGTTGGCTCTCAACAACTCCTTTAAAATATAGTTTTGGCCCCCTTGTTTGGGCTGCTCGTTGTCCTCTTGGTTGTCCATGTGGCCCCGGAAGTTTTCCACCTCTGTATAAGAGAAGGGTTCCCTTTTTTGCTCTCTACCTCGTCCCCTGCCTCTACCTCTACCTTTGCCTTTATGTTTATACACTGCTCCTGTAAACAACCCTGTCATCACCTGCTCTCAAGCCCACAACTGGCCAGTAACATGCTCTGATACCACTGTAATATTCCTAGTGGAAAATTTACAGTGATAAAAGTACATGCAACACATTCAGCACAAAAGAAACCAGAAATGCTCCAAAATACGCCAAAAAGGCCAATTTTATTATATAAATCAATGGGATTACAGTGTGAACTAGAAAGTGTGCACCTAGGCTTGCTCAAGGCAGGCTACAAGCCCCAGGTGGACGAACAATCAATGCCCAACTACTGCAGGAACTTTCCCTATGAAAATCTGCGTGGGCCAGTGTAATTTTGCATTGCAGGCTGTGTTGAGACCCTTGTTTGACCCCTTAAAACTGCCCAGAAAATTCTGCCAAATTATTTATGGAATCCTTGTCAAAAACCCAGAAAACCCAGAAAGGGTTTGCTCTAGTTTTGACGCTCCAAAATTGACCCCAAAATGCTTGGTCCTCCTCTACAGGCAGAAAATGAGAATTGCAGCAAATGCTATGTTTGATGCACCCCCAAAACCCTGGAAAATTTCTCACAATCCCCTCCAGTGCAACTTCAAACAATCCCAACTCCTTAAACCCCTTCACAAGCCACCCCACAAATTGTCTCAACAAAAGACTGCGCAGTCCTTGGATAGGATGACATAGGCCCAACTCCAGAAATTCGAATGGCTAGTGTGTGATGCCTTCTACCCCTACAAATCTTTCTCCTTTGCCTGAAAATTAGTCAAAGAGTGCTCCAGCCACAATACAACCACTGAGTCTAGCTCTTCACTCCTCCAACACTACTTGGCTCCCTGTAATGTGTCCCAGCTATCCCAAAATTCATGATGTCTGTGTGGTCTTCCTTCCCACTCTAGAAGACTAACGAGATAGCCTTCCTATGGTGGCACTCAAAGTCCACTGAAGAAAGGTTGAGCTTCCTCCTTGGGAAACTCTTGTTCTAAACAACACCATGTGACTCTGCTAAACAACTAGAGCAACAATCGCTTATCAAATGATCAAAAGGCCCCAAATGATGCCATCTCCCTGTCATTTATAATTGCTCTTCCTTCCCTTCATGTGGACCCCTTCACTAGGCAAATCAAACCAATGTTGCATTAATCGTTATCGGGATAATATCGGCGCAAGGAAAAAATCAGAAAAAATCGTAATTATTGGGAAATAATTGTTCGGTACAAAAATATTAATTTTTTTTCCATTTTTTTAATATCTAAACCATCTACAACATAAAATAAATACATTGATACATAAATATGATAAAAGAACTAATATATAAGATGTTTAAGTTCATTTCTAGTGCTAAAATCACACATAACATTGAATCATGTCCTGAATAGTAAGTCCTGACTCCTGAGTCCCAACTCAGCCTCAAAATATCAACAAAAAATATGATAATGTATCTCATCATGTCATAATGTCATATACAATAAAATGAAGAAAATAACTAAAATCTACTCCTATTGATTTCCTCTGCCCCTCTTGCGGGAAAATGCCACAACTTTCCCTTTCCCTCTAGAAGTAGATGCTGGTGCTCGTGCTGGTGGAGATGGCAGTGGAGTTTGATGTGCTCTAGATGCTGAAGAACTAGAAGTAGGAGCTATAGGAGGTAGACCACGTCCTCTACTGGTGGCAGTGGTAAGCCCGAGCAGGTGGTGTCACCTCCTCCTCCTGTTCCTCCTCCTCCTCCTCCTACTCCTGCTCCTGCTCCTCCTCCCCTCCTCCCCTTCCACTACATCCTGCACTAACCAATCATCAGCAGACTCCATGAGAGGCCTCTCGGCCTCAACCCTCCATGCAGTAGTGGTGTCAATCCCATCCAATGAGATGGCATCCACATCAGGTGTCCTCTCAAGTTGCCTCACCCACAATCGAAGATTGTAGTAGACATAGACCATGTCATTAAGTCGTTGGGACTCCAACCTGTACAAAGATCATGAAATAATAATTAATAATCATAAAAAAATATTGTTTAATGAATTCAAAAATTTATTTGGAAATTTGCGATATTTTAAATGTTTAAGTGTTAACCTGTTGCGCTTTTTGTTGTGTATTTTTTCAAATACACTTCAGTTGCGCTCACATCCTGAAGAGCTACATGTTTGGCTGAGGATGCGAATGGCAAGCTTTTGCAGAAGGGGTACCCTGCCGCCATACATTTTCCACCATGCATCTACAACAAAATTACAAATAAAATTTTAAATAAACATAAAAAAAAAATGGAATTTGAAGAGACAATGAAATTTGAAACAAAGTTACAAACTAAAAAATACCTGGCATTTTAATTGTCCTATCAGTGACAGCCATCTCAAAGCCAAATGTGCCACCTGCCATCCTATATGTCTCAATTTGTTTAGAGATCTCTATACGTTGTTCTGGAGATCGCACCATCTTCTGGACACAGGATAAGAATCCATCCATGATCTCAGCATCAAAATCAAACCCACATGCGTAAGAAAATGCAGGGTTCAGGAAAAGCCCAGCAGCATGAATGGGACGATGGAGTGTGTTGTTCCATCGCTCATCAATCACTCCCCATAGGAGGAGTTGTCTCTGAAACCCATCATCTCCCTTACCATCATAGTAGGCCTGAATGGCTTCTTTGGCCTTGTCCATGGCCTCATACAAATAGCCCATTGCGGGCTTCTCACCATCAACCAACTGAAGAACATTTACCAAAGGTTCAGTAATGGCGCACACCTCCTGCACTCCCGCCCAGAAGTCTTCCTGGTATGAAACTAGTCTGCATACGGCCTCTCCCTCTGGTTTGCGGCTCATTGGCAAAGCACGCCACTCCTCTGAAAGAAACATTCTCTTCACATCCCACATAGAATTCAAGAGGGATTGAAGAGATATGAAATTGGTGGCAAACCGTGTAATGGCGGGGCGCACCAACTCTTTGTTGTTGGTGAATCTTCTCATCAAGCTAAGCACAGATGTATGGTTATATATAAATTTTGTAATGCTTTTGGATGAATCAACAATATCTTTGACAAAGGGAATTTTCCCTATGTCCTCCAACATCAAATCAATACAGTGTGCAGCACAAGGTGTCCAAAATAAAGTAGGATGCCTGTCCATAAGCATTCTGCCAGCAACAACATAATTTGCAGCATTGTCTGTTATGACTTGGACAACATTTTCTGCACCCACCTCCAAAATAAACACATCTAGCAAATCACATAAAGTTTTTGCATCTTTGATTTGTGCAGATGCATCAATAGATTTGATAAACATAGTCCCCTTGGGACAACTAACCAAGAAGTTTATAAGGGTTCTCCCCTTTTGGTCAGTCCAACCATCTAACATAACAGTGCATCCTCTTTGTGCCCATGATGCCCTAAAATCCTCCAATCTTTGGGTGCAGTCACGCTTTTCATTTTGAAGAATCCGGCCTCTGAAATCATGATAAGAAGGGATTTTGTATCCTGGGCCAACACTGGCAATAGCATCAACAACAGGTTGGAAAAATGGATTATTCCTTACAATGTTGAAAGGAATATCACTTCAGAGGAGAAATTTTGCTAGCAACTTGTCAGCTTGTTCTTTCTTAGTTCTTTTTAGCATTGAACCGATAGATGGCTGTGAACCAGGTGTGGTTCGAGGAACAAAAAATGATTGGGCAGCTATCGGATTGGTTGATGTTGCAATAGAATCAGTGCCACTGCCTTCAGCTGACCTTTTTAGTTGCCTTTTGAGTTCTTCTTTGGCCTCTCTAGTTTGCTCTAAATTTTCCAATGCTCTCATGGCTCTTTGGACAAGTTCAGGAGTTGTATTTGTACAAGGCCCCACATCTTTTCCAGGGATTTGTGCAAGGTGAAACTTCAACCTGTACACCCCCGGGACATAGGGTGGCCACACAACTTGCAAGTCAAGTTTAATCTATCATTCGGAGCATCAGGTTCACCATATTCCCAGAAAGGATCCAATTTCCTTGGCATGTTTGTTTTTGAACTTTGAAGTTGCAAACTTGAAGTCTTGAATGGTGTTTTGGTGCAGTTGTGAACCTATGGGAAAATAAGGATTACAATTTAGTATTTACAAAATTACAAGTTACAAATTTACAATTTAGTATTTTAATTTTTAATTTTTACATTGTACAATGAAAACCCAAGTTACCCAACCTAAAACAACCATTCCAAAGTTCAAACACAAGTTACCCAACCATTCCAAACCCAAGTTACCCAACCAAATGGCAAAAACAATGAAAAAAACATAAACAATGTTTAAAAACAATGAAAACAAAAAAAAAAATTGGTTCCCATAGTCATACCAAGTTACCCAACCAAAAACAATGAAGAAATACAAAAACAATCTTTAAAAACAATGAAAACAAAAAAAAAATGGTGCCCATACCAAGTTACCCAACCAAAAACAATGAAAAAAATACAAAAACAATGTTTTTAAACAATGAAAACAAAAAAAAATTAATCCACATACCGTTTCTATGGAGAAATCGGTGGTCTCCTCTTGATTTTCTCCTCTAAGCACTTAGAATTAGCTTCAAACCCTCTCCAGCTTGGTCTCCCAGCTCTCCTTTGCCCTCTGCGCGTGACTGTCCAAATGAACTCATAAAAAAACCAAAAAAACGTTATAAAACCTCGCTGCCAGGAAGCCCCATGATTATTTCAGTTTTTATCGCGATAATTTCGTAAAAATCGGCTAAAAAAAAATTTCCAGCGATAATTTCCTATAATAATCGCGATAAAATTGGCAGGTTGAAAAAATCGCGATAATTTGAATTTATCGCGATTTTCACAACACTGAATCAAATTCCCTCCTTAGCCATACGTTTTTTCTTAACAAGGAGTGCGTATTTCTTGGAGAAGTGGACCCCACATTCCACTAAGTGATGAATATCGACCCCCTTGTCCTAAGTGCTTTTCCTCCAAAACTATCTTGGGCCCAAAATTGACAAAAATAACAAAATTGAAATATTCTTAACAAAATTATTTAGGAAGGGACATTACACAAAAGACCTATTACCCCCCAAACTAGCACACTTTTCCAAGGTCCTTGCAAGTTACTAAGATGGTACACACATGATAAGTGCCCATTGTCACCTTAGCATGAGTCCTCACTCTTTAAGCCCAACTCCTCCTATAAAGGCTTTAGGAGGATATGAATTGCTTCACCCAACAATCAATAAACTAGTGCCTTGTATGGGGTCTTGGGTGAAGAGAGAGTAAATTGTTTGCTATTTTACTAATCTAGAATTGTAAATTATGTAGGAAATAAATGGAGACCAACAATATGATTCACTCATAATTGAAGATAATCAACATGTAAATAACCCAAATGAGTGAGATATTAGCATATATTTACCAAATCTACAAGTATTTCTTGATATGAGCCTTTGGTAAGAGAGGTTTCAATGCAAATTTGCTTCTTGTTTATGACTGCATATCTGTGATCTGCAGAAAAACGTTGGGAAACAACAATAAACTCCCCTTTACGGAGCACGTGTTGAAAATTGGCAGCTTAGGGATGAATTTCTTTAAATAAAATTTCATTTCTGACAATTACGGAGTGACTTTCTAAAATTAGAAAGTCATGTTTAGCATCTCAAGCATGACATTCCAAAAATAGTAAATCACCTTGAGTCAATTGGTAATCAAGTATAGATGTTGGAAAATCACTTAACTTATCATTAATCAATCTTAATAGTTCAATTTTAACTTAATCATCAATAGTTGAATTGAGACATCTGTGATCCATATTAAGTTTAAGAGAAATTCTTCGGCGTAAATCACAAGATAAATCATTTGTCGACGCGTTTCGAACCAACTAGTGTGGTTCATCGTCAGGTCGCAGGCTTATGCTACTGGCTGCCCCTGTTTGCACCCCCTGATCCATTTCTAGAAAATATTCTAGTCAAGTTGATTCGCTTATCTTTTTGGCACAAGCATTTCATTATACATACAAGTTTGGTCAAACTGTATTCTATATATTATGATATGATAATCTATTTAGAATGTCTAACTCTTTACATTATGGATTTGGTAAGCCCAAAGGAAAAACACGTGACAGATTCACTTCCTTGTTGCAGGAGTTTATGTTTTGATGTCAGGATTAGATTTGGAGAGATTAGTCCTGGCAGCAGGCCCCATTGGCTTAATGCAAGCATCAATGGATGTTGTTCTTCCATATGTTCGTCAAAGAGAACAGTTTGGTCGTCCAATTGGTGAATTTCAGCTGATACAGGTTCTAATATTATGGGCTCAGACATTATTATTTTTGTGGTATTTGAAGTAGACTAGATTCTGCAAAACTTCGAAGGTTTAAATTATATCATCATTGACATGTATATTTCATACTTCAGTCAAGAAGAGAAGGAACAATAAACAGGTTTGCAATTGGCCAATTTTTTTTTGCTTTTAGTGACTGATCAATATTCAAAATTTTTATTGGCTGTGAACTTTGAGAAACAGGGGAAACTGGCAGATATGTACACTGCTTTGCAGTCTTCTAGGTAAGACAAATTAAATCTATGTTGTTCTTAGCATACATCACAAAATACAAATTATCAATTTGTCTTAGTGCTTGACAGGGCCTTTGTTTATTCTGTCGCAAAGAAATGTGACAATGGCGATGTTGACAAGAAGGTTAGTAACTTTAGCATATGCAAAAAAGGTATCTGACTGATTGATATTTGATATTTTCAGTGCATCTGCATTCAAACTATGAGTAATTAATTTTTTAATGCACATGAATTCAACTAAGTTAACTCATGATTAGTTTTTTATGGTTAATATGTTTTTAATAGAGATAAGATAATTAATTATGTTAATGTCCAATGGATGACCAAGAATGGTGGTCAATGGGACTGAATAAAATAAATACAATTAGTGCTGATCACCTGCAGGTGTATGTTACTACTACAAACAATGGAAATTCCAAGTGTACTTACTAATAGAAATCCAACGATCAACAATTCAACATAAGTTCTTGAAGAAGATAAAGCACCAAAAGTAAATCAAGAAAACACTACAAGTACAATAAGAAGAAGTCATGCTATAAAGAAAACTTACCAACATCCTAATCACAAGAATAGGTAATCAGTGAGTATATCAACATTGCTCAGACAAAAAACAATTGATCTATCTTCCGAAATTTTTTGATACCTGTGCAATGAAGTCTCACAATTACAATTCATATTGGAAGTGATATAAGCACAAAGTTCCACAAAATGTCAAATTAGGATGGTTAGATCCTTTTTCAGTTCAAAAATTCTTCTCAGATATTAGAAGTTCATACAGTCTTGTATCATCATACATGACAACATCAAGAGCAGAGAATTATGCGACAACATGACAAGCCAAAGCAAAGACGTAAAGCCTTTCAATAAATATGCTTTGAAGACAAAGCATTTATAAAGGGGAAAACAATGTAATAAACACACATATATAAAAAAGATAATGTGTCTTATCAAAAAGACATGTCTCCTAGTGAAAAGGAACCCCTACCTAAGTATTTATATAGGGGCCCTCGTTGTATTATATGATCCTATCATATTCAATCTCATACATTTTATATATTATTTATTTTCCTCATAGATTTGTTTATTCCATTCCAAATATTTTGGATATTCGTGATATGAAGCGGATTAGTTCATCACAAACTGAATAATCACTATGCTCATTGTATTGCCAATACAATCCATATTAATTTCCTTTGGTCTTTACAAACTTTTCTAGGATTTTTATTTTCAACCATCATTCTAACCTATCTAGCTTTATCCTAAAAGAGATTAAAGTTGTAGTTTTGTATTTTCTTCATAGTTTGTCATGATTGAAAATATCTAGCTTTATCCTAAAAGAGTTTAAAGTTGTAGTTTTGTATTTTCTTCATAGTTTGTCATGATTGAAAATTGAGAGCTTTTACCAACAATGTATTCTAATATGAAAAAAGGGTTTGGATTTTTAATTTTTAATTTAATACTTATATACTTCATGTTGAGATTTTAGGTTGAAAGTTTCTTTGAAGAATGCTATCTATGGTGTCAGTCTGCTTCTCGTGTACTACAAGCTATGGTTCTTTAATATTCATCTTAAATTTAATTCAAGAAAATTGATGTAATTTGTATGATATAAAATTATTAACCAGTCAACATTATTATTCTGTTTTCTGAGAATCTTTTCAGTGATAATCACATCAAAATTCATTTGTTGACGCGTTTCGAACCAACCAGTGTGGTTCATCATCAGGGGAAGATTTCTCAGAAAAGAGAATATACTTCTTTTTTTTGAGAAATCTTGTCCTGACGATGAACCACACTGGTTGGTTCGAAATGTGTCGGCAGATGAATTTTGATGTGATTATCACCGAAAAATTTCTCAAAAATCAAGATATGGATCATAGAAGCCTAAATTTGAACATTTTTATTCTGTGTTGGACACTGCATTTTGATCCATTGTTGTTTTCAGCTTTCGTGGCCAGGAGAAATCTTATTTGTATTTTTCTTAAATTTCTTAGGACTGTGCTGGGGTCATTCTTTTCGCTGCAGAAAATGCAACTCAAGTTGCTCTCCAGGTATTATGGTTCAATTGCATGTTTTCTTTTCTTGTGTGCAAGCTTTTTATCTTTAGAGTTTTGTAGGGTGTGATCCAACTTTTTATTAATTTTTTTTTTTTGGTTTTTTTTTTTTATGACATTATTTGTTCACATTTCCTTTGACTAAGAGAAACATTCCCTATTTTTAAAACTTGATATATGAATGATAAAAGGTAGTTTATGAAAAAAAATATTCGGAGGGTTGAGATATATTAGCCATGATCTTGTGATAAAAGGTAGTGTATGCATTTTTTTTCTTCGGAGGGTTGAGATATATTAGCCGTGATCTTGTGGTATGCTATTTTACAGTCCCAATTATTTAAAACATTTTTTTTCACAGAAGCAGGAGTTTTCCATAAACATTGAACCTGAGTATTACATGAGCCTTTTATATATCTCACTAGGATGGTTTGCCTCAGTCTATTTTGGTTCAATTGCCTCTGTGTTTTTGTTATGTGGAGGCTTTGTATCCTTAGAGTCTGATATGGTATATGATGATCTGTTATCCAAGATTTTTGGTTTAAGAATTTCTTATTTATGATGTAATTCATTCACGTTTCCTTTGACTAAGAGAAACATTCCCTGTTTTCAAAACTGATTGAGAACTCGATATATGAATACTAAAAGGAAGAATTATCCCCTGTTTTCAGAAAACTCGATATGTAAATACTATAAGGCAGGTTATAAGAAGTTTCCCTTGGCAAAGGGTGAGATGAGGGTTGAGATATCCTGGCCATGATCATGTGGTATACTACTTATAGTATAAATTCTTTGTCCCTTTGACTATTGATATAAACAATGTGTACAGATATTTAATAGAAAAATATGTGGGCTACCAATGCAGTCTCTACAAGCGCAAGGAAAAGCTATCCAAAAATCAAATTTGTGGGTTGGGTTTGGCCAAAACATTTGCACACATAAAGCTGCAAATTAAAATTCTATTACCAAAAGATATCAAAAAGCACCAAATGAAGAACTAAATCCTGATCATAAACAGCCTAATAAATGATTATGTCAACAGCAACAAGTGGTTCCTGACATTGGCCATGGCCATTTTTGGAGAGCTGAAGCCTGCAATGGATGGATGGGAACAAATTGTACAGTCAAGAAACACTATTCCCCTAAGTTAACGGAAACTCCCTTCCCAACCTCCAGAAACGCCGTTCAGCGTGTCGGAAATGGAAACAGGTACGAAACGGCACTAAAACGGCATTGAAACGTTTCCAATCCATTTCGGTTTTTCTGGAACTGCTGGATCTGATTTTTGAAACGTTTTTGGCATTTTAAAAGGTTTTGGATCCGTTTCCGGAAATCCGGATATGGATCCAAGAAAATCATGATCTGTATCCGCATTTCTGGAAACGGATCTGCGCTAAAAAGCCTTGCCTTAAATGTAGATTCAATATACATGTACACCAGTGAAATCTCAACAAAATTGTTTCACAGTTTGTAATGCAAGGACCAGGATTCGTGGATTTGCTGGTAACTGAATTTAGTCTAATCCACAGTAATGCTAACTAAGCTTAAGTTGGGAATTTTTTTACAGTAAATTGGAAACACAACCTCTATTTCTGGAAATTTGAATCTGTGCAAACATATTTTCTAGTAATAAAACCAAAATGCTATAGAAATGCATTTATAGTTACAAGAATTGAAAATTTAGAACTGCATTCTTTTACCAAGAGGTACATTTGACAGGGGATATCCATCAACCATTTGTGTGTGCGCCGCACCATGTAATGCTAATAATAATAAGTTAAAAAGTAACTAAGATAAATATTTTTTATCCACACCAAGTGGATGTGAAAACATTGAGAATGGCATCTCATGTAATTTGATACCCCATGGCGCATAATAGATTCGGGGTTAAGATGGATATATATTGCTATAAACTGAATTATGGTACATGCTTTTCATTCCTCTGAGGTCATGGTATCGTTCCTATTTATCATTGGTTATTGGAATTTGTGCAAAATCCAAGAGTCAACTGTAATATCCCAAATTGAAATTTACAGCAAATAACAGATACATGAGCTAAGCTACAACAAATAAAATTTACCACACATGCACTAGTCAATAAAACACAAGAAATAGGGTGAATAACTGAGCCATTTTATTAATGTGGAGAACTGAGTACATTGGATGATAAGAAAGATAGAACTTGGGCTTGCTACTGCAAGCTACGCAAAACCCAGGTCAGAGTACAATGCTCAAGTGCCAAAGAGGTTCTCCACTAAAAACTGCACCCTGCCCAAAAAATGTTGCTGCTGGCTGCTGAATGGAAATGGAATATCTGCGTTGAAGAGTGCCTAGAATGAGCTGAAACTTTGCAAGTGGCCTCCTCATTAGAAACCCAGAATAACCCAAAAAAATCTCATGGACCCAGTGCTATAAATGACTCCCACAAAATATGTGCGCTGCCTAGAGAATTACTACTGCTACTACTGGAATAGAACCAGGGTTTCTGCCTTCTAAAATGCTCAGAAATTTATATAAAAATAACCCTGAACTTCTCTCAGTAAACCTACAAAAACCCAGAAAGGGTTTGGGCTGAATCCACTCACCCCCGATGACCCGCAACAAGTGCGAATTGCCCAATCTGACCAGAAAACACCCCAAAGAATTGATACTACTGAATTATGCCCAAATCCACCATGAAAAATTTCTCCCAACTCCGGTTAAATTCTACACTAAGAAATACCTCCTATCTCTAGCCCTTATCTCTCCCGACTCCACTTCTCTAAACCCTTGTGTAGCACTTGGTCAATAGCTTTTGCACCCTTTCCAAAAGATAGAAAAAATGGCACAGGTAATAGCCTCTAATCCAGCTCGGTGATCACTATCCAAACTCTGGTCTAACAATAAGAAAATTCCTTGCAAAATCTAGGAGCCCCCACATGTCATTTGGAGCACCACAGGTTATTACAAGGGGCCAACCCCTTGTCCAATGCTTTTGAGGGTCCTATTCTTCATTGTGTCACCCATGGACCCCAATAGGCCTCTTAGAGGGCCCTACGACATGCACAGATTATTATTTGACCTCTTGAGAGGCCTACTTTTTCATTTTTGAGCTAGTTTGGTGGGCTTGTCACCAAAAGTTAGTTAATTTGCACATTATTTTATTTTAGGGGCTGATGTAGGCCCAATTAGGTAATTGGAACTCCTAATGAGTGTATAAATAGGAGTTAGATGAATTCACTTTGGATCATGACTTGACTTGGATCATTCTCTCTCTTGAGAATTTCACATTTTTTTCCTTGGAGGATATTTATGGATCATGGATGAATTTTGATGTGTGGATTGGGTCTTCTTATCTTGGAGCTTTTTATATTGCAGATGTGATGATGGTTGGATATATTCTCTTACATGTAAGTACAATTTTGACGTTATTTTCTTTTACTTTGCTGCATACATTGAACATGAGATTTTCTTTGTTTTAGGGCTAGTTGTTGCATGCACTTACAACATCAATGTGGAATTATGCCTCTATATAGATTGTCTCTATGTATGGGCCATGTTCGATGAAAAAATTGTCCTAGAGGTCGAAGTTACCTTGACAAGCCTTCTCCATTTGCAACGAAGTATAAGTGCTTTTAAGGTCACTTCTCTTCTCTTGCCCATAACATTGGACGAAGTTGACTTTGAGAGCGTCATTGAACAAGAAACGAGATCCATCTTCATAGTTCTCCTTGAATCCATATCCCCAAAAGGAATTAGGCATTGATCCATCAAAAGGTGGTCACTTTAAATCTATTTCTTCATCTTTTTCACCTTTTCCTAGGTCTAGCCAAGTTGGGTTACCTAGGGCATCAATTTCCCAACAAGCTAGCCATCAAAACCTAGGGCATCAATTTCCCAACAAGCTAGCCATCAAAATTTTTCCATCTCCTATGGTCTCCTACGCTAGCCTTTCCTTTAGCTCTCCTCCAATTTTGAGGCCATTCTGATGGTGGAGTTGGGAGAAAAGCCAAGCCCTAGCTTCAGGTTTGAAACTTTACCTGCCATCCCCAAGGCTAGTACCTCATAGGGTCAAAGCAACACCTTCAAGTGCAAATTATTTCTTTGATCCTTTCTTCTCCTTGTCTAGGGTAAGAATATCATTGGTTACTACATTCTTTCCTCATACCCTAAACTGGGTCCACTTGGCCCCGTGTGGTCCTGCTCCTTTGAAAGATCATTCTTCAAGAACCATCCAGGATACCAATTACAATAAGGATTTTAGGGGTTGGGAAGTTCCTTCATAAGTCATATCCCATAAACCTAACCCTTATATCCTCCCTTCCTTTTCCTAGAAGACATTGTACCTTGCTTAGAAAGCAAGCAAGCCTTATCCTTCTAACTCTTCCATGAAAGGGATTATTAGGGCCATTCCAGATCATTTCATTGACTTATACTTCATTGGTGACGCCATAATATACCGACTCTCCTCCCATCGGTGAAAGTTCGTAAATAGAAGGGAGCCTTAGCTGGGCTAAGTCTCCATTTGTTGCCCTTGGCCTAGCATTTGCCGTTCAGGTCCCCTGCGATTTCGAGCGGTAACATTTTGGCGTCGTTGCTAGGGACATGAAACATGTGTTTTGTTACCCATACGACATATTGACATATCATTATTGGTGACTCCATTGGAAGAACTAAGCCCTAGTTCTTCATTGAACCTTAAGGTGAATGCGTGTAGGGTGAAGCAAGCATTTTTCTAGGCATCTTTGAATTTCACCCTGGCGACTCCTACATATGTTTCATGTATACCTCAAATAGGTTGTCATT
The DNA here is from genome assembly GCA_031772625.1 of Pinus tabuliformis. Lineage (NCBI taxonomy): Eukaryota > Viridiplantae > Streptophyta > Pinopsida > Pinales > Pinaceae > Pinus > Pinus tabuliformis. Next base: position 741,018,576 of record CM062807.1, read on the forward strand.
CTTTCGTAAAATTCCCTGCTTTGGACATTGCTAGCATCCCAGGACATCCTAATCATGTCGCGGGAAGGATGGTATGTGGTGTGACCGTGTTTGATGGTGATCCATTCTCTGCGATTGACCACACAGAAAGATTTAATGCACATGCTTCAAGAGAGAAGGTTGTCCACCAAGATGTCCTCATGTTATTGTTCATGGGATCTCTCGGTGGTCATAACTCATGGCTGCATGATCACGAACCTAGGAGCATCTCATCTATTGAAGAGTTCATTGAGGGCTTTCTTAAACATTTTCAAGTACACCCTGCATTAAGCATCCAAGAGGAAGCTTTCATCAAGCATCATCAAGACATTGAGAATCTAGGTAATGAGCAAGAAGACTAATCCTCTTTGGGTCCACATGATGAAAAGGATGATTTGAGGACACGTGTTGAGAAGGATGAATTTATGGAAAGTGAAATTGAGACGAACCCTAACTTTCTCGAGGATAGTACTGCTGGTGAATCCTCTTTTGAAAATCTTGAGAGAGATGATCCCATTAGCTTTTTGAAAGATGACATTGAAGATTATTTCCACATTGAAAAGGAGAAATGGGAAATTGTTGGTACTCAATTTGATTGTGCTCCCATTTATGACATTGACAAAGAGGATGAGGATGAGATTGGTCTTCCCTTCCCCTCAGGCACTATTTATGATGACATACCCATTGATACCCTTGGGAAGGAGAATCTTCATTTGCCTTTGCATAAAGAGGGGTAGTTGGAAGTGATCAAATTTCCTTTTAAGAGAGACCCAATCTTTTATACTAATGGAATTGATAAGGCTCGCACTTCTCCTAAGTATGATTCTATGTTCAAATCACTTGAGCCTTTAGATTATGACTTTGGGAAAGCACAACCCGTTGATTACAATAATTCTTTCTCCATATTTCCTATTAGTCATCATCTTCGGTCTTCATCAGGTGATTCCTTCACTCCTGGTCATATGATCTCAAGTAACTGTGAGACATTTTCCCCTCCCGCATTTGGTATCAAGGAAAAGCCCATCACTGATTACACTTTTCCTCCTTGGACACACCCTCGGGGTTTTGATGACTCAAGAGTCCATAGTCTCCCCTCTCTAGTGTAATCATCATGTGCAACTTACTCGTGTTTTTCCATCTCGTCTACCTCCTTTTCCCGCTAATCATAACTTGATGAAGGCCAAAATCCAGGGCGTAAATAATAAGGACGAGGGTGGAAGTGATATGCTAGAGGTTGTCTTCCATCAAAATTTTATGAGCTTGGTTGTTGACATCTCTATATTTTGGTTGCAAGAGAAGATATCATGAACTAGATTACATCCTTTTCCCACCTTTTCTCACATAATCATCCATGTGTGGGCATCATATTTTCCCACCTCCCACCCACAGCATCCTCCATGTGTTTGGATTTGCATTCGCTTTGGGATTTGCTACATAAGTAGTCATACTAGCAGGCATATGTATATTGATACGATGATATGTTGGTTGCACTGGCTTTATGATTACACTTAGCATTAGCATTATCACATGCATGTTAGGGTAGGATGCATTGCATGTTGATTTTTGCATTAGAACTAACGTCATATGATATTTCTCATGATAGATAGATGCATATTTGCATATTTTATTTTCTGTTGATTTTATGGCCTAACATATTAGCATGTGCGATCATGAGACGCTGCGGAAGCATGTTGCCCTGTGTTTTTCCATCTATTATAAGTGCAGGTGACAGGTCTATGGTAACCAAGCAAATTGTTAGAGTTCTCATGACCTCCCGTTTGAGTAGCTTCGCCACTTCTTTGAGAGATCACGTCCTAGTTGGAGCCAGATATTACCCACCATTTTGTGGGTAATACCCTTAGGAGATTTTTTTTTTTTCTCGAAGATGGTCCTCAACTGGCAACGAACAACCCCTTGCAACCACCAACTAGCTCATTGTGCCGTTTCTCCGCCATTAGAGCTAGCCATGTGGTCCCTCTCCCATTTGCCAAAATCATATGTTTGAAGGTGGGCCTCTCGAACCTAAAGGTATGCCTTGTCATTTGGAAATTGAGTATTGTAGTTTTCTTATCATGGGCACTTCTGGGCATGGATTAATGGGGGGATTTAACGGAAAGAATGGTCTAGGTTTGTGCTCTTGTCCCCTAAACCCCTTTTAGGAATTCACCTTGGATTCTTGCCCATGGGATCTCTTTTATTGACCATTTGGTTCCAGAACTGGTATTTCACAGGAAACCTCGATTTTGGTTGTGTGGTCCCACTTCCTTATCCGCTTATATTACCTTCTTTCCATTCATTTTTAGCCCGTTCATCATTTCTCCCACCTTAGTCCACATTCCCTCCACTGGGTCCACATAGGGTTAACATGCCCCTTCCCCTTGCCCACACCTTGGGTCATGGCGTGAAATGAAGCCTGGAGGTTGATGCAGCTAAAAAGAAAGATAAAATCATATATGGCCACACTCAACAGGAAAATGCACCACAAAATGCAAAAGATGATTGGGACAAACACTTTTAGCACGTGGGAAAAAGCCAATACATGAGCTCTACCCCATCATCATGGCCATCACCCTGGTTCCTACCGGATTTTTGTGCCTCCTTCACCATATAGAAACACATGATTGTCCCAACCCCTGGTGGGCAATGAACTGCCCCACCTTTAAAAGGTTTATTTCACTACTATATCCTATACATAATGCTCTAGCCCCTTAAACGTCGAGCAATTAATCAAAGAAAATCATAAAAAGGAAAAAAGCATTAAAGAGTGGAAAAATCAAGGTCGGGGCACCTCATGTACCACGATTGCTCCCTCCTACACATTAGAAACCCAAGTACAGGCTTCCCTCTTATTAGCTACCCTTGTACCCTAGCATGTGACCCAAGGCTGCCTGTTCTCATTCCCTACTTCATTCACCTATCTGTCACGTGCCACCACCTCTTGAAGGATGTACCCTGTCTATATTATCCCCTTTAGAAGTAGAAACCGCCTAATAGGATTACTGGTTAACCCCATTTGGAGTTTAGGAGATATTGGCACATCCCGAAGCCCATTATGAACTCCCACCTGTGGTCCATGATTAGGTAAGCTTATTTACTCAATTTCTCTTAATGACTTGTTGTACTGGAAGGCTAGGGGATGCATTGGATCTTATGTAGGATTGCAGATGGTTTCCATCTTGGGTTTGTTGAGCAAGAGATTTTATTTGTAGTATAGGCTCCTATTGAGAGCCCTTAGGAATTTTGTCATCTAGTCATAAAAGTCTAAAGAGTCGTTGTCGTGTAATGAAGACATGTTACTCATTGTAAAGAGTCATACTTTTCTATGTAAATTCATCCTCCAAGACCTTGTCACTGGCCCTCATCAAGTCGGCCTACAACGAAGAGATTATTCTAGAAGATGAAGTCGGTCTTCTCCAAAGATCATGTCAGCCTAAAACAGTCATGACCAACGACTATATATACAAGTGCTTGCCCTCATTTGGAGACAAGCAATTCAGTGAAGCAAGTCTACACAAAAGTGCGAAAGAGACACTAGAAGAAGCCTCTACATCATTGCAGCAAGAAAGAAGGATAGTGAAGAGAGGTGTGGATTGTTTTGGGCTAATTTGTCTTCCCACGTGCGAAGGTAGCAGATCCAAAGGTGTCAAGAGAAGGTCGAAAGAATTCAACTACATTGAGGTGATCTTGTTTGGGTAGAAGACCTCGCTAGAAGGAGTCGAGTAGAAGAGCAATAAGTCTCTCTCTTAAGGAAAATATTCAAGGAAGTGAAAGTAATCTAGGGTTTCTGTGGTAGGGTAGCAGAGCTACCAGAAGAGACTAGGATTCTGAAGGAAGCCAAGAAGAAGAGGAAGAGCAACGTTGGAGTGAGGGCTAGTGACTTGGTCTTGGGAGGACTCTAGTGTCAAGGGTCTTTGTCATGGTCTTGGTATTTGTCAATTGAAGATCCATAAGAAGAATTTCGTTTGGGTTTTCCTCTCAAAGAGTGAGAGGTTTTGGCCCTAGCTGACAAGCCTATAAACTGTCTCTTGTCTCCTTATTGTTCATGATTTGGTAATTGTCTTGATGAGAAAAACAAAATAATAACTCAAGAAAAGAAGATCACAATCAAGAAGTAAAAAGTCTATCACATGTAATTATCATAAGTAGAGAAATCGTCTATACAATTGATGCCCTAGATTTCTCAACATGGTATCAGAGCGAAGGTGGTAAAGTCAAGGAGGGGCATCTAATCAAGGAGACACATAAGGATCGAGGTTCAAGAAAGGGGTATGTTGTCGCAAATAATGTCTAGGCACCATGACAACGGCTCAGATCGGGGGTTGTCACCCTGATCCCCAATCTCTCCGTTTAAGCTGTCTCCCAATAACAGACTGAGGGGGGTAGACCCTACTGGAAGGCAAACTAGTTGGGAATCAACTAATTTGGGAGACACAGTTAAGTGCCAAAGAACTTGATTTAGATTTAGCAAGACTTATAGGATTCAATTAGATTTAGACGATTGATACTAGTGCCTTATGGAGTCAACTATCTTGCTAGGAAATTTAGGACCAAGTAATTGATGAGCAACTTCTGCTTGGATGAATAACTATCTTATATGAAATGCAGATCCTAAAACTAATGTGAGATGCAGGAATCTTGGTTAATTTTAGTTAAATGCCTATTCTAAGTTTAAACCCTTCAATCCTTTCTATATCGAGCCTGATTTCGTAGTAAGTGGCAGAGAGAAGATAAGGTGAAGCACACTAAGGTGTGATTAACAATACCTCTTCTGAAAATCTAACATACTCGGTGCCTCCGGCGCTGCAGAGAGTTGTGGCTCTGACGACTGCAAGGTCACCGTTTTAAGTACTATTAAAACCAAGCTTCTCAAGCAAAGATGGATGGGTACCTATCTTTCTATCGACCAAGCTTATGCTTGGAAGTAAATTTTAATTATGCAAGACTAACTTAATATGCAAATGCATGAGATGATTAGAAGATGGAGCGAGATGAAGCTAGATCAAGGATTGAAAGCACTTATGTCATGATTTATTTCCGAGTTATATGCCAAAGCTTTTAATCACCAAAATAAATATTCACTTCACTAGACAATGACTAAAGGATAAACTTCCCAGGAATATGCTTATATGTTAAGTTTAGGTATGTTTTATGCTAGAACAATTTATTTCAATTTTCACAGTTAGCTCAATACCTTTTCCAGATTAGCAATCACATCAGCATTAAAGTAAGCTGCAGATAGAACATAAATATAAATTGCAGAAGACAAGCCAAGACAAGAGGACACAAGATGTGGCGATAGCCAGCGACAAACCCCAATGTGGGGAAACCCTTCCTCAATTCTTCTTATATGATCTTCAATAGTTCAGCACAGAGAGAGAGAGATAGATAGTACATTTACAACAGAAGTCAACACTTTGACTTATCTAGATAAGAGCATAGATCATCTCTAAGAAGATGATACATTAGATCAGTTGAACACATACTACTTCAACTGATTCTCCAAGGTGACTCCTTCACCTATCATTGTGCTGCATCTCATCATCATGCTGCACCTCACCGTGCTGCACCCATCATCACTATGCTGCATCTCATCATGCTTCATCAATCATGACTGTACCCATCATTGTATTGCATCATGTGCCATTGCTGCACCATGTTGCCATATTGTCCTATGTGCTTGCTTGCTGTACCTTGCATGCTTGCTGTCCCTTGCATGCTTGCTGTACTATTGCTTGCTTCGTGTACTTGCTGCACCAAGTACCATACTTCTGCCCCATTATTGTTTTGTCTCATCATATGGTTGCCCCAACATCTTACAACTGTTCCTTTGATCATTGCAACATTAATTCATTGCTGTCCCATCATCTTGCAACTGTCCTTTTGATCATTGCAACATTATATCATTGATGTCCCATCATCTTGCAGCTGTCCCTTGAATATTGCAACTCTATATCATTGCTGTCCCATCATCTTGCAGTTGTCCCTTTGATCATTGCAGCATTATATCATTGCTGTACCATCATCTTGCAGTTGTCCCTTGAATATTGCAGCACTATATCATTGTTGTCCCAAAATCTTACAGCTGCCCCTTGAATATTGCAGCACTATATCATTGCTGTCCCAAAATCTTACAGCTGCCCGTTGAATATTGCAGCATTATATCATTGTTGTCCCAAAAACAAGCTACTGCTCCAACAATTAACTCGGTCTCCATTAAGGAACTAAGGTCTCCTCCACGGTGTCTTAGAGCTTCCCTCTCTTGCTGTGGTTAGGGCAATCCATAGACTGTGTTAAGGTTCTAGGGTATCCATTTAGGTTAGAGGCCTTTTCTAGGCTGCATTGAGGGCTTACATTGCTACCCTTCTTGACTGCGTATACCTCTTCATAGGTTATGTTAGGGCTTCTCCATAGGTTATGTTAGGGCTTCTCCATAGGGCAACGTGAGGGCTTCTCCATAGGGCAGCATTAGGGCTTCTCCATAGGGCTATGTATAGGGCAGTGTAGGGCTTCTCTTTTATACCAGCAATTAGATCTCTCCTTGCTGCGTTATGTAGGCTTCTTTTACTGCGTTAAAATCTCTTCCATGATAGTGTTAGGATCTAGGGCATCCTCTAGGGCAGCGTATCCTCTTTAGATCTCTCCTCCCACCAAAACCCAATGACAAGTGGAGAGGAAGAGATCACCAAGAGGATGTGTGTACAAATGATTTTCAAGGCAACTCTATTTATACTAAAACGTTGAGCACAAGTGGGGTTTATTTGGTTGATGGCCGACCTTGACGAATTGTCCCATAACACAAATAAATTCATATCTCCATGAATACTTATCAGAATTGGATGATCTTTAGGTCAATCCTACACCTCTCAATGAGAGGGATCCAAGAAAAATATCAACTGTGATTAATAAGATGACCCACATGGAGTTTGGCCCTAGTTGCCAATTTTAACACTCCCCCTCAACTAGGGAAAACTCCATCCGCTGATCCATATGTCCAACTGTACTATCTCTGCCATCAGTGCTCTGCACTGCTCTGCTCTACTTTGCTCTGCTTTGCCCTGCTAAACCATGAAGAAGAAGAATTGATCGAGAATGTTTCATACCATTCTCTACTGACCTTCAGTCAATTTCATCTTAAGAGAGTGTGTCATATCACTGTTATTGACCCGAAGCCAGTTTTATTGATCCCAGATCAATATCACAAGGGAGTGTCTCAAACCACTCATACTAATCCCAGATCAATATCATAAGAGAGTGTCTCAAACCACTCATATTGATCCCAGATCAATGGAGGTCATCCTAGCATAGGGAGTACGGTAGATACAATGATGCGTCCATCGATATTACTATTATGGCCCCTAACCCCATTTCCTTGCTCATTGATCAGATGAGAGGTACTTCCCATGAGTCCCTGACTACATGGGTAGGATGCCCCGATAGGAGAACTAATCATCTTGTCCGATAGGAGAACGAATCATCTTGTCCAACAGTCGCCACAGGAGAACTAATCATCCTGACCCATAGGAGAACTAATCATCCTATCCCAAAGTTGTCACGGGATATCACATGGGAAGGTTGAACCTTTCACCCTATACATAGCACACCACCAGGGGAGGGTGAGTCGCCTTGTGGTCATATGTCGCTCCAGTAAGTACCCCAAGCCCCCCTAGAGCTCCCAGAGCTCAATGCATGCAACATGCAGGACCCTTATAAGAAGGTCTCTCAATGACTCCAAGTCGTTCGGGAAAGTCACAGATTTGACCTTTCCCGGGGGCTTTGACAAAATGTCTGCGACCTGTACATCAGTCTCAATGCAATGGAGCTTCCTTGCTCATCGACTTACCATATCCCAGATAAGGTAGTATCTGATGTCTATCTGCTGGAGCAATCATCGAATACGAGATTCCTCAACAATCGCATCCCCCCTGGTTGTCACAGAGAATCACAGTGGTATTCATCAAGTGTACAAACAGTTCACTGAAGAGCTTCCACAACCAGGCATCTTCACACGAGATCATACTCGTAGCTATGTATTCGGTCTTGGCGGTGCTTATAGCAACTGACTTCTGCTTCCTGCTCATCCATGATATCGAAGCAGAATCCAAAGAGAACTAGCACTGAGAAGTGCTCTAGTGATCCTCCACACTGCCTGCCCAGTCAGCATTTGAATAATCATGCAACTTCATATTTCCCTAACCCCATTTCCCTGCTCATTGATCAGATGAGAGGTACTTCCCATGAATCCCAGATTGCATGGGTAAGATGCCTCGACAGGAGAACTAATCATCTTGTCCCACAGGAGAACGAATCATCCTGTCCAACAGTCGCCACAGGAGAACTAATCATCCTGACCCACAGGAGAACTAATCATCCTGTCCCAAAGTTGCCATGGGGCATCACAGGGGAAGGTTGAACCTTTCACCCTGTACATAGCGCACCACCAGGGGAGGGTGAGTCGCCTTGTGGTCGTATGTCGCTCCAGTAAGTACCCCAAGCCCCCCCAAAGCTACCAGAGCTCAATGCATGCAACATGCAGGACCCTTATAAGAAGGTCTCTCAATGACTCCAAGTCGTTCGAAAAAGTCACAGATTTGACCTTTCCCCGGGGCTTTGACAAAATGTCTGTGACTTGTACATCAGTCTCAATGCGATGGAGCCTCCTTACTCATCGACTTACCATACCCCAGATAAGGTAATATCTGATGTCTATTTGCTGGAGTAATCATCGAATACGAGATTCCTCAACAATTGAGTCCCCCCTGGTTGTCACAGAGAATCACAGTGGTATTCATCATGTGTACAAACAGTTCACTGAAGAGCTTCCACAACCAGGAATCTTCACACGAGATCATACTCGTAGCTATGTATTCGGTCTCGGCGGTGCTTATAGCAATCGACTTCCGCTTCCTGCTCATCGATGATATCGAAGCAGAATCCAAAGAGAACCAGCACTGAGAAGTGCTCTAGTGATCCTCCACACTGCTTGCCCAGTCAACATTCAAATAATCATGCAACTTCATATTTCCGGCAATGTATCTCAATCCATGAGAGATTGTGCCCTGAAGATATCTCAGAAGATTCTTGGCACCAATCTAGTGAGGCTCAACCAAATATGAGCTCACCATGCTAACTGCAAAACATATATCCGGATGGAAGTTCACCAAGAACATCAATGCAAATGAGTTTATGAAACTCAGAGGCATTTCCCAAATCTAGTCTAGCATCATCACCATATAACTTCTGAAAGTTAAGATCCTCGAGGTAGTCATGGGCTTGCAGTTTACCATTCCACATCCGGAATCCAACTCCCTCTTACTTCTGCAAGTGAGAGGGTCTGCACCTATCAGAAATAGATCGTTCTTAGAAGGTGCCGGTATGAGAGGTCTATCATCCACAACCTTCAAACAATGGTTTGGATCAACTTCACTCTTAGTGAATCTCAGCTTCATCTGACAACTATCAATCCTCTCATATCAAACCCGGGGTGATTTGCTTCAAGCCATATAGTGCTTTCTTCCACCTTTATACATGAGATTCCTGATCATGAATCTCAAACTCCTCGAGTTGTTCCAAACCTGTGGACCTGCTACATGAGGGGAATGGTCCCCTTGTAGGATTTTCCTTTGGTAGGGCCCCATAAGTAGATCTCTGGTGTTATAGATGAGATATGTCAATTGACATGGTCCCCAATGGAGCATCCTGCAACTTGATACAAATTGCCAACCCTGAACCCATGAGTAAAAGCATCTTTGAAAATTCTATTTTCAAACACGTACCTTTCCATCGATGAATGCCACCCTGAGACCTTTGGCTTCCATTGCCGAAATGGAGACCAGGTTCTTCTTGCGATCAGGTACATAAAAGAGATTTTGTAAATGAATCGAGTTACCCTCATTCAATTGAGGGGTAACATTTCCTACACCCTTTCAAGGATAGGTGGCATCGACTCCAAGAATAATTCCACGGTTGTTTCCATCTCTACCAGATTCGAGAGAGCACCCTTCTATCTGATAAGGTGCCTTGAAGCACTACAATCAATAAGCCAAATTCCCAAAGAATCTGAAGGAGAGGGCCAATACAAGATAACGCTTATTTATCTTATCAGAAATAACATTTGATTCTTCATACCTGGGGTTCCTTGCTTTCTCTGAAGGGTTGGTCGTTTCCTTGATGACCTGCATTACCTGTCATTCCTCTGATCATTGAAGATGCCCCTGGAATGATTGTTATCATCATCAAGTGATGTATCCCTACCTCGGACACTCCTTCGCATCATGGCCGAACTTATTACAACCAAGGCATCTGCCTTTCCTTAGATCCAGACTTCCCTTTGAAGTGATCTTTAGGTAGGCCATCAGAAACTTCCACTGCGCCATTCTGATAATATTCTTTGGTTAGACTTCGCCCTTGGTGAATTAAAAGAGGGATGAGGAATCTATTGATCCTTTTGTCCTTTCCCAACTATCTTCGGTGATTGCTCTTTCACTCTTGCTTGGGCTTTGTCTTCACCTCAACTCTGATACCATGTTAAGTTTAGGTATGTTATATGCGAGAGCAATTTATTTCAATTTTCACAGTTAGCTCAATATCTTTTCCAGATTAACAATCACATCAGCATTAAAGTAAACTGCAGATAGAACATAAATGTAAATCGCAGAAGGCAAGCCAAGACAAGAGGACACAAGATGTGGTGATAGCCAGGGACAAACCCCAATGTGGGGAAACTCTTCGTCAATTCTTCTTATATGATATTCAGTAGTTCAGCAGAGAGAGAGAGAGATAGATAGTACATTTACAATAGAAGTCAACACTTTGACTTATCTAGATAAGAGCATAAATCATCTCTAAGAAGATGATACATGAGATGAGTTGAAGACATGCTACTTCAACTGATTCTCCATTGTAACTCCTTCACCTTATCATTGTGCTGCATATTGTCATCATGCTGCATCTCACCGTGCTGCACCATGCTGCACCCATCATCACTATGCTGCATCTCGTCATGCTTCATCAATCATGATTGTACCCATCATTGTACTGCATCATGTGCCATTGCTGCACCATGTTGCCATACTGTCCTATGTGCTTGCTTGCTGTACCTTGCATGCTTGCTATACTATTGCTTGCTTCGTGTACTTGCTGCACCAAGTACCATACTGCTGTCCCATTATTGTTTTGTCTCATTACATGGTTGTGCCAACATTTTACAGCTGTCCCTTTGATCATTGCAGCGTTATATCATTGTTGTTCCATCATCTTGTAGCTGTCCCTTTTATCATTGCAACATTATGTCATTGCTGTCCCATCATCTTGCAATTGTCCCTTGAATATTGCAGCACTATATCATTATTGTCCCATCATCTTGCAGCTGTCCCTTTGATCATTGCAGCATTATATCATTGCTGTCCCATCATCTTGCAGCTGTCCCTTGAATATTGCAGCACTATATCATTGTTGTCCCAAAATCTTACAGCTGCCCCTTGAATATTGCAGCACTATATCATTGTTGTCCCAAAATCTTATAGTTGCCCCTTGAATATTGCAGCACTATATCATTTCTGTCCCAAAAACAAGTTACTGCTCCGGCAATTAACTCGGCCTCCATTAAGGAACTCAGGCCTCCACGTTGTCTTAGAGCCTCCCTCTCTTGCTGCAGTTAGGGCAATCCATAGACTGCATTAAGGTTCTAGGGCATCCATTTAGGGTAGAGACCTTTTTCTAGGCTGCGTTGAGGGCTTACATTGCTGCCCTTCTTGACTGCGTATGCCTCTTCATAGGTTATGTTAGGGCTTCTCCATAGGGCAGCGTTAGGGCTTCTCGATAGGGTAGCATTAGGGATTCTCCATAGGGCAGTGTCAGGGCTTCTCTATAGGGCAGCATTAAGGCTTCTCCATAGGGCACCGTTAGGGCTTCTCCATAGGGCGGCATTAGGGCTTCCCCATAGGGCAGCATTAGGGCTTCTCCATAGGGCAGCATTAGGGCTTTTCCATAGCGCTGTGTATAGGGCAGCGTAGGGCTTCTCTTTTAGACCAGCAATTAGATCTCTCCTTGCTGCGTTATGTAGGCTTCCTTTACTGCATTAAAATCTCCTCCATGATAGCGTTAGGATCTAGGGCATCCTCTAGGGCAGCGTATCCTCTTTAGATCTCTCCTCCCACCAAAACCCAAAGACAAGTGGAGAGGAAGAGATCACCAAGAAGATGTGTTTGCAAATGACTTTCAAGGCACTTCTATTTATACTAAAACGTTGAGCACAAGTGGGGTTTATTTGGTTGCTGGCCGACCTTGACAAATTGTCCCATAACACAAATAAATTCATATCTCCATGAATACTTATCGGAATCGGATGATCTTTAGATCAATCCTACATCTCTCGATGAGAGGGATCCAAGAAAAATATCAGCTGCCATTAATAAGATGACCCACATGGAGTTTGGCCCTAGTTGCCAATTTTAACATTAAAACATCACAATATAATGCCCAATTAAATCACAAGTCTATCACTTCAATTTATCTAAATTCTTTCCAATGCAATTATAGCTCAAAGAGAACAAAAATTTCTTCAAAATTCTTCAATATCACTCTCAAGATAATGCCAATTATATAGATGCTCAAAATACTCAATTTAGGAAATAAAAGATATGCAATTTTCCACAAGTCCATGATAGAGTATTCAATAATTACTTGAAAATTTTCTCAAAATTAAATATGCAAGAAATATCCAATAATTTCAAGTAAATAGATCCACACTTAAAGTGATTAAAGATATTTAAAATCTAATGCCAATGATCATGAAACTTAGCATGCAAAAGACTTAAGCACTTAAATTTCGAAAATTAATTACCATGAAAAAACCATGAAATTCAAATACTAAACACTTGAAGCGATTCTAGAATTGAAATGATTTTCTTAAGTAACCCAAACCCATAAAATTTCCTCCTATAGTCAAACCTCAAAGATATTAAAAATTTAAATGTGCCTTCACTATAGAAGATTTAAAAAAAAAATTACCACAATTTTTTATTTTTTTGTTTTGTTTTAAGTTTGTGGGCCCCAAAACCTTTATCACATAAAACTTAGATTTTAGAATTATGTCATATTTTGTCAATTTTAATGTGATTAAGATTATAGAGGAAATTAAGAAAAAAAAATTAAAGTGGCAAAAGATTAATTAATTAATTTTTGAAAGGCCATGCAAAAATTTAAATTGAAATGCGTTATGGTTTAAAAATAAAAATAAAATTCTTTTTTCTTTCAAAGACCCAACGCTTACCCAAAAAAAAATAAAATCGAAATGAAGCCAAGTGAAAACGGTAAGTTCGAGGGTTAGCTTTTGTAGGTAGGTCGGATGAGCGAGGAGCAAGGGAGGCACGAACGCAAGGGAGAAAGAACTCGCACGGAGAAGGGAAGAGGATGAGGAGCACGTTGGCAAGTAGCGAGGAGGGAGAGCGCAAGTCGAAGGGAAGAATAACGATGGAGCTAGGGGAGCTGCGAGAGCAGAGAGTAGGTGCAGGTTAAGGGAGGAAAGGGATACGAATGGAGAGGAGAGCACGATGAAGAAGGGAGTCGACGCAGAGGAGAAGATGGGACTGCATGCAAGGATCTCGGAGCAAAGGAATGTTGGCAGATAAAGGAGACTGCGCGGAGAGAGATGAGGGAGATGCAAGCAAAGAAACCCACACACAAGTAGAAGAAATGAGGGAAAGGTAGCAGCGAAAGGAGGAAAACGCAGAGGAAAGGAAGAGGAATAAGGGAGATAAGGAAAACACAACAAAAAATAGGAGAAGGAAAATGTAGAGGGAGAGAAGAAGCAATTCAGGGAAAAAAATCACTCAGCAAATGAAGAGCCTCAAGGCAGCAGACGGGAAAAAATGGTAGCCCAAGGGCCTTAAAAATTTCCCAAAAATTTAAATTTTAAACTGATATATTTCTGCTTCAAATTTTTCTCAGAAATTTACTTATGAAATCCTCAGATCTAAATTTGAAACCCATGGATTGAAATATGTTTGAATAATTTGTCCCTGCAAAATGATATTGAGGCTAAATCTTGCCCTCCAGGGTCTAAATCTGCGTCCAAATTAATTTTTCTTTCAAATCTACACCTGCAAAATGGAAAACAAAAAAAAATACCTAGATCCCGATATATACAAAAATAAATAAAACCCCAAGACCCAAATTAAAAAGAAAAAATCTTAGAGCTATACAAGATAATTATAGATCTATACAAATGAGTTATAGATCTATTAAATCAGAGGAGTTTGAATCCAACTCCGCTCCCAGATTTGTAGATCTAAGGCTCTTCCTAGCCAGACCTATCAATTTTGCACAAGTTATAAAAGATATTTAAAATTTTTAATGAGGTACTAGCCTAGAAACACCCTGTAGAAAAATAGATCGCTAGATAAATCTTGAAGCTTTGATCAAGTAGGTTCTTCAGAAATTATGTTTTGAGAGTCAGCTAGTCCAATTGAGGATGATCCCCAAACGTTCAATTGGAATTCGAATGATCTTGTACAAACACTAGATCCAATTGTCACATCAAGTAGAGAAATAAAATAACAATATAGTTTTCAAGAACTAGAGATACATGCTAATTCAATCAAATTAAAATTGTTACCCTAGATCCAATAAACTGAACAAGATACTTGTGCACCGATTATTTAACGAGAGCTATTGATTGACAATTTTCAAATATTATTTAGCAGGAAAATTTAAAACAATATTACCATAAATTCGAGAAAAGTAACACCACTATCAATCGAAACCCCAAAGACTTTTGCATTATATTCCAGAAATATTACAAGAGCTTCGAAAACTTGGTACATGATTCAAAGATTGAATAGAATAGAATGACACCGACCTCTAATTTATAGGTAAATTCTTCAATGGCTAGTTGGCTTGATCCCTGTCAAATTAATCTCAACCATTCATAAAGATTTAATTAACTTTTAATCATCACCGTGGAAATTATTTATTTTAAGGAAAAATCGAATTTTTCATTTAATTGATTTTTAGTTAACTCAAAATTAACTATTTTGAGTTAATTTCATCAAAAAATTGACTTTGACTTAACCACCAAGGCCCAAGGGTCCAAAATTTCGTGATTTCTTCAATATTCCCTTGGCCGGGGACCTCCAAAAAAAAATTTCTTTCAAACCCACGAATTTTACCTTTGGAGAAATTAATTTTACCTAGGACACAAAATTAATTAAATTTTTGACTTAGGATTTTAATGTTGATTTGGGGTAGCATCAGATGTGCTCTAGCCATGAAAATTGGTGGAGAGGCTAAAGCACATGAGATCTCCAAGACCCAGAAATGATTTGGGTAGATGGTTTGGGAGATATTAAAATAATTAATATTTTTAATGGAGTTCCTAAGTCTAAACTTAGGAAAAATAAAATATTAACGGGTACTAATATAAAACTGGGTTAGAAGGGTCCAAAAGTCATGGATCAAGCTAAATCTAATCTTAGCCGTTGATTAGAGATTTAATCTCGGCTGTTGATGGACCAACGAGAAAAGTAGAAGAAGAGGCTTGAGGGTCAGTTGGAGGACACACTGAGGGAGACCAATCAGTTCGATTTCTGGAGCGGGGTTAGCTGAGAAATTCGAACTAGTGGTCTGGAGAGCAGCAGGGGGCAGCAAGTATGGAACATAGAGTCAGGAGTTGCACCAGAAGACCAACACAGAGGTTGGAGAGGCAGACGCAAAGTCTCTCAGGTAGATGCAGAGGCAGTAGCAGACGGCACAGTCACTAGAGGGCTTGCGTGGGTGATGCAAAGAGGCCCAGTGTTGACGCAAGGAGGCAGGGGCTGACGCAGAGTGTCTGGGAGCTACGCAAAGGTCAGCCAAGCTGACGCTGAGACTGGGAGAAGTACTGGAGAATTTTTCTCTTTGTTGGGTAAGATGGTTTGGCACCCTGTTGTACTGAAGAACTATTGAATAAAAAAATCCTCCCTTGCTGCACCGGTTTTCCCACATTGGGTTTTTTCAGGGACTGTTGTGTGTCGATGTGTTGATTTTTGTGCATGTGTTTGTTTCTGTATTATGGTGTGATATCTGCAGCAAAATTTATTTTAATGTTTTTGGAGGAATTCATAAATAACTTATTGGGAAATAAGTAGGTAAAGTAAATCAGTTGTTGTAGTGATAGAATTTTCATATGGTATCAGAGCAAGTAATCAGAGATAGGAAGGGAAAATCAATTATGTGTAGAGACCATGATGTAGAGGCATCTACGTCAGGAGACTCACATATTTTCAGAAAATTGCACAAGGGAAAGTGATTTTGATTTCTCTATGTTGGCTTCCAAGATAGAAGAAGGAGTGGCTTGTATGACTAGTTCTGCATCATCAGAGGTATGGGACAGTGGAGCCTCTTGGCATATGACGGGAATCCGGGAATGTTTCTCAGATTATCGGGAGGAGAAGATGAACTTTCAAACCACCATGGGGAACAAAGCAAAGTGTACTCCATTAGGGAGGGGTACCATAGTTTTTCAAACAGAATCGAGAGAGTGGTTCCGTGGTATCAATGTGCTACATGTACCAGGATTGGGGATGAACTTACTTTCCGTGTCGCAACTTCAAGGCAAAGGCTATTACGTCTTCTTTATCAAGGAGAAAGTATACGTCAAACACCCGAGCTGGAAAAAGAAAGTGCAGATCAGGATCAAAAGTAACAGGTTGTATAGACTACAACTAGAATCACTAATGGCACTAATAGGCAGTCATGGAGACAAAGATTTGAACGAACTATGGTACAGACGAATTGGACATTTGCACCATGGGGCTCTGAGAATTCTCAGGAGCACTGTAATAGGAGTTTCAGATCTTAGTACGAAACAGGATGATGTATGCAGAGGATGTGCTTCAGGAAAGTATGCCAAAGCAGCATTTCTTAGAAGTAAAAATAGGGCCAAAGTGTACTAGGATTGATACATTCAAATATCTACGGACCTATGTCCACTAAAGCTCTTAGTGGTGTCGAGTACTTCTTTACCTTCATTGATGACCACTCAAGGAAAACTTGGATTTATTTTCTGAAAACCAAGGACGAGGTTTTTTGTTGATTCAAAGAGTTCAAGGCTCTGGTGGAGAAATAAAAGTTTTGCGCTCAGATAATGGTGGAGAGTATGTCGATAAGGACTTCACTGATTTTTGTGCTGAGGGCATCAAAAGAGAGTGGACAACTCCTTACAATCCAGAGCAGAATGGAGTAGAAGAAAGGAAGAACAAGACTATTATAGAAGCAGCTAGGGCCATGATGTATGATCAGGATATGCCAAAATTCCTGTGGGCGGAAGCATGCAACACAACAGTCTATGTTTAGAACAAGACTCCTCATCGGGCATTGGGCAAGATTACTCTAGAGAAAGTTTTCATAGGGAAAATGCCTGAAGTCAGTCATTTTAGGATATTTGGGAGTTTAGCATATTGCCGCATACTCGAGGGAAAGAGGAAAAGGCTGGATCAAACTGCGGAAAAAGGGTATGTAGTGGGATATAGCAAGAACGCTAAGGCATACAGAATCTATCTTCTAGGGAGCAGGAAGGTAGTGGTTCGACGAGATGTGAAGTTCATGGAGGACAGGGCTTTCAAAAAATCTCGTGAAATGCCTTTTGAGGAGCAGTCAAAAGAGGAGCCGTTGGTTAAACCTCTTCAACCAACGGAAGTAAAGAATTCTTCTTCGGCTCAGGAAGATTCAGAGGATGCAGAGGAGCTAACAGAAGCACCTGCTGGCAGAGGAAGAACTAGCAGGGAACTTCGTCAAAGTCTGCGAGATGCAGAGGATTTCATTAGTGCGCCAAGAAACAATAAGAGGGAGCGGAAATAGCTAGATAGGTATCAGGAATTAGTAGCTCAGGATGGGGAGCCTGCCAGTTTCCAGGAGGTAGCTCAACATCAGGTTTGGCTAGATGCGATGGTAGAGGAGTACAACTCCATAATGGTGAATGATGTCTGGGAGATATTGCCAAGGCCTCAAGACAGATCAGTGGTAGGTTCAAGATGGATCTACGAGATCAAATACGCTGCAGACGATAGTGTAGAGAAATATAAAGCCAGGTTTCTGGCTAAGGGGTATGCTTAGAAGGAAGGAATTGACTATGAAGAGACCTTCGCCCCGGTAGGTAGGTATACATCTATTAGAACCATGATATCTCTTGCAACACAGATGGGGTGGGAGATTCATCAGATGGATGTCAAAACGACATTTCTGAACAGGGTGATAGAAGAAGAGGTATACATTGAACAACCAGAGGGATTTGAGACACATGAGAAGAAGTCTCATGTATGCAAGTTGAAGAAAGCCTTGTATGGGCTGAAATAGGCACCTAGAGCATGGTATGGTCAAATTGATGGCTACTTGCATAAGATGGGATCTGTCAAGAGTGACGTAGATCCAAATCTCTACTATCTGGTTGTACAGAATGAGCCACTAATCCTAGTATTGTTTGTGGATGATTTCTTTCTGATCGGATCATCCAGGCTCATAGAGGATTGCAAGAAGAATCTAGCCACATAATTCGATATAAAGGATTTGGGACGAATGCATTATTTCCTAGGGTTGGAAGTTTGGCAACAAAAGGGAGGGATCTTCTGTCAGGCCAGGCAATAACTCTCCAAAGGCAGAAAAAACTGATTCGTCTTATTATTCCATAGGTAGGTTATTGTTATATACATTAGGAGTGATTGTTTAGTTCATCTTCCGATGACTGTTCACATTCCTGATTTATTTATTTACAAATTCCCCAATCATGAAGATTAGGTGTCAACATTCCCCCCCTTAATCTGAAGGGATGTTGGTGAGTCCAAGCATCATTCTGAATCGTTCAAGCTTTTCCTTTCCAAGTGATTTGGTGAAGATGTCTGCAATTTGCTCATTTGTGGAACAATGACGGAGATGGATTGTTTTGGCCTCAACATGATGTCGAATCAGATGATATTTAGTATTGATATGCTTTGTTCGATCATGGAACTTTGGATTCTTGGCCAACTTTATTGCAGAGGTGTTATCAATCATGAGTGGAGTTGATTGTACTTGTTTTACCTGTAAATCTTTAAGAATTTTCCTGAGCCACACAATTTCTTTCGTTGCTTCAGCTGCTGCCACGTATTCTACTTCAATTGTGGAATCTGCTGGAACTGATTGTTTGCGTGATCTCCAAGAGACAGCTCCTGATCCAAGAGTCATAGCATATCCTGAAGTAGATACCCCAGTTTCTTTGTCTCCATCGAAGTCTGAATCAGAGTATCCAATCAAGCTGAAGTCGTCCACCTGTGTATACTTGATTCCAAGGTCTTGAGTTCCCTTCAAGTACCTTAGAACCTCTTTTGCATGAACCTCACTACTACCAATGTCCCTCACAAGGCTTTTGCATGAACCTGGAGAGGATTCCAACAGTAAATGAAATGTCTGGTCTGGTAGTAGTGAGGTAGATGAGACTTCCTACAAGCTGTCTATACTTTGTTGCATCCTCAAATTCCTTTCCTTCAATAGATGTGAGCTTTAAGTTTTGTTCCATTGGAGTAGAAAGAGGATTGCACTCTGTCATGCCAAATCTGTTTAACAAATCTCCAATGTATTTCTTTTGAGAAAAAAATATGGATTTTGGATGTTGGGTTACTTCAATGCCAAGATAGTAATGAACATAGCCCAAATCAGTCATTTCAAAAGTTTTCCCCAATTCCTTTTTTATGGATGCAATGTAGCTTTCATTGTTCCCTGTCATTAAAAGATCATCTACATATACCACAAGATACACAACTGTTTTGCCAACTTTCTTGACAAATAAAGTTGCATCATCAAGATCAAAATGATTGAAGTTGAGTTTCAGAAGATGCTCAGTTAATTTTTCATACCAGGCTCGCGGTGCTTGTTTGAGGCCATACAAGGAATTCACAAGTTTGCATACTTTATGTTCATGTCCTTTCACAGCAAATCCTTCAGGCTGGGACATAAAAACATTCTCTTTTAGATCTCCATTCAAGAATGCAGTTTTTACATCCATTTGATGGACTTTCCAACCGTTCTGAGATGCTAGTGCAAAGAGTGTCCGGATGGTGGCCCATTTTCCTGTGGGGGCAAAAGTTTCCTCATAATCGACCCCTTCCTTCTGTGAAAAACCTTTTGCCACAAGCCTAGCTTTGTGCTTGTCAAGTGAGCCATCAGCTTTGTACTTGTTCTTGTAGACCCAATTGCAGCCAATTGGTTTGGTTCCAAATGGAGGATCAACCAGCTTCCAAGTGCCATTCTTTATGAGGGCATCATACTTCTTTTGCATCGCTTCTTTCCATTCATCATAAGAAGCAGCTTCTTTGAAGGAAGTTGGTTCAAAATCTGTAGACAAGTTCAATTCACAATCATAAGTAACATCCATATCAACAGGTGAATTAGAGTCATCTACATCACCTCCATTTTGTCGGTTTGAATTTCTGGTTCCTGTTTTTTCAATTTCATCAGGATGAACACTTTCAAGTGTCTTTGTCAGCCACTTTGGGGGACCTTTCTGAGATGGTCCAGGTTGCTCTGTTGATTGAGTTGGGACTGAATCAAGATTGAGTCTCCCAATTCTATCAATTACATCACTTAAAGCATCATCCGTTGTTGGAGTTTCATGCAGAGGAGATTGTTCTTCAGAAGAAGATTCCACATGTTGATCTAGTATAGGAATCCCCCCTTCAAGATGTGGAATCTGATTATCAAATCCTTGAAATGATTTCGTTTTTGCGAATCTATCCAAGCGATCAAGTTGCCGCTCAACAACATTGTCAGATTTGGATGATTCAAGAGAATGACATCTCTAGATACAACAAACTTTTTATTTACTTCATCATAGAGGCGGTATGCTTTAGAGGTGTTTGAATACCCCAGGAAGATACACTTACGACTTCTAGCACCAAGTTTGTTTCTATGTACATTTGGTATCAAAGCATAACAGGTGGAACCAAAGATCCTGAGATGTTTTACCGAAGGAACATGTCCATACCACAATTCATAAGGAGTCTTGTTTCTTATAGCATTAGATGACATCTATTCTTTATATATGCAGCACATAGAACAACATCAGCCCAAAACATTATCTTTACATTTTTGAAGAAAAGCATGGATCGTACCATATTCAAGATTGTTCTATTCATTCTTTCAGCTACACCATTTTGTTGGGGATTATAAGGCACAATTGTTTGATGTTTGATCCCATGTTGGCGAAGATAGTGTTCAAATTCATTTGATGTATATTCTTTTCCATTATCAGTGCGAATAGACCCAATATGAGATTGTGCATCATTTTCAATCCATTTATGAAAATTCTTGAATGTTTGAAAAGCATCAGATTTGTTCTTCAATAAATAAACCCAACACATTCTGGTGTAATCATCAATAAATGTCATGATATATTTATTTCCATTTGCAGAAGGAAGAGGCATTGGACCACATAAATCTGAATGAATGAGTTCAAGCTTCCTATGTGCTCTTGAATGTGAATCATGAAAAGACTGTTTGCTATGCTTTCCTAGAATGCAAGCATCACATTGCTTATGTTTCCTAGGAATTGTAGGCAAACCAGCAACACCATTTTTCTTCAATAAGCGGAGACTGTCATAGTTTAAATGTCCAAATCTAGCATGCCATAATAAACTTGATGGAAGTGTACCTTCTTCATGATGAGAAATATATGAGAAATTTTGTGCATAAGCAGAGGTTCCTTGCAGTTTGAGAAGCCTTTCTTCTTCTATTCCCCTCATGACAAGTGAGTGGTCAGATGCTTTTCTTACCTCAAGCTTGCCATCAAACATATGAATGGAGTGACCTTGCTGGCGGATGTGGACCAAGGACAACAAGTTTTTCTTGAGCTGTGGGAGATATAGAACATGATCCAGAAGAAAGTCTGGAAGACTAGGCAGTTTAAGCCTGATTGTGCCAAGCCCTGATGGCTTGATTTTTGACTGATCTGCAAAGTATACTGCTCCATCAACATTGTCAGTGAAATCTTCAAAAAAATCTTTTCTATGAGTCATATGACAGGTTGCTCCTGAATCAAGCAACCAATCATTTTTTGAAGAAGCAAGTGAAGCATTAAACAAATCTTCATTTACTCCAATGTTACATTGTGCCTCAATATAGTGAGCGGATTCAGGTGCTTTACCTTTGTCTATATCATCAGTTTTACCTTTCTACTGGTTTCTTTTCTGCTCAATTTTGTCCCATGGTAGCTTGCATGTAGAAGCATCATGTGATCCATTTCGTTTGCAGCGAATGCAATGCAGATCTGCCTTTTCTCCTTGAGAATGTCTGCCCCCCCTGCCTCTGAAGTATCTTCCTCTTCCTCTTCGTCCACCTCTTCCTCTTGTAGAATCTTGAGCAGGATGCTTTTCTTTATGAGCAAGGCACACAGTCTTTTCAGAAGATTCAGGAGCTGTCTTCTTTCCAAAGGCTTTCTCTCTTTCAGCAAACTTTTTCACAAGAGAGTCAAAGGTTATATCTTTAAGATTTCCATTTGCTTGTAAAGACTCAAGATAATTGGAGTAAGTAGGATAGAGTGCCTTGAGAAAAGCAAGAAGAGGGATATCCAGCTCAACCTTAGTGGATTTGATATCATGCATTATAGATTTTACTTCAGATGCAAGAGCAAGAGGATCATTATTTTTCAGTTCAAGAGTGAAGAGTTTAATCATGCGCTGAACAACTTCAAGTGGCAGAATGTGAGTCATAGAGTTCTTTCAGCTTTTGTAAAGCTTCAAAGGTAGTTGAATATGATGAAATATGGCGACTTACTTTTTCATTTACAGATGTTGCGATTAATGCATAGGCTTTGCTGTTCTTGTTTTCCCAAATGACGAGCTCTTTGTCTGATGTAGGCTGCATTGGGTCATTGTCTCCTTCTCCGACACACACTCCTTTCCACAACTCATTGAAGATGAGGGTGTGTTTTATCATCCGGGACCATTCAAGATAGTTCTCCTTGCCAATGAGAACTATTCCTACCATAGAGATGATTGAATGTATTCTGTTAAAAAAAACTTCTGCTGATAGAAAAAATTCTTCTGCTGATATACAGTGAAATTGTACTCAAAAGGGCAAAAAGATTTCAAATACTTTTATGTACTGTTTCTTCAAATCCCTCCAAGGATCCTCATATAATATATCCACCATATTCCATTCTACAAAAACACACATTCTATATATATATATATATATATATATATATGCTGGTCAATATATATATCATTCAAGCCACAGTTCAATGGGACAACGCATTCAAAACATACGCTGGTCAATATATATATATATATATATATATATGCTGGTCAATATATATATCATTCAAGCCACAGTTCAATGGGACAGCGTTAAACAACGTCCAATAATTCAAACGCATTCAAAACATAAATGCGACTTCAGCTTTAATTCAACAGCGCATTCAAACGTTAATATGACTTCAGCTTTTCAAAGGAGCCTTTTATCTTTCAAGGAGTTCAGAGAATTGAATAAAATAGCCGATCAGCGTTTCAAAGAATCCGTTGCCTAATGCAGAAATCGACAATGAAGTAGGTTCAAGGAAGCAATCTTCAGCTACTGTTCGTGAAAAATTTCAAGGCAGCAAATTTCAGAAAAGCCCTCACCGAGAAGTCCACAGTGAAGCAAAAGATTAAATTCAGAAGCCTTTGTCATCAACTTTACAAAGAAGTCTCTTTTCGCCGGAGTCAAAGAATTGAACACAATAGCAGATACCAGCTTTAATGCAAACACATTCAAAATTCAAAACGATAATACCATTGCGCATTCAACATTCAAATCTCCGTTCTGGAACTCATTCATGGTGCCGCCTCATATGCATCCCGTCTTTGTGTTCTTCTCCGTTCTGGAACTCCCACTTCCACTGGCGATAGCTATGCTCTCTTTCCAGAAAGCCTTCACCAATACGTCAAAGAAATTAAATTAAATGAAGTACTGTCTACGATGCGGACGATTATACCTTGACTTCACATTTAAGCTCGCGTACTCAGAATCTGGAATATACAAATGCTTGAAGCAATCATGTGTAAGTTTTAAGGAATTTACAAGTCACCATGGTTCAAGGCGTTGTGTGTATGAGAGAATTCGCAACTCGGTCACGTGAGAGCGAAATGAGCTTGGACAGGTCTGCATAGAGGCACCAACGCATCTCTGGGCATGTCAGGCCATGGACAAAGGCAGAGCAGCGCTCAGGACTGAGGCAGTGGCAGACTATTTTAGGACAGAGGCAATGGCAGCGCTCAGGACAAAGGCAGTGGCAGAGATGAAGGGAGTTACAACTATTTTTAGAACTGACTTTGATACCATGGCAGGCTAGGCAGTAACTCTCCAAAGGCAGAAAAAACTGATTCGTCTGATTATTCCATAGGTAGGTTATTGTTATATACATTAGGAGTGATTGTTCAGTTCATCTTCCGATGACTGTTCACATTCCTGATTATTTATTTACAAATTCCCCAATCATGAAGATTAGGTGTCAACATCTTCCTTGGGCAACGGAGATATGCTAGAGAAATCCTGAAGAGATTCAGAATGGAGGACTATAGACCCATGGCTACTCCAATGATCACCAATTGGAAGAAGATTGATGTATCGAAGAAAAAGATGTTGATCCCACCTTATACAGGCAACTCGCAGGGTCCCTAATGTATCTGGTCAATACTAGGCCAGACATTTGCTATGCTGTTAACACCCTCAGTCAGTTCATGGTGGAACTGAAGAGGGTGCATTGGGCAGAAGCCAAACATGTTCTCATGTATTTACAGGGAACAATCGATTATGGACTCTTGTACACCAGGAGTAAGGATATCAGATTGAGTGGATTTACTAATGTAGATTGGGCAGGAAGTTCAGTGGATCGGAAAAGTACCTCTAGGTACTGTTTCAACATTGGATCAGGAATGACCTCCTAGTGCAGTAGGAAACAGAAGTCCGTGGCCCTGAGCTCATCTGAGGCAAAATATATGGTGGCGAGCACAACTTCATCTGAGGCCATATGGCTCAGAAAACTGCTTGTGAACCTATTCTGAAGAAAAATGGAGGTGACCGGGATCATGTGCGATAATCAGAGTTGCATCAAGCTCTCTGAGAATCCAGTGTTTCATGATTGGTCAAAGCATATTGATATCCGGTGTCACTTTGTCAGAGACTGTGTCCAACGAGGAGCCATACAATTGAGCTACACTCCTATGGAGAATAGGTGGCAGACATCCTCACCAAGGCCCTTGGAAGAACAAAGTTTGATTAGTTCAAGGAAAAGATGGGGATGATAAAGAATCCATTTCAGTAGCAGAAACAGGGGTGACGTTGCAGTGCAATAGTAGCATAGTGCAACGTGGCAAAGGGAGTTGCAGTGCTGGAAGAAAGGACCAACAACAACATGGATGCATAGGGAGTTGTCGTATAGATGCAGCAATGGCAGTGGCAAGACCATGGGCAACAGTGTAAGATGCAGCAGTGCAGAGGATGTTGCACAGGGAGGCCTAGCATCAGCACAAAGACCAATGTTGGATGATCAGGGTGATAATCAGTGAGGAGTATTACTAGAGCACAGTCCTCGCTAAGAGGGAGTGTTGATTTGGGGTAGCATCGGATGTGCTCTAGCCATGAAAATTGGTGGAGAGGCTAAAGCACATGAGATCTCCAAGGCCCAGAAATGGTTTGGGCAGATTCTATCCAGTTTGGGAGATATTAAAGTAATTAATATTTTTAATGGAGTTCCTATGTCTAAACTTAGGAAAAATAAAATATTAATGGGTATCAATATAAAACTGGGTTAGAAGGGTCCAAAAGTCATGGATCAAGCCAAATCTAATCTTAGCTGTTGATTAGAGATTTAATCTCGATCGTTGATAGACTAACGAGAAAAGTATAAGAAGAGGCTTGAGGGTCAGTTGGAGGACACACTAAGGGAGATCAATCAGTTCGATTTCTAGAGCGGGGTTAGCTGAGAAATTTGAACTAGTGGTCTAGAGAGCAGCGGGGGGTAGCAAGTACGGAACAGAGAGTCGGGAGCAGCACCATAAGACCAACGCAGAGGTTGGAGAGGCAGACGCAGAGGCAACAACAGACTGCGCAGTCACTGGAGGGTCTACGTGGGTGACGCAAAGAAGCCCAGTGCTGATGCAAGGAGGCAGGGGCTGACGCAGAATGTCTCGGAGCTATGTAGAGGTGAGCCAGGCTGACACTGAGGCTGGGAGAAGTGCTGGAGAATTTTTCTCTCTGTTGCGTAAGCTAGTTTGGCACCCTGTTGTACTGAAGAATCATTGAATAATAAAATCTTTCATTTGCTACACTGGTTTTCCCACATTGGGTTTTTCCGGGGACTGTTGTCCAAAATATCTGTGTCGATGTGTTGATTCGTGTGCATGTGTTTGTTTCTATATTATGGTGTGATATCTACAACATAATTTATTTTAATGTTTATTGAAGAAATTTTATAAATAACTTATTGGAAAAATAGTAGGTAAAGTAAATCAGTTGTTGTAGTGATAAAATTTTCATATTTAGTTTAGTTTTGCCAGAAAATTTAATTAATTTAATTTTGTAGTAAGTGGCAGAGAGAAGATAAGGTGAAGCACACTAAGGTGTGATTAACGATACCTCTCTTGAAAATCTAACATACCCGGTGCCTTCGGCGCTGCAGAGAATTGTGGCTCTGACGACTGCAAGGTCACCGTTTTAAGTACTATTAAAACCAGGCTTCTCAAGGAAAAATGGATGGGTACCTATCTTTCTATCGACGAAGCTTATGCTTGGAAGTAAATTTTAACTATGCAAGACTAACTAAATATGCAAATGCACGAGATGATTAGAAGATGGAGTGAGATGAAGCTAGATCAAAGATTGAAAGCGCTTATGCCACGATTTATTTTTAAGTTATATGCCAAAGCTTTCAATTGCCAAAATAAATAGTCACTTCAATAGACAATGACTAAAAGATAAACTTCCCAACAATATGCTTAAAATATCACAATATAATGCCCAATTAAATCACATGTGTATCACTTCAGTGTTTCTAAATTCTTTCCAATGCAATTATAGCTCAAAGAGAACAAAAATTTCTTCACTATTCTTCAATATCACCGTCAAGATAATGGCAAGTATATAGATGCTCAAAATACTCAATTTAGGAAATAAAAGATATGCAATTTTCTACAAGTCCACAATAGAGTATTCAATAATTACTTGAAAATGTCATGCCAGGAGGTAACTCCTCAAATCAACTGTGTTTATTCATTTAGATTGTTCATAGTTATATACATGAGGGAGTGACTCTTGGGTTTCACCTTCCGATGACTCTTCCTTTTCCATTATTTATTATTTACATTATTTATAGATGTTCACCCAATCTCCATGATTAGGTGTCAACATTCCCCCCCCTTAATTGAAGTGATGTTGGTGAGTCCAAGCATCGTTTTGAATCTTTCAAGCTTTTCTCTTCCGAGCGCTTTGGTGAAGATGTCTGCAATTTGCTCATTAGTGGAACAATGGCGTAGATGGATTGTCTTGGCCTCAACATGATGTCGAATCAGATAGTATATTGTATTGATATGCTTTGTTCGATCATGGAACTTTGGGTTCTTGGCCAACTTTATTGCAGAGGTGTTGTCAATCATGAGTGGAGTTGAATATACTTGTTTTACTTGCAAATCTTCCAAAATTTTCCTGAGCCACAATTTCTTTTGTTGCTTCAGTTGCTGCCACATATTCCGCCTCTGTTGTGGAATTTGTTGGCACTGATTGTTTGCGTGATCTCCAGGAGACAGCTCCTGATCCAAGACTCGTAACATAACCAAAAGTAGATACCTCAGTTTCTTTGTCTCCATCAAAATCTGAATCAGAGTATCCAATCAAGCTAAAGTCGCCCACCTGTGTATACTTCAGTCCAAAGTCTTGAGTTCCCTTCAAGTACTTTAGAACTCTTTTTGCAGCAGACCAATGTCCCTCACAAGGATTTTGCATAAACCTGGAGAGGGTTCCAACAACAAACGAAATGTCTGGTCTGGTAGTAGTCAGGTAGTTAAGACTTCCTACAAGCTGTCTATACTTTGTTGCATCCTCAAATTCTTTTCCTTCAGCGGATGTGAGCTTTAAGTTTTGTTCCATTGGAGTAGTTAGAGGATTGCACTCAGCCATGCCAAACCTGTTCAATAGATCTCCAATGTACTTCTTTTGAGAAAGGAATATAGACTTTGGATGTTGAGTTACTTCAATACCAAGATAGTAATGAACATGGCCCAAATCATTCATTTCAAAACCTTTCCTCAATTCCTTCTTTATGGATGCAATGTAGCTTCCATTGTTCCCTGTGATCAAAAGATTATCTACATATACCACAAGATATACAATTGTTTTGCCAAATTTCTTGACAAACACAGTTGCATCATCAAGGTCATAATGTTTAAAATTGAGTTTCAGAAGATGCTCAGTTAACTTTTCATACCAGGCTCGCGGTGCTTGCTTGAGGCCATACAAGGATTTCACAAGTTCGCATACTTTGTGTTCATGTCCTTTCACAACAAATCTTTCAGGTTGGGACATAAAAACATTTTCTTTTAGATCTCCATTCAAGAAAGCAGTTTTTACATCCATTTGATGGACTTTCCAACTGTTCTGAGCTGATAGGGCAAAGAGTGTCCGGATGGTAGCTCATTTTGTTGTGGGGGAAAAAGTCTCCTCATAATCGACCCCTTCCTTATGTGCAAAACCTTTTTCCACAACCTTGGTTTTGTGCTTGTCAATTGAGCCATCAGCTTTATACTTGTTCTTGTAGACCCACTTGTAGCCAATTGGTTTGGTTCCAAATGGAGGATCAACTAGCTTCCAAGCGTGATTCTTTATCAAGGCATCATACACCTTTTGCATCGCTTCTTTCCATTCATCATGAGAAGCGGCTTCTTTGAAGGAAGTTGGTTCAAAATCTGTAGACAAATTTTGTTCACAATCATAAGAAACATCCATATCAACAGGTGAATCAGAATTATCTACATCACCTCCATTTTGCCTAGTTGAATTTCTTGTTCTTGTCTTTCCATCCTCATCGGGATGCACACTTTCAAGTGTCTTTGTTAGCCACTTTGGGGGGACCTTTTTGAGATGGTCCAGGCTGCTCGGTTGATTGAGTTGGGGACTGAATCAAGATTGAGTCTTCCAATTCTGTCAATCACATCACTCAAAGTATCATCAATGGTTGGTGTTTCATGTGGGGGACAGAGTGCTTCAGAAGAAGATTCCACAGATTGATCTAGTATAGAAATCCCCTTTCAAGATGTGGAATCTGATTATCAAATTCTTGAAATGATTTTGCATTTCCAAATCTATTCAAGCGATCAAGTTGCTGCTCAACAACATTGTCAGCTTTGGAAGATTCAAGAAAGATTACATCTCTAGATACAACAAACTTTTATTAACTTCATCATAGAGACAGTATGCTTTGGAGGTATTTGAATACCCCAAGAAGATACACTTACGACTTCTTGCACCAAGTTTATTTCTATGTACTTTTGGTATCAAGGCATAACAGGTGCAACCAAAGACCCTAAGATGCTTTACCGAAGGAATGTGTGTTGACTTGGGTTAGCATCGGATGTACTCTAGCCATGAAAATTGGTGGAGAGGCTAAAGCACATGAGATCTCCAATACTTAGAAATGGTTTGGGCAGAATCTAACTAGTTTGGGAGAAATAATTAATATTTTTAATGGAGTCCCTAAGTCTAAACTTAGGGAAAAAAAATATTAATGTGACTTGATATAAAACTGAGTTAGAATG
Source organism: Pinus tabuliformis (assembly GCA_031772625.1). Lineage (NCBI taxonomy): Eukaryota > Viridiplantae > Streptophyta > Pinopsida > Pinales > Pinaceae > Pinus > Pinus tabuliformis. The sequence goes on from CM062807.1 coordinate 741,048,383, forward strand.
GTCCAAAAGTCATGGATTAAGCCAGATTTAATCTTAGCTGTTGATTAGGGACTTAATCTTGGCCGTTGAATTGTCAACGAGAAAAGTATAAGAGGAGGCTTGAGGGTCACTTGGAGAACACACCGAGTTGATCAAGAATTTGATTTTCTGGGGTAGGACTTGCTGAGGAAATCGAAGGAGTGATCAAAGTTGCCGCTGAGGGGCAATGAATGCAGTAGCAGAGAGGCAGAGATAGTACCGGGAGCATCAACACAGAAGTCGGGAGAGGGCTGATGCAGAGCCAGCTAGAGGCCACGTAGAGGCAGCTAGGAGTTGCGTAGAGCCTGAGGAGGGCCAGCATGGGAGACACAGAGGCTCCAGAGGCTGATGCAGACCCTAGAGGTTGACGTTGGGATATTTCGTGGGGCAGATTGGCGCTAATATCTGTCTCCGACTGAGAGGTACTACTGCTGAGGGCATTCTCTGTTGGGTGAGCCATTTCTGGCAACCAGATTGTATTCTGAAACTGGTTAATATTAAAACCCTCAGATAGCTGCATTGGTTTTCCCACATTGGGTTTTTCCAGGGACACTAGTCCAAAAATAATGGTTGTGTGCTTGTTTTTCCTTCAGTTGATGATCTGTATGTGTTGAGACTGTACTTGTATTTATTTTCAGTATTTACATGGTAAATAACTTGTTAATTAATAGAACAAGTAGGAACAAATAAATCAGAAAGTACAGGAAGGATTTCTAACAGTTAGACTTAGAAATTCCAACATGGTATCAGAGCGTGGTTGCAGATTACAGGATAACTGAGGGCATCAGCGAAGCAAAGCAGCAGTAGAAAAAACAGTTGTCCTGAGTGACAGAAGTTGTTCCTAGCAGAAAAGCAGCAAGGATGGGGTGACGCAATGCTTGCGTCATCAATTCAAGCCGGGAAGAGGATCAATGTAGTGGCAGAGAGGAGCAGACTTGACCTACGCAATGCCCGGTCATCTTTCTCAGTGAGGAAGGATTGACGCCCGTGGCCAGGAGGTGCAGATTTTGCTGGTGCCAGGATTGCACAGAGCCTAGAGGCTCTAACCTTCAGTTTGCTGGGGCATAGGAGGTTGTGGGTAAGTTGCGGAGTGAAGCTGGTGGGGTACTGTGGTCAGAACAGTACCTAACAGGGCAAGACCAAGGAGGAGGGAGTTGCTACTGAGGATTTCTAGCCAAGAAATCCAGATCAGTGGTGCAACTGCACTAACAATTGGAGTGGGGGCATCTCGACATTGGCAGAGGGGTTTCCAGGAGGGAAATCGAGGCTTAGAGGGAGTCACACCGAGAACTTCCAGGAGGGAAGTAGAGAGACTCGGAAGAGTCGAAAGAGGAGCAGCAAAATGGCAGTGAATGGGGTAAGAGATTAGGACAGACTAGACGAAGCCTCAAACTTCATAGTCTGGAAGGCCAGGATCTTGTCCGTTCTAGACAGGAATCATCTCAAGCACTTCGCCTTGAACATGATAGCGATCCCAGTTGACCCGGCTGAGAACGAAAAGTACCAAGAGGCAATGGCGAGGGCCAAGAGCATCATCCTTGACGGGGTCAAGGACCATGTAGTACCACATATTTTCGAAAAGGACACGACAAATGCGATGTGGGAGGCCTTGATGAAATTGTATCAGCATACTTCCGTGCAGAGGAAGATGCTACTAGAAAATCAGCTACAGTCATACCAGATGCAGAAGGGAGAACATATTCACACCTTCCTTGGTCGATTGAAGGAGATTAGGGATCAACTAACTTCCATAGGGGCCACGCTGGATGAGGAGATGATGGTGAGGACCGCATTGAACGCAGTATCAGAGGATTGGGAGGTATTTTTCCAGAGCATACTGGACAAGTCGACCCTTCCAGATTGGGAGGAACTGTGGGCAACTCTTTGTCAAGAAGAGATCAAAAGGCTAACCAAGGCGGGAAGTAGCGACAAGGGGGTCAGAATCAAGAAGGAGGAAGAGGAGGATCCTGTCCTAGCATCTGACGGAAAGCAGGAGAAACGGAAGAAGAAAGGCCTCTCTAAGGTCAAATGCTTCCATTGTGGGGAACTAGGTCACTATGCGAGCCAGTGTCCAAGGAAGAAGAGCAAGGGAGAGGCTTCTGAGACCAAGGCTGCGCCAGCAAGGGCGGAAAAAGAAGTGGAGATAGATGATGATTGTGATATGAGTGCTCATGCGCCACTTGAGAGGAAGTGGGGAGACATCGAGTTGTAGTCAGACGGACTACAGGCGATGAGGGGCAGGATCCTTGAGGTACCCAACCTCTTGGATTATACCTTGCTACGAGAGACCCGAAGAGGAGTAACAAGACTGGTGGATGTCGGTAGAGACGGATGTGGATGGAGCAACAGGGGGAGCTACAGTGCAGGAGTCGCAGGAGAGCGTGAGGCAGTGGTGCGAGATGCACAGAGTTGTTGCAGCAGCGCAGAGGTCAGAGAGGGAACACTTGTCAGTGATAGAGGGAGCTTTAGCATCGGGAGTGTTTCTAGCCTGATAGAGATGTCAGAGTTGGGAGATTAGTTACTTACTTCTCAGTGACTGAGCTGCAGTGCAGCAATTAGTAGTGGCAGTGCTATGGGCAGCACGATGCAGCATGATGAGAGTGTTTGCAGTGCAAATGCAGCAGTGGCAGTGACAGGGCCATGGGCAGCAACATGGATATAGAGGGAGCTTCCGTACAGATGCAACATTGGCAGTGGCAGGGCCATGGGTAGCAGTATATGATGCAACAGTGCAGAGGATGTTAGGCAGCAGGCCTAGCATCAATGCAGGGACCGATGCCGGATGATCAGGGTGATGCTCAGTAAGGAGTATTACTAGAGCATAGTCCTCGCTAAGAGGGAGTGTTGATTTGAGTTAGTATCAAATGTGCTCTAGCCATGAAAATTGGTGGAGAGGATAAAGCACATGAGATCTCCAATACCCAGAAATGGTTTGGGCAGAATCTAACCAGTTTGGGAGATATTAAAATAATTAATATTTTTAATGGAGTCCCTAAGTCTAAACTTAGGGAAAATAAAATATTAATGTGAATTAATATAAAACTGAGTTAGAATAGTCCAAAAGTCATGGATCAAGCTAGATCTAATCTTAGCCATTGATTAGGGACTTAATCTCAGCCGTTAAATTGTCAACGAGAAAAGTATAAGAGAAGGCTTGAGGGTCACTTGGAGAACACACCGAGTTGATCAAGAATTCGATTTTCTGGGGTAGGGCTTGCTGAGGAAACCGAAGGAGTGATCAGAGTTGCAGTTGAGGGGAAGTGAATGCAGTAGTAGAGAGGTAGAGATAGTACCGGGCGCATCATTGCAAAAGCCAGGAGAGGGTTGATGCAGAGCCAACTAGAGGCCACGCAGAAGCAACTAGAGGCTACGCAGAGGTAAGAGTTGCGCAGAGCTTGAGGAGGGCCAACGTGGGAGACGTGGAGGCTGATGCAGAGCCCAGAGAGGTTGACGCAGACTCTAGAAGTTGACGTTGGGAGATTTCGTGTGGCAAATTGAGACTGATATCTGTCTCTAACTGGGAGGTACTACTGCTGAGGGCATTCTCTGTTGGGTGAGCCATTTCTGGCACCTAGATTTTATTTTGAAATTGCTTAATAATAAAACCCTTAGATAGCTACACCAATTTTCCCTCATTGGGTTTTTCCGAGGACATTAGTCCAAAAATAATGGTGTCACTTGTGTGCTTGTTTTTCCTTCAGTTGATGATCTATGTGTTGAGACTGTACTTGTATTTATTTTCAGTATTTACATGGTAAATAACTTGTGAAGTAATAGAACAAGTAGGAAGAAATAAATCAGAAAGTACAGGAAGGATTTCTAACAGTTAGACTTAGAAATTCCAACAATAAGGTCGAGGGTTAGCTTTTGTATGCAGTTCGGATGAGCGAGGAGCAAGGGAGAAAGAGCTCGCGGGGAGAAGAGAAGAGGATGAGGAGTACACCAACAAGCAACAAGGATGGAGAACGCAGGTCGAAGGGAAGAATAATGATGGAGCTAGGGGAGCTGCGGAAGCAGAGAGCAGGTGCAAGTTGAGGGAGGAAAGGGATGCAAATGGAGAGGAGAGCACGATGAAGAAGGGAGCTGACACAAAGGAGAAGATGGGACTGTGTGCAGGGAGCTCGGAGCAAAGGAATAATGGCAGAGAAGGGAGACTGCGTGGAGAGGAACGAGGGAGATGCAGACAGAGAAACCCACGCACAGGCAGAAAAATGAGGGTAAGGTAGCAATGAAAGGAGAAAAACGCAAAGGAAAAGAAGAGGAATAAGGGAGATAAGGGAAAACACAACAAAAAATAGGAGGACAACGCAGAGGGAAAGAAGCTGCGATTTAGGAAAAAAAATCACTCAACAAATGAAGAGCCTCAAGGCAGCAGACAGGAGAAACAATGGTAGCCCAAGGGCCCCAAAATTTTCCCAAAAATTTAAATTTCAAACCGATATATTTTTGCTTCAAAATTTTCTCAAAAATTTACTTATGAAATCCTTAGATCTAAATTTGAAACCCTTGGATTGAAATATGTTCGAATAATTTGTCCCTGCAAAATGATATTGAGGCCATATCTTGCCCTCCAGGGTCTAGATCTGGCTCCAAATTAATTTTTCCTTCAAATCCACACCTGCAAAATGGAAAACAAAAAAAATATCCCAGATCCCGATATATACAAAAAGTAAAAATAAAATCCCAAGACCCAAATTAAAAAAAAAATTCCCAGATCTATACAAGATAATTACAAATCTATACAAATGAGTTATAGATCTATTAGTTTGAGGAGTATGAGTCCATCTCCACCCTAGATCTATAGAACTAAGGCTCTTCCTAGTCAGATCTATCAATTTTGCACAAGTTATAAAAGATATTTAAAAATTTTAATGAGATACTAGCCCAAAAACACCCTATAGAAAAATAGATTGTTAGATAAATCCCAAAGCTTCGATCAAGTAGGCTCTTTAGAAATTATGCTTTGAGAGTCGGTTGATCCAACCGAGGACTATCCCCAGATACATGTGGGTAAGGACAGAGAAACCCACGCACAAACTACCGACTGATGATGAAATCTGAATGAGGTGAACACTTTGAACATGATAGATCCATTTTGCCAAAAGAAGGGGTATTTCTATGGGGTCGTTGACATAGAGTGGTCAACAAGATCAAAGCAAGACAAAGAATACCAAGCAAGAGATCAAGATCTTCATCAGACCAAAACCTTAGAATCATTTCCAAGATAGTCTCTCATCCATCATCTAAGGAGTGGAAGCTTTTCAAAGACTAAGGAAGACTAGATCGAAGAACATTAAGGGTTCGTAAAGCAAGCTCTCTGTCATCAAAGAAAACTTCAAGGAGTAATCTTTTACTATCTATATCACTATCAAAATTAAGGAGGAAGCAAGTGAAGAAAGCAACATCTACTCAAGTAAGTATATGACTTCATCTGAATCTATCAAAATGTCTTTTTGCAAGGAGCGCAACAAATTAGTTGGGGCTTCAATTTTTCATGCATGGAAGAAAAGAACAGACGTAATTCTCATTGAGAATAAAGTCATGGATCACATCAAGGGGTCAATTGTTGGAGAAGATGTAACTAGGTTCGGTCTTCATTTATGTAATTTTGATATTTGTACTTATTCAAGAAAAGAGAATTTATTTTGATATTATTTGTCAATGAGTTTCTTGCTCGTTGAAAATAGGTCAAGCACATTTTGAAGTGCTTCTAGGCATTCAAAGTCAAAATGTAATTATGATAAGACCCTTTGAGGGCACGTTACATCATGTCTGATGTCATACAAGGTCATGGGAATACCTCCAAGGCAAGTCAAATCCTCTCCTAGCAACAATGAAGTCTACAAGCAGCAAAAACGATGAATAAATGTTGAAATATAATGCAATTGCAAGTCCGCCTAAGAGACTGTCAAGTCGGCGTAAAGGAGGGACAAACCTCTATAAATTGTAGAAATTTTGAATAATATGACACTTATGCACAGAGATTATCCCGATTATAGACTATTGCGGAATACATGCATAATACATAACCTCCTCTACGTTGATCATCAATTTTGCGGAATTAAAAACAATGAAACATCAATCGCATGCACACATTAACACAGTATGTAATCCGGGGAAAGCATACAGCTGAAAACCCCACACTATCTGTATATTATAATGATTGAGAACATGTAACAATACATAGTACAATACTCCTCACAAGTACTCAGTACTATCTCCACCTGTTACACACAAAACTAGCTCAGATCTGAATCAATCACAGGTTCAAATCTCCTCCACTGCTTGCCTGCCTCCACTGCGCAATCCTGCATGAGAATAGATGAGTATGGCTGATCCAAACTCGTATTTCCTTGGCTGAACCACACAATCCTCATTGGCATTACTCAATCCATTGATTGTGCAAATCTCATGCACAACTATAGTCACAACTGATAGCAATCTCAACCTCTAACACCTGTCTCCACTGAACTGTCCATGCACTGAGTTAACTGATGTATTCTTTAGTTGCTTTATGAGTTAATAATTAGTGAATTAATTAACAATTAATTCACATCACTCATCACTAGTGTATTTGCAGTTAAACTAAATACAACTAGTTCAACTAAGTCAAACTGAACACAACTCCATCAACTCCTCAATCAACTCCACCAAACTCAATCACTTGAGTTCTAACTGAAGTCCACCATGCAATAGCTCAACTGACTCATAAGAAAAGCGTATTTCCTTCTGACAGCTGCATGTGCCACATCTGTAGCTCAAACTGAAGTGCTCCAAGAGGATAAGATAATGTTTATAGTCCAAATATTATTATGAGCTAATAATATTCGACTGTTCTATTTTTAGCCTGGCAGTCTAAAAATAGAAATCGCCCATATGTCTAAAAATAGAAGTCCATCTATTTTTACCAACATGTCCAATCATCCACAAATAGCATCCTGCAACTCATAGACCATGATCCATATGTCTAAAAATAGACATAGTCTAAAAATAGACTTTGCGCCAAAAATAGCCTGCAGGCCCACTTAGTGAAGGCGATTTCTTTCCACTAAGCTCCATCATCTTGTTCCATTCTCAACACTCCCTCTCAACAAGATATGGATTATCAGCAACCCCTATCCTGCCTCGGTGGTATTCGAATTTGCTCCTGGTGAGCACCTTCGTCAAGATATCAGCATCCTGATCCTCCGTTGGAATGTATGAAAGTAACATGATTCTCCGATGCACACAATCTCTGATATGATGGTACCTGATGTCAATGTGCTTGGATCTATCATGAAATACTGGATTAGTCGAGAGTTTAATGCAACTATGGTTATCACAATAAATCACTGTAGGCTCCAAGTATGAACCGAACAACCCGACTAGGATCTTCGTCATCCATATAGCCTCGCATGCAGCCAATCTTGCTGCCATATACTCGGCCTCTGCTGAACTGAGTGCCACGGATCTGTGCTTCCTGCTGTACCAAGAAACTGCTGTAGACCCGATACTGAAGACCCCTCCAGATGTGCTATTTCTGTTCGTTGGGCTCCTTGCCTAATCTGCATCCCTGAAGCCACATAGGTTCACCTCATCCTCCTGTGTGTACCACAATCCATATCTCGATGTGCCTTTGAGATAACGCAATACATGCTTGCCTGCCTTCCAGAAGAGCTTGGTTGGCATAACCATAGCTTGTGAAAGCTGGTTAACAACATAACATATATCGGGTCGTGTATTGACCAGATACATAAGCGACCCCACCAACTGTCGATAAACAGTGGCATCCACTACTTCTGCTGAAGTAGCATCGTCCTTTCTCCAACCTCCAGGAAGAGGAGTATCAACAGGCTTGCAGCCATGCATGTTGAACTTCTCCAGTATCTCCCGAGCATACTTCCCCTGAGAAACAAATAGTCCATCACTGCGCTGCCAAATTTCCAATCCCAGGAAATAATGAAGGCGGCCCAAGTCTTTCATCTCAAACTCCTTAGCAAGATCCTCCTTGCATGAAAGTATCAACAGCTCATCACCTGTCAGAATCAAATCATTTACATGAAGTACAATGATAAGCAACTTACCCTCCACCACAATCTGGTATAGGTTAGGATCCGCCTCACTCTTGGAGAATCTAAGTCCAGTGAAATAACTGTCTATCCGTGTGTACCAAGCACGTGGTGCTTGTTTCAACCCATACAACGCTCTCTTGAGCCTGCACACATGCGACTCGCTGCTGAAGATCTTGAAACCTTCGGGCTGCTCTATGTACACCTCCTCCTCAATGACTTCATTGAGGAACGCAGTCTTCACATCCTTCTGATGAATGTGCCACCCCATCTGCGCTGAGAGAGCAAGAATCGTTCGTATGGAAGAATACCTTGTGACAGGTGCAAAGGTCTCCTCATAATCGATCCCCTCTATCTGTGAAAAGCCTCAGGCAACAAATCTTGCCTTGTACTTCTCCACACTCCCGTCAGCTGCCTGCTTCACTTTGTAGATCCATCTCGAACCCACCACTGATTTCCCTTCCGGTCTTGGGACAATCTCCCATGCACTGTTTCTGACAATCAAATCATACTCTTCCACCATGGCATCTACCCATGCGGGATCCTCCACAGCTTCCTCGAAAGAGGATGGCTCAGTCACGACTCACAACACATTTGCTCACAAGAGCCATGTATCCAGTGTACCGATCAGGTGACTGTCTCTGTCTACATTGAGCTGTAGGTGGTCCTACAACCTTCTCTGCATCTTGAGCCAGTCGCTCAGCTTCTGTCATGCGCTTTCGCCCTCTGATGGTTGGCGCTGCATGAGTGGTTTCTTCCACTCCATGAACTTCGTCCTGTGGCTGATCCACGTCCTGAAGCTCATCCTTAGGAACTAATAGCTCCTCATTTGCATGCAAGTGTGGCTCCCTCTCAAGTGAACACTTCATGGCTTTCTCCTCCTGAAATTTGATATCCCGTCGCACAACAGTCTTGCGATTGTCTGGCAAATACACACGATAGTTGTGGGGCGTATCAGTGTACCCCACAAATATCCCAACCTCTGCGGTCGGCTCCAGCTTCTTCCTGGCATCCTTCGTCACATGCATGTAAACGTTAGAACCAAAAATCCTCAAATGACAAATATCAGGCCTCTTACCAGAATAAGCCTCCTCGGGTGTACTCATGCCAAGTATCCTATGAGGACAACGGTTCTGCACATATACTACAGTGTTGCATGCTTCCGCCCACAAGTGAAGGGGTAGGCCCTGATCATGCAACATTGCTCGTGCAGCACCCACGATCGTTCTATTCTTCCGCTCAACAACCCTGTTCTGCTGTGGGTTATGGGGAGCTATGAGCTCTCTTCGAATTCTTTCTATGCTGCAAAAGTCCTTGAACTCGCCAGAGATGAATTCACCACCATTGTCGCTCCTAAGAGCCTTCACCTTCTTCCTCGATTCCTTCTCGATTAGTGCTTTGAACTCACAGAACTTTGAGTATGTCTCGCTCTTTTTCTACATGAAGAAGATCCAACACTTTCGAGAGAAATCATCAACAAAGATTACATAGTACCTGTGCTTTGCTGTCGAAGCTACTGAGAAAGGGCCACACATGTCTGTGTGAATTCTCTCAAGGATTGTTGTGGCGCAACTATCCTTCTCGTGAAAGGTGGGTTTCACAAAGTTTCCCAAAGTACACCCCTTGCACTGATCTGACTGCGCTAGAGTGCCTTTAGGAAGCCCAGTAGTAATCTGTTGTAGCATCTTCAAGGCTCCATGGTGAAGGTGGCCCAATCCTGTGCCACAGCTCGCCATCATCCCGGCTCACCAATCCTTCTGCCTTGCATGCCATTGTTGCGCAACCATCTACATGCAACTGATAAAGGTTCCTGACTCGAACCCCTATCTTCCGGGTTTCTCCTGTTGTCTTACTGCGCAGGAAAGCCTTTCCCTCGCTGAAAACAACATCATATCCCTTGTCTTTTAACATCGCCACAGAGATAAGATTCTTCTTCAATCCTAGAACATGCATCACTTCCTTCAATACGAAGGGTTTACCAGACTCCCTCTCAAAGGAAATGGTACCGATATCAGTCGCACTGTATCTACTATCATCGCCCATCTCGATGTGAACTCCAAGATCTTTCTCCTCTAGATAAGAAAACAAATCTCGATCTCCTGTCATGTGAAAAGACGCACCACTGTCCAAGAACCATACCGATCCCATCACACTTGATACCAAGCATGCGATCAACGAAAAATCAAGCTCAAATTGCGAGGCTAAGGCCTCTCCCGCTGTAGATCCAACAGCTTGCTTATTTTTCTTCTTCTGCAGACAATTTGTGGCATAGTGTCCGTGCTGGTGACAGTGAAAGCACTTCACCTTGGACATGTCCTGCTTCTTGTCTTTCGCACCGAAATGAGAAGCTTTCTTGTTCTTCCCCTTCTTTGCTTTGGCAGCCAAAGCGCAATTTTCTTCATCAGGTGCCTTTGATGAAGATTCGTCCCTGGTATTCCGCCTGATCTCCTCCTTCACAAGATCTGACCAAAGTCTCTGCCATCCTGGCAATTTCTCCCGACCATTGACAGAGTCTTGATAGGAATGCCAATCCTTCGGAAGACCAAGGAGAGCCAAGCTCACCAAGTCCTCATCATCGACAATCACCCCCACACTTCCCAGCTCATCCCTACACTGAGTGAACTTTGTGAGATACTTGGGCATGCTGTCTCTCTTCTCGCACTTAATGTTTCTGAGTTTATCCTTGAGCGCCAACTTCCTCTCGTCACTCTTGCTTTGGAATAGATCTGTCAACGCTTTCCACATCAAGTATGGAGAAGCCTTTCCATGCAGGCTAGACATAATGTGATCCTTCACACCCTCCAATAGAATCCTTCGACACTTTGCTGTCTTCTTTTGCCAAGCCTCAACTTGAGCAATATCAGTAGGCTTTGGGACCTCAGCCTCTATGAACTCCTTCAGCCCATTGTCATCTAACACTGCCTCCATCCTGTCTTTCCATGCAATATAATTCGAGCTGCCCTCAAGAGCATACTCCAATCGCAATCCGTTGAAAGACATTTCAACTTTGACACCAAAAAAACACTGCTGCAAATTCGAATTCCACCATCTCAAAACTCAACCGCTTCTGATCTAAAATTCGTGAAAACAAAGTATTTCTCATACAGAGATTGACTGTATGGGCTTTTACCAGATATCTCACCTTCCAAAGGAAGGATGAATCCAGAGGCTACCTGGCCTGATTACAGACTCTGCCTGAAGAAATAAAATGTAACCTCTTTCTGAATAATAGATCTAATGATCAACTCTGCTCTGATACCATGTAGAAATTTTGAATAATATGACACTTATTCACAGAGATTATCCCGATTATAGACTATTGTGGAATACATGCATAATACATAATCTCTTCTACATTGATCATCAATTTTGCGGAATTAAAAACAATGAAACATCAATCGCATGCACACATTAACACAGTATGTAATCCGGGGAAAGCATACAGCTGAAAACCCCACACTATCTGTATATTATAATGATTGAGAACATGTAACAATACATAGTACAATACTCCTCACAAGTACTCAGTACTATCTCCACCTGTTACACACAAAACTAGCTCAGATCTGAATCAATCACAAGTTCAAATCTCCTCCACTGCTTGCCTGCCTCCACTGCGCAATCCTGCATGAGAATAGATGAATATGGCTGATCCAAACTCGTATTTCCTTGGCTGAACCACACAATCCTCATTGGCATTACTCAATCCATTGATTGTGCAAATCTCATGCACAACTATAATCACAACTGATAGCAATCTCAACCTCTAACACCTGTCTCCACTGAACTGTCCATGCACTGAGTTAACTGATGTATTCTTTAGTTGCTTTATGAGTTAATAATTAGTGAATTAATTAACAATTAATTCACATCACTCATCACTAGTGTATTTGCAGTTAAACTAAATACAACTAGTTCAACCAAGTCAAACTGAACACAACTCCATCAACTCCTCAATCAACTCCACCAAACTCAATCACTTGAGTTCTAATGGAAGTCCACCATGCAATAGCTCAACTGACTCATAAGAAAAGCGTATTTCCTTCTGACAACTGCATGTGCCACATCTGTAGCTCAAACTGAAGTGCTCCAAGAGGATAAGATAATGTTTATAGTCCAAATATTATTATGAGCTAATAATATTCGACTATTCTATTTTTACCCTGGCAGTCTAAAAATAGAAACCGCCCATATGTCTAAAAATAGAAGTCCATCTATTTTTACCAACATGAACAATCATCCACAAAGAGCATCCTGCAACTCATAGACCATGATCCATATGTCTAAAAATAGACATGGTCTAAAAATAGACTTTGCGTCAAAAATAGCCTGCGGGCCCACTTAGTGAAGGCGACTTCTTTCCACTAAGCTCCATCATCTTGTTGCATTCTCAACATAAATAGAGGTTGTCCACTCCTCATTTGGACACAATTATATCTTTGAAATCTGCAAGCAAGGAGGACGAAGTAAGACGAAGAAAAAGGTGAGAAAGAGGGATACAAGGGCAGTGTAGGAAGGAAACAAAACAACGAAGGGAAAAAGGTGAAATCTGAAGCTGCTACAGCCACACGTGCGAAGAATTCAAGGATAGATTTGCGGCCAGAACAACAGCAAGGTTGCAGTGGTATTTTCTTTATGGTTTGGGCTAACAAATAGGTCAACAAAAGTCTCCTACTCCAGCATTGAAGGTGGGCTCACAAGCAAAGGAAGGAGGGACAAATCTGAAGAAGAAAAGGATTGTTTCTAGGGCTAGAAACAATCACACGTGCGAGGTGCTGGAAGGGTTTGACTGTTATTTAGGGCAGCAACATAAGCAACCTCCTTCAGTTGTGTATTAAGGTCCACAAGGTATCCAAAGAAAGGTGAAGAAAGATCTCTTTATAGTGAAGAAGAGAAGCCCTAATATTCTAGGGTTTCCTAACCTAGAAGATAAAGTGCTGGAAGACAAAGTGCCGAAAGAAGTGCCGGAAGATGTGCCGGAAGTGACAGTGCAGAAAGAGGAAGGATTTGACTCATGCTTGGAGGACATCCTAGTCAAGGGTCTAGGGTTTGGCAGTTGTTCAAATAAGAAGCTTCAATAAGAGAAAACTTACAAAGGTTTTCCCTCTCAAGAGTGGAGAGGGTTTGTCCTTGGCATAGAGCCAAATTTGTGTTCTTGTTATTTTGTTTTGGTAGTAGTTTGATGAAGCACACACATATGCACAAATAAGAACAAGAAGAAGTATAAGCTAACTAAGAAAAATTAAAAAGACTTCTCAAATTGTTATCAAGTTTCAGAGAATCACCACAACACTACTTTGCCCTAGATTCTCTAACATCAATAACCCAACATCCCAAAGAAGATACTCAAGCACTTGCTAAATTCATGAAAGGGGAAGTGATGGCCCAAAGGATTCTGATAGAATCCATCAAAGACTCTCTTACCCCATATGTACCAAAATTAGACACTTCAAAAGCAATATATGACAAATTGGTAGAGTTGTTTTCCGTAAGTACTGCAGGTGAAGTTATCTCTCTAAGGCAAGAACTCTACAAATTGAAGATCTCAAGGGAAGAAGGCATAACCTCATATTTTATGAGGATTTCATAAATAAGAAATCAACTTCAAGATGTGGGTGAAATAATGTCTGACAAAGAGATGACCATTGTAGCATTAAATGCACTATCGAAGGAATGGAGCAACTTCACTTCAAGTATTTATGGGAAGAAAGAAGCCACCCTTTCCAAGATCTATGGTCATTATGCAAGATCGAAGAAACTAGACTAAAGGCAAAAATTGATGTGGGACCGAATGAGCAGAATCAAGCATATGTTGCTATGTCAAAAGGAAAGGGAAAGTTTGGAAAATTTGGTCCTCAAAAGAAAAGGAAGAACATGGCTAAGGTTCAGTGCTATGGATGTCAAGAATATGGGCACTATAAAAGAGATTGTCCTAAACTTAAAGGGGACAATAACAAGAGAAAGAAGGAAAAAGCTCATATTACCGAAAAAATGGAAGTACCTGAAATAAAGAAGCCTAAGAAGGAGGAAGTGAGAGATCTCTACTATGACTAAGATAATCTCTTTCACTAAAAGGTATTTTTCTGTTGTGTAAATTATAGATAGGAAGCTTTGTAAATAAGACAGGATGCAATATATTAGAAAAAGGCGTCATGGTAGAAACATTAGAAATAAGGGCTCGTGACATAGGTAACATGATGTCTGGGACAAAACCTTTAGCTATATAGAGTATTGGAAATCTCATTGAAAGCTCAAAGGATACTTATGGAAAAAGGAAAAAGTCATTTAGGACAAGGCTCATCATACATTAGTCAATAAGATAACATCTACAAGATGGGTTATGCAAGATACTGCAAATTCTTTGATGGAATCTTCATTGTAAGGTTCATCAATCATAAGGAGAAGCAAGTGTTTCATCAAGAATTCCAAACTTGTGGAATTCATGGGATGATGGTATGATGACATAACAGAGAAGCAGGGCAATGGAATGAAGCTCCTTCATTCAGAGAAAGCTGTTGCAGGTAGTCTAGATGACCCAAAGGAAAGATAAGGTATGTATGCTTACAGGTGATATTATGGAAGTCATTTCATATGGTTGCAGACAACCTGGATCAGTGTTCTATCTTGAGAAGCCTTCTTGAGAAGCCTGATCAAAGAAAAGATTTCCTCCCGCAAAAATGCATAGGTCACATAGTTACTAGATGAAATCAACATAATATGGCCTCATATGGAGTATGAGGTGACTGATTACAATTGAGGAACTCTAATTGGAAGTTCCTGGGAATGAAATATGTGAAGAAAGAAAGGAAGAGATTGTGGAATAAGTAACAATGGTAAACGCAGTCAACATCCGAAAGACCAAGAAGATTTGACTATGATATCTCCCAGAAAGATATGAAGACTCTGATGGAAGTCTGAAAAAGATAGAGACCCTTGACAATACATATCTTTAGGAGATGTGTCAACATGTACGCTGGATGTTGATGCCTATAGGAAGATGTCATGATGAAAGACCATCACAAAGGTAATTATGATTTAAGGTGTTCACTTCTTATTTATGAACTAGTATCTGGATGGGCTTATGCAAGGTTGCCAAAGGGAAGAACCGTGGATGTATTCCAAGAGAACCATGGAGAAGGATGCAAGATCCTTCGAAAGAAGAAAGCATAATGAAGGTAGCATAACTTGAAGCAATGCTAGATGTAGACTGATAGATCACTTTTTTATGAGAGGAATGATGACATGACTATCTCATGGATGAAAGTGATGGATGGTTTGTGCCCTATTAAGAAGTCCCAAAAGATGAAGACTTTGTGACAAAGAAATTCATGACAGCGAAAGGAGGAGTTCTTCAAGCCGCTGGTTTTCCCATCATCTCCACTTGAGGAGCTGCTGTAGGTCCCTAATTAAGAGGGAGCCTAGAAAGAAGAGGGAGCTTAGGTACATTCCTGTGGAATAGATATGTCCTCCCTAATTGAGAGGGAGAGATAGACACGCCATTCTAGTCTTCACATGGGAAGACAGAATGGAGGATTGGGTAATCATTTGGCATCCAATACTCTTTGAGGATGAGATAGGGCATCCAAGATAAGAGTAGTCGTAGAGGACCGATATTCTTTGAGGATTGGGGAGTCCAAGATAAGAATAGTCTTGATGGAACACACCTTGTGAACTCAGGCGGGGTATGTTCCGAGAGAAATGATGATGAGAGTGTTTATAAATCATGGTCTCGCCACGATTGAGCTCAGATCTTGTGGATAGATAGAGTTGTTAGTCAAGGCCTTGCTATGTAACAATGCTGGTTGATATGATACTAAACAAATGAGTTACCAATCTGATTCTTCGTATGAGAAATTCTTCAAGTTGAGAATGACCAAGTACCATTATGAATACCTCCCTAGTTAATAGGGAGTGTTGAAAAGTGTAACTAGGTTCGATCTTCATAATGACATGTAATTGTGATTTTATGTAAGAGATGTAAATAAGAAAAACAAAATTATTGTAATAGTTGCATCATGGGTTTCATGAGTGTTAAAATTGGCAACTAGGGCCAAACTCCATGTGGGTCTTCTTATTTATGGCAGCTGATATTTTCTTGGATTCCTCTTGCCGAGAGGTGTAGGATTGTTCTAAAGATCATCCGATTCCGACATGTATTCATGGATATATGAATTTATTTGTGTTATGTGACAATTCGTCAAGGTCGACCAACAACCCCACTTGTCCTCAACGTTTCACCATAAATAGGAGAGGTCTTCAAGTCATTTTGTCACTCATCTCTTGTGATCCCTCTCTCCACTCGTTTGGGCTTTAGTGGAAAGAGAGGCCTAGAAGAGAAGGCATATATGTTGTCCTTGGGTGAAGGTCTATACACTGCCCTAGAGGAGATGCTCTAGCTCTTAACACAGTCATGGAAGAAAAACCTTAACATAGTCATGGAGGAGGCTTCTATAGCGCAACAAGGAGAAGTTCTAACGTTGTCTATGTGCCCTAAATGCAGGTCTAGAGGAGACCCTAAGCCGTTGTCCTCAAGTGCCCTAAAAGCTATCATGAAGGAGTCATATAGCCGCAGAGGAAGAAGACACCTAACCATAGTCAAGGAGGGTTTATCTACGCAACAAGGACAGGCCTTCTATATGCTAGTCATATGTTGTCCTAAATGAGGCTATTCTTCGTAGCAAGGGGAGGCTTCAACCTTAGGAAGCCTCTATACGCTGTCCAATGAAGCTCTAAGAGAGCCCTAGCCGCAGTCAAGAGGAAGAGATAAACTCACAACTAGTCGTAGTCCAAGAAGGAGGATCCAGCCACTGCAAACGAGGTCTCAAGTTGTTGTCATAATGCCACATTGTTGTAGGTGACAACGTAGCCTAATTGAGGATTGTCTGGGCATGATGATTATTCTTGAGCTTGATTTGAAGGGAAGAAGAATCCACTATGAGGAGCTCGAGGCTGCTAAGTAAGGGTTGTTTGGATCATTGTTTGGCGAGACTATAGTTGCAGTCCACTGCTGGGCTAGGCCGCAGGCCATAGCCAACAGTTGGAGACCTTTTTAGGAGCTGCGTTCATAAGGTAAGCAGTCATATAATGCAGTGTTTCATTGGAGGACTGTATGAAGGCCAGTCACTGTCTATAGGTGGACTGTGGGGTGTATTGTAGGTGTTGTAGCACACTGATCTTGTGCCCTAACCAGAGATCAGGTTTGCCAAGATATGCTTCATTCCTTTCAGCATACACAAGCTGCCAGATGGGTAGCCTTGTCATGATCAGTGAAGCAGCAAAGGAAGGAGAGTCTTATGGAAGGAAAGCTTCAGTAAGTTGGGTAATTGGTTGAGTTGTTCTAGGCCTATCATCTGCTGCATTGTGTCATCTTCATGGTGAAGATCTTTGATTATCCGATCTTCTATTTTGGCAAGTCAAGTATTGACTTCAAATGTATCTGTACCATCTGTCTCTCTGCTGAATTATTGAAGAATATAAGAAAAATTGATCAAGGTTTCCCCACATTGGGGTTTGTCCTTGGCTAGTGCCACATCTTGTGTCCTCTTGTCTTGGCTTGCCTTCTGATGTTTATGTTTATGTTCTATCTACAACTTACTATCCTGCTAATGTGATTGCTAATCTGAATATTATCATTGGGCTAAAATGAAAAATTCAAGTAAATTGCTCTCAGCATAGAACATACCTAAAATTAACATGGTATCAGAGGTGAGGTGAAGACAAAGCCCAAGCAAGAGTGAAAGAGCAATCACCGAAGACAGTTGGACAAGGTCAAAGGCTCAATGGGTTCCTCATCCCTCTTCCTGGCTGAAGTCAAGCTCCGTAAAAAGTCTATCATGGATGGAAGATGTCTCTGAATCTGACATTGGAAGAGCAAGAAGTGTTGGATTATGTGAAGGGTAAAATCCCTAAGCCTCCATCAAATGCACCAACTGCTACAAAGAACAAGTACACTAAGGGTGGAAGGAAAGGCAGATGCCTTGCTTGCAATAAGTTTGGCCATTATGCGAGGGAGTGTTCGAATAGAAGGGACACATCACTTGATGATGATAATAATCATTCTAGGGGCATCTTCAATGATCAAAGGAATGACAGGTACAATGGCAAAGGAAAAAGGAATGCAGGTCATCAAGGAAATGGTCGACTCTTCAAGAAAGCAAGGAACTCCAGGTATGAAGAATCAAATGTTGTTTCTGATAAGCAAAAGGAGTATTATCTTATATTGGCCCTCTCCATTACTTCTCCTCTGGAATCTTTGGGAATCTGGCTTATTGACAATAACACTTCAAGGCACTTCATCGGATACAAGGAAGCTCTCTCTAATTTGATAGAGAAGGAGACAATCGTGGAGATTATTCTTGGAGACGATGCCACCTATCCCGGAAAGGGTGTAGGGAATGTTACCCTTCAATTGAATGAGGGTAACACGATTGTTCTAATCTCAAAAGGGACCTGGTATCCATTTCGGCAATGGAAGATAAAGGTTACAAGGTGGCATTCATTGATGGAAAGGTACGTGTTTGGAAAAGGAATTTCAAAGATGTTTTTACTCTTGGGTTTAGGGTTGGCAATTTGTATCAAGTTGCAAGAAGTCCAATGGGGACCATGTCATGCGTCACATTTCTTCAATGGCACCGGAGGTCTGCCCATCTTCATTGTAAGGCACTACCTAATAGATGGTGACAGGGATGCCTGGATTCAAAGAAGAGCATGTAGGTACATGTTCGAGATGTACCAAAGGAAAAATTACAAGGGGATCATTCCACTCATGTAATAGCAAGTCCACAGATGTGGAACAACCCGAGGAGTTTGAGATTCATGATCGGGAATCTCATGTATGCAGGCTGAAGAAAGCTCTCTATGATTTAGAGCAAGCACCCCGGGCTTGGTATGAGAGGATTGATAACTAGCTGATGAAGCTGAGATTCACTAAGAGTGAAGCTGATCCAAACTATTGCCTTAAGGTTGTGGATGATAGACCTCTCATACTGGTACCTTATGAGGACAACCTCGTTTTGACAGGTACAGACCCTCTCATTCGCAAAAGTTAGAGGGAGTTGGATTCCAAATTTGGAATGGTGGACTACAAGCCCGTGACTACCCCGATGGAGCTAAACTTTAAAAGGTTATGCGGTAGTATTGTCGGATTTGATTTGGGAAATGCCTCCGAGTTTCATCAACTCATAATAGCATTGATGTTCCTAGTGCACACTCGTCCGGATATATGTTTTGCAGTTAGCATGTTGAGCTCATAAGTCATATATAGTTGAGTCTCACTGGATTGGTGCCGAGAATCTTTTGAGATATCTTCGAGGCACAATCTCTCATGGATTGAGATACACTGTCGGAAATGTGAAGCTGCATGATTATTTTGATGCTAACTGGGCAGGCAGTGTGGAGGATCGCAAGAGCACTTCTGGGTGTTGGTTCTCTTTGGGTTCTGCTTCGATATCCTGGATGAGAAGGAAGCAGAAGATAGTTGTTTTAAGCACCACTGAGGCCGAATACATAGCTGAGAATATGGCCTCCTGTGAAGTTGTCTAGTTGTGGAAGCTCTTCTGTAAGCTATTTGGACATGTGTTGGTTACCATCATGATCTTATGTGACAACCATAGTGGGATTCAATTGTTGAGGAATCCCGTGTTCTATGATCGCTCCAAGTATGTAGACATCAGGTACTGCATTATCTGGGATATGGTACAACGACAAGCAAGAAGGCTCCAACACATTGGGACTGATGTCCAGGTCGTCGATATTCTGACGAAGCCCCTAAGAAAGGTCAAATTTGTGACTTTCTGAAAACGACTTGGAGTCGTGGAGAGACCCTCTCCTGAGGGTCTTGTATGATATGGACATTGAGCTCTGGGAGCTTCGGGGGGCTTGGGGATACTTCTTGGAGCGATGAGCAACCATAGGGTGAGTGGTTCAGCGTTCCCCTAGTGGTTTGCTATGTAGGCAGGATGAGTGGTTCATCCTTCTCCTGCTGAGACACAATCATAGGGTGAGTCATTCAGCCTCCCCTAGTGATTTGTTGTGTACAGGGTGAGTGGTTCAGCCTTCCCCTGGGATACCCTATGGTGACATGTAGGTAGGATGAGTGGTTTATCCTTCTCCTGTTGAGACATCCTACCCATGTAGTTTGGTACTCATGGGAAGTACCTCTCATTTGGCCAATGCGTAGGGAAATGAGGATAGGGACCATAGTAGTCTAATGTAGGCCCAATTAGGTAATTCGAACTCCTAATGAGTATATAAATAGGAGTTAGATGAATTCACTTTGGATCATCACTTGACTTGGATCATTCTCTTTCTTGAGAATTTCACATTTTTTTCCTTGGAGGATATTTTTGGATCATGGATGAATTTTGATGTGTGGATTGGGTCTTCTTATCTTGGAGCTTCTTATATTGCAAATGTGATGATGGTTGGATATATTCTCTTACATGTAAGTACAATTTTGATCAACCCTCTAAAATTTTATTCTAGTCACCCAAAATTTATGATAAATGCCCAGGTGTTTTAAGAATTTCTTTAGTGAAATATGAGTTTGATGCCACTGCTATACAAATTTATTTGACTGAAATGACAAGAAGAGGGTTAGAGAATGTGCACCAGGAAGCCCTAGGGCTTGAAGATACTTTCCAGATCTGCAACTTAGATCACCCACACCTCAAATTTGAAGCAAACCCCTGTCAAAATTCTGATTTGTATCACAGTGAGGAAGACCAAAATTTGTGACAGTGTTAAGGCAGCAATGAGAAAGGAGAGTCAGCGTAAGGGTTTAGAGGGTGAGACAGGCCTGCGTTAGGCTTAAGAGCTGCTACAGGCAGCAAATGAGGGCAACGAATGGAGGAAATAGGATAGCAGCAGGGGTATAGGGTGCTGGAAGAGGAAGGGTTGAGCAACGACAGAGGAGAAGATGTCGTGAGGGTGATAAGGAGCCACGGTAGGGCTGAATTGGAGTTGCGGCAGGGTTGCCGTAGGCTAAGGAGGAGGAAGTGTGGAGGGTTTAGGTGAGAGAAAGAGGGAAAGCAGAGGGCTACAACAGGGTTTCAGAAAAGGGGCTGCCGCAGTGAGGAATAGGGACTGTAACGCAGGGGAATTTGAGGGCAATGCAGCCCAGAAAAGGGACTACGTCAAGGTTAAGAGAGGCAACAGAGGCCTGGGAGGAAAGGAGAAGCTATGGAGAAGGGAATGAGGGTTGTCGCAAGCCTTAAAAAAATTAAAAATTTTGCCCAAAAATTTTTGAATTCCAAACTGAGATACTTCTCCCTTCAATCTTCCTCCATTAATTATTATCAAAACCCCAGATCTGAATGCTTCAATGAAATATCTAAACGCGTAATCCCTGCAAACAATCTTTGAGCCCAGATCTTGCCCTCCAAGGTTTAGATCTGGCTGAGATCTGAAAATTTCCTTGGTTGATTTCTCAGATCTATTCCTGCATAAGTGAAAAGAGAAAAACCTAATATCCAATATGTGCAAAAATAGAGAAAATCCCAAAAACCCACGTGTTAAAATTCAAAATTATGTTATGAAACTTCAGATCTACACAAATAATTTACAGATCTATCAGATCTGAGGAATATGAGTCCAACTGCGCTTCCAAATCTGTAGATGTAAATCTCTTTCTAGCTAGATCTAGCTATTTAGCACAATTTTTAAGAGATAAATAAGTTTAAAATAGGTACTAGCCCAGAAAACCATGCAAAAGAAACTTCGTTAAAAAAATCTTGGGGTTTCAATCAAGTGGGCTCTTCAGATCTTATGCTTTAGGAGTCGGCTGGTCCAACTGAGGACTTCCCCAAACGCCCAAATTTTTAAGTACGAATGATTTCTGCAAACACTAGATCAAATTGTCAGATCGATAGAGATATAAAATAACAATATAATCTTCAAGAATTAGAGATACCTGCTAATTCAATCAAATTAAAATTGCTACCTTAGATCCAATAAACTAAGCAAGATACCTGTGCAATAGATTATTCCACGAGAGCTATTAATCAACAATTTATAAATAATATTCAGCAGAACATTAAAAACAATATTACCATAAAATACCGGAGAGGAACACTGCCATCAATAAAACCCCAAAGACTTTGCATTGTTATTATTCCATAAATATTACAAGAGAGCTTCGAGAGCTAGTACACGATCAAAACGATCGGATGATTTGATGTGACAAATGACCTGTAATTTATTGATAATTCTCCAATAGCTAGTTGGCTTGATCCTGTTAGGCCCCTATACTACTAGGGTAACCCCTTATTGTTATTAGTACAACCCCCTTATTATATTGATGTACCCATGTAATGCCCATATTGTTACTATTGTGCCCCATAGAAGCCCACTATTGTTATTATTGTGCCCTTACATTGTTATTGTTACGTCGGCTCTGATTATATTATGAACCCTTAGACTCCTATATATAGAAAGGAGGTTTTTTCATTTGTATCATCGAAGAATTGTTCATTTATGTAATGTAAAGGAGGTTGCCCCCTCGAAGAGGCTGAATTATAAGGCGTTGATCTATCTTTTCTATCTTTTTGTGAGTTGGTTTCATAACATTTGGAATCAGAGCTTTGGATTCTAGGGTTTCGTTGCTCCAAACAAGTCATCGTGGCATTTGCACTATAATTTTTTTTTTCTGCGACGTTTCAGATGCTAATAAAAAAACCCATTTGGGTTGAAATTGGTCTGAAGCTCGGGTCTGAATTTCAGAGCTTTTGGTGCTATATGTGCGGAGATATGATTTGAGGAAGTTGGCCTTTTTGCAGACTCCCGAATTATATTCCGAACAGGTGACCTGGGGAAAATAGTCGTAACTTTTGTTTTGAGCATCAGATTGAAATTTCGTAAGAAGTTACAGAACGAGGATAGACTGTAGTTTCTTGTATACATTTTTCAGATCCAAAGGTCGAAACAGTGACACGTGGCACGTCGCACAAGTTCGCTCTACTGAATTAGTCCATAATCAGGTCATCATGGGAGATTTGGCATAACTCTTCCTTGGAGAATTCAAGTTGGATCAGACTTGTGGCATTGGAAAGAGGACACAGAGGGTTACTGCAAGTCGCAATTTCAGAACTGGAAGAACCGAATTACAGAGTTATAGTCGTTTCAAGATCGAGCTCCTAAAATCAAGAAAAGGCGATATGAAGAAGTTTGATGGCAAGGATCCGGTAAATTGGATACTTTAGATGGAGCAATATTTTGATCTACATGGTGTACCATTGTTACAAAAGGTATGTATTGCATCTTCATATTTAGAACCGGATCAATTTTTATGGTATAAAGGGTTTTGTTCTCATAAACAACTTGTTACGTGGTCAATTTTCACGGAGGAAATGATAGCACATTATGAGGATACAAAGAGCAACACCTTCTTTAGAGCAACACCACAACAATTGGAAAGAGTGAAAGAGCTTTGTTACATAGTGGAAAGTAAAATTATGGCAACAAGGAAGTCTATCCCTCACAACTATAATAATGGAAGTGTTGTTTCTCCTAGCCTTCCACAAATTACAAGGGTTACACCACAACAATTGGAAGAGAAAAGAGAAAAAAGGCTTTGTTACAATTGTGATAGCAAATGCACTAAAGGTCATAAGTGTGCTGAGAAGAAATCATTTTACATAGATTATGAAGAGGAGGAAGAAAAAGATCAAGAAACATCAAAAGAAGAGTATATGCACTAGGAACTAACCTCAGAGAAAGAAGAAATGAATCCGACCATATTTTGTAAAGCATTGGCAAGAATTACCACTCCTCAAACTCTCAAGATAGAAGGACATATTAAGAAGAAAAAGGTTCAAGAAGTGAAAGATCATATCGAGAAAGAAGAAATGAATCCAACCATGTCTTGTAATGCATTGGCTGGAATTACCACTCCTCAAATTATCAAGATAGAAGGACATATTAAGAAGAAAAATGTTCAAGAAGTGAAAGATCACATCGAGCATCAAGAAATGAATCCGATCATATCTTGTAAAGCATTGGAAGAAATTACCACTCCTCAAACTCTCAAGATAGAAGGACATATCAAGAAGAAAAGGATTCAAGCAATGAAAGATCACATCGAGCATCAACAACAAGTTCTCCAACTTTTAAAGGATAATGCCACTTTGGTGCAAAATTGAATGAAACAACAGGTAGATCAGCATCGTAGTGAAAAATGTTTTGATGTAGGTGATTGGGTATTTTTACTACTACATCTCAAGCAAGCTATGTATGAGAAGGAAATGTTGGCAATACCACATGCACTTAAGAAATGGCGACCTTACCAAATGGGAAGACATTTCAAGGTAAAAATGGATCATGATAGTCTTAAATACTTTTTAGAACAACTATTATCTTTAGAAGAACAGAAAAAATGTGACACAAATATGATGGGCTATGACTTTGACATCATCTATAGAAAATGGAAGCAAAATTTTGTTGCAGATGCACTCTCAAGAAAGGATGAGGATGTGGAAGCATTGTTTTGTGCTATTTCTATTATCCAACCAGATTGGATAAACGAAGCAAGGGATGAATGGAAGAAAGACGAAGAAGTATGGCCACTTATTCAAAAGTTGCAAAAGATCCCAATTCAAACAATATTGTCAGAAATTGAAGAGGAAGGAAAAATCATATTGGAACCTGGAGCAGTCACAGAAACAAGAACCCGACAGCTATGAAATCGATCAATTTGAGAGTATCTCATCAAGTGGAAGAACTTACCCGCTGAAAATTCCACATGGGAGGAAAAGAATTTTATATAGAAGCATCAAGAAGTATTCAAGCATTGAGGACAACACTTTTTGAAGGAGAGGGGCATGTTAGGCCCCTATACTACTAAGGTAACCCCTTATTGTTATTAGTACAACCCCCTTATTATATTGATGTACCCATGTAGTGCCCATATTGTTACTATTGTGCCCCATAGAAGCCCACTATTGTTATTATTGTGCCCTTACATTATCATTGTTATGTCAACTCTGATTATATTATGAACCCTTAGACTCCTATATATAGAAAGGAGGTCTTTTCATTTGTATCATTGAAGAATTGTTCATGTATGTAATGTAAAGGAGGTTGTCCCCTCGAAGAGGCTGAGTTCTAAGGCGTTGATCTATCTTTTCTATCTTTTTGTGAGCTGGTTTCATAACAGATCCTCGTCAAAGTAATCTCGACCGCTGAAAAATATTTAATTATCTTTTAATGTCCTCCGTCGAAATTATTTTATTTTTTGAGGAAATTCGAATTTTTCATTTAATTGAATTTTAATCAATTCAAAATTAATTATTTTGAGTTGATTTCTTCAAAAAATTGACTTTGACTAAACTACCAAGGTCCAAGGATCCAAAATCTCTTGAAATTTTCAATATTCCCTTGGCCGAGGACCTCCAAAAATTAATTTCTCTAAGACCCGCAAATTTTACCTTTTGCACAATTAAATTTTCCTAGGACATAAAATTAATTAAATTTTTGGCTTAGAATTTTAATTAATTTTTGCCAGAAAATTTAATTAATTGACTAATGAGGGGATTAATAATTTTTTTGACCCTCAAATATTTTAGCCATGGTGTCTAACTATGAGGGACCATCCACTAAGATATTTTTTATCTCATGATATTACATTTTAATACATGAAGGGGGAAATTCGTTCGTTATAGACCCTCATTATTTACCCAATTTTGCGACTCAAATATGATTTAGTATACCTAGTGATTTGTAATAAAATAATCTAGCTAATTAACTAAAATTATTTCCAAATCACTTTACAGAAGACTTGATTAGATCACTAGGACTTACCTAAGATCTTGACGACAAAATCCACCCTAGCTTTGGGGTGAGGCTGGAGGCAAAAATTTTGCCGATCATCTGTGTTTAGAAACACACATGAATCGGTGAGATGAAAAACCTCCTAGGATAGAAATCGTCATCAAAACGGTAGGCTTACCTAGGTTGTTACATACATAGGCGGTCTTACTAGGATCATTTACATTATAAACTTTTGCAGAATGGGTTTACAATTCTGACAAATTGTCGACTGATGATGATGAATCCAGGATGATCTGAATGATCGAGCATGATGGAATCTTCTTGCGAAAATGTGCACTGCTATGGGGCAGTTGATGCGGAGTGGTCAACAGGACCATTACCTATGGTCTAAGTTACTCTTCCAACAATGGTATTTCTTTGCATGGTTATGCAGAGTCAGACTGGGCTAGAAGTCCAGTAGACAAGAAGAGAACAACAGGGTATTGTTTCAGTCTTGGATCAACCATGATTTCCTGGTCTAGTAGAAAACAGGGGTCCATTGCCCATAGTAAAAAAAATTATGAATATATTGCAGCAAGTGATGCATGCAAGGAAGCAATGTGGCTCAGGAAGTTGATTTTTGGGTTGTACTGTCAGGCCAGGTAGTAACTCCACCAAATCAATTCATATTATTCCTTCAGATTGGTCTTTATTATATACATGAGGGACACTGTTCACTTCATCTCCCAATGACTGTTCATATTTTTTATTATTTATTTACATCAATTATCTTTATTGACCCAATCCTGATGATTAGCTGTCAACATTCCCCCCTTAATCTGAAGGGATGTTGGTGAGTCCAAGCATCATTTTGAATCGTTCAAGCTTTTCTCTTCCAAGTGCTTTGGTGAAGATGTCTGCAATTTGCTCCTTAGTGGAACAATGACGGAGACGGATTGTTTTGGACTCAACATGATGTCGAATAAGACGATATTTAGTATTGATGTGCTTCGTTCAATCAGGGAACTTTGGGTTCTTGGCCAACTTTATTGTAGAGGTATTGTCAATCATGAGTGGAGTTGATTGTATTTGTTTTACTTGCAAATCTTCAAGAATTTTCCTGAGCCACACAATTTCTTTTGTTGCCTCAGCTGCTTCCATGTATTCTGCTTCTGTTGTGGAATCTGCTGGAACTGATTATTTGCGTGATCTCCAGGTGACAACTCTTGATCCAAGACTTATAGCATATCTTGAAGTAGATAGCCTAGTTTCTTTGTCTTCGTCGAAGTCTGAATCAGAGTATCCAATCAAATTGAAGTCGTCCACCTGTGTATACTTGATTCCAAAGTCTTGAGTTCCCTTCAAGTACCTTAGAACTCTTTTTGTAGCATACCAATGTCCTTCACAAGGCTTTTGCATAAACCTGGAGAGGATTCCAACAACAAACGAAATGTCTGGTCTGGTAGTAGTTAGGTAGTTGAGACTTCCTACAAGTTGTCTATACTTTGTTGCATCCTCAAATTCTTTTCCTTCAATAGATGTGAGCTTTAAGTTTTGTTCCATTGGAGTAGTAAGAGGATTGCATTTTGTCATGCCAAACCTATTCAACAGATCTCGAATGTACTTCTTTTGAGAAAGAAATATGGACTTCAGATGTTGAGTTACTTCAATACCAAGATAGTAATGAACATAGCCCAAATCAGTCATTTCGAAACTTTTCCCCAATTCCTTCTTTATGGATGCAATGTAGCTTTCGTTGTTCCCTATCATCAAAAGATCATCTACATATACCACAAGATATACAACTGTTTTGCCAACTTTCTTGACAAATAAAGTTGCATCATCAAGATCATAATGTTTGAAATTGAGTTTCAGAAGATGCTCAGTTAGTTTTTCATACCAGGCTCGCGCTGCTTGTTTGAGGCCATACAAGGATTTCACAAGTTTGCATACTTTTTGTTCATGTCCTTTCACAGCAAATCCTTCAGGCTGGGACATAAAAACATTCTCTTTTAGATCTCCATTCAAGAAAGCAGTTTTTACATCCATTTGATGGACTTTCCAACCGTTTTGAGCTGCTAGGGCAAAGAGTGTCCGGATGGTAGCCCATTTCGCTGTGGGCAATGTTGCACGAAGCGGGAGCGAAGCGGAAGCGCGAAGCGGAAGCGCGAAGCGGAAACGCAGAGCGCGGAAGCGTCATTTTCCAAAAATCTAGGAAGCGAAGCGTCCGTGGAAGCGTCTGCTATATATATATATATATTTTTTTATATTTTTTTGCATTTATACTCAAAACAAACATCCCAAATACCAAATTAATTGTAGAAGACATGAAAACATGCATATTTTTGCATAAATCAAGATAGATATGGCATCCATGATTCCATTGTAGTTACTAGTATGTACAACAATCATCTATATTCTAGCTATTACAAACATACATCAAATTTTTAAGCATATTATAAAACATAAAACATTTACGCATATTATAAAACATAAAACATAGAGCATATTATGATTTATCTAGCAAGTGAGCAACTGTCAACATTTGTCATGTCCAAAATTCAAATAATAATGTTTACAAAATATGTCACTTGGTCACCGCCAAGCCAAAAAGGTTCAAAATTCAAATTCACAAGTCTACAAGTCTAATGAGTAATCTATGACAAAAAGAAGTAGATTGTGAATATATCTACTAATCTCTCCTCCTTCCACCACGAATAGAACGTGATGGCGGGCCTCCACGTGGTGGCAATGAAGAATATGGTCCCTGTGTAAGTCGTGGCACTGGAACTGATGAAGAAGAACCCCCTGCCGTTGGTGTTGAACCATGGAACCTAGAAACCAAGGGACCAGATGGGGGTGGGGGTGGTGGCATATCAACACCCGTGTCATCATCCTAGAATCGCTCAAAAAATTCATGCAAAAAAAAAAACACTAGTTAACAAAAAAATTAAAAACATGAATTAGAGAAATGCTTTATAAGGGAAAATTGGAAAATTCATACCACAATGGACATACCTGGATAAGAGAATCCTCTAATTGCTCTAGTCGCAACACTCCATCCTCCAAATTGGGCTCCTCTGGATTCTTGTCCCAAGTCAACAAGTCTTTATTAGACTTTGCATCTTCACAGTAATGGGACAACAATCGCAAGTTGTAATGAACATAAACCAAGCTCTCTGCCCGGTCTAAATTCAACCTGTTCCTTTTAACACTGTGGATGAAAGAATAAGAGCTCCAACACCTCTCTGCAGAAGAAGTGTTTACCACCTGTGATAGCACCCGCAATGCCAAACTCTGTAGAAGTGGAGTAGGCCCTCCATGCATGTTCCACCACTCAAGAGCAGAAAAATGCTCTCGATCTTGAATTGCATGCATGCTCCCAAATGGACCAGTGTTGCTCGTATAGTTGCTCACCTGTCTCCGTACCAATGCAGCCTCCTCATTATCAGGGATTAATCTACTCAATGCAGCCATATATTTTTCGTGAACCTCTTTATCTTGGTGTGGTTTTTTCCTGCTTCCCCCCCCAGGTGCTGGTGTTGAAAGCCATGATGGATGATAGTATTTAGGTGTCAAAACATATGCTAATGCATGCAATGGAATATTTAGCATTTCCCATCGGTTTTGCACCTCTTCACGAATATAATTGTACAAGGTGGTATCTCTAGGCTCAACAATGTCTTTAATCTGCCCCAACATGCTATCCATTTGCTCATACACCTCCCCAATTACTGGTCGATCTGAATCTGCAAACTTGATCATGTAATAAATTGGTTTGGTGAATTGCAAAACATATTTAACCTGTGACCAAAAGTAACTGTCAAGAACAGTGTCCTTGACTGCATTAGCACCATCTGTGTCAGTGTTAATTTCATCCCATGTTTCAGCACACACCAGATTAGTTAAAGCTTGTCTCACCCTCACTAGCCGCCTAAAGGTGAGGTAATAACTAGCAAATCTTGTCTTTGCAATTTTAAGCAATTGCAACTTGGAGTAAGTGCCATAGAAGTAGTTTACCCTTGTATGCCCTGTGATGAATTTAATGAGCTGCTTCCCTTTCCTGTAAACCTCAGCAATCCACCCACAATCTTTGTGTTTCACAATATCATGCATCAAAAGGTTCAATGTGTGAACCAGGCACCCAGACCAAAAGATGTGTGGATGAGTACGCTCAATAATTTTTCCTGCTAACTTACAATTTGCTGCATTATCTGTGATCACTTGAACCACATTATTCGGACCAACATCTTTGATTGATTTCAATAGGAGATCTGCAATGTTTTGTGCAGTTGCACTGATGGAGGAGTCATGAGATGCAATAAATACTGCACCACTAGAAGAAACACCAAGAACATTTATCAAATGTTGGTTTCTAATATTTGTCCACCCATCTGATACAATGGATACCCCAGAATCCACCCACTCATGTGTAAAACGTGTCAAAGCTCTTTGAACCTTAGCTTTTTCTCTTTCTAATAACACTGTTCTAGCTTTCTCATAGTTGGGGGCCTTGTATCCTTTTGGGGCTTCATTGATGGCCTTTACCATGTCATGCCAATAGGGAGAGCGAAGCACATTGAATGGTACACCCAGTGTTTTTAAAACCGGAACCGGTGATCGGACCGGTCCACCTAATGAACCGGTTTACCGACCGGAACCGGTCTAACCGGGACTGGTTTGGTCTAAACGAACCGGTTTTAGAAAAATACATTAAATAATTATTTTTTAATGAAAAAAACTATTTTTAAGATTTAAAAGCATGATTCCAAGCCAATAGAGACAAAATATGCAAAGATTGCTCATTTATATACCATGTAAAGGTGAATATATCAAAATGGCACCGAGTGCAATACATATCATCGACAAAATACATAAGCAATGAGGCTCTAAACCACTAAGAAGATATTAATATCACAAGTAAATTTCATCTAAGGAAAATGTTAGGTTTAATATGTTGCCCTAACCATTTTCCAACATGGTATCAAAGCTATGGTTTGTATCCTTGGTAGCTGGAAATATCACTATTTCATCTGTAGCTTGATCATTTGGAGATCAAGTATAACAAGACTAGCAAGAAGCTTATACAAAAGAAGAGAACCAAATGACAGACAAAAAGTCTGCCCCTAAATTAAAATAGGTCTGCATAGAGGTCCAAAGTCTGAGGTGTTTCAGATGACAGAGACACGAGAATCATAGAGGTTCAAAGTCTGGTGTATTTCAGAGACCCAAGAATCACAAAGATCCAAAGTCCGGAGTATTACAGAAACCCAAGAATCACAGTAACTTCGTATAGAAGTCCGAAGATTGTAGGCCTAATAACATTGCAGAGGTACAAAATCTTCCTTGGTTAATAGAGGTCCGAAACTATAATGATACTAAAGAAGGTCTGAAGATTTCAGTGGATTACAAAGGTCTGAATTACAATGGTATTTCAATTTTCCCGAATTGCAGTGATATTTTAAGAACTTAGAAAATTGTAGTAAGGTTTGAGAGATGAAGTATCTAGAACATGTATCATTCCTATTGATAAAGTCATGAAAATCATAACCCTAAACCACTAAACCACTAAACAACTGCGTTTTTTGTCATGTTTCAGTGGGCTGTCCATAAACCGGCCGGTTTAGGACAAAACCGGCCGGTTAGCAATAAACCGGCCGGTTTTGACCTAAACCGGCCGGTTTTTACCGGTTAGGTCAATTTTCCGGGCACATGGGGCTTCTAACCGGGTTTTTTCACCGGTTCTGACCGGTGAGCCTCCCAACCGGCCGGTTAGGCCGGTAACCGGTTGGACCGGAACGGTTTTTATAACTATGGGTACACCGCAAGCACAAAGAAAACGGACTATCTTTCCATCCACATCATCCCTCCCAGCAACATTAAGGAAATCCCCTATTGTTTTTCTACCTCCAGAGGTTGCAGAAGTACCATGAGGAGATGGGCAACTACCAAATTTAGAGGTTGCACTTGATTCAGAATGAGTTTTTTGTTTCTTGTTTTTTTGTTGTGCAGCCATCTCTATTTGGATGTATTTTGTTCTTTGTTCAGCTGAAATTTTTGGGCAAATTTGTACCCCCACAGAACCCTTTTTTTCATCACTGTCCAGCACCCCACAAAGATGCCTCCTCAGACGGGTATATGAACCACAATATGGTTTTCCTCCATGACAATCATGAGGGCACATCCATTTGTAAGATCCACCACCCTTTCCCCCATCAAGTTTGGTCACATAGTTCCACAAGGGTGTTGTTGTACCTTTCCCATCTTGTGCTTCAGTGTCCCCTTCAAGTTCATCCCCTTCCTCTTCAAACCCTTCCTCCTCATCATACATTGGGTCACCAAGTTCATCCCCTTCCTCTTCCCCTCTATTCCTCACCTTTGCCATCATTAAAACCAAGAGTGGAATGATACATAGAAGCCAAAAGAACACCATCTTGGAATATGGATATAGGTGGTGGACAACCTGTAAATAAAGGAGCAAGTAGAAACAATGGGAAAGAGTAGGAGAGGGAGGAGAAAAATACAATTTTTTTTTTCAAAAAAACAAGGGAGTTTGGGGTTTGAACTTACCTCTTTAGCTCTTGTAGATGAAGTCCTCCAAGCTCTTGCTCCAAGCTCCTCCTCCTTCTCCTAGCTCCTCCTTCTTCACTCCTCCAAGCTCTCCTCTCTTCTCCTCTCCTTTCCTCTCTTCTCTTCTCTTCTCCTCTCCTCTCTTCTCTTCTCCAACTCTCATAAACTCAAAGTGAGAAAATGAGAAGAGAATGGGGGCTTTATTCTTTTCTAAACTCACCCTAAACTAACCCTAACCTCACCCTAACCCACCCCCTCATGCTAACTTAAGTGAACTTTTTAAAAAAATAAAAAAAAAAACCGAGTTATATGCTGCCCGCGCGGAGTTTACTGGAAGCGCGCTTCCGGGCCTCGTGAAGCGTGCGCTTTCGGGCCTGAAGCGTTGCGCTTCCGGAGGCCCGAAGCGCCCTCCGAAGCGCGGATCTGGGCCAACGCTTCATGAATTCCAGGAATCGTTTTTAAAAAAAGGAATCACACTTCAGAAATTTGGAATCGCGCTTCGGGGAGAGGTTCCGGAACGCTTCCGTACGGGACGCGATTTCGGCCTCGGATCCGGGGGGGGGGGGGCGATTCCTGCAACACTGGCTGTGGGGGCAAAAGTCTCCTCATAATCGACCCCTTCCTTCTGTGCAAAACCTTTTGCCACAAGCCTGGCTTTGTGTTTGTCAAGTGAGCCATCAACTTTATACTTGTTCTTGTAGACCCACTTGCAGCCAATTGGTTTGGTTTCTAATGGAGGATCAACCAGCTTCCAAGTGCCATTCTTTATGAGGGCATCATACTCCTTTTGCATCGCTTCTTTCCATTCATCATGAGAAGCAGTTTCTTTGAAGGAAGTTGGTTCAAAATCTGTAGACAAGTTCAATTCACAATCATAAGAAACATCCATATCAATAGGTGAATTAGAGTCATCTACATCACCTCCATTTTGCCGGTTTGAATTTCTACTTCCTATCTTTCCAACCTCATCAGGATGAACACTTTCAAGTGTCTTTGTCAGCGACTTTGGGGGACCTTTCTCAGATGGTCCAGGCTGCTCCGTTGATTGAGTTGGAACTGAATGAAGATTGAGTCTCCCAATTCTATCAATCACATCACTTAAAGCATCATCCGTTGTTGGAGTTTCATGCGGGGGAGAGAGTTCTTCAGAAGAAGATTCCACATGTTGATCTAGTATAGGAATCCCCCCTTCAAGATGTGGAATCTGATTATCAAATTCTTGAAATGATTTTGAATTTGCGAATCTATCCAAGCGATCAAGTTGTCGCTCAACAAAAATCACATCTCTAGATACAACAAACTTTTTATTGACTTCATCATAGAGACGGTATGCTTTGGAGGTGTTTGAATACCCCAGGAAGATACACTTACAACTTCTTGCACCAAGTTTATTTCTATGTACCTTTGGTATCAAGGCATAACAGGTGGAACTAAAAACCCTGAGATGCTTTACCGAAGGAATGTGCCCATACCACATTTCATATGGAGTCTTGTTTCTAATAGCATTAGATGGACATCTATTTTTTATATATGCAGCGCATAAAACAACATCAGCCCAAAACATTATTTTTACATTTTTGAAGAAGAGCATGGAGCGTACCATATTTAAGATTGTCCTATTCATTCTTTTAGCTACACCATTCTGTTGGGGATTATAAGGTACAGTTGTTTGATGTTTGATCCCATGTTGGCGAAGATAGTTTTCAAATTCATTTGATGTGTATTCTTTTCCATTATCAATGCGAATAGACCCAATATGAGATTGTGCATCATTTTCAATCCATTTATGAAAGTTCTTGAATGTTTGAAAAACATTAGATTTGTTTTTCAATAAATAAACCCAACACATTCTGGTGTAGTCATCATATATTTATTTCCATTTGCAGAAGGAACAGGCATTGGACCACATAAATCTGAATGAATGAGTTCAAGTTTTCTATGTGCTCTTGGATGTGAATCATGAAAACACTGTTTGCTATGCTTTCCTAGAATGCAAGCATCACATTGCTTAAATTTCCTAGGAATTGTAGGCAAACTAGCAACACCATTTTTCTTCAACAAGCAAAGGTTGTCATAGTTCAAATGTCCAAATCTATCATGCCATAATAAACTTGATGGAAGTGTACCTTCTTCATAATGAGAATTGTATGAGAAATGTTGTGCACGAGCAGAGGTACCTTGCAGCTTGGGAAGCCTTTCTTGTTCTATTCCCCTCATGACAAGTGAGTTGTCAGATGCTTTTCTCACCTCAAACTTGCCATCAAACATATGAATGGAGTGCGTATTGGAGACGGAGACAAAGTGCCAGAATAGCCTACCTCAGACAAAGAGCTTGCCATTTGGGAAAATAAGAACAACAAAGCTTATGCATTAATCACAACATCTGTAAGTGAAGAGGTGAGTCGCCATATTTCGCCATTTTCAACTGCTTTCGAAGCCTTACAAAAGCTGAAAGAACTCTATGACTCACATTTTGCACTTGAAGTTGTTCAACTCATGATTAAACTCTTCACTCTTGAATTGCAAAATAATGATCCTCTTGCTCTTGCATCCGAAGTAAAGTCTATAATGCATGATATCAAAGTCACTAACGTCGAATTGGATATTCCTCTCATCGCTTTTCTCAAGGCACTTTATCCTACTTACTCCAATTATCTTGAGTCATTGCAAGCAAATGGAAATCTCAAAGATATTACCTTTGACTCTCTTGTGAAAAAAAATTGCTGAAAGAGAGAAAGCTTTTGGAAAGAAGACAGCCCCTGAATCTTCTGAAGAGGCTATGTGCCTTGCTCATAAAGAAAAGAATCCTGCTCAAGATTCTTCCAGAGGAAGAGGTGGTCGAAGAGGAAGAGGAAGATATTTCAGAGGCAGGGGGGCAGACAATCTCAAGGAGAAAAGGCAGATTTGCACTGCATACGCTGCAAAAGAAATGGATCACATGATGCCTCTACATGCAAAATACCTTGGGACAAAATTGAGCAGCAAAGAAATCAACCCAAAGGTAAAGCTAATGACACAGACAAAGGTAAAGCACCTGAATCTGCTCATTATGTGGTAGCACAATGTAATATTGGAGTAAATGAAGATTTATTTAATGCTTCACTTGCTTCTTGGAAAAATGATTGGTTGCTTGATTCAGGAGCAACTTGCCACATGACTCATAGAAAAGGTTTTTTTGAAGAATTTATTGACAATGTTGATGGAGCAGTATACTTTGTAGACCAATAAAAAATCAAGCCATCAGGGCTTGGCACAATCAGGCTTAAATTGCCTGGTCTTCCAGACTTTCTTCTGCATCATGTTCTATATCTCCCACAGCTAAAGAGAAACTTGCTGTCCTTGGTCCACATCCGCCA
Source organism: Pinus tabuliformis (assembly GCA_031772625.1). Taxonomy (NCBI): domain Eukaryota; kingdom Viridiplantae; phylum Streptophyta; class Pinopsida; order Pinales; family Pinaceae; genus Pinus; species Pinus tabuliformis. Next base: position 741,084,117 of record CM062807.1, read on the forward strand.
GCAAGGTCACTCCATTCACTTACAGATGCTGCGATTAATGCATAAGCTTTGCTATTCTTATTTTCCCAAATGGCAAGCTCTTTGTCTGAGGTAGGCTGTTCTGGCTCTTTGTCTCTATCTCCAATACCCACTCCTTTCCACAACTCATTGAAAATGAGGGTGTGTTTTATCATCTGGGACCACTCAGGATAGTTCTCCTTGCCAGTGAGAACTATTCCCACAATAGATATGATTGAATGCATGTTGTAAAAAACTTCTGTTGCTAAAAAAACGATTCTAATAGTGGTATTAAAGCGAATATCAAAGTGCGTTTGAATACCCACTACGTTTCATTATAATACTCTATATCAATATAGTACTGTCATAAAAAAAACGTTGTCATAATTGTGGTATGTGTAATATTACACCATAGTTATATTAAAAATCATTCATAGCATGGTAACGCCATTTCAACATTGTAGCAGAGAATAATAGACCAACAACGCTATACTATCCCTTTTTTTAATACATTGGTATATTTTGGAAATGAGACAGTGTAGCGTAGAATAATGGAACACACACACACACACACACATATATATACACCAGAACAGAAAGCAATATATGGGTGAGCACCGTTTCACGACCTCCATACCCAGTCGACTCCTTCTCTCAGCTCACAGGTTTCCATACTATGCTCCCATTCCAAGTGAGAGGCTGTGTTCAAAAAATCATGAGGGAACAGCAGCAAACTATTCCGGGTTCGATTCCCATCCGCGCTCGTCTTTCGGAGGGAACTGCAGCAACCTGGCACGGAAGAGTCTGCCTCCGAGTCAAATGACTAACGCTCCCTTTGTGGTGGAAAGCCTTGTGGGGTCTTTTACGTATGAAGGTTAGGGTGGAGTAAGGCGTATTAACAAGAGCAAATGCGTTTCCTGGTGATGAAACGAAGGGACGGAGTAAGGCGTATTAATCAAGAACAAATGCGTTTCCTGTAGATGAAACGGAGGGCGGAGGTTGCAGATGAGCGAGATGTACGTAGATGGGTTTGTCCTCGTAGCCCAAGTGGTCGTTTAATTAAAATGACTCACACTATGGCACGAGTTTAATCAACCGCGACCAACATCTTGAAAATTAAAGGCGGTACTTTACAGAGATGAGCGAAGCATTTCAGCCGAGGACGAGGCCGTCCTAGTGTATACAACGTTCAATCATGTGGAGAATGCTTTTCGAAAACCGCCCTTTGCAATGGAACACTGTTACCAGGTTAGGGGTGTCTGTTCTGAAATACGGGCAGAACAGGAAAATAGGCAGAAAAGGTAGAAAAGGGAGTTACAAGGCCAGGAATACTAAAATTAGGACTGGCTCTGATACCATGTCAGGCCAAGTAGTAACTCCACCAAATCAATTCATATTATTCCTTCAGGTTGGTCTTTATTATATACATGAGGAAGACTGTTCACTTCATCTCTCGATGACTGTTCATATTTCTTATTATTTATTTACATCAATTATCTTTATTCACCCAATCCTGATGATTAGGTGTCAACATGTGCAAAACTCGGTTCGTGTGAAAATTCTATCACTGCAGCAACTGATTTACTTTTCCTACTTATTTCATCATAAGTTATTCATGAAATTACTTCAACAAATGTTAAAATAAATAATGTTGCAGTTATCACATCGTAATACAAAAACAAAAAATATGCACACATTGACACAATTATTTTGGACTAACGTCCTTGGAAAAACCCAATGTGGGAAAATCAGTGCAGCAAGGGAGGATTTTATTGTTCAGCAATTTTCTTGTACAACAGAGTGCCAAACTGGCGTACCCATAGATAGACAATCTTCCAGCACTTTCCTAAACCCAACATAGGCCCTACTGACCTCTGCTACAGCTTGAAACCCCTTTGCGTCAACCTACTAAGGCTCTGCGCAGCCTCTCTGGGCTTCTACATCATTCCTGCAGCCTCTGCGTGGATGACGCAGGCCCTTCTGGCTCTGCGCAGTCTTCACTGCCTCTGCGTGGCTTCCTCTGGCTCTGCGTCTGCCTCTTCTGCGCTGATCTCCTATCTCTCTATTTCGTACTTGTTGCCTCCTGACTGCTCTCCAGACCACTGGTTCAATTTCTCAGCAAACCCCGCTCCAGAAATTGAACTGACTGGTCTCCCTTAGTGTGTTCTCCAAGTGCCCCTCAAGCCTCCTCTTATACTTTTTCAGTTGACATCTCAACGGCTAAGATTAAGTCCCTAATCAACAGCTAAGATTAGATCTGACTTGATCCATGTCTTTTGGACCATTCTAACACAGATTCATATTAATACACATTAATATTTTATTTTCCCTAAGTTTAGACTTAGGGACTCCATTAAAAATATTAATTATTTTAATATCTCCTGATCTGTTTAGAATCTGCCCAATCCCTTTCTGGGTATTGGAGATCTCATGTGCTCCAACCTATCCACCAAATTTCGTGGCTAGAGCACATCCGATGCTACCCCAAATCAAGATTCAACAATTGGAGACTACAGTCCTCTTCTGTGACAATAAAAGCTACATAGAACTAGCTGAGAATCCCGTGTTCCATGAAATAATGGGGCATATAGATTTGAAGCATTATTATGTAAGATACATGGTCCAAAGGAAAACAGTCAAGCTACAGTACATAGCAACACAAGAGTAGGTTGCAAATATCCTAACCAAGCCCTTGCTAGTAAAATAGTTTGCGCACCTAGGAGGCAAGCTTGTAGTTGCGTAAAATGCCTCCCTCACTGAGAGGGAGTGTTCAAAATAGCAGCATTGGAAGTCATTTCTCCAATGAGAGGCCTTAAATGTCCACCCTAAGGCTAGCTAGGGAAGATTTGGAGAACTAATAAATCCCATGAGCCACTACAAAATTCAAGGCGAAGGTAGAAGCCTTGTGAGCTTTGACAAGAGCCAGGATGAAGGCGCTGCTAGTGGATACCTAGTGAGCCATGTGCAAAATCCAAGGCAATGTCTTGTGAGCTCTTTGAGCAATAGTCAAGACTCAGTCTAGCAAGAGTAAGGATGAATGAAGAAGTCATGTGAGCTAGTACTGGTATGATGGACTCCTTGGCTTGTTGTGATGTTACTACCTAGGACCTGGCCCCTCCTAGGCTTACTCTAACACGTGTCCAAGTTGTAGTACTAAACGATCACATGAAAAAGACCTTCTTATTGTTATCTTAAACATAAGTACTTAAATGTAATTGCAGGTGAATGGACCATGTTGGTTGAGAGAGTGATAAAATGTCTATGTAAAAGCCTTGAGTCATGTAGAAGTGTTCGTCATGTAAACTCCTATAGCTTTAGTGACTAGTTGAGATGTTATAATGTAATGTTATGATTTAAAGGCTAAAAGCCTAAGTTTTCCTAAGTTTATAAAGGCATTATTATATTAAAGATGTCAATGTAATCCCCTCCCCCATGGAGTCTTCTAGAAGGAACATGAAGCTTATTCAATGTCAATCCAAGATTAGATTTGGGCGCTCCATTCTAGCCAAGAGAAAATGATAAAAAGGACCAAGAGAAAGCAATTTTCTACACAAGTTCATTTTCTCCAATTTTTCATCTACTCTCCAAGGCGCACCTATCCCTCTTGAGTGTCCAAGGTTTCAATTTCTCAGCTGTTAGATATAAGCATTCAAAATTCAGCAATCATTTCGCCTAGATCTGTTCTATTTTCTATAGTGCGCCCAAGTAATTTTGAAATCTACTTCATAGAAGCTCAGATCTAGTCTGGGTTGCTTCAGATCTAACATCTTTGGCTCAAGGCGAGTTGATCTAAGTCATTTACACCTGCATGCAAGAAGTTTCAAATCAGTTAAGGCTTCATTTGTCTCCAGTTGTCCTCTCTCCCAGCGAACTGTACTGTAGCACCCTCAAGAAGGGTTTTGTACCTGCAAATTTGTTCAAGAGCAATAAAGTAAGAAGGTCTTTGTTGGGGTTTTCTCCATTATTGGGTTTCCCCAGGGTAATCTTGTGTATTGATGTATTTGAGTATTTTTACAGTTTATTTCAATTACTTATGCATGTTGATATTTGGATCTAAAGAATTTAAAGTACTTACTTTCATATCCAACAGTTAGATCTAGCAGATCTAAGTGAACGACAAGCAGATCTTGCAAATCTAAGTGCAGATCTAAGTGAACAGCAAGCAAATCTAGCAAATCTGAGTGCAGATCTAAGTGAACAACAAGCAGATCTAGCAAATATGAGTGTCTAGAAGGCTGAAAACCTCAGTTGAGGTGTCTTTATAAGTTTTTGATCATTTACAATAAGATGATTTGAAGTACAGAATTTCATGTGTACTTGAAAAGTTAGTGACTGCTACAAGTTCAGAATTTTAATTCTTTTATTGAATTAATTCAAGATTTGAGTTATTTGATAAAGAAACATAGGACAACAGTCATCTTGAGTGAAGAAAAATTTAACAAAACATCACTAGTACAAGAAACAAGATACAATGACAATCTCGCTGATCTAGTGCACAATCACAGCCTCTATATCGTATCTCGTCCTGTCGATCTGTTGCTCCCAATCTGCTCACTAGTTGCACCTTAGTTCATCAAGGAACAACACATAGAGACTCCAGGAGGGCTTCGACCTATCATTGCTGCAAGACTCTTCTGCTACAATGAACTTTGGCTAATCCAATTTGCTCCTCTAGATTGGCCAATACCTAAGCACCAAACTACCTCTTCTAGTAGCCTCTTTTGTCCATCAAGGAGCTACCTAGGCCATCAACCCTTCACCCAACACACAACTGTCCAATGTCCTTCTTGTGCACCTGTTCTAGGGCTACCTTGGACTCTTCCTTGTTTCCCTCCACCAACAACCAAGTTCCCAATCCAACAACCAATCAATCACTGTAGAAATTTCCCACTGGCTAGGGCTTCTAACCACCAAGTCAGCCCCTCCTCTTTTGGATACTACAGGCTACCAATACATACCATCCACTTAGCAAACAATGTCAACAAGAAGAGACTAATCATACCTCTTCTTGACCACGGGTTCTGTGCACTTAACTCTGAGATGAATAGTCTTGGTTAGGACTTTACAATAACCCCAAACATTGCTACAAAGTCCTGTGTTTATGCTCCAAGACTTGCCCCAAGACTTTGTCATACCTTCCCTTGACTGTGGTCTAGACAAATTAAGGTGCTACACCTCTTGGCCTCCTCAAACCAGGGCTATACACCTACTATCACTTCAGGAAAGTCTGCGGCCCATACCTGTAACAAAACATAGCTCCAAAATGCACCCAAACAACCCAGGTCTCCTCCCAAGTAACTCGGTTCTCTCCCAAGTGAACTCGACCTGTACTACAGAGGTAAAACATCCGTAGACAAACCCAAAACGACTCGTTCTAGCTCACTGTACTTGCTCCTTGACTTATGGTCCAAAATAGAGAAGATCACTTTGACTTGCTTACTCTTGGATGTGCTTATTTGACTGCAAACTCACCTTCTATTTATACACAATACAAGGGCTTCAACGAATTTCACAAAGAGGGCTTGCCTAGCTGTCATAAGGCCTCCAACCACTAGGTCGACCTTAACCAAGCCCACCTATTAACTTCAAAAATTAATATCTCCTCAAGGACAACTCGAAAATTGATGATTTTTGTTGCATTTCATCTCAACGTCCTCTATCATCTCCATCCATCACATGTCCAATAGGCCTCATGGATTCACACCCACATGCTTGGGTGAAAAGCCCACACCTTGGGTTCCAAGCCCACAATGTCCTATTGTGGCGCTCCAACCTTCAAACCCCGAACTCTAGGGCTTGGAGTATCTCCCAAGCTATCAAAAATCAAAACTTCCTCTTAGCAAGGGAGGTACTTCCAAGACTAGGAAGTAACTCATCATCATCATCACTACTCGCAACACTCGCCCAACACCTGGCGCTCACCACTGTGGCAATCCCTATAGTATGAACTACTCCTTTCTTGAAAGTGTCACTATCACTAGAAGCATCCTGCTTCTTCTTTTTTTGAGATGTCTTCCACTCTCTCCATGATTCCTTCTTGGCAATTGTAGGAGCACCTTTGCTGCCCACTGACCACGTGCTCTTCTTGGGCTGCAAAGTCTCCCTCTAAACCTATTTTCTCCCTCTAGAACTCGACTCCCTTTGAGCCTCTGGAACTTGGACCTTCTTCTCTGGAACCTACACCTGCCCCTCTGAAGCCTGCATTTGCACCAGCTTCTCTGGAACCTGCACTTGGTCATCCATCTTCTTCTTCCCATGATCTATAAGCTTGCCTGTCAGCCTGTATAGACCATGCTCTCTAACTCCAATCACGACACTTGTGGAGGTAGAGCCTCTAGGCTTGAGTTTTGCCTTCCCACTCTAGAACAAGGCCTCAAACCCCTTCTGCTTGAATGTTGAGACAGATTTCACTCTATATCTGAGTCCTGGTACAAACAATACATCCTTGACTTGCATCACTTGTCCTGACTCCATCCTGAATGGTACAACTCCCAATCCTCGGATCTGCTTTTGACTTTTGTCGCCCAACACCGTGTGCAACTTCGAGTCCCACTCAGCTAGAATCTTGAATACCTCCTATGACCCTGTCATATGTTTCAACACACCACTGTCTATTGAGAAATCTAGGGCATTATTATTAGGTGATTTCTCTTCAATTAGTGGCTACTTGTGAATGATTTTACTTCTTTAGATTACGATCTTCTTTACTTAGATTATTATTGTTCTTCTTCATCAAACAGTTACTAATGCATGAACATAAATAGATAAGAGACATAGAATGTAGGCTATCAGCCAAGGCCAAAACCTCTCACTCTTTGGGAGGAAAACCCGCACAAATTCTTCTTATAGAGATTCCAATTGACGAATACCAAGACCAAGACCCTTGTCTTAGTAGCCTCTCCAGGATAAAGACAAAAGTCCTCTTGACATTCACTCTTCTTCAAGGTTGCACGAAACGGGTACGAGTTTCCGAAACGGGAAGCGATACAAAACGCGACCTCCCCAAATTTTGGAAACGGGGAAAAACGAATATATATATATATATATATATATATATATATATTAGGACATTTAAGAAATACGTGCAATCATAAAGCATATATGATACATTCTAATTTATTACATTATGATAAAATTGTCAATTGTCAATACATAAACTATAAGTCTCTAAATTTACATCACATTTACTCATGAATGATCACATAATGAAAATAGAAATATCCAAAATCAGCCACGAGAAATTTATAATTTCTTGTCTCGTGCTTGATTGGGAGTCTCCTCCTACATAGTCAAACGACCTTAGTGCTCTTGATTAAATACAAGTTTCATACCCTAGTACCCTACATGCTCTTGGTTATTGGGAGTCTCCCTTGCATAGAGGGCTTGGTTCTCTGGATTAAATACAAGTTCCATACCCTAGTATATGATAAAATCCAATGGAAACATTGCAATCCCCCCAATCCTAAAATCCTGAAAAACAGATAAGTCTGCTGGATTTTGAGTGAGATCTAAAATTCTACTTTCTCCATATGAAATCCAATGAGGGCGAAACCACTCTCAAACATCCTGAGTCATTTCATGGTAATGTTAAAAATTTAAGTAAAAGTGATATTCTCCTTTATTTTTCATTTTCATCTTGATGAACTACATATGAAAATGAAAAATAAAGGAGAATATCACTTTTACTTTAAGAATTTAACATTACCATGAACTGCATATGCCTCAAACTTCCTGATGAACTGCATATCAATGCTAGGGAAAAAGTTCACTTTTATAACTTTAGACAGGCATCTAGAAGTCACTAGGATAACCTAAAAATAAATTAGAAAACAAATTTAAAAAAAACACAAGTAAAATGCTAAAACGTGAGTCGTACGGCCGTGAAACGTGTTTCCGGCCGTATTGGCCACGTTTCAGTTTCGTGAAACGTGGCACTACGGCCTGAAACACGTTTCACGGCCCTACCACACGCGTTTCAGCGTTTCGTACTCGTTTCCGTACGGAAACGCCCTCCTGCCCTACATTTCCTGCAACATAGCTCTTCTTTCGTTTCGACCTTGCCATCACCAAGATCTTCATCACTGCCTTTGATACCGAGATCTTCATTGCTCTCTTGACTTCATTGATTCCTTCACCGAGCCCTTCTCTCTGAGATGGAAACTCAACACAGTAGTATCATCAACGAACTGTTGTATCATCAATACTGTCTTTCTGCACTTGATGTGCCACCGAGACAGGGAGACACCGAGCTTATCTTCTATCAACTTGTACACTTGACCGAATCCTTTTTACTGAGACAGTCTTCTACATTTCATCCGAATTGTTGATCAAGTAGATCCGAACTAGTCACTGTGCTCATCTTCCCGAAATCAAGAGGGATCCGAATTCCCTTAACTGTGATTTGCCCAAACTGTTCACTGTACCTTCTTGTTGTATCTATCCACCCAAAAACAGAGATTCGAACTTACTTGATGACTGTAATAGAGTTCTGAACTTATCTTCACTGCCACTGCCCTTACAAAACCACAGAGAGACTTCTGAATTTCTCACTGTAATTTCCATCCGAAAATCTCAGAGATATTCTCGGATTTCTCTGTCTGAAATGTGAAGAACCTGCACTTATATATATAGTAGTTCGTCCTATAAATAAGCCAACATGTCCATCTGAAGGGGTGTGTCTTTTCATGGAGAGCCGACATGAATTCTTCACTGTTTTGAGGCCGACTTCAAGAGCAGAACTAGTGCTTGTCGTTGGAGGGCTTTCTAGACATATTATAGACTCAAATACATTGTTATATCCCCAAGAAGGGTTCTTCATACATGACATAGACTCTTTGACTTTTAATGACCAATCCTAAGGCTCTCAATGGGAGCCATCTAAAATAAAATCACTTGCTCATGAAACCCATGAAGCAAGGCTTACAAAAATAATTTTATTTTCTTCATTACATCATTTACAAAAGTCACAATTACATGTCATTATGAAGACCGAACCTAGTTACACTTTTCAACACTGTCCACGTACCATGCAGGCTCATCAATGGTACCCTGAGAGAAATGAGAGATCAAGGCAAAGTCCTCCTCATCCAATATCTTGGTGAGAGCATCTACTTCAACCAAAGTGGCAGCACCGACGACCTACTTCCCTTTCTTCTTCTCATCATCTCCCATCTTCTTCTCCATTAGACATCTCGACAAAAAATGACCCATCTTGCCACAGTTGAAACACTTGATCTTACTCAAGTCCTTCTGCTTGCCCTTCATTCGTGTTGCAAGTACCACGTCATCGTCTGAAGCCTTCTTCTTCGGATGAAGATCCTCATCTCGCAACTCCTCTTGAATGAAGTCATCCCACAGCCTATTCCAGTCTGGCAACTCCTCTTTGGCAACGATCCCCTTGATGAAGGGCTTCCATTCCTCAGTGAACCATTTTAAAGCAATCCTCACCATATCAGAATCTGAAATAGTCATACTGACAACAACAAGCTCATCTTTGACCTGAGACAACCTCGTCAGATACAAAGTCACTCCTTCATCCTGCGACATCTTGGTGGATTTCAACTTATCCTCCAATACTAGCACCCGGTTCTCGTTCTTATTCTGGAACAAATTCTGAAGAGTCACATCTCATGTGCAGTGTTCTTCCCGGACAAATGTGGTATTAGGGATTCCTTCTGTAATATTCCTAAGGAATTTTTACAGTAAATAACAAAGCGTATATAAACAAAAAGCCACAAAAATTAAAAACATGAATCAAACCATGATTATGCACCAAAACTGCATTGCTGAGCCATTTTATTATAATATGAAGAGGGTACAATTAGGTGTTGGAAAGAGTGCACTGAGGCTTACTCAAGGCAAGCTAGCTAAGCCCAAATGAACAATAAGAAGTCCCCCTCATGTACGTTGCTGCTCTATGTCCTGGCTCTATGCTGAAATGCCCAAAAATACGTTGTTGGGTGAGAAGATTTGTTTCCAGGGCCTCCTCTGATGCTAAAAAAAAATCCAGGAAATTAACCTCGGCGTCTCCACTGAATACCCAGAATAACCCACGAAGGGATTGGGCTATGGTTGACCTTGGAATTTCAGTCCTTTTTTCCTCTATGGCTCTACTGCTAGGAAATTCGACCCACCTGTCAATCCTGCTGCAAAGGACCCCAAAAATAGCTACAAACGACAAGCAAAGGCTCTCCTGAACTCCTCAAATCTCAGGGCCAAACGCCCTTCACTCCTCAACTCCCAAGTGTGCCTCCTCCAAGCATTGTGCGCTCTGTGTTGTTGCTAGTGTCTCCACCACACAAACTCGTACTCCCACTGTTGGAAGTTGGAACAATCGGAAAAGGATGGAACTCCCTCCTTGGGTTGGCACTCGAAGTCCACTGAAGCAAGAGTTGAGATCTCTGCTCAGAGACACTCTTGCTAAACAGCACTTGCAGACTTGCCTTCAGCTCAAGCGTGCTATGTCAAAGACAAGATTTCTAAATAGATGAATGAATGACCAAAAGAGTGCCTTCCCTTCCTTTTTGTCAAAATGCCTCCAACGTACTCATGTGGGCCCACCTCGATTTCCTCCCACCGAATTTCCCTCCAAGGCATGCGTATTCTCCATGTGGGCCACAATTCTCCATGTGTGGCCCCCACGCTCCACTAGGGGCTCGATATTCTCCTCCTCCTCTAATGTTTGGGGCTTGCTTTTAATCAAAAATCGATGTGGGGTCTCTAAACCCACATTTCCTAAGTGCAAACATGAATGAAGACAAAATTTACCAAAATTGATATTTCACTTAGCAATAATGCTAAGTGGGAATATCACACCTTCACACCATCTAGGATTATCAATCTCGCCTTCATATCCAATTCTTCGTACACTTCCAGCTCCTTAGGTTCGGTTGGCTTCTTGATTTCTTTCTCGGCGAACTCCCAGATCCTGTTGACCTGCAAGACCAACTTGATCCTTTCCTTCCATGGACTATAGTTGGATAGCCCTTCCAACCTGTCCTCATACCGGAGACCAACCTGCAACTTCGACATTGTAGTGAGCCCTTCACCTACAATGTGACCAACTCCCTCTTAAGTTGTACTTCGTTGTGCACACTCTGATTCACTGGCCCTTCAAAGTAGCTCTGGTACCATGTTGTTTTATCATGATCCTGGTGTCTATGATAGAATCTTAGATTACTAACACTACCAAACCAAGAATCACAACAAAGCTACTGTGCACAGTGGTTATAAACAACAATAAACCAATCGCGTGCACACTAAGAACGACAACAACAATATATGTAACCAACGTTGTTATATTATCAGCGTATAATACAACTTTCTAGGGCTCCCATACTAGGGATAATGGCCCTCATACATCACTAGTACAAGATACAAGATACAATGACAATCTTGCTGATCTAGTGCACAATCACAGCATCTATGTCGTATCTCGTCATGCCAGTCCGTCACTCCCGATTTGCTCACTAGCTGCTCCTTAGTCCATCAAGGAACAACACATAGAGACTCCAGGAGGGTTGCCACCTATCACTATTGCAAGTCTCTTTTGCTACAATGAACTTTGGCTGATCCAATCTGCTCCTCTAGGCTGGCCAATCCCTGAGCACCAAACTACCTTTCCGAGTAGCCTCCTTTGTCCATCAAGGAGCTACTTAGGCCATCAACTCTTCACCCAACACACAGCTGTCCAATGTCCTTCTTGTCCACCTGTTCTAGGGCTACCTTGGACACTTCCTTGTTGCCCTCCACCAACCACCAAGTGCCCAATCCAACAACCAATCAATCACTGTAGAAACTGCCCACTGGTTAGGGCTTCTAACCACCAAGTCAGCCCCTCCTATTTTGGCTACTACAGGCTACCAAAACATACCATCCACTTAGCAAACACTGTCAACAAGAAGAGACTAACCATACCTCTTCTTGACCATGGGTTCTGTGCACTTAACTCTGAGATGGACAGTCCTGGTTAGGGCTTTACAACAGCCCCAAACACTGCTGCAAACTCCTGCATTTATGCTCCAAGACTGGCCCCAAGACTTCGATGTACCTTCCCTTGACTGCGGCCTAGAAAAATTAAGGTGCTACACATCTTAGCCTCCTCAAACAAGGGCTATACACCTGCTGTGACTTCAGGAAAGTCTGCGGCCCATACCTGTAACAAAACACAGCTCCAAAATGCTCCCAAACAGCCCAGATATCCTCCCAACTAAATCGGTCCTCTCCCAAGTGAACTCTGCCTGTACTGCAGAAATAAAACAGCCTTAAACAAACCCAAAACGTCTCTTTCTACCTCACTGTACCTGCACCTTGACCGGCAGCCCAAAACAGAGAAGATCACTTTGACTTGCTTGCACTTGGATATGATTATTTGACTCCAAACTCACCTTCTATTTATACACAATACAAGGGCTTCAACGAATTGCACAAAGAGGGCTTGTCTAGCTGTCATAAGGCCTCCAACCAATAGGCCGACCTTAACCAAGCCCACCTATTAACTTTAGAAATTAATATCTCCTCAAGGACAACTCGGAATTCGATGATTTTTGTTGCGTTGGATTCGTCTCAACGTCCTCTATCATCTCCGTCCATCACATGTCCAATAGGCCTCATGGATTCACACCCACATGCTTGGGTGCAAAGCCCACACCTTGGGTTTGAAGCCCACAATTCCCTATTGTGGCACTCCAACCTCCAAACCCCAAACCCCTAGGGCTTGGAGTACCTCTCAAGCTACTAAAAATAAACAAAGGATCGTTGGAAAAGGTACGTTTCGTCCTGATGATGGAAATACTAAAATACAAGATGTCTTGTATGTTGAAGGGTTAAAACACAATCTTCTAAGTGTCAGTCAAATGTGTGATCAAGGTTACAACCTCACATTTCATTCTAAAGGATGTGAGATAAGGAAAGCAGGTTCAGGAAGATTAGTGGCAAATGCAAACAAAACCCCAAGCAATGAATATATCCTCAAAGAAGTCAGGAGAAAAAAGTTATGGGACAAGTAGATGAAAGCTGGTTATGGCATAGAAGGATGGGTCATATAAAATTTGACAATCTAGTAAAACTCAGCAAGACACAAGCAATAAGAGATATGCCAAGGATCTCAAAACCTATGGACACTATTTGCAAACCATGTCAGCACGAGAAGTAGACAAGAGTTAGTTTCAAAACAAAGGAGTACTCAACATCAAAGCCATTGGAACTTGTACACACAGACCTCTGTGGACCAGCAAGAGCTCAAACTCGAAAAAGTAAGAATTATTTGGTGTTGCTTATTGATGATTACACAAGAATCACATGGGTTAATTTTCAGAATTATTTGATGTTGCTTATTGATGATTACACAAGAATCACGTGGGTTAATTTTCTTAATGAAAAATCTGAAGCATTTGAAAAGTTTAAAGCTTTCAAAGCCCTAGTTGAAAATGAGATTGAATTAAAATCAAGTGCTTAAGATCAGATAGAGGAAGTGAGTTTACCTCTAATGAACTTGATGAATTTTGCGAGAGTCATGGAATCAAGAGATATTTTTTAGCAACAATGACTCCACAATAAATAAGATTTGTAGAAAGGAAGAATAGAACTGTACAAGAAATGGCTAGAACAATGTTCCATGAAGCCAAACTACTAGACACCTTTTGGAAAAAACAGTCAGCACAACAATGTACATTTTGAATAGGTCACAAATTAAAGTGAACAATAGCAAAGCACCTTATGAATTATGGAAAGGTAGACCAGCTACAGTCAAATACTTCAAAGTATTTGGGAGCAAGTTCTATATAAAGATAAATGAAGATAATTTAGGCAAGTTTGATTCCAGAACAGATGAAAGTATTTTTCTTGGCTATGCATCTGGAAGCAAGGCCTAAAAATGCTATAACAAAAGACTGCACAAGGTTGTAGAAAGTATTGATGTAAGAGTGGATGAAGCAATACATCAAAAAGAAAAGTCACAAACAAATGAAGATCCAGAAGAGATAATCTACAGAGAACGAAAAAAGGAAGAAGAAAATAAAGAACAAGAAGAAATAGAACACCAATATCCAAAGACACCATCCAGATTTGTCCAAAAGTATCATCCAGAAATCATATTTATGGTCATATAAATATGAGAGTTCAGACTAGAAGATGATTGGTAAGTACACCAAAACAAGCAAATTTTTCTTTGCTATCCAAAATAGAGCCCAAGAACTTTACACAAGCTAGTGAAGATAAGCATTGGGTTAATGCTATGGAAGAATTGAATCAGATTAAGAAGAATGAGACATGGGAACTTGTGCCCAGACCAAAAGACAAGAATGTGATTGGCACCAAATGGGTCTTCAGAAACAAGTTGAATGAAGATGGAAAAGTAGTAACAAATAAAGCAAGATTGGTCTGTAAAGGCCATGCTCAAGTTGAGGGTACTGACTTCGAAGAAGCCTTTGCTCCAATTGCTATATTAGAAGCTATCATAATATTTTTGGCATTTGTGTGTTTGAAGAACTTCAAAGTCCATCAAATGGATGTCAAGTCAGCCTTTCTACATGGAAATCGAGAAGTATATCTTGAACAGCCAAAAGGATTTCAATTGTCAAAGCCTCAGGATTTGAGGCTTTGGTTGGCCTAGAGCTTTCACTCTTTTGAACTAACTATGTTCAACCACCTTCACCATCATTTCTCACTTGGGTAGCATTGGGAGATGGTGGAGTTTGCATGTGGTGGGCTACTAGTGGGTTGACTTGACTATCAAAGGGAAATCACAGATACAATGATCTAGGATTTGACATTAAAAGCAAGATTTGGCAAGTTTATGAACAAACTGACACCATTCAGATGAGCACAAATTCTGTATGGTTTTTTGACAGGTCAACCTTAATGTAAATTCAACTACCTAGGATTGAGGAATCCATTAGAATCGTAGCAGATAAAATTGTCCAATGGAGCTGAAATGCATTCTAGGGCTGGCTAGGGTCCAGAACTGCATTGGAAAAGCAAGGAATTCTACCCAAACAAGGCAACACCACTAGCCAGCTTTAACCAGCCAAAAAGTACTTAGGCCATCAAGGGAGCACAACCAAGGTTTACATAGCCAGGGTCCCTTCTCAGGATTTCCATAACATGAGCTGAGTCAACAAACTTAAACATAAAATGTCATTGTTTAAGCTATGTGCCACCCTTATGGTTTCCACACTTCCTTAATCCACCCTCTGATGCCCTTCTGACAAAATAACCCAAGATGCAGCTTGCCTGAAAATGATCATGCACAACTGTCATATAGTATCCAAAAAATCAATGAGAGTTTAAGAAGCAGGATTGTTACCTCATGGTACACCTTGGGAAAAAACTTGTAGGGAGTCTTGTGCACCATCTCCACTTTCCAGTTGGGTATGGTTCCTGCCAGAACAAATGCTTTTTCAGGAGATGGGTTGGCCATAAAGCCTCCCAAATGCCTTATGTGAAAAGGCCATGGCCTGACTGACCAGCAAGGCCTCAACCAATATGACAGCACAAGAAATAATAGAGGGAAGGTACAGAAGGATCACAATCTTTCAGAGCATCACCCTAACCCTCAGTTTTAGCAACTTTTTCAATTATTTTATTTTATTTATTTTTGAATGTTTTTATACAATGGTGTTATTTTTATTTTCATTTTTTAATCTTTTCCCCTTATTTACTTTCTAACAGAAACCAGGAATTTTCATTAACATTGAAGCCAGGTATTACGTAGACTTTCTTCATTATATATCTGACTAGATGATTTACCTTGTTTATTAGAGATCTGGAGCCATGAAAACTCTTAACATTGACTGCATATCTTTCATCTCAGCTGTGATGGACGAAAAGACAGTTCATTGCAAGCTTGGCCAGTTCAGAGGCTCTTTACATGAACAACTGTTCAAAAAAAGGGACTGCTTATTTAAGTACAGACATATATAAAGATCAACTAAACATAGGATAAACTTTTCCGAGTCATAGTAGATGTCCATGCTAGTTTGGCCACTCTGTGGGTTAGGCACACTTATCACTGACAAAAGAGTTGTCACCTTGGCCGGATTCATCTTCTTTTCAAAGAATAGCTGTTGGGGGTGTTCCTTTGCGTGCCCTATCCTCTTTTCTGGTTCATAAAAATTAAGCCAGAATCATTTGTTGTACTGATAACTTGCTGCTGGAGAGCTGAAGCCTGAGTGTTGATTTGCTGCTGGAGAGTTATGACCTGGTTGTTTGTATCCTGAACGTTCTCCTGCATAAGATGAATCATTCATCAGTGCCATTGATTCTTCTGTGGAGATTAACTGTCAGTACATACTATTTTTAATTGTCTGTGGGCCAGCCTATCTTGGGTATTGTTACTGTGTTGCATTATGTGGACTATTTCAGACTAATTGCTATATTAGTGTAAAATTCTGAAATTGTTGCACAACATAAATAAAGATATTTATGTTAATAGTAGTTTGAAGTGGAGCGTGCTGAATTTAAAGACACTGTTAATATTCAAATTCATTTCTGATATCATGCCGGTGTGTTCCTTGTACAATTGAATGTACTTACTATTATATTTTAACATGAGGTAAATAACTCATTGTTATTGCAGGCAATCCAATGTCTTGGTGGGAATGGATATGTGAATGAATATCCTACTGGTCGCCTTCTGCGGGATGCAAAATTGTTTGAAATTGGTGCTGGCACAAGTGAAATAAGAAGGATGTTAATTGGTCGTGCCCTGTTTCAAGAGCAATAGAGCTCATATTTTGCTGATGCTAGGTTGATTCTCTAGGCAGTTGAACAAAAATGGTAATTGGTCCGACATCTTCTATGGGATGCAAAATTGATGAATCGGTGTTGGTACAAGTGAAATAAGAAGGGGATGCTAATTGATGATGTCCATTTACAAAAGCAATAGAGTCAATATTAAGGTGATGCCATGTTGATCTTACGGCATTTGAACAAAATTTATCATTTGTAAGTAACAATATCTGTTTTTCTCCCTTTCATTTATAAGTAGAATGGCAGTGCCAACAGGCATTTACATGAAGAAATTCTTAATGTAAAAAATCTCAATGGCAATGATAAATCCATACCCATTGGTATTTGGAATCACTTTCAGAAGGAACTCATTATTGTCAGGCAATAATATCAATCCCACAATTAAGGGGAGATCTCTAACCAAAATGTAACTAGAGTTTGTAGCTTCATGTTAATACTCTTCCTTCGGAAACTATTGAAGTGGACCCAACAAACTTGATGGTTGCAGTGCTGTTTTTATTATATCTAATTTATTAAGAGAATATGTCTAAACTGTATCAAATCCCACAATTTTCAAACGATTCGAGAATTATGTCTCTTTGACGTGAAAAATAAATTAGCAAGAATGCTCAAATCTACAAAGCAATTAAAGATGCCATTTCCATATTCTGGACATTACTGGTACTAGTTTTGATCACTTTCTTGGGTGCATGAAAACAAGATATCTCTACACTTGGTTATTCATTCCTTAGTTGCAGAGAAATAGGATTATGATAGCTTATATCCTTTACAAATGGCAATCTACTTTTGAATGGGGAAGCATAAAATGATTTGATTTAAAGAAACATATATGTATCTTTTGGTGTGTAAAATAACTGATTCTATTTGATGGAAAATTTATTGTTACTACACTACAAGAGACGGGTGGTTAGAGATCACTAATCAAAACAGTTATAATATGGAAACCAAGTGTATTCTTACCCATTTAATGCAAACAACCGTTTACATGCAAAACAAAAAGAGTAATGGAGCCTCTTAAAGAAAAATAGAGATAAAGTCCAAAAGCCTTTCAAATTGTAATACTAAGGAAAAATTAGCCTTTCAAATTATCATCCATAATAAGAGGCAATGCAGTGAGTGTTAGTTATTATGATTAACTTCAAAAAATACGAGAGTTGGATTGGCCATTCATGTTGTTCAGAGACGGGGCTCACTTTCAAACTTTTGGAAAACGAATCTTTTTGTAGGAATTCTAATCAACCGTCCTTGTGAAGTGGCTTGATGTTATTAAAATGGTCATAGCATGCAGTTTGCCTTAGAATTCTCTTGGCAAATTGGGATCTCCAGAATGGTTGTCAATGGATGAAAGAAGGAAGGCTCACATTGTTTAGATCTAAAAGGAGCTTGAATCAATGACTACCTGCCCCAGTCTCTCATGCATTGGTGCAAGGTGGACCAGACAAAGGAGCTCCATTGGGAGATTCACAGGTTCATGGAAGATGACGAAGTATCTTTTAGGCATCTAATGGGTCTTTATATTATTTTCAGGTGGCAATTTCATCACCTCTCTACCCTCAAAATGCATGAACACAAAACATTGGTCAAAATAATAGACAGTGAAATAACAACAACAACAACATTTGGTCCATAGAACAGCATTATTAAGATCCTTAGTTCTCATTCTATACTTTTATGTGTTTGATAGCTAGCCTTTATAACTAATATAATGATACTAATTAAATATATCAATCCATTTGAAAAACATGCATAACATCTTTATAATATATACTTGTTAGATATTAAGGTCCTCCAATTCTTGTTCTCTTTTCCAATGTTAGGTTTTATTGGTTCAACTAGCTTAAACAATCGTCCAATAGATGCAGAACATAATTGTTTAGAGCAAGGAAGTATCTTTCACATGGTTAATATGCTCAACCACCTAGAAAAAAATCAAAGTTGATTGTTTAAACTTGAGACGCCAATGTACAAACCCAAAGTCCCCATGTTCTATGGCTCCTCTCATACAAGTTTGCAGATGAAAGAAATCACTAAAGAACTTAAAAATTGTATACATCTCTAGCAAAAATTTATGAAAATAGCCATTATAACTTTTATAATTATTAAAGATCAAAATCATGTGGAGTAGGCAATTCGACAAAGAGGTTGAACATGATTGAGCCAACACAAAATCCAGATCCCTCTTCTGAATTCCTCAAAACTTAATATAGAACTCGAATGATATATAAAGTAAGAAAATGGACATTATAACTTAACTATCAAGATTCAAAATCTTTCAGGGTAGGTAAATTCAGTGTAAAAATTGAACACATGGGGTAGGCATAAGATGTTGTGCATGGGACCATTGTTTTATCATTATTTCTTCTACCAATGTCTTGGTTAAAGGGAGAGGTATGGTGTTGATTTAAATTTGGAGTTGTCATTAGGGGAGTTTTGAGGTAAAAAATGGGCCTCCTAAGGAAATTATAAAATAATAGTGGAAATAATAAAATAAGATTTGATTACATCATCAAATTTTAGAGGGAAAAAAGAAGAAAAAAAATTTCGAACTCGTGTTTTCAACTTATCTCTTAATTGGTTTACTCAAATTTTGAGCGGAAACACTTGTTGGATGCATAATTTGATTCCACATCCAAGCATTACCCATGTTGCATACTTTCGATGGACCCTGCTACATGGAAAATGAGAAATACATTTAAAATGTGATTGCAATCATGCTTTTTCTTGTATTTATCATTTTTTGTGTAGTAGGGTCAATCGAAAATATGCAACATGGGTATTCCTTGGACGTGAAATTAAATTTTTCATCCAATGAGTACTCCCACTCGAAATTTGAGTAAAACCTTAGAGAGATAAATTTAAAATACAAGTTGAAAAAATAGTTTTATTATTTTATTATTTTTAATCTTTTTACTCCAAAAATGGTGAATCATCCCCCATGGTTGACATCATCATCTTGAATCCTATTGGTTCTTATAAACTTTATTTTGGTTGTATGTTGTTTTTAGGAGGCCCATCTTAGACCTCAAAATTCCCCTTATGAATTTTTTTTGAAACACGCATTCAAGCATTTAAAGGGTTAATACTTCAATGCTATACTCAACATATATATAGTTCTTAACAACTTGATCTATCGTTGTCATAATTTCCTAAGCTTGGATCATTGGTTTTTATGGATACAATCTGTCGAACATACACATATAATTAACTTCCCCTCAATAATGACAATTTTGCAATCTCTTTGTGTTATGAATGAGAAGAATATGCCATTTATATCTGGTGCCCTAAAGTGTCATTTATAAAATCAAGGCGTTGATTTCTTATTTTGTATGTGTTGTACATTCTTTTAAGTAATTAAATCCCTCATCTTGTTGTCCATAATACTTCACTACTATACTCAACATATATACAATTCATCTACCATTGTCATAATTTCTTGAGTTTGAATCATTGGTTTTCATAGTTGTAATTTTTCAAACATACACAACAAATATAAGTAGTGTGCCTTTAATAATGACAAATTTTCAAGCTCTCAAGTGTTATGAATCAGAAGGATATACTATTTATATATGTTGTCCTAGTGTGTCATTTATAACAACATGTTATTGATTTCTTGTGGTATATGTGTTGTACATTCTTTTAAGCAATTAAAGCCCTCATCTTGTTGTCCATAATCATAACACTTCTAGCATATGGTGTCTCTAATATTATGGTATCTTGATGACTAAGGGACACATTTTAAATTAATATGATCCTTGACATTGCACCTTATACTTGTATCATTATTGTGGTTTAAATTTTGGCATGAATAGTATTCAAGCAAAAACTAAGTCCTTCTAGTGGATATGGTTAATGAATGATACTATATGTTCTTTTGCTTCCATTTTTGTATGTGTGCTTCACATGGGAATAAACACTTGAATGGTTGATGCTTCTTTAAACAAATCCCATTCCTTTTCCCAAGCATAATAACATTTCATGAACAAGCACATTTGTCTAAGCAAATCACTATTTAAAGTAGGTGGTTTGATAACATACTCATTTGGTTAAACTTGCATTACATCCTAAAACTGAGAGTTACAAAATTTCTTTAGTCAAGTCGAGTTTGAGAACTGATCTCCCTGTTCACCAATATAGCTTGATTGGACCCTTTGGGACACCCACCTTAGGTCAGGAATTTCCACCTCTTAGCCTTAAAATGAGAGGCAACGCCAATGAGGTAACAATGGGTGGCTTGCCTAACAATTGCTTCTAGGCTCTCCTACAAAGTTTAGGACTTTTACTTTAGAGACAGTTTGAATAATAACACTACAAAAGCCGGTGTAAAATCCAATCCCCCTGCTCAAACTGAATTGTAAAATCTAGGTTCCACCCAATTGTCTTTCTTTTTGCATGTGAATTGAATAACATCCAACAAATTGTAATGAGTTTCTGAAGAAAAAAATGATTGTCACCATCAATTCATAAATATGACTTTTGCTATTATGTGAAGTGTTGACGGTGCTGGACCCACCAACATGTCAGGGGATCTCCCTGGTAAGAAGTCCCAATTATACCTCAGACCATTTAGTGTAGGATTCCCAACAGTGGGTTGTATGGTATCACCTTGACTGCGGTTTTTCACAGAGGCAAGTAAGATGTCCCTGTTGGTAGTAAGGGTGTGACAGTTGAAGCAAGTCAAGGAAATTGCACGAACAGTTCTAACACACGAAAAGTGGGGTGAGTGCGCCCGTTGGAAACCTGTAATAGTACGCAGCTTGGAAGGGAACACACTAGCAAAGATGCATCACAAGCTGGAAAGAAAGTTAGTGAGCAATCCAAAGTGATGGTTAAGTCAATCAGCACATACATACTTATACATAATAGTCCATACATGCACACGTAAGAAAACAAATACATATATCATTTAGAGTAAGCAAGATAGTTGGAATACAATACGACATATGCATGAAACATATTGGCTCTATTATATTAAGAAGTGTAAGTTCTGATCATACAATACATCCATGTCCAACCAATAGTTCCGATAGTGGAATGTTACAGTCACAACCACCTACTCCTCCAAAGAGATATACTAGCTCTACATAGTGGAGAAGCCAAGGCTCGTTACAATATTGTCCAAGCTTTCTCTAAGATACTCCTATTGGAAGCTTCACTGACCAAAAGCCTCTACAATGAGTTATGGGGTTCTATTTATAGCAAAGGGTGGGGTGACCCTTGACATTCCCCTTTGTGACCGTTCGTCTATCCTCATGACTCTTCAACTACTTTATGACTGTTACATTCAACTATCGACACTTGAACTTCCACTTGACAAGACGTTAGATACAATCTGCACATGTACCCATGTGAGACAACATGGCTTGAGAAATGCATGCAAGACATCACTAATACTCAGACCGTTGTGGTGAGACCAACTCTGACATCCTTGTGATGGTCGATGGTGGCGAACTGATGCTAAGCTTGGTCGTCCGTGATGGTGTCCGTGCGCTCAATGGTGACATCCTGATGAAAGTGAACGCTTGCCTCTATTGCATCCAGGTACACTGATATGGCCCCTTTGTCCAACTCATTTGATAGCATGCGCATCATCACCTTGAGTGTGGCTAGACTAGCAACATATTGATGCAGTGTGTCTTTTTTAATCTCCAAGTGTGTTCTGGTGACCATGCGCATCAACTTGTCAAAGTACATGTTCAGCTCCATTCAGACTTGCTTCTTATCTTCACCTCAGTGAGTGTGCCAAATGGGTGGGATCGTATGCGTGCGCACAATGACATGCATGTTGCTAAATTTATTTGCATGCAAACAACATCACTACTTACCTTGTCTGCTCCATGCCAGCTGTTGGGATGGATCTATAACTTGTGTGGGTGCAGTTTCATCCGTTTGTGCATGTTGCGCCCCCTGTTGTACCTATTCCTGTCGCAACTCATTCTCTCGTCTGTGTAGCTCCTGTTCTTCCTTGAGTTTTCACTTCAGCAAATGAAACTCTATGTCTCTCTCTACCTTTTCACGATCTTCATGTCGCGTCGTGTTGTACTACGAAACAACCCCCCATTTATAAAGAACAATAGCTAAGGTTAGGGCTATAAATGGGGACCTTTTTAAATTTTTTGGCTTAGGATAAAAATACCTAGCAAAGCTTTGCAAAACGAACTAAGGATGAAATCCACATCGCAAATCGCACTTTTCCGCATGAATATGTTAAAACACCTTCGGAAAATTTCGATATGCGACTAAGTCTCTCGCTGCAATAACATCACCTTGTCATTTCGAAATCGCATTTCACACTTCGCATATTTCGCAAGAAACTTAACCATGCCATTAGAACAACCATTAGTGATTTGCGAAATGCGATATTGCGATATCCGCAATCACATTTCGATTGATGCATCCGGTAGCGCTATACTATATGCCTTTAAAGACCACGATGCGCGATTAAGAGCTGTAAAACGTGTGGAATAATTAAGATTTAAATACCAAAACAAATGAGTTGACAGGTTAATAAACATTTAGTGGACCAAGGAAGGATAATCATTTTCCAGGTTATGGTAGTTATAATCGAGTATCTCATTAAACCTTTCTTACGATCCAAAGTCATTTCAGAAAAGCTTTCAGTCTTAATTACCAGATATCGTCTGCGCTGATATATCTTGTCTATTTCAGGCAAGCGACAAAAGACATGTCACTAAGAAAGGTGATGCAGAAACAAAGCAAATAGATTATTGTTAAATCTGAGTTTATAGAGATGGCACATATCTTCACTAATACAGTTTGTGATGTTGGCGGAGGCGCAACAACTTGGGAAGTGATTTACAAGGGGTTGGAGAACGAGCGTCCTAAAATCACTGTTACGAGAGCAATAGCTGACTCCACAAGGCCTTCAGACATCAATGCAGAGATGATTCCTATTCTTTCCTTCATAGGATAGGAGCAAGAGCTAAAATCCTCCCCTATACAACTATGATCAGGTGGGTGATCGAAAACTTTATCATTGAAGATAGGCAGTTCAAGAATTCAAGGATAGAGCTCACAGGGTCGTGCAGAGCAGAGGATTTGAAGAAGATGTACCACATCCATGATCCGCAGGATATCTACAACAACACATTTGTGGCTAATTTCGCAAAAAATAACCCAAACCCCTTCAAGCTAATTCAGGTTGGAGAGTATTGGACAACAAGTTCAAATATGACAAATTGGGTATATATGCTATAGCCTCTTTGGCATACCCCTACAACTATGCAACGACCATGTTATGTAGATTGTATGGGCTACCCAATAATACTAAGTTTTCGATAGAATGGATTCCTCTGATTGATGCTTGTGTTAATTCCCATATCATGAATTGGCCTTCCATCCTATCTGACAACCTAGCCATCACCATTACCGAATATCAACAGAAGAAAGTCTTCTTTTCAGATAACCTCCCTCCCTTCTATTTTAGTGCCTACATTATGGATGCTATCTGTTTTTTCACGACATTTCCAACCATGGGTTGGAAATGGACCTTACAAAATCCTTACCCAATCCATCTCAGTCATAAACAAATATGGGAATCACATTACATACCTCACTTCTATAAGATATTCCATTTTGTTGTGTTGTCGCTACATCAAATGATTTTCATTAAGAAAGCCCCTAGGTTTTCCCAAGAAGCCACAACAGACCTGCTTATTGTCAGCAAGTATTTCATTGCAGAGTGGTTCACCTACATTAGGGTTTTTGGTAGCACAACTGATCCACACGTCCTTCCTTTATATGTTTCTGATAAGTTATTAGCAAGAGAGATTGCCTACACTAAGAAGACACCAGACACAAAGAAATGCCAAAATGCAAACAACACAGCTGAGTCTAGTAGGAAGTCAGCTGAGAAACAAGTGATAAGCACCCCGACTACAGAGATCAGTTCAGAGGCCAAAGGCAGTTGTTTGGAGCAGGAGTGGGATCAGTTTAATCAGAAATTGCAAGGTACTCCCAAAGCCTCAAATACCCAAGAAATATAGGAATGTAAAACTCCTCTGCATATTCATAAGGATACAGATCCCAAGTCTATCGGTGAATAGGCCACACCTATGGAGGAACAAGTGACAACGTCCCAACATACTGAAATTATCCCTGCTCTGCCCACATCAGAAATCGTTCTAAAAGTGACTGAAATACCTCCACTTGATGTGCTCTATAGCCCTCTCCATAAGGCTGTAGTTAGAAGGCAAGGAAAAAGGAGAAGGGTAGATACACCTGAATTCCCACCTAGAAACGAGTCGATGGACATTGTGTGGAAGGACATTCCTTTTAATCCGGCTGAGAACTTGACTAGACTATCACAGTTCACGGGAGCATATGCATCGACCACTATGGACAAGGCTACTGAGGTCTCTACCTTACTAAGGGAGAAAGAGGAGAGAATTGCACATCTCGAACAGGAGCTTGAGACAAAGAAAGCAAGTGCAAACAGGCAGGTGGGCGAGCAACTGGCACAATTGCAACAAGACATGGAGGTCTTGAAAATAAGCCATGAAGCCGATATATCGGCCAAAAATATGCAACTCCAGGAAATGCAGCAATCCATGGAAATATATAAGGATGTTCCCACTACTGAGGAGTTCATTAAAGAGGCCTTGGAATTAAATTCCCTTCTCGTAAAACAACAAGAGTATTTCTGCCAGAAGATGTCACACATTACTCCCTATCTGACTACTAGTGACCAGCTGACAAATAAGGCAATCAACCAAAGAATGGAGTTTAACGATTTAAACACCATAATCTCTTAGTTCATCGAATGACAGGAAACAGAAGATGGGAGGAAAGCCAATTTACTCGAGATTGAGGAAACTCACAAAGACATTCTCTTCATAGATTGGGATGCCAGAATCAAATAGGCCGAGCTAGCAGTCGTAAGGGCAGCCAGAGTATCGAAAAATATCATCAAAGCAGTGAATCACATCCTGTTCACCACCAATCGCATTAAAGAAGGCAATACGAAAGAAATGTCTGATTTAACTGCTCTGTATAAAGGCTGGAAAGAAAAGGCGGGGAGTCAAAGAGAGGCAATTACAAAACTGACCACGACCAACTGGGAGTTTGTTAGGTCCCTATAATACTAGTGATTACCCCATTAATATTGTAGTTGTATCCCTCATTAATATTGTTGTGCCCCTATTGTCCCCATATTTTTATTATTGTGCTCCATAGAATCCCTCTATTGTTATTTTTGTGGCTTTATATTATTATTGTTAGGTCGGCTGGGTTATATTGTGACTCCTTAGACTCCTATATATAAAAAGGAGGTTTTTTCATTTGAAGCATCCAAGAATTGTTCATTTGTGTAATGTAAAGGAGGTTTCCCCCTCGAAGAGGCTGAATTCTAAGGCGTTGATCTCTCTTTTCCATATTTTTGTGAGCTGGTTTCATAACATTTGGTATCAGAGCTTTTGATTCTATGGTTTCGCTGCTCCAAATAGGTCATCGTGGAATTTTCTCTATAACTTTTTTGTGGGACGTTTCAGAAGCGAAAAAAAAAACTCATTTGAGATGAAATCGCACTGAACCTCGGGTCCAAATTTCAGAGCTTTTCACACTATATTTGCGGAGATATGATTTGAGGAAGTTGGTATTTTTGCAGACTCTTGAATTACATTCCAAATAGGTGACCTGGGGAAAATCATCATAACTTTCTCTCTGAGCATTGGATTGAAATTTTGTAAGAAGGTACAGAAAGAGGACGGACTGTAGTTTCTTGTATATATTTTTTAGTGGCAAAGGTTGAAACAGTGACACGTGGCACTTCATACAAGTTCGCTCTTCTGGAAAGGTCTATAATTAGGTCGTCTTGGGAGATTGTTCATAACTCTTTCTTGGAGAATCCAATTTGGATCAGACTGGTGGCATTGGAAAGAGGACGCAGAGGGCTACTACAGATCGCAATTTTCAGAACTGGATGATTCGAAATTACAGAGATACATCAAATTCAATATCAAGCTCCTACAAAGTGAAAAAAGGTGTGTAGTTATTTTTTTAATTTTTGCATAAGCTTGGTTTGAAAAATTAGTTTGAAGGAATTCAAAGGGCATAGTAAAGCATTAGTATCGGTAATTGATGCCCCGAGGAAAGAAAATGCAAACACCTAGTAAGAAACCTGAAAATTCTAGCATGACTCATGAAGAAGAGGAAGAAATGCAACATGATCTATCAAAATCACGAGACCAAGTGCAACAATTGTCACTTGCACAAAAAGAAACAGAATCTAAGATGGATGGTTTAAAGAAAGATGTAGAAGCTAAGATGGATGGCATGGAAGCTAAGATGAATGGCTTGAATGCTAAAATGGATGGCATGGATGATAAGATGGAAGAATTGAAGATAAAGGGTAGTAAAGGAAACTCATGATGAGGAAAAAAAAAATTTAATCATGATTTCATAGACTCTAATGTTGGATTGAAGACCCACCATATTCCAAAAATCGATATGAGGAAGTTTGATGGCAAGGATCCTGCAACATGGATATTACAGATGGAGCAATTTTTCGATCTCAATAATGTGCAAAGCACACAAAAGGTACGTATTGCAACTTTATATTTGGAACCAAATCAGTTTGTATGGTATCAATGGCTTTGCTCTCGTAAACAAATTATCAGTTGGGCAATTTTTACGGAAGAATTGACAGCACATTATGAGGATACAAAGAGCAGCACTTTTTTTAGCTAATTGATAAGTCTCAAACAAAAGGGTTCAATAATGGATCACATTGAAGAGTTCCAAAAATTGAACATAAGGGTAAAAAATATTCCAGAGGAGCATAGGATTGATGTGTTCATAGGGACTTTAAAGGATAATATCCAACATGATGTTCGCCTTTGGGAATCTGATTCATTAGAGAAGGCATTCAAGTTAGCAAGAAAAATGGAAAGCAAAATTATGGCAACCAGGAAGCATACCAGTCACGACTATAAAGATGGAAGTGTTGTTACCCCTAGCCTTCCACAACCTATAAGGTTGACACCACAACAATTGGAAGAAAAAATAGCAAAAGGGCTTTGTTACAGTTGTGATAGCAAATACACTAAAGGTCATAAGTGTGTTGAGAAGAAATTATTTTACATAGATTATGAAGAGGAAGAAGAAAAGGAGCAAGAAAGGTCAAAAGAAGAGGATATACTCCGGGAACAAAGCCTAGATAAAGAAGAAAAGAGTCTGACCATATCTTGTAATGCATTGGCTGGAATTACCACTCCTCAAACCATCAAGATAGAAGGAAAAATCAAGAAGAAAAAAGTAATAGTGTTGATTGATTCAGGAAGTACCCACAATTTTATTCATTGTAAGGTAGCAAAAGAATTGAATTGCTTCCTATATCTAGCACCAGAGTCTCAAGTGATGGTTGCAAATGGAGGAACGATAAATTGCTCTGGAAAGTGCCATAATATCAAGCTATCGATGGGAGAATATGTATTGACTAGCCTAATGCTTTCCATTCCAATGGGAAGTGCTGATGTTGTACTAGGAGTCCAATGGCTACAATCCTTGGGTACAATGGCTTTTAATTTTCAAGAACTTTTCATGAAATTTTCTATGGAAGGAAAGGAAGTTGAATTAAGGGGTATTGCAGGGAAATCGGGAAAGATAATCAGCTCTAACGGTATGACAAAGCTTCTAAAAAAGGAACAAAGAGGTGTAATTGCACAATTATGTTCACTAGATGTTTCCACATCGGAATCATCTATTTCTCCAGATCTCCAAAAAGTCTTGGACAATCATTCTAAGGTATTTGAGACTCCCAAAGGTCTCCCACCTATTCGTGATCATGATCATGCTATTCATCTGATTCCAGGAAGTGTTCCTCCAAACATCAGGCCGTACAGATATCCCTATGCCCAAAAGAGTGAAATTGAATGCATGGTTACAGAAATGCTAGAGGCTGGTATAATTCAACCTAGTCAAATTTCTTTCTTTGCTCCAGTAGTATTGGTGCACAAGAAGGATGGATCATGGCGCATGTGTTCGGATTATAGGGAGCTCAACAAGCTTACTATTAAAGATAAGTTTCCCATTCCTGTCATTGATGAATTACTGGATGAATTGCATGGATCAATTTACTTCACCAAGTTGGATCTTTGTTCAGAATATCATCAAATTAGAATGAAGACTGAAGACATTCCGAAAACAACATTTACAACTCATGAGGGTCATTATGAATTTTTGGTCATGCCTTTTGGCTTTACCAATGCACCTTCTACATTTCAAGGTTTGATGAATTCCATTTTCAAACCCTTCCTTAGAAAATTTGTGTTAGTATTTTTTGATGATATATTAATCCATAGCAAGTCTTGGAAGGATCATGTTGAACATGTTGACAGGGTGCTACAACTATTGGAGGAGAAACAATTATATGCAAAAAGATCCAAATGTTTCTTTGGAGTACAAGAGGTGGAATATCTAGGTCATATTGTATCTCATGAAGGAGTTAAGGTAGACCCTAGCAAAATTAAAGCCATTAAGGAATGGAAAATCCTTACATCCATAAAGCATCTACGAGGATTTCTCGGGTTGACAGGGTATTATCGCAAGTTTGTTAAGAATTATGGGAGAATAGCAGCACCTCTAACAACATTATTGAAAAAAGATGCATTTTCATGGACTCTAGAAACAACAAAGGCCTTCGAAAATCTTAAAGAGGCAATGTGCCAAGCACCGGTCTTAGCTACACCGGACTTCACAAAAGCCTTTATTGTGGAATGTGATGCTTCAGGAATTGGAATTGGTGTTTTTTTAATGCAAGATGAAAGACCCATTGTTTTTGAAAGTCGTCCAATCAAGAGAAAGTTTTTACACAAAGCTATTTATGAGAAGGAAATGTTGGCAATATTACATGCACTTAAGAAATTGTGACCCTACCTAATGGGAAGACACTTCAAGGTAAAAACGGATCATGATAGCCTTAAATACTTTTTAGAACAAAGATTATCCTTTGAAGAGCAACAAAAGTGGGTCACAAAGATGTTGGGTTATGACTTTGAAATCATCTACAAAAAAGGGAAGCAAAATGTGGTGGCAGATGCACTCTCAAGAAAGGATGAGGATGTCGAAGCACTGTTGTGTGCCATTTCTATTATCCAACCAGATTGGATAAACAAAGCAAGGGAGGAATGGAAGAATGATGAAGAAGTGTGGGCACTTATTCAAAAGTTACAACAAGATTCCAGTACATTTGATATATTTAGTTGGCAAAATGATTCGTTATGGTACAAAGATCGCTTATACCTCTGTAGGAATTCGCAACTCAAACAAAAGATTCTTATGGAATTGCACACTTCTCCCTTAGGAGGGCACTCAGGATTTTTAAAAACTTACCATAGGGTTAAGAAGGAATTTTTTTGGGATGGCCTTAAATCGGATATTCAAAAGTTTGTGGTGGAATGTTTGGTTTGCCAACAAAATAAAGTTGAAACAATTAAGACCCCGGGTCTATTACAACCTTTATCCATTCCAAGCCAACGTTGGGAGGAGGTTTCAATGGATTTTATCACAGGTTTACCCAAGTCTGAGGGAAAGAGTGTCATCATGGTGGTAGTTGACAAACTTACCAAATATGCACACTTTTGTGCATTATCACATCCATTTAAAGCCAGTACAGTTTCTACTGCATTTATGGAAACAATTCAAAAGCTACATGGAAACCCAAAGATTATTGTAAGTGACAAAGATCCCATTTTCACTGGAAATTTTTGGACAGAATTATTTTCTTGTCTTACTACTCAGTTAGCTCATAGCTCATCTTATCATCCTCAATCTGATGGGCAAACTGAGATAGTAAACAAATGTTTGGAAGGATATCTTCGTTGCTTTGTATCTGATAAACATACACAATGGGTTAAATGGTTGCCTCTAGCTGAATGGTGGTATAACACTTCCTTCCATACAACAACAAAAATGACCCCATTTATGACACTTTATGGATATTAGCCACCATCCATCACATCATATTTAAGATAAAATTCTAAGGTTCAAGCAGTGGAACATCACATCGAACATCAACAACAAGTCCTCTAGCTCTTAAAGGATAACCTCGTGTTGGCACAGAATAGAATGAAACAACAGACAAATCAACATCGCAGCGAAAGAAGTTTTCATGTAGGTGATTGGGTATTCCTACGGCTACAACCATATAAACAAATGCCCCTCAAGCAAGCTAAGAAGGATAATAAATTATCACCAAAGTATTATGGTCTATACAAGGTGTTGCAAAAAATTGGTACTATGGCATACAAATTGGAGCTTCCTGCAGCGTCTTGAGTGCACCTAGTTTTCCATGTTTCATGTTTAAAGAAGGTTATAGGCAACAAGCTCCCAATTCAAACAATATTGCCAGAACTTGACGAGGAAGGAAAAATTATATTGGAACAGGAAGTAGTCATAGAAACAAGAACTCGACAGCTACAAAATCGATCAATTTTGGAGTATCTCATCAAGTGGAAGAACTTATCCGCTGAAGATTCCACATGGGAGGATGAGAATTTATTCAGAAGCATCCAAAACTACTCAAGCGTTGAGGACAACACTTTTTTTGAAGGAGAGGGGCATGTTAGGTCCCTATAATACTAGTGATTACGCCATTACTATTGTAGTTGTATCCCTCATTAATATTGTTGTGCCCCTATTGTCCCCATATTTTTATTACTGTGCCCCGTAGAATCCCTCTATTGTTATTTTTGTGGATTTATATTATTATTGTTAGGTCGGCTGGATTATATTGTGACTCCTTAGACTCCTATATATAGAAATGAGGTTTTGTCATTTGAAACATCTAAGAATTGTTCATTTGTGTAATGTAAAGGAGGTTGCCCCCTCGAAGAGGTTGAATTCTAAGGCGTTGGTCTCTCTTTTCTATATTTTTGTGAGTTGGTTTCATAACAGAGTTGTATTAGCAGTATCTTGTTAAGCCACATAGCCAGATTATGACTCTCAACTGTTCCCTTCATACGACTCAAAGGATGCTGCCACCGCTCACCGATGCGATCTTCATAGGACAACGCAGGACTCATTTCGGGGCACCTCCTCAAATTCAACCGATGACTGATATTTTCAATTTAAAGGACAAGCTGGTAGACAACAAGACACCCTCTTAGTTCTATTTATTTATCTTCTATTTATTTTTGGAGTTAGTTACCTAGTTAGGAGGAAGGTTGTTTGAAATCTCCTCAAATTTTGTATAATCTATCTTTGCACAGTGAGTTAGAATAGTATTTATACCCTTCTCATGCATTTAGATAAGGGTCTAGAATTTTATCAAAAACATTTGCAAAGAATGCATTATTGTAAGTTTGTGAATGCTTTGGTGAAATTATGGACATGATCGTTTTTTTTAGATATCAGACTACTTTCCTTTGTTGATGCACTTTTGTATTTTTGGGAGACAATTTGATTTGAAGAAAGAAGTTGGTCTATGTCATTTTCCAAATGAGCAGGACTTCACACATATGGTACTATTATCGTGTATGCTTGATTCTGTTTACATTTAATTGATGAGAAAACTTTACTTTCATGAATTATATGTGAGATTTATTGTTTCTGTTAAGCGTTAATTGCACTTTTGTATGATACCTAGCTGAAGTTTTGATTTCATATATAACTCATCATATATGCAATATATTTTATAAATTCCTTTGACTAACTATTTATTCAAAGGAATTATCTTTTACGTTATCATCTCTGTTTAGTTGTGTTCAATATTTATTATCACATGTTACACATATATCTTTGTAGATCACATACCACACAGGTATACCCGTGTTTATATTAGAATTAGTTAGTTAGAGAAGTTGCATTATAGAATAGGTCACTTAGATTATCATTATTCTATTTCAAAGCACTCATGAACCACCCACTCTCCTCATAAAACCCACACTGGGAAACTAGTCCCATTATCCCTAGTCAGAGCCACCACTTTAAACGAAAAAGAAGTTGTCTTAAGGTCCGGACCGGGTGGTTATCCCCCATGTTTCAGTAGCAGAATCCTGAGGCCGCAACATTTTGGTGCTAGAAGGAGGGCATTCAACTGTGAATGGCATATAAACCTAAAGATCATTAAAAAATTATTCATGAGAGTCAAAACCCCTCCACCATTTCTACACCTTATAAAACTCGTTCAGAATCTCCTAATCAGAAGTCTGAAGTTGTAGAAACATCTCCCTCATCTCCTGAAGTAGTAAGACAACCACCCTCTCCAGATTACACTCCCGAGTCTCCCGAAGTTCATTCTTTGATATAGAAATTGGAACAGATATCCATTTCTGCAGAGAAACCAGAGAGACCCGAAGTGTTTGAAGAAAGTGTTACCTCCTTATTACAACAAACTGGTGTATTGACTAGATTGCAAAGTAAAAGACCTGGAGTTACCCCTTTCGAGTTCCCCATTCCTCCACAATGTAGGAAAGTCACTTCATCAACATCTGAATCAGATACCAACAAGATCACATCACCTTTCCATCCATTTACTTCCCCATCCACTTCTATTCAATCCACGACTTCTCAAATATCCACTTCTCCAATTAGTACTACAATTAACAATACTAATCCAGTAGTAAGTTCTTCGCCATCTATACCTACTTTTGGACCGACCTTCCCATTTTCTCAGTTCCCAACTCAAGTTATGGCCAATCAACCTTGGACAAATCCTGGTGTTGTCCTAGTTGCAAATCCAAATGCACTCCCAACAAACCCAGAAAAATGGTTGCCTAAGTATAATCCTGACGATGCTCTCCCGACCGAAGAACATCTAAATAATTTTATGTTAGCCATGAATCTCAATGGGGTTTCACATGAAGATGTTGTAATCAGACTGTTTCCTTATACTTTCCAAAGACTTGTTGGGTCTTGGTATTTTTCCCTCCCAATGGGTTCAATTAGAGACTGGGATACTTTTCAAGAAGTATTTCTTGCAAAATTTGGTGATGATAGGACCATAGCATCCTTGATCAATGATCTTTCTAATTTGAAAGCTAATCCAGATGAAAAGATCAAAGATTTCAACTCTAGATTTAACAAATTGCTAAACAAAATCCCAGCTGCCTCTAAACCTATTGTAGATGTACAAATAGAATGGTATATATCATCTCTTCCTTATAATATTGCAATTTTTGTAGATAGAGCCAATAAGGCTACCCTTGTAGAAAACATGAAAGAAGCCTTGTCTGTAGAAAGAAGAATCATAGCTTTGGAAAAGAGATCACAAACAGATGAAAGGAAGACCAAAAAAGTAACATTTAAGGATGACTCTAAGAAGAAAGCTTCAAAGGACCCTTTCGATCTTGAAGGCCTTCAGAAAGTGTTAAAAACAATGTATAACGAAATGGTTGAAATTAAAAAACAGGTCGCATAATCTTCTGCTCCCAAGAAACCTTTTCTATCATTCAAAAAGAACCCTTCTTCTGCACCAGAACCCCCAAACACCATTTCAAATGTTGAATCTGACCAAGAAGAAGAAGAAGATTAATCAAATGAAGATGAAGCTGAAACATAAGAAGAAATTGAACTAAATGGGATGTGGGATTTTATCCTCCCAATTGAAGAAGAGGCACAAGCAATACTGGTGAGTACAAGAAGTAAAAATTATCCTGACATGTCTATCACAAATCAGAAACAAAAAGTTGCTACTCCTACAAAGGAGAAAATAGTAGCTAAGAAATATAAGACTAGCCAAACCGATCATATCCCTCCAGATTCCCCAAATCTTTAAAAAAAATTGGTAATCTCAAATACGGTCGAATACAATATAGTAGAAGACATGAAAAAGACGAGAGCTAACATCTCGTTGCATGAGCTCACTAAACTCAAACACCAACATAATATTCTATTAAGGGATTTGAAAGCAGTTCCAGTATCTCCTCTGCCATCTGCTGTAGTTACTCAAGCTGCCTACAATATGGGAAAACCTCCCTCATCCTCAAACAAAGTAGATCCTTCAGATCTAGTTCTGATTGGTGATAGGTCTATTTCTCATGTTCCTCCATTTCTGCTCACTTATGAAATTTTCAACAGGAACGTTCACAACTGCCTTGTTGATTCAGGAGCCTCCTCAAATATAATGCCAAGAGCTGTGTGTACCAAATTGAACATTACACCTCAAAAATATGCAGTGCACATATTTCAATCAGATAGGACAAAAGTCAAGGTGCTTGGAGAAATAACATCAGTTTCAATTATGCTTTCCTCTAATCCAAAAGTTTCACAAATAATTGATATTTTGGTGGCCGATATCCTGAATTTTATGGTTTAATTCTCAGTAGGGATTGGTCTGAAAAGTTGCACGGTTATTTCGCAACTGATTGGTCTCACATGTGGTTGCCACACAATGGTAAACCAAACCAAATCAGGGTAGACTGAGAGAAATTCATGAAATATACAGTCACCGACCTCGAGGGAAGCAACGAACTTGTTGCCTTCACTAATAATATAATTGGAAATTACTCAGTCAAGTCCTCTTTAGGATCCTTTAATGCTCAGAGGTCTCCCTTTTTAGATAACGCTGTAGTTTCTCAAATCGAAAAATTTTCACAAACAAATCCTTCCAAATGTCTAAATTTAGTAGATAAAGTTTATAATAACTCTCTGTTATGGACTCTCTATTTTAACGGTTCTAAATCAGAAGATGGCGCAGGGGCAGGATGCATTTTGATCAATTCGCAAGGAGAAAACCCTGCTGGCCTGCAAACTTGAATTCCAGTGCACTAATAATATCGTTTAATACGAAGCATTGATCCAAGGACTGTTAAAAGCCATCGGTCTTAATGCCAAATACCTGTGAGTCTACGATGATTCGGAAATAATTGTGAAACAGGTGAGAAATACAATCCATTGTGTCTTTGGGCGCCTTAAACACTATCAATCTTTAGCTCAGAAATTGACTTCTCATTTTTTTTCTTTCAACATATCTTCAGTCCCTAGTCTACAAAACACAAGTGCCGACTTACTTACTAATGTGGCATCCAAGCTTATACCCTCAGAAGACTTTAGTCCAGACATATTTTCAATAGAGTTAATGTTTAGGCCATCTATTCCTGACAATGTAACAAATTGGAGAGTTTTCAACAACGATGCGGATATAGTTAATTTCATTACATCAGAGGGATCGTATGAAGAACAGATAATAGATGAACATGAGCATGATCTAGAAATCAAGCATAATCATGATCAAAACACAATCCCAAAGTCTATGGTTAATATGGAAAAATTTTATGATTTAAAGGATAGATTCAAGAAAATTACTAACTCCATAACTCAAAGTTCTACTCTAAGATTTGAAGTAGTAAACCTAGGGTCAAATGAAAAACCTCAAAATGCCAACCTAGGTCTTGGCCTGTCATCTAAAGAAAGAATATCATTCTTTAGGTTATTGAAAATATATAAAGGCATATTTTCTTGGGATTATGTAGATCTCAAGAATTATGATGCCTCTATAATTCAACATACCATACCCATGACTTCGAATGAAAAGCCAGTTCAACAAAAGCTTCGCAAAATTTACCCAAACCTTGAAAGTCAAATCAAATTTGAATTGAACAAGCTTCTGAAGGCCAAAATAATCTTCCCGAGTAGACATTGTAAGTGGGTATTGAATATGGTACCCATAAGAAGAAAAAACGGTGATATTAGGATTTGTATTGATTTTAGAAACCTAAATAAAGCTTGTCAAAACAATAATTTTCCCTTGCTTACTATGGAACAGATATTGCAATCAATTTCAGGTTCCGAATTAATGTCCTTTCCAAATGGATTCTCAGGATATAATCAAATTCTTGTGCATCCAGATGATAGATTAAAAACAACATTCAGAACCAAGTGGGGAACATATGCCTATCAGAAGATGCCTTTCGAACTCATTAATGTTGGTGCCACATTTCAACGTGCTATGGACATTGCCTTCAGAAGTCTAATCAATAAATCGGTTTTTATTTACTTGGACGATATCACAATCTATTTTAAGTATAGGAACAATCATTTGAGTGACCTAAAGCACATTTTCAAAAGATGCAAGAAGTATGGCATTTCCTTAAATCCCAAAAAATATTATTTTGCTTTACCAGAAGGAAAACTCCTTGGGTTTATAGTATCCAAGAAAGGAATTTGCATTGATCCTGATAGATTCCAAGAGATTGAAAAGATTTCGCTCCCACACAACCAAAAAACCATGCAATCATTCCTAGGCCAAATAAATTTTGTAAAAAGATCTGTCCCAGATTTTTCACAAATTGTCCTACCCCTTCAAGAAATGATAAGAAAAAATGTGGTTTTTAGATGGAACAAGGATGAAAGAGAGTCATTTGAGTTGATTAAAAATCCATTATTAATGCTCCCTCATTGACAATCCCTAACTTTCTCAAACCTTTTGTATTATATACTTTTTCATCTAATACATCATATGCAGCAGTTTTGACAAAGTTAAACGATGAAAATATCGAGGCACCCATCTCCTTTTTCAGTTCTAACTTGCAAGGCGCCAAATGAAATTATTCAGCTATATAAAAGCAAGCATTTTCTGTTTTTAAAACTTTGAAACATTTCATACCTTCTCTTCTTAAAACCCATACAAAGATAGTTGTACCCTACCCTGCAGTAAGATAACTATTGATCCAAAGAGAAGTAGGGGAGAAAAGAGCTAATTGGGTAACTACACTCCAAGAATATGATGTAGAAATCTGGCGAGCTAAAATTGTCATGAGCCAAGGTTTTTGCAGGATGTTAAAAGGAGCTTCCCAGTTACCACCAGAAGAAGATCAAGGTAATGAATTGAAACTATCATAGGTAAGCCTCAATGATACACAATCACAATATGTTGATTTGAAATTTTATTTTAAAAACGGATATGCTCCTATGCATCCTAATTATAAAACAAAGCGAGCTTTAAGATTGAAATCAAATCATTGTGAGCTAGTCGATGATGTATTGTTTAGGAAAATTTATGATTCAATATTGCTAATATGCCTAGATAAACATGAAGCCCTAAAGGTCATGCAGGAATTACATGACGGACGAGCTGGAGGAAATTTCGAAGGAAATACCACTGCTCACAAAATCTTACATGCAGGATATTATTGGCCAACGATATTTAAAGATGCACATGAATATGCAAGGAAGTGCAAAACTTGTCAAACCATAGCCGGAAGAGAAAGAAAGCTAGAATTCCCTTTACAACCAGTTAACATCCAACAACCATTCGAACAATGGGGATTAGACATAATTGGTGAGATTGTTCCTAACTCTTCCAAACAGCATAGGTACATCCTTACAGCTACTTGTTACTTTACCAAGTGGGTAGAAGTTGTCCCATTAAAGATAGCTAAGACAGAAAACGTCACAGACTTCATTGATCAGTACATAATTACCAGGTTTGGCTTACCCTCAACTTTAATGTTTGACAATGCATCTTACTTTTCTGGAAATACAATAGTAGATTTTTCTCTTAAGCGAGGTTTCAAGTTAAAATATTCAGTTAATTATTATCCTCAAGGTAATGGATTAGCAGAATCAACAAACAAAAACCTCATCAGAATTATCAAAAGGACTATTGATCAAAATCATAGTAATTGGCACAATGCATTAACATTTTCTCTATGGGCAGACAGGATTAATCAGAAAACCTCTATTGGTTCTTCTTCTTTCGCTTTAGTTTATGGAAAAGAAATTGTTCATCCCACAAACATAGCAATCCCATCTCTTTCCCTAGTACAATTCATCGATGAAAACCCTTCATCTTCTCTCCAGGCTAGACAATTTCAAATTCTCAAGCTTGAAGAAGAAAGAGAAAAGGCTAAAGCAACCCACTTCCATCATCAACAATTAGTCAAAGCTTCTTTTGACACAACGTTTTCTAGTCAAAAACTCTTGAAGTAGGTGACTTGGTTCTGAAATGGGACAAAACACACGAGGAAAATGGTAGACATACCAAATTCCAAAGACTATGGCTTGGCCCTTTTTAGATCATTGAAAAAATTGGACAATCAACGTTTCTCTTACAAGAATTGTCAGCTAAAAAGGATTCTTTGCCTGTTAATTGGAAAATTTTGAAAAAATACTTCTCCTAGGAGATAACCTCTTCCAATTTTGTAACATATTTCTTTCTAGGAAAATAATGGTTAACTAATATTTATTTTTGGCTTTTCAAAATAAAATCTTTGAAAACATTTATGTTTTTTGCTTTTATAAGAAAGCAAGAGTTAAAAGGAATAATTAGGAAATTTGAGTACTAAAGTAAACTTGATTTCTTTGGAAAAACTTGATCTTGCTTAAAACATTTATTTTACGAACAAACTCTTATCTTCATAGAATATGAAGGTTTTGTTATCAGCCAAGAAAATAATCTTTAACCTAGTAAGGACTTTCTGTAGATCAGTATCTTAAAAAACTTTATCATTATCACTTAAAACTCTCAAAAGAGACAATGATCCACCCCATCTGTTAAAATTTTCCTTTTTCAGAGTGTAATTCTAAAATATATAAACTTAAAAGATAAAAAGTCTCATTACGAGCTAGTTTACCATGTTCATAAGGAAGTGATTAAAACTAATATTACCAATTCTGCATATCAAACAGGGTAATAGCTAATGATCTCCTCGATCAGAAGACAAGGGGTCTCATCAAGAGTGAGCTTGTTCAATTTAGTTACAACCAATGAATGGAATTGTCATTAGTTACATTCAAAAGGGAAAAAAGGGACAAAGTCCAAGTGAGATTCAATCTAAGTGAATATCATTTTGAAATTTGAAAATTCATATAGATGGGATAATGAATCATTGTTGGTTAAAAGATAACCCTGTCGAGGCTATGAACACTTGCTGGCAGCAGAGGCTCTATCTATGATAAATGTGTAAACACCAAAAAAAACTAATCTACAAAAGACTCCTACTATATTACTTTAAACCTTATTATTGGTTGATGTGAACATTTATACTTCTACCATTACAAGGGTAAAGTAATTAAGTAAATAAGTTGAGAAAGTAATGATGATCCCAGAGAAATGTTGTTTACCTTATAACTCATGTAATCATTATTCTTATAACTCTAATTACTTTGAAAGTTTTTTAGAAATTTCAGAAAACTACTCAGAGATAACTGGTTCTCCCAAGTGAATCGCCAATTGTTGTACTACGAAACAACACCCCCATTTATAAAGAACAATAGCTAAGGTTAGGGCTATAAATGGGGGACCCTTTTAAATTTGTAGGCTTAGGATAATAATACCTTACTCTAAGAAAATACCTAGCAAAGCCTTGCAAAATGAACTAAGGATGAAATCCACATCGCAAATCACAATTTTCCACATGACTATGTTAAAACACCTTTGGAAAATTGTGATATGTGATTAAGTCTCCCATTGCGATAACATCACCTTGTCAGTTCACGGTTGCATTTCGCACTTCGCATAGTTCGCAAGAAACTTAACCATGCCATTAGAATGACTGTTAGCGATTTGCGAAATGTGATATTGTGATATCCGCAATCGCATTTCGATTAATGCATCCAATAGCGCTATACTGTATCCCTTTAAAGACCGCGATGTGCGATTAGGAGTGGTAAAACGTGTGGAATAATTACGTTTTAAATACAAAAAAAATGAGTTGACAGGTTAATAAATACTTAGCAACCCGAGGAAGGATAATCATTTTCCAGGTTATGGGTAGTTATAATCGAGTATCTCATTAAACCTTTCTCACGATCCAAAGTCATTTCAGAGAAGCTTTCAATATTAATTACCAGATATCGTCTACGCTAATATATCTTGTCTATTTCAGGAAAGTGATAAAAAAAAACATGTCACTATGAAAGGTGATGCAAAAACAGAGAAAACAAACCATTGTTGAATCTTAGTTTACAGAGATGGCTCCTATCTTCGCTGATACAGTTTGTGATGTTGCCGGAGGCGCAACACCTTGGGAAGTGATTTACAATAGGTTGGAGGATGATCGTCCTAAAATCAATGTTATGAGGGAAACAACTGACTCCACAAGGCCTTCATGACTTCAATGCAAAGATTCTTCATGTTCTTTCCTTCATAGGATAGGAGCAAGAGCTAAAATCCTCCCCTATACAGATATGATCAGGTGGTTGATCGAAAAACTTAAAAGGTAGAGAAAAAGGAGAAGTGTAGATACACCTGAATTCCCACCTGGAAACGAGCTGATGGACATTGTTTGGAAGGACATTCCTTTCAATCCGATCAAGAACTTGACTAGAATATCACAGTTCACAGGAGCATACGCATCGGCTACTGAGGTCTCTACTTTACTAAGGGAGAAAGAGGAGAGAATTATGCAGCTCAAACAAGAGCTCGAGACAGAGAAAGCAATCACAAATAGGTAGGTGGCTGAGCAACTGGCACAATTACAAATGGACATGGAGGTCCTGAAAATAAGCCATGGAGCTGATATATCAGCCAAAAATATGCAACTCTAGGAAATGCAGAAATCCATGGAAAGATACAAGGATGTTCCCACTACTGAGGAGTTCATTAAAGAGGCCCTAGAATTAAATTCCCTTCAGGTAAAACAACAAGAGTATTTCTACCAGAAGATGTCACACATTACTCCCTATCTGATTACTAGTGACCAATTGACAGATAAGGCAATCGACCAGAGAATGAAGTTTAATGATTTAAACACCAGAATCTCTGATTTTATTGAATGGCAGGAAACAGAAGATGGAAGGAAAGCCAATCTACCCGAGATTGAGGAAACTCATAAAGACATTCTCTTCACAAATTGGGATGCTAAAATCAAACAGGCCGAGCTAGCAGTCGTAAAGGCAGACGGATTATCAAATACTATCATCAAAGCAGTGAATCACATCCTGTTCGCCACCAATCTCATTAAAGAAGGAAATACGAAAGAAATGCCTGATTTAACTGCTCTATATAAACACTGGCAAGAAAAGGCAGGAAGTCAAAGAGAGGAAATTACAAAACTGACCACGACCAACTGGGAGTCGTGTTGGTAGTATCTTGTTAAGCCACATAGTTAGATTATAACTCTCCATTGTTCCCTTCATACGACTCAAAGGATGTTGCCACCACTCGCCGATCCGATCTTCACAAGACAACTCAGGACTCATTTCGGGGCGCGTCCTCAAATTCAACCGATGATCGATATTTGTGATTTAAAGGACAAGTTGGCAGATAGCAATACATCCTCTTAGTTCTATTTATTTAGCCTCTATTTATTTTTGGAGTTAGTTACCTAGTTAGGAGGAAAGTTGTTTGAAACCTCCTCAATTTTTGTATAATATATTTTTGCACATTTAGTTAGAATAATATTTATACCCTACTCATGCATTTAGAGAAGGGTCCAACATTTTATCAAAAAAATTTGCAAATAATGCACTATTGTAAGTTTGTGAATGCTTTGGTGAAATTATGGACATGATTGTTCCTTTTAGATATCAGACTACTTTCCTTTGTTGATGCACTTTTGTATTCTTGGGAGACAATTTGATTTGAAGAAAGAAGTTGGTCTATGTCATTTGTCAAATGAGCAGGACTTCACACATGTGGTACTATTATCGTGTATTTTTTATTCTGTTCACATTTAATTAGTGAGAAAACTTTACTTTCATGAATTATATGTGAGATTTGTTGTTTCCATTAAGCGTTAATTGCACTTTTGTATGATGCCTAGTTGAAGTTGTGATTTTCATATATAACTCATCATATATGCAATATATGTTATAAATTCCTTTGACTAACTATTTAGTCAAAGGAATTATCTTTTACGTTATCATCTCTGTTTAGTTGTGTTCAATCTTTATTATCACATGTTAAACAGATATCTTTGTAGATCGCATACCAAATAGGAATACTCAGATTTATATTAGAATTAGTTAGTTAGAGAAATTACATTATAGAATAGGTCACTTATATTATCATTTTTCTATT
This sequence comes from Pinus tabuliformis, assembly GCA_031772625.1. Classification (NCBI taxonomy): domain Eukaryota; kingdom Viridiplantae; phylum Streptophyta; class Pinopsida; order Pinales; family Pinaceae; genus Pinus; species Pinus tabuliformis. Next base: position 741,126,781 of record CM062807.1, read on the forward strand.
GCAAAGCACTCATGAACCACCCACTCTCATCTTAAAACCCACATTGGGAAATTGGTCCCATTATCCCCGGTCACAACCACCACTTTAAACGGAAAAAGAGTTATCTTAAGGTCTGGACCGGGTGGTTATCCCCCATGTTTTGGTAGCAGAATTATGAGACAACAACATTTTGGTGCTAGAAGGAGGGAATTCAACTATGAATGGTATATAAACCTAAAGATCATTCGAAAAACATTCATAAGAGTCAAAACCCCTCCACCATTTCTACACCTTCTTAAACTCGTTTAGAATCTCCTGATCGGAAGTCTGAAGTTGTAGAAACATCTCCCTCGTCTCCAGAAGTAGTAAGGCAACCACCTTCTCCATATTACACTCTTGATTCTCCCGAAGTTTGTTCTTTGATACAGAAATTGGAACAGATATCCATTTCTGCAGAGAAACCAGAGAGACTCGAAGTGTCTGAAGAAAGTGTTACCTCCTTATTACAACAAACTGGTGTATTGACTAGACTGCAAAGTGAAAGACTTGGGGTTACCCCTTTCGAGTTCCCCATTCCTCCACGACGTAGGAAAGTCACTTCATCAACATCTGAATCAGATACCAGCGAGATCACATCACCTTTCCATCCATTTACTTCCCCATCCACTTCTATTCAATCCACGACTTCTCAAATATCCACTTCTCCAATTAGTACTACAATTAATAGTACTAATCCAGTAGTAAGTTCTTCACCATCTATACCTACTTATGGACCGACCTTCCCATTTTCTCAGTTCCCAACTCAAGTTATGGCCAATCAACCTTGGATGAATCCTGGTGCTATCCTAGTTGCAAATCCAAATGCACTCCCAACAAACCCCAAAACATGGTTGCCTAAGTATAATCCTGACGATGCTCTCTTGGCCGAAGAAAATCTAAATAATTTTATGTTAGCCATGAATCTCAATGGGGTTTCACATGAAGATGTTGTAATCAGATTGTTTCCTTATACTTTCCAAGGACCTGCCGGGTCTTGGTATTTTTCCCTCCCATCGGGTTCAATAAGAGATTGGGATACTTTCCAAGAAATATTTCTTGCAAAATTTGGTGATGATAGGACCATAGCATCCTTGATCAATGGTCTTTCTAATTTGAAAGCTAACCTAGATGAAAAGATCGAATATTTCATCTCCAAATTTAACAAATTTCTAAAAAAAATCCCAGCTGCCTCTAAACTTCTTGTAGATGTACAAATAGAATGGTATATATCATCTATTCCTTCTAATATTGCAATTTTTGTAGATAGAGCCAATAAGGCTACTCTTGTAGAAAACATGAAAGAATCCATGTCTTTAGAAAGAATAATCATAGCTTTGGAAAAGAGATCACAAACAGACGAAAGGAAGACCAAAAAAGTAACATTTAAGGATGACTCTAAGAAGAAAGCTTCAAAGGACCCTTTCAATCTTGAAGGCCTTCAGAAAGTGTTAAAAACAATGTTTAACGAAATGGTCGAAATTAAAAAACAGGTTGCAGAATCCTCTGCTCCCAAGAAACCTTTTCAATCATTCAAAAAGAACCCTTCTTTTGCACCACAACCCCCAAACACCATTTCAAATGTTGAATCTGACCAAGAATCAGAAGAAGATTCACCAAATGAAGACGAATTTGAAACAGAAGAAGGGGCACAAGCAGTGTTAGTGATTACAAGAAGTAAAAATGTTCATGACATGTCTATCAAAAATCATAAACAAAAATTTGCTACTCCTGCAAAGGAGAAAATAGTAGCTAAGAAATCTAAGACTAGCCAAACCAATCATATCCCTCTAGATTCCCCAAATGCTTCAAAAACATTGGTGATCTCAGATATGGTCGAATACAATATAATGGAAGACATGAAAAATACTAGAGCTAACATCTTGTTGCATGAGCTCATTAAACTCAAACAACAACAAAAGATTCTATTAAGGGAGTTGAAAGAAGTTCCAGTATCTCCGATGCCATCTGTTGTAGTTACTCAAGCCGTCTACAATATGGGAAAACCTCCCTCATCCTCAAACAAAGTAGATCCTTCAAATCTAGTTTTGATTGGTGATAGGTATATTTCTCATGTTCCTCCATTTCTTCTCACTTATGAAATTTTCAACAGGAACGTTCACAACTGCCTTGTTGATTCAGGAGCCTCCTCAAATATAATGCCAAGAGTTGTGTGTACCAAACTGAACATTAAACCTCAAAAATCTATAGTGAACATAGTTCATTTAGATAGGAAAAAATTCAAGGTGCTTGGAGAAATAGCATCAGTTTCAATTAGGCTTTCCTCTAATCCAAAAGTTTCACAAATAATTGATATTTTGGTGGCTGATATCCCTGAATTTTACGGTTTAATTCTCAGTAGGGATTGGTCTGAAAAGTTTCACGGTTATTTCGCAACTGATTGGTCTCACATGTGGTTCCCACACAATGGTAAACCAAACCAAATCAAGGTAGACCGAGAGAAATTCATGAAATACACAGCCACCAACCTCAAGGGAAGCAACGAAACTGTTCCCTTCACTAATAATATAACTGGAAATTATTCAACCGAGTCCTCTTTAAGATCCTTTAATGCTCAGAGGTCTCCCTTTTTAGATAACGTTGTAGTTTCTCAAATTGAAAATTTTTCACAAACAGATCCTTCCAAATGTCTAAATTTAGTAGATAAAGTTTCTAATAACTCTCTGTTTTGGACTCTCTATTTTGACGGTTGTAAATCAGGAGATAGCGCAGGTGCAGGATGCATTTTGATCAATCTGCAATGAGAGAAAACCATGATGGTCTGCAAACTTGAATTCCAGTGCACTAATAATATCGTTGAATATGGAGCACTGATCCAAGGACTGTATAAAGCCATCAGTCTTAATGTCAAATACCTGCGAGTCTATGGTGATTAGGAAATAATTGTGAAACAGGTGAGAAATACAATCCATTGTGTCTTTGGGCACCTTAAACACTATCAATCTTTAGCTCAGAAATTGACTTCTCATTTTTCTGCTTTTAACATATCTTCAGTCCCTAGACTACAAAACGCAAGTGCTGACTTACTTGCTAATGTGGCATCCAGGCTTATACCCTCAGAAGACTTTAGTCCAGACATATTTTCAATAGAGTTAATATTTAGGCCATCTATTCCCGACAATGTAACAAATTGGAGAGTATTCAACAACGATGTAGATATAGTTAATTTCCTTACATCAGAGGGATCGTATGAAGAATAGATCATAGATGAACATGAGCATGATCTAGAAATCAAGCATAATCATGATCAAAACCCAATCCCAAAGTCTGTGGTTAATATGGAAGATCTTTATGATTTAAAGGATAGATTCAAGAAAATTACTAACTCCAAAACTCAAAGTTCTACTCTGAGATTTGAAGTAGTAAACCTAGGGTCAAATGAAAAACCTCAAAATGTCAACCTAGGTCTTGGCCTATCATCTGAAGAAAGAATATCATTCATTAGGTTATTGAAAACATATAAAGGCATCTTTTCTTGGGATTATGCAGATCTTAAGACTTATGATGCCTCTATAATTCAACATACCATACGCATGACTTCGAATAAAAAGCCATTTCAACAAAAGCTTCCTAAAATTCACCCAAAACTTGAAAGTCAAATCAAATCTGAATTAGACAAGATTCTGAAGCCCAAAAGAATCTTCCCTGTTAGACATTCTAAGTGGGTATCGAATATGGTACCCATAAGGAAAAAGAACGTTGATATTAGGATTTGTATTGATTTTAGAAACCTTAATAAAGCTTGTCAAAAAGATAATTTTCCCTTGCTTACTATGGAACAGATATTGAAATCAGTTGCAAGTTCTAAATTAATGTCCTTTCTAGAGGGATTCTCAGGATATAATCAAATTCTTGTGCATCCAAATGATAGATTAAAAATAGCATTCAGAACCAAGTGGGGAATATATGCCTATCAGAAGATGCCTTTCAGACTCATTAATGTTGGTGCCACATTTCAACGTGCTATGGAGATTTCCTTCAGAGGTCTAATCAATAAATCGATTGTTATTTACTTGGACGATATCACAGTCTATTCTATGTATAGGAACGATCATTTGAGTGACCTGAAGCACATTTTCGAAAGATGCAAGAAGTATGGCATTTCCTTAAATCCCAAAAAATCTTATTTTGCTTTACCAGAAGGAAAACTCCTTGGGTTTATAGTATCCAAGAAAGAAATTTACATTGATCCTGATAGAGTCCAAGAGATTGAAAAGATTCCCCTCCAACACAAAAAAAAACCACGCAATCATTCCTAGGCCAAATAAATTTTGTAAGAAAGATTTGTCCCAGATGTTTCACAAATTATCCTACCCCTTCAAGAAATGATAAGAAAAAATGCAGTTTTTAGATGGAACAAGGATGAAAGAGAGTCATATGAGTTTATTAAAAAATCCATTATTAATGCTCCCTAGTTGAAAACCCCTAACTTTATCAAACCTTTTTTATTATATACTTTTTCATCTGATACATCATATGCAGCAGTTTAGACACAACTGAACAACGAAAATATCAAGGCACCCATCTCCTTTTTAGTTCTAACTTGCAAGGCGCCGAATTAAATTATTTAGCTATAGAAAAACAAGAATTTGTTGTTTTTAAAACTTTGAAACATTTCAGTCATTTTCTTCTTAAAACCCATACAAATGTAGTTGTACCCTACCCTATAGTAAGATAACTATTGATCCAAAGAGAAGTAGGGGAGAAAAGAGCTAATTGGGTAACTGCACTCCAAGAATATGATGTAGAAATCGTGCCAGCTAAAATTTTCATGGGCTAAGGTTTTTGCAGGATGTTAACATGAGCTTCCTAGTTACCACCAGAATAATATCAAGGTAATGAAGTGCAACTATCAGAGGTAAGCCTCAATAATACGCAATCACAATAAATTTTATCTAAAAATAGATATGCTCCTATGCATCTTAATTATAAAACAAAGCGAGCTTTAAGATTGAAATAAAATCAGTATGAGCTAGTCAATGATGTATTGTTTAGGAAAAATTATGATTTAGTATTGCTAAGATGCCTGGATAAACCTGAAGCCCAAAAGTTCATGCAGGAATTACATGACGGACCAGGCTGAGGACATTTTGGAGGAAATACCACTGCTCACAAAATATTACAATTGGGATATTATTGGCCAAAGGATTTAAATATGCACATGAATATGCAAGGAAGTGCAAAACTTGTCAAACCACAGCCAGAAGAGAAAGAAAGCCGACATTCCCTTTACAACCAGTTATTATCCAACAATCATTCAAACAATGGGGATTATACATAATTGGTGAGATTGTTCCTAACTCTTCCAAACAGCATAGGTACATCCTTACAGCTACTGATTACTTTACTAAGTGGGTAGAAGTTTTCCCATTAAAGATAGCTAATATAGAAAACATGACAAACTTCACTGATCAGTACATAATTACTAGGTTTGGCTTACCCTCGGCTTTAATGTTTGACAATGCATCTTACTTTTCTAGAAATACAATGGTAGAATTTTCTCTTAAGCAAGGTTTCAAGTTAAAATATTTAGCTAATTATTATCCTCAAGGTAATGGATTATCAGAATCAACAAAAAAACCTCATTAGAACTATCAAAAGGATTATTGATCAAAATCACAGGAATTGGCACAAAGCATTAACATTTTCTCCATGGGCAGACAGGGTTACTCAGAAAGCCTCTATTAGTTCTTCTCCTTTTGCTTTATTTTATGGAAAAGAAGTTGTTCTTCCCACAAACAAAGCAATCCTATCTCTTGCCCTTGTACAATTCATCTATGAAAACCCTTCATATTCTCTCCACACTAGACAATTTCAAATTCTCAAGCTTGAAGAAGAAAGAGAAAAGGCTAAAGCAACCCACTTCCATCATCAACAATTAGTCAAAGCTTCTTTTGACACAACTTCTGCCAGTCAAAAAACTCTTGAAGTAGGTGACTTGGTTCTGAAACGGGACAAAGCACATGAGGAAAAGGGTAGACATACCAAATTCCAAATACTATGGCTTGGCCTTTTTCAGATCATTGAAAAAATTAGACAATCAACTTTTCTTTTACAAGACTTGTCAGGTAAAAAGAATTCTTTGCCCGTTAATGGGAGAATTTTGAAAAAATACTTCTCCTAGGAGATAACCTCTTCCAATTTTGTAACATATTGCTTTCTAGGAAAATAATGGTTAAGTAGTATTTATTTTTGGCTTTTCAAAATAAAATCTATGATAACATTTGTGTTTTTCTCTTTTATAAGAAAGTAAGGGTTAAAATGAATAATTAGGACATTTTAGTACTAAAGTAAACTTGAATTCTTTGGAAAAACTTGATCTTTCTTAAAACATTTATTTTACGAACCAAATCTTATCTTCATAGAATATGAAGGTTTTGTTATCAATCAAGAAAAGAATCTTTAACCTAGTAAGGACTTTCTGTAGATCAGTATCTTAAAAAAATCTATCATTATCACCCAAAACTCTCAAAAGAGCGAATGATCCACCCCATCTGTTAAAATTTTCCTCTTTCAGAGTGTAATTCTAAAATATATGAACTTAAAAGATAAAAAGTCTCATTACAAGCTCTTTTACCATGTTCATAGGGAAGTGATTAAAACTGATATTACCAATACTACATATCAAACAGGATTGTAGCTAATGATCTCCTTGATCAGAAGAAAAGGGGTCTCATCAAGAGCGAGCTTGTTCAGTTTAGTTACAACCAGTGAATGGCATTGTCGTTAGTAGGTTACCATGCCTAGACAATGTCTTTTAAGAAACCAAAAAGGAAAAAGATTACATTCAAAAGGGAGAAAAGGGACAAAGTCCAAGTGAGATTCAATCTAAGTGAATATCATTTTGAAATTTGAAAATTCATACAGATGGGATAATGAATCATTGTTGGTTAAAAGATAACCCTGTCGAGGCTATGAACGCTTGTTGGCAGTAGAGGCTCTATTTGTGATAAATGAGTAAACACCAAAAATAACTAATCTACAGAAGACACCTTCTATATTACTTTAAACCTTATTATTGGTTGATGCGAACGTCCATAATTCTATCATTACAAGGGTAAAGCAATTAAGTAAATAAGCTAAGCAAGTAATGATGATCCCATAGAAATGGCGTTTACCTTATAACTCATGTAATCATTATTATTATAACTCTAATTACTTTGAAAGGTTTTTAGAAATTTCATAAAACTACTCAAAGATAACTAGTTCTCCCAAGTGAATCGCTAATTGTTGTACTATGAAACAACCCCCCCCCCATTTATAAAGAACAATAGCTAAGGTTAGGGCTATAAATGGGGACCCTTTTAAATTTTTAGGCTTAGGATAATAATACCTAACTCTAAGAAAATACCTAGCAAAGCCTTGCAAAATGAACTAAGGATGAAATCCACATCGCAAATGACACTTTTTGGCATGACTATGTTAAAACACCTTCAAAAAATTGTGATATGTGATTAAGTCTCCCGTTGCGATAACATCGCATTGTCATTTCGAAATTGCATTTCGCACTTCCCATAGTTCGCAAGAAAATTCACCATGCCATTAGAATGACCGTTAGCAATTTGAGAAATGCGATATTGCGATATCCACAATCGCATTTCGCTTGATGCATCTAGTAGCACTATATTGTATCCCTTTAAAGACCGCGATGCACAATTAAGAGTGGTAAAACATGTGGAATAATTACGTTTTAAATACCAAAACAAACGAGTTGACAGGTTAATAAATATTTAGCGGCCCAAGGAAGGATAATAATTTTCCAAGTTATGGGTAGTTATAATCGAGTATCTCATTAAACCTTTCTCACAATCCAAAGTCATTTCAGAGAAGCTTTCAGTCTTAATTACCAGATATCATCTGTGCTGATATATCTTGTCTATTTCAAGCAAGTGACAAAAGACATGTCACTAAGAAAGGTGATGCAGAAACAGAGCAAACAGACCATTGTTGAATCCGAGTTTACAGAGATGGCTCCTATATTCGCTGATTTAGTTTGTGATGCTGTCAGAGGCATAACATCTTGGGAAGTGATTTATAATAGGTTGGAGGACAAGTGTCCTAAAATCATTTTTACGAGAACAACAGCTGACTCCACAAGGCCTTCAGGACTTCAATGCAGAGATGCTTCCTATTCTTTCCTTCATAGGATAGGAGCAAGAGCTAAAATCCTCCCCTATATAGATATGATCAGGTGAGTGATCGAAAACCTTATCATTGAAGATAGGCAGTTCAAGAATTCAAGGATGGAGCTCATAGGGTCATTCAAAGCAGAGGATTTGAAGAAGATGTGCCACATACCTGATCCGTAGGATATCTACGACAACACATTTGTGGCTAACTTCGCAAAAGAAGAACCCAGACCCATTCAAGCTAATTCATGGTTGGAGAGTGTTGGACAGCAAATTCAAATATGAAAAATTAGGTATGTATGCTATAGCCTCTTTGGCAAACCCCTACAACTATGGAGGATCCATGTTATGTAGATTGTATGGGCTACCCAATAATACTAAGTTTTCAATAGAATGGGTTCCTCTAATTGATGCTTGTGTTAATTCCAATATCATGAATTGGCCTTCCACCCTATCTGAGAACCTAGCCACCATCATTACCAAATATCAACAGAAGAAAGCCTCCTTTTCAGATAACCTCCCTCCCTTCTATTTTAGTGCCTACATTATGGATGCTATCTGTTTTTGAACGACATTTCCGACCATGGGTTTGAAATGGACCTTACAATCCATCTCAGTCATAAAAAAATATGGGAATCGCTTTACATACCTCATTTCTATAAGATATTCAATGTTGTTGTGTTGCCCCTACATCAAATAATTTTCAATAAGAAAGCCCCTAGGTTTTCCCAAGAAGCCGCAACAAACCTACTTACTGTCGGCAAGTATTTCATTGAAGAGTCTTTCACCTACATTAGGTTTTTTGGTAGCACAGATGATCCACATGTCCTTCCTTTACATGTTTCTGATAAGTTATTAACAAGAGAGATTTCCTACCAGACTGTGGGAAGGGGCCTGACTAAAGTTCTTAAAGAGGACAAGAAGTCATTATGGCCCACTTTCCCTGTCAAATGTGGTTCTTTTTCTTTAGCCAATTTTGTTCACGCTACTAAGGAATCAACACATATGGAAGCCCTCAGGCTTCATACATTTCCTAAGAGGCATTTTGATCCAAACAAAGTGGCATATAATGTAACTACTGGACTAAAAGCTCAATCCATACGTCATGAAGATAATTATTTTAAGGATTTGTTAAATTCGTTCGTATCCTTCGAACAAGCATTCGAATGGGAAAAAGGTGAATTTGAAACCTAAATATTTTCAAAGATTTCAAGAATGCAAAGATGAGATGCTCCAGGTGATCCCAATGCATCTATTAATGCCCGAGGATAAGTCTACACCAACTGTCATTGTTGATAGTGGAGGTCCTAGCTCTCAAGTAGACTATCAAGTAAACACTGAGAAGACACCAAACATAGGGAAACCCCAAGATGCAGACAAAACGGCTGAGTCTAGCGGGAATTCAGCTAAGAAGCAACTAAGAAGCACCCCGACTATAGAGATAAGTTAAGAGGCCAAAGGCGGTAGTTTGGAGTAGGAGTGGGATCAGTTTAATAAGAAATTGCAAGGCACTCCCAAAGCCTAAAATACCCAAGAAACAGAGGAATGTAAAACTCCTCTGCATATTCATAAGGATACAGAGCCCAAGTCTATCGGTGAATAGTCCACACTTATGTAGGAACAAGAGACAATGTCCCAGCATACTAAAATTATCCCTGCTCTGCCCACATCAGAAATCATTCTGAAAGTGACTGAAATACCTCCACTTGATGTGTTCTATAGCCCTCTCCACAAGGTTGTAGTTAGAAGTAGAGAAAAAGGAGAAGGGTAGATACACCTGAATTCCCACCTTGAAAAGAGCTGATGGACGTCATATGGAAGGACATTCCTTTCAATCCAGCTGAGAACTTGACTAGACTATCACAGTTCATGGGAGCATAGACATCAGCCACTATGGACAAGGCTATTGAGGTATCTAATTTACTAAGGGAGAAAGAGGAGAGAATTGCGCAACTTGAACAAGAGCTCGACATAGAGAAAGTAAGCGCAAACAGGCAGGTGGCTGAGAAACTGGCACAATTTTAGCAAGACATGGAGGTCCTGAAAATAAGCCATGAAGCCAATATATTGGCCAAAAATATGCAACTCCAAGAAATGCAAAAATCCATGGAAAGATACAAGGATGTTCCCACTACTGAGGAGTTCATTAAAGAGGCCCTGGAATTAAATTCCCTTCTGGTAAAATAGGAGGAGTATTTCTGCCAGAAGATGTCACACATTACTCCCTATCTAACTACTAGCGACCAACTGATAGATAAGGCAATCGACCAGAGAACAGAGTTTAATGATATAAACACCAGAATCTCTAAGTTCATCGAATGGTAGGAAACTGAAGATGGAAGGAAAGCCAATCTACCCAAGATTGAGGAAACTCATAAAGACATTATCTTAATAGATTGGGATGCCAGAATCAAACAGGCCGAGCTAGCAGTCGGAAGGGCAGCCAGAGTATCAAATAATATCATCAAAGAAATGAATCACATTCTGTTCGCCACCAATCTCATTAAGGAAGGAAATACGAAATAAATGCTCAATTTAACTGCTCTGTATAAAGGCTTGCAAGAAAAGGCGGGGAGTCAAAGAGAGGCAATTACGAAACTGACCACAACCAACTGGGAGTCGTATTGGCAGCATCTTGTTGAGCCACATAGCTAGATTATGACTCTCAACTATTCCCTTCATACGACTCAAAGGATGCTGCCACCACTCACCGATGCGATCTTCACAGGACAGATGAGGACTCATTTCGGGGCACCTTCTCAAATTCAATCGATGACCGATATTTGCAATTTAAAGGACAAGCTAGCAGACATGAAGAAATCCTCTTTGTTTTGTTTATTTAGCCTTTGTTTATTTTTGGAGTTAGTTACCTAGTTAGGAGGAAGGTTGTTTGAAACCTCCTCAAATTTTGTATAATCTATTTTTGCACATTTAAGTAGAATAGCATTTATACCCTTCTCATGCATTTAGAGAAGGGTCCAGAATTTTATAAAAAACATTTGCAAAGAATGCACTATTGTAAGTTTGTGAATGCTTTGGTGAAATTATGGAACATGATCTTTTCTTTTAGATATCAGAGTACTTTCCTTTATTGATGCACTTTTGTATTCTTGGGAGACAAAATGGTTTGAAAAAAGAAGTTGGTCTATGTCATTTGTCAAATGAGCAGGACTTCACACATATAGTACTATTATCGTGTATTCTTGATTCTGTTAACATTAATTAGTGGCAAAACTTTACTTTCATGAATTATATGTGAGATTTATTATTTCTATTAAGCGTTAATTGCACTTTTGTATGATGCCTAGCTGAAGTTGTGATTTTCATATATAACTCATCATATATGCGATATATTTTATAAATTCCTTTGACTAACTATTTAGTCAAAGGTATTATCTTTTACATTATCATCTTTGTTTAGCTGTGTTCAATCTTTATTATCACGTGTTAAACAAATATATTTGTAGATCACATACCACACAGGAATACCTAGGTTTATATTAGAATTAGTTAGTTAAAGAAATTAAATTATATAATGGGTCACTTAAATTATCATTATTCTATTGCAAAGCACTCATGAACCACCCACTCTCATCTTAAAACCCACACTGGGAAACTGGTCCCATTATCCCCAGTCAGAGCCACCACTTTAAACAGAAAAGGAGTTGTCTTAAGGTCTAGACCGGGTGGTTATCCCTCATGTTTCGATAGCAGAATTCTGAGGCAGCAACACGCCATCACCTCATAGCCTCAGTCTCCATAGTTTCTTTCATCACAAGTGGATTTTCTTGAGCTTACAACTTTGTTCCGCCTATGTGTTGTCAACAACCTTCCTCTTGTATTCATTGCGTGTAGGTGTGCTACCTTCTGCTACTTCTGATGGTGCTACTTGTTGTGACATTGTTTCCATTCCATATTGATATCCTTGTCCATGAACAACTTGATGTCTTCATAGATAGGCAAGTTCATAGACACTTGATCGACTGCATCCCCAAGTGTGCTCTGAACGGTGTCTATGACTCTGCTCTTCTGGAAGCCATTGTACTTGTGCTACTGAGAGGAAAATGAACACCTGTGATACCTGGAGACATAGAAACACCCATGACAAGAAATCTATCAGTCAAAAACCAAAACAAACTGAAGGACTAACATGCAACATACCTATGTGATTGTCTGTGAAGATTGCACAATTTTCATCGTCCAGGTTGTCAGGAGGTTGACTTACTGCTGGAACTACGCAATGGACAATCCATCTTGGCCTTGTGAGGACTGAAACTTCATAATGCGCAATTTCAGTTAGTAGTGACATGCAACCAACAAACTACATTACGAAGTTTCTAGGGACAGTAAGACATTGCCTCTAAGAATTGCGCAATGAAAGCCTAGAGGTCAATGTTGGGCCAGAATTGTGGAATGTAAGCCTAGATGTCAGTGCTGGGCCAGAATTGCACAATTTCTAGAGGGAAAGAAGAGCTTTCGCTTCCGGAAATGCGCAGTGCTAGCCGAGCAAGGCACAGTATGGGCCAAGGCAGCCCAAACCAGCTGACAGGAGAGAAAACATGAGAAGTTTGAATGCATGATGAGATTAAGTGTAAACAAGAGTTAATTATCATGCATGCAATGATTAAGTGCAGGATTCAGAAAACAGGGAAACATGCATGTGTGTGAAACGAGTCGCCGCATGGTGACCGTGACCGTCGGTTTAAAAAAAGTGTCATGCATGCGACAGCAATGAGATGCGAACAAAAAATAACATGGTGCTTCAACAAGCTAACATACATCAAAACAACAGCAAGCGCTCACTGAATCAAGCATACAGAACTCACATAAAGAGAAACACAAAAAGCGACAGAAATACAGCGCAAGAATTGAAAAGCGGGCTTTCCCCAAAACAACTAAGTTGAATGTGCCGACGACTCCTAGATGCAATGTGGGATGTCAAAGCTGCAAGGTCGATGCGAGGAATGAGTTCTGCAGCATCCGGTTGATGAGTTTTCATAAAATTGAGGTTGTGACGAGAATGCTAAAAAAGCTAGGAAAAGTGACACTTGGCAAGAAGTTTCTGAAATAATATTTGCATGTAATCTCCAGCTGCTAAAAATAGATCCCTGAATCAAGGGATGCCTTTGCACGCTACCTTGGGAGAATCATTCCATGCATGCAAATCATTTTTTCTCGGTCCTGGAGGGAATCAGTCAACCTGAAGGCACATGCATCGGTCTACGAACTTGGGATGAAAATCTGTGTAGTTTATGGGCTAAGCAGAGATGGTTGTCCCAAAGGGATTGCACAATTTCTGGGAGGAACAGGTGACTCTCTCCCAGGATTGAAAAATTTATGGGCTGAGTAGCTATCCTAGGTCAGACCTCACAATTTTCTCAAGGAAGCCTGTTTGACTGCATCTCGCAATTTCTGAGCTGAGTAGCTGTCCTGGGTCAGACCTCACAATTTTCTCAAGGAAGACTATTTGACTGTGTCGCTCAATTTCCGAACCCAACAGGTTTCCTGGCTTGACTTGCACAATTTCTACTAGCTTCTGGGTTGGTTGTCCCAGAGGGATTATGCAATTTCTGGGAGCATCAGGTGACTTGTACCCAGAATTTCACAATTTCTGGGTTGAGCAGTTGACCTGGGATGAATTGCGCATTTTTTATGAGGAAGACTATCGGGAAGAATTGCACAATTCTGAAGCCCAGCGGGGTTTATGCAATTTCTGGAGGGAAGGTTGGTTCCCCTCCAAAATTGCGCAATTCCCAGAGGGACCATGTCAACCAGCAACTGACACTAAGTTCGGAAAGCAGATTGTGAAGGGGGTGGAACAAACTTACGTGCACAGGCTGACAAGACTCTATGAAACAATTGAAGTTGATGTGCTTGAAAGTTCAAGACATGCTGCTAAGGATGGTCGGTAAGGAGGCTCCAAAACGATGCTAAGGAAAAATTTTGGAGGGTGGTTGTAGCCGCTACAACACTTGGCGACACACTGGTATAACTCTAGCTCTCTGAATGGACCCTGTTTGTGAAAAGCAAGTCTAACACCTCCGCAAGTATTTTTCAGTTCTCTATTTGTCTTAGTTTCCACACTTGATTGTAAGATGTAGCATCTTCCAATCTCTTGGTTGGTTGACATGCATTCCACGCCAAGTCAACACAGTTGTTTCGATTGGGGATGAGGGGTATATTGGGACACAAGCAATATAGTCGTCATATTTTTAGTTTCATCTCTGGTGTTGCTCCGCTACTAGCAGGCCTGGATAGTACCCCGACAGAGTCACGCAGGAACACAAACATTGCTCTGCTGCCAGAGAGCCTGCTCAGTACCCAGGCAGAGTTACTTTCATCACCTCTCTGTGTAGGAATCCTTTCTCTTCTTTCGTCTTATTCATTTTTTGTTTTTTTTTTTTCGAAATTTTTCACTTTTTATTTTTTATTTTTTCATTTTTGTAACTGTTCATAGCACTTATTCATTTCAGAGGTGGAAGAGGCATACCAACTTATTGAGAGCATAATAGGTTTTTCCTTCATAGAAGTTGTTTATATATACCTCTAATGTGCTTGTTAAGGTTTTCCCCCTCACCTTACTCTACTTGACTAAGCTGACAAGGATTAACCCAAAAACAACCGACTAGAGTAGGTGATACTAGTTAGTGTGCAAGTGTTTTGTTTTCACCAAGGTTCACTTCGAACCATATGCTTTTTCCATCGACATATCATGGACTGAAGACAACAAGTTCTTACATAAGAGAGTGGACAACAGATAACCAAATGTTGATATCTGTACAAGTATTCTTGTACTTCACCCAACTTGTTTTAAGAATCACACATGGTCCATGCGAAACTGACCTATGGACATAAATCAAGAAAACAAACCAAAAAGAAAAGCAATAAGTAGAAGAAAATGTGAAAGAAAAGTGAGTATGCAAACAAGCAAGCAAACAAACAAACACATAAAGAAAGAAGCAAACATGCATGCAAGCAAAGAACTCAAAAAGAAAACGCTACTCCTACTCCTAAGTTAACAGTGCATGGGTCGTCTCACGTGAAGTGATACTTCCAATGCAGCCACTGCCGCATTGGTTGAGCCATGTTGGTGAAGGCATGGTTTGTGAACAACACTATTGTGTGAAACAACAAACATGAAAGATATAACAATTAAGACAGACACACTCCAAGCTTCAATGTGTCCACAGAACATAAGAGATTACATGACAATCAGTCCATGGACATACCATGATGTTGTGTGACACTACGTGCAGATGTTGAGTGTATGCATTCCCTTGACTGTGACATGCAAGCAAATGTGAGAAAGCTAGGCCACTTACATTATGCAAGTGTGCTTGATGTGTAAGATTCCTCTGTAAGATTCCTCCAATGCATGAGTGATGGGATCGTGTAGTTCGAGTGGAGGAAGTGAAATCTGAGCGTTAGATTGGTCTTCTATTCATACAAATGAGTGATGAGGAGCCTTGCATGTTTGAACAATTTCCTGATCAGAAGTGAAACCAACCTCAGGAAAGCGAGGGCCTAACATAATCGTCAGCTCAGGCTGAAGTGCCTCGACAGTCTGCAGGGTTTCAACTTCGTTGACAGATGGATCATCGTAGACCAGTGGTTTAGACGGATTAGTAATGAGTGAATCAACATCATGATCAGATGATGAGGTAAAGAGATCACGACAACCAAGATCAGAAAATTCAGGATGTGGGTCGGCATCCTCATGATTTGATGAATCACACATAGGGGTAGATGAGAAGCAAGAATGTCCATCCTCTACGTTTCCAGAAAAAATAGATGAAAAATCAAGTGGATGTTCAATGAATGATTGGTCCTCTCTGTTGTCGGATGATGGGTTGACATATGGTGTGCCATACAGATGATCAACAATGGGTTCATCCGTGGATGGAGATACACATGAAAAATTAGGGATGGTAGGATCATCAAGGATGCCAAGAAAAAATGGAGGAGGTATAGACAGACAAGGATGGTCCTCTGCTTCCAGTGGATGTTCAAGCTCCCAGTCACATGAATGACAGCGCATGTTGGTTGTGCAACACCAACTTCCTCGATGGCTTGATCCTCGTTCAGAACAAGTGTAGAGTCTGGAATGGAAGAACACAAGACAATGTCATCCAGAGGATCATCTAAGTATGAAGACAGAGGTTGAGGTACAAAATACATGTGATAACCCAATGGATTCGCAACCAAGCTTGCGCGAAAATCAGAAGGAGCAATGTCGGGAGGATGTGACGGTTGAACATATGTGTGTTCATGCTCTCCCACATCACTCTGTGTTGGTGGAGTTGTTTGAAGAGGGGACGATGGGTAGTCAATTGTGACAGCGACTATGTCCATCTGTGATTGTGCAGCTCCATCATTGAAGTATGTTGAGCAGGGTTTGAGCTTGAACTTCTTCTTGGGATTGATAGATTTGATAAGGAAATATTCAAATCTATCCATGAGATACTGAAATTTCATCTGACTTTTTAGGGCTTCAAACATGAATAGATAGAAGCGCTCTGAAAACTCCATAGGTTCTTCATGAAGGGACTTCTGTTGTTTTAACAATTTTTTATCAAGTACTTCAGGATCAAAATGATGGAAAACATATTCTATTAGATCGTTGAACTACTTGAATGAGTGTCGGAGTTATGAGGTTGTGTGCCACACCATTGCAATGGGTGGTTGCAAAGTGTGTGTGCGAGTAGCGAATAGACCTCTATTTCATTTAAATCTTCCATGCCCTCCATGAGCACATGGAATTCATCTAAGTGCTCAGGCCAGGCCACTTCACCTTCACCATCATACATGACAAGTGATCCCAGAACTCCCTCTCGATGTGAAAGATATGTCCTTTCGATATACATTTCAAAGGGCGAACTATAACAAACTCCATGATAGATGTGCGAAGACTCAAAATAGATGATGAGGACTCAGCTTGTCTTTTGGCCCTCCTTCTAGTGCCAAAAATGTTCACGGTGTTGGACCTGCCATTATGTCAGGGGATCTCCCCGGTAAGAAGTCCCAATTATACCTCAAACCATTTGGTCTAGGAGTCCCAGCAGTGAGTTGTACAATATCGCCTTGACTGCAGTTTCGCATAAAGGCAAGTAAGATGTCCTTGTTGGTAGCAAGAGTGTGATAGATGCAACAAGTCAAGGAAGGTGCATGAACAGTTCTAACACACAAAAAGTGGGGTGAGTGTGCCCCTTGGAAACTTGTAATAGTATGCGGCTTGGAAGGGAACACACGAGCAAAGATGCATCATAAGATGGAAATAAAGTTAACGAGAAATCCAAAGTGATGGTTAAACCAATCAACATATTTTAGTAATATTTGTACATACTTATACATAATATTCCATACATGCATGCGTAAGCAAACAAATACATATATCATTTAGAGTAAACAACATAGCTGGAATACAATACGACATATGCATGAAACGTGATGCCTCTGTTATATTAAGAAGTGTAAGTTCCGGTCATACAATACATCCATCTCCAACCACTAGTTCCATTAGTGGAACATTACAGTCACAACCACCTCCTCCTCCAAAGAGATATACTAGCTCTACACAGCGGAGAAGCCAAGGCTCATTATAATAATGTCCAAGTTTTCTCTAAGATACTCCTATTGGAAACTTGGCTGACAAAAAGCCTCTACAATGAGTTATGAAGTTCTATTTATAACAAAGGGTGAGGTGACCCTTGACATTCCCCTTTGTGATTGTTCATCTATCCTCACGACTCTTCAACTACTCTATGATTTTTACATTCAACTATCAACACTTGAACTTCCACTTGACAAGACGTTACATACAATCTGCACATATACCCATGTGAGACAAAATGGCTTAAGCAAGCCATGAAATACATCACTAACACTCAGACCGTTGTGGTGAGACCAACTCTTTGACATCCTTGTGATGGTTGATGGTGGCAAAATGATGCCAAGCTTGGTCGTCTGTGATGGTGCCTATGTGCTCAATGGTGACATCTTGTTGAAAGTGAACTCTTGCCTCCATCCGGTTACACTGATATGGCCCCTTTGTCCAACTCATTTGATAGCATGTGCATCATCATCTTGAGTGTGAATGGACTAGCAACATACCGATGCATAGTGTCTGTGTTGATATCCAAGTGTGTGCTGGTGACCATGCTCATCAACTTGTCAAGGTAAATGTTCATCTCCAGTCATACTTGCTTCTTATCTTCACCTCGATGAGCCAAATGGGTGGGATCGCATGCGTGCGCAAAATGACATGCATGTTGCTGAATTCCCTTGCATGCAAACAATGCCACTACTAAATTTTTTTTCTTTGTGCCAGCTATTGGGATGGATCTATAACTTGTGTGGGCACAGTTTCATCCATCTGTGCATGTTGCGCCCCCTGATTTAGATGTTCCTGCCGTAGCTCATTCTCTCTTATGTGCATCTCATGTTCTTCCTTAAGTTGCCGCTTCAGCACATACAACTCCTTCTATGTTTCTCTCTCCACCTTCACGCGATCCTCGTGTCGTGTCGTCACCTCATAGCCTCAGTTTCCAAAGTTGCTTTCATCACAAGTGGATCTTCTTGAGCTTGTAACTTTATTCCGCCTCTGTGTTGTCAACAACATTCCTCTTGCATTCATTGCGTGCAAGTGTGATGCCTTCTACTGTTACTGATGGTGTTGCTTGCTGTGATGTTGTTGCCATTCCATCTTGATATCCTTGTCCATGAACAACTTGATGTCTTCATAGATAGGCAAGTGTTGGTTGCAGGATCCCCCAAGGGCAGTTTTGGGGCTTAAAGCCTAGATTTTGGCACAAGTTTGTAATTCCAATGTAAAGAATCCGCATTTTGTGGGGCAGAGCGCGTAGTTGTTAAAAGGTCGTAGAGTTGTCCGCCCTTATTTTGATAATGTAATGTCGGCTATAGAAGATCTACCCATGGTCCGCTGACTATGGGATTGTATAAATAGAGCGAAGCTCTAAGTAGTTAAAACAATGAATGAAACACAGAATGTCTAAGGAATGAAGATGTATGCGATATATTTTTGAAGTGTAAAGTCTTGTTTTGGGTCATAGTGTAGGAAGAGGCTCTACAATGGAGTGCACAGAGGCCTAGTAGTCCACAGCTGAGTGCGCGGACCCCTGCAGCTGAGTTCGCAGGGCGAGTCGAGTTTGTAATCATCTGGAAGTATTAATAAAGAGAAGTTTCTATCAATTCTGCGTCTTTATTTCCTGTTTATGCATTTGTTATATCGGTTATTAATTTCACTTCTAATGCTAATAAGATGCGCGAATGTGTATAATTGTATTGGTTAAGTAAACACAAGTACGAACATCTGTTTACGTGAAGGTAACTAAGATTTGTTAAGAAGATTAGTAGGATACCTAGCGTAGTTTGGGAAATAGCACAGATCGTTGCCATAGCAGTGCGAAAGAACTTTAGCCCTTGGTTAGGGCTGTGCGAAAGTCAATTGTGACACTTCGCGAGGGTACTGAAGGGTGGAACAAAGTGCAAAGCAACCTGCATGAAGGTAGTTATAGTTAGACTAAACCGACATCATAGCCATCTCAAGGGTGCAGAAACTTGGTTCTAGCATCCCCCCATACTGCTTCGAGTGAGACTTTAGTCTGTGCTCTGCGGGATGATGCTGAAAGGGCTAGTAGTGTAGGCATTTGTTTCGCTAAATAACTCTAAACCTGGTCAAGCCCCCATAAGCCAACAAATGGCTCCGTTGCTGGGACTGGAATCTACATGAGAGATGTGTGATGTCGTATCATTGGAATCCAACTAAGAAAGAAATTGAAGGCTAGTTGGACAGAAGAATTCACGAATTCGTGGTGCATGAGAACAATAAATCGCGACTATCAAAAGAAGAGTGGTTAGATAACTACCTATATACAGAGATCCACAAAATATTTTTCAGGTCCTTCCCTACTGAGCTATACGAGTGGATCGCGAAGCTAGCAAATAGCCAAGGAAGGTGGAAGCTTGAATGTCCTATTATGTGGACCCCAGAGCTAGTGCGAAGGTTGGAAGCATTGGAGGATAAGATCACGCGCAACTTCGATCATTGGCTCGATCGCATTATAGGAAGATTTGTTATTGAGTTCGCGGTTGACACCTCAATTAGCTACAATGAGGCTGAGCGATGCTTTCTCAAGGGCCTTTGAGGTAAGTACGTAAAGTCTTTGAATACTTGGATTAAAATGTTGTTGTGCGAAAAGCAAGTTTTGCAGTTACCTTGATGTTCGAGGCTACGCGAAGCAGAAAGGTTTACAAGAACGAAGGAAATAATGGTCCAGAAAATAGCCCCTTGATTTCACCTCTATGATGGACGAGGAAGAGCTCGTGAAGGTCTCTCCTCGAAGTGCTATTCATCTGATAAGACAAATAATTCCACGAATCCCACCCCCGCCCACACCACCACCGACTTCTCCGCCATCACCTCCATCTTCACCCATACCAACTCCACCACCACCGCGATTTAGTATGGTGAAGTTGCCTGTGTTCAAAGGTTTGGGTAATGAGGATCTGGACCAATTCTGGTTCGTTGTAAGGGTTGTATGGGAAGTGCAAGGTGTTACATATGACCATATAAAGAAAGCGACGCTGGTTAGCACCCTGCGGGATCGCACGTTGGCCTGGTATATTAAGTATTCCAACGATAACCCAAATGTGAGGGTCCTGGACATTTAAACAACGCTAAATAGGGAATTTAGCAGGCCTAAATCTGAAGCACAGTCGACTATGGGATTCAAGGAGATCACGATGCTACCAGGCAAGACTCCTTGGGAACTAGATTAGACGTTGAAATGTATGATACGTGAAGCCAATATGAATTTGATAGATGGACAACATCGTGAGTGGTTTGTGGCTTCACTACTACCACATTTGAGGAGTGCATTGTCGCACTAGAAGATAACAACTCAGCAGAGGCCTTAGAGATTTCTATGAGGCTTCATGAGACCCTGATGCAGGATCCTAACCTAGGAATTCAGTAGATCCATGTGCACCTGAAGTATTTGTGCCTTGAGATGCAGAGTCTGAAACATGATACGACTGTTCGACTAGAAGTGAGCAAAGAAGTACGGTGCGTGAAATGCAAGAGTCAGGGTCATGACAAAGACCACTACCCAGTTTTTACAAATTACCTCGTAGGAGGAGGATCGATTCCTTTAAGGCCGAAAGCTCAAGCAGGACCTAGCGCGGTGCCTGCTTTATGGTGCGCTATCTGTCAAATAGCTGGAAAACATGCCACGGATAACTGCCACCTATTACAGAAGTATACACAAAATTCGCAATATTTGTTTTGCAAAATTTTGTAGGTCGGTGGGACATGACGAGCGTACTTTTTAGAAGCTATGAATTGATGATGGATAGAACTCCCACCTATAGAGTTCAGGCCAAAACGCGACCCCTTGACCAGAATGCAGGGATGGCATGGACAGGATTTCAGGGGCACGGATGAGGCCGAGGCAGAGGAGGACTTGGGAGAGGTCATGGACAGTTGATTTGCTACAATTGCAGAGGGCCAAGACACTATGCCCATGATTTCATGAATCCAATGTGACTGTCGTGCAAGTATTGCACACTATTTGATCATGAGACAAAATATTGTCATACGCTGATAGCGAGGATATGCAACAAAGGAGCGCTACCGACTCCCCCAACTCAAAGCCTGTAGATGATGAGGTCTGAGCCGCGTGAGGAAGATCCGAACGTAAACATAGTGCTCTGAAGTGGAATCGCGATAGGAGATGACAAAGGAAAATAGCCAGAAGATAGTACATGGGTTCGCAAAGCCCCGACAAAAGAGGACCAGTTTGATTTGGAGCGCGCTCAGGAAACCTTCATGGAAGCTAAGAAGAGCTTCGTTGATGCCTCCACTTCAGGAAGAAAAGATAAACCAGAGCCAGAAATGCACCCATCTATGCTCACAACTTTCCTGGAAACCTATATGAAGTTACTGCACGACAGTAAGGTAGTGAAAGGGCTACAAGAACTTATCAATAGGTGTGCTGGAATCGCACCAGGTGAACCGCGCGTAGTTCGCAAGATGGGAAAACATAAGACAAGAACGGGATGAGAAATGAGAATTACCATGCAGATCAAAGAATACAAAATGGATCAAGTAATCCTGGATTTGGGATTAGATGCGAATGTTCTACCAAAACAGACATGGGAACGAATGGGGAGACCTGCGCTTCAATGGTCTTCAATTCAGCTAAGGATGGCAAACCAACAAAAAATAATACCCATGGGGAGATTGGAGGGAATAACTTTGAATATTGAGGGAGCGAGCACGCTAGCAGATTTCAAACTCATAGAGATTGTTGATGACAACAATCCCTACCCCATGCTCTTGGGAATTGACTGGGCTACTGATATGAACGGGATAATTAATCTGAAGAAGCGTAAAATGATATTTGAGAAGAAGTCAATGCGCGTAATTGTACCCCTAGACCCTACTGAAGGATCACGATATATAGAACCGGTCGGAGACTATGAAAGTGATGATGATCTGGATTGTATCTATAAGATAATAGCACGAGACCAGGACTAGGTGAATCCCACCACAGATGGGCAGATTACATGGGAGTGCGAGAGCTCCAATAGAATTGGTTACATGAGGTAGCTACGTTGAATTGCAATATGATGACCAGATCGTTGTGTTGCGTGTCGACAGAAGCCAGAGATATGCCTACTTATGATGGACTACATGAGGTAGATACCTTCTTCGATGCATTTGGAAGGGGGGTGTCAGAACAAAAACACTTCTAGTCCTTGGACTGTGTACTGCGCGCCTGCGAGATGGCGGGTACACACAAAGGAAGTTTTGATAATTGGCGCGAATGTAGGAAAATGATGTGAACACGATTTGGGAAGCCTAAGATGCGACTAACAGACAAGTATGTTGGGCAGGATGATTTGTGCACGCATCTGACCAAGTGGACGCAGGCGTATGGAGAAGAGCCCCAACCTGCGCAAAGGCACATGTACTCCGCGCTAAAATACCTGGTCAATAAGCATGTGTTGGGGGGGAAATGTGAAGATGGCTCTTAATGTTGGGAAGAAATTATGCAAGAAGAGCAACCACACAGAAAATTCTACGCATAGAAGTGTTCAACAAAGTATTGGAAATCACATTGACCAAGGTATGCAATGCGCAGCGAAGTGATTGGGACCTACACATACATGCAATATTATGGGCTTATCAAATGACATGCAAGAAGATGGCAAGACAGACACCTTTTAGGCTTGTCTATGGAGTGGAAGTCATATTTCCTATGGAATACATCGTGCCTAGTCTGCACATAGTAGTGCTCACAGGTATGACGGATCACGGAGCCTTGGAGGAGAGGCTCGAGCAATTGGATGAGCTCGAAGAAGTGATATTTTTGGTTGGATTTCACCAACAGGTCCAAAAGCAGCATGAAGAGGCATGGCACAATCGACATATTAAGTTGTGCACCTTTAAGGTGAATGATTTGGTGTTGTTGTATGATATTAAGTTTGATAAATTCCCTGGAAAGTTCAGAATGCATTGGTTAGGGCCGTATGTTATTAAGGAGATTACAGATGGTGGCGCGGTCCAATTGGTTAAGTTGAATGGAGATCCCTTCCCAGGAAAAGTAAATGGCAGTCGTTTGAAGCCATACACTGGTGGCCCGGCCATATGACTAGCCAACAGAAGCACAGTTTTAGCACTCGGGACAACTGAAAGGAGGCGCGGGACTATAAACTACTCTGCTCAGGAACTGTGCGATGTCAAGACTACATGCAGTAGCGAAGTGTTACAGGGTCCGCGACAATGCGAGGATAGCTGTGTTGGTGCACAAGTCAGCTAGAAAGTGACCGTTACAGTCAATATTCATGATTTAATGCTTGGTTTGAGGCCAAATGAGCACGGGGTAGGAATTTAAGGTGAACTTTA
Organism: Pinus tabuliformis; assembly: GCA_031772625.1. Lineage (NCBI taxonomy): Eukaryota > Viridiplantae > Streptophyta > Pinopsida > Pinales > Pinaceae > Pinus > Pinus tabuliformis. Next base: position 741,150,874 of record CM062807.1, read on the forward strand.
TGGGCTAGATTCTTGAAAATTTGTCGCCAATCTAGCATTAATGGACCGAATGTGGGGGGAATGGTCGAATTAAAATTCAAAAGGCGCTATAAATTACAAGTGGTTGTCCAGTAAAAAACACTTGGCAATTTGAGAACTAAGTTGTTACGCACTCAGGTATTCATGAACCGAGACTTATTCGATATTCTGAAATCGAATTCATTGTTTGAGCAACTATCAAAGACTCTAAGAGAACTATGGAATAGTACTATGTCAGCACCTAAAGAAGCCATGGACACAAGACTAGTGATAGCCGAGCAAGCCACGCAGGAAATTGCGGAAGTGGAAGCCATGGAGAGCGTCAGAATAATTACCGAGATTCCTAAATCACCACGCACACTGAGACCCAAGAAGGATAAAGAGGCCATGATACCGGTGTCTCGCCCAAAAATCCATTGAGGACCAAGCTCACAATGGAGGAAAAGGGGAAGGCCATTAATTTGGAGGTCGATAAGGAGGAAGAGTTTGAAGAAATCCGGGTGGAAGAGGAGGATGTAGAGATGGAAGTCGAAACCCAGGGTGCAGAACCTATCACCAAGCTACCGGAATATGTTCCTCTGCAAAAGGGTAAAGCCAAGGTGCCCAAGGATATAGATGAGAGCAAGAGCTCTCTGCAAACTCTACTGCTCCTAGATGATATTGTGTTTGAGGGAGCGCACTTGGGATGGGTTCCCATGTTGAAATTCGAAGATTGGGACCTCGCAGACCATGAGAAGTTCCTGCATTTATCGACTTCAAAGCTAATGTGCTAGAATATGGACACGCCGACTGGCATGATTGAATTGGAGCCACACAAATGGCTTAGAGGCGTAGAGAAAGCAAGGTTTCTAAATCTGCTCTGGGTGTTGCATTACCACCGCGCCCCAGTGACCATTATTATCATCAGGAAGCTGCTCTGCTTGGTGCATGATGGGTGCTTATGGTTGGAGGAGCCCATCCCCATCACAAACCATCTGATTCACCGGACTACACAGCTACCTTGCGTAGGGGAGGATCCAACCAACATTTCAGAGGGAAAAAGTGACGACTTGGCCATCGCGAAGGCAATGAAGAAGAAATTTAAGTTGGAGAAGAAGAAGCGAGGGTATGCCATCTCCAGCATCAACAACCCTGCAATCAAGGTCGCAACACAGATATTGGCAAGGAAGGTGATGCGAAAGTGTCGCGCAGATGAGTTTCCCGTGCCAGTCATTGCACTAGTGGCGCAATGCGTAGAAGGGGTCCAGTTCAACTAGGAAAACTATCTATGCGGTGAGTTCCTTGCGAACTACCGTGAGGCACCGGAGTAGGGAAAAACATTCGATTATGCATGGCTCCTATTGTCAATAGTATTGGTGGCATGGTAGTTACCCGAAGATAGCCAGCTCCCGTCGATTGCGCAGGACCTTACAGAGGCAATGAAGTACGCTTCGCTGTGGGCAACCAGGGATGCACAGAGGATGAGGGAGAGCAAGATATTTTGGGTGGTCATGGAGATGAACATTAGTATGGGGATCAATCGCAAGCCACAGTTATCGCCCACTATCTACAACAGTCTACAGAGCTTTGTGGAGTTCAAATCCCACTTCCACCATGTCTTCATGAGGGTGCGGAAGGACCTGTTGTGGCCAGCAACAACCGCCCTTCTTATTTAGTTTTATCACTAATACTAAATAAGTGGGGACCCTTATTCTTTAAGTTTAAAAAATCAATTAATGCTTGTTTTTCCTTTTTCAAATAAAACCGACTATCATAAATTTAGGAGAATACCCTCAAAAATATAAAAAAGACTTAAGTTTTATGATAAGTTAGAATAAAATCACTCCTTAAAACGTGTCGCATCGCTAAAAGGGTAATGGATACCTTCCCACAAGCGGAATTCTAAAAATGTGAAATTGCGATGCGAAATCACAATCGAAAAACCCTCATCGCATCGCATGCCTTAAACATCACCTATGTTGAAAGGCCTTAAACCGTCGATATACGATGGCGCATCTCGCGAATCGCATTTCTCAGAAAACACATTGACGGATGATTGCCACATGCAACGGATTTGCGATATTTCGATATTGCGATGTTGCGATATTGCGATATTGCGATATTGCGATGTTGCGATACTGTGATCTGCAACACTGTGCTTTTGCGATATTGCGATCTATGATACTGAGATCTGCGATATTGCGAAGCAAATCGCAAAATTGCCTTATCGCAGATCTTCAGGGCTCGTTGTTCGAAAAAGTTTTTTCCATAAACCGAGGCCCGGTTATGCACGTTAATGTTAATCAATGAGTTAGTTGGAAATCATTAATGAAATATGGTTTTGATCTTATCAAGGAGCCAATTCACGTAAGGTGATATATTTTATATATTTTCTGCATTTAAAGCTTTCCCGTCACCTTTTCTTATCATCGTTCTCACCTCATTTGTAAATTGCGGGAGCAAAGAGCTGAGAAGTATACAAAGCAGAGTTCAAGATATTATGGGAAAGAAGGGTAAAGCTCCCAATTCTGAAGATAAAGAGATGACTCCCTTGTACACAGACACCACCTGTAACAAAGACGTCGGTATTACTACTTGGGAAGGCATGTATAGTTTACTTGAGGAAGAAGATCCCAAGGTAATGGAGGTCACGACTACTGCAGGCTCACACGGGTCTTCTGAGGCATCTATTACAGATCTAGCATGTTCATTCTTGCACAGGATAGCGGCGAGACCCAAAATTCTCCCGTATACAGACATGGTTAAATGGATACTAGATAGTGTTGATATCACGTATAGAGAATTCAAAGTTCAGAACCAAGAACGTACAAACCGTTCTTTCCACAAAATTTAAGCTTTATATCCTCTAACAAAAAGCGCGCAAGAGGTGAAAATTGCACCAGGGAAGCCCGAATCAAGAAACGAAGGCAGTTTCTGATGCGTGATTAGCGCCTAGCACTAATTGCGCATCGCCAGGCAAAACTCCTTGAGATGGGTAGCCTCAAATTGCTCAGTCACCTGTAAGCGCGGAAATTTGTAGGAAAAGAGCACTAAAGACGTAAAGTAAAACTATAACTCAAAACCAGTGATATTTATCAGGTATATCATCAAGTGGTATGTAAATATCTACCAAATGTACAACATCTACAAATAAGCTGGAGACGGGAGGCTCAAGAAAGGGCAGAATCAATCCAAAGGTTAACCAAGTTGAATTGGGATTCTTACTGGGTGTACTTGGTAAAACCACACAGCTAGTGCATGACTCTCAAATGTGTCATCAATTCTGCCGAGAAGATGGCGCCAGCTCTTACCGATTCTGTTTTCGCAGGACAGCTAAAATTGGAAGTCAGCCAGCCAACTCTCCTCAAGCAAATGTTGAACGCTTGCGACTTCAAGGAACAGATACATAAATAGTTAGTTAGTAGTTTTAGTTTTAGATTCAGTTTTAGTTTTAATTTTGCTTTATTTTTTCCTAAAATGAGGATGGTCATTTAAACTGCATCCTACATTTTTGTAATAAATTATTTTTAGAATTAGTTAGTAGTATTTAAACCCTTCTCATGCATTTAGAGAAGGGTCCAGAAATTTATCAAAAACTTGTCCTCAGAACATGCACTTTTGCACCCTCCGAGGAGGTTTTGATGAATGAATGGAACAAGATTTATTGATATCTGCATTTAATATCTACTACTGATGTTTCACTTCTGTACTCTTAGTGGATGTTGGATTAAGAAGAAATAGATCATTATTGTTGGAGCTCATGAGTAGAACTAGTTATAAATGGTACTTTTATCTCTTAACTGTTTCTGCTTACGTGTTATGGCGATATTCATGTTCATTTATTTATATATGAATGCTTAAGTGCTTGAGTTATCATTTAGCACTTTTGTACGGTGATAGCTATTTATTTATGCTTAATATATGAGTAGCTTATTATGCGATATGTTTTTCGCAACTGTTTCATCTAACTTTTTATATGAAATGGTTTATCTTTATTGAATTCTTTTCTCATAGCAGTTGAATGATATTTATTACCATCTGTTATTTGAAATCATTTTAGATCGCATAACAGAAAGATTACATCCCGGGTTAGTTTAGAATTAGATATTTCTGTTTATTAGAATACAATTGCATGTTGTTAGATTAGATTTAGAATAAAAATCATTTTACTTAGGAATCATTAGGAAACAAATATCAAATTCTCAACACACACACATATATTGGGAAACTAGTCCCATATCCCCAGTCGGACCCACTATACCAAACGAAAAAGGAGCTGCTAACCAAAGTCTGGACCGGGTGAGTATCCCCCTTGTTGTAGACCTGATTTTTGGGGCTTCAATAGGACCCCATGAAGACGTGGCATGAGTTACCATACTTGGCGATCAACAATGTAATTTTCGCGGTCCTTGAGTCTTGGCCGCCGGAGTGGCGCACTCCAGCTGGCTCTGCGGTGGAAGAAGAGAAGTCTGTCATGCAGCAGAAGAAGGAAGAGACCAAACTTTGGATGGCACAGCTAGCGGAAAAGCACAGGAAAGAAGAAGCAGCGGCTAAGGCGCAGGCGACGCGTGACGCTACGACATTAGCAGAGCAGCAAGAAACAACAGAAAAGGAGTGCAAAGGACAGAAGTCACCTTCGCCCGAACCAGAGACCAATACAAAACAAGGTGGTGCGGACCCGCAAACAACGTCCACCCAACTAAAACGTTCGCACCCACAAGAATAGTTAGGGCAACAAAAGAAGACAAAGGCCTCGAAGACTTCTTTCGACCCTATCACCCTTACTAAAGGGGACATACATGATATCGGTGAAACGGTGAGGGATGCCACCGCAGAGGCCCTCCAGTAGTTTGAGGAACAACACCAGTTGGTGTTGGGGGATCTCCAGACATAAATACAGGAGTTACAGGTGCGCACTCCACAGGCTGGCATAATGTCCACCAACCTCGTAGTCAGCACTTCAGCTGTCGAGGAAATGTTGCGTGCTAAGATGACCAACACAATAGTGCTACCAGATGGAGCACTCATCGCAGAGAATGAGGCCGACAGGCCTATGGTCAGTGATTTGAAAGGGGTTGGATTAAACATGGTTGTGCTCCCTTGGGAGACACTCTATCTCTTACAGGATGGAGTCACAACAGAACTTCCGGTCAGGGAGAGCCGCGTTATACAGGTAATGAGCGAGCAATGCATCAACATTGAGCAGTTGAGCCTGTAGCGCAAGAAGGCCGTGGAGCAGAAAAAACAAATAGCGCAAGTTGTGGAGGAAGCCTGCCAGATGGTATCAGAGTTGGTCATCCAAGCAGAGGAACTAGTGGAGGTGCGTGTCCAAAAGTTAGCTACAGGGATGCGCGACGCAAGAGAAGAAATGGCCAGGGTTCAGCTGGAGATGAACCTTCAGATAGCAGAGCTACAGTTGAAGGCTCAGCCTTCAACTCTGTCGGAGGTCAGAGAACAGTGTACCACCACGATCACAACAGTAGTGGTGGTGGTTGACAGTACAGTGACAGACTGCATGAAGCTGTTCGAACAATCATTCGAGGTCCTAAACACCCTACAGGAGGACCCGAACATAGAGTGCCTACAGATGGAGGCACGCGAGCTGCAGCAGAAGTATGATGAGGTGAAAGGGATCGTGCTAACGGTTTCCATTACACAAAGGCTTGCAAGGATGCAGCAGGCAAAGGCTCTCAAGGAGCAGGTGCATGCTTCTAGGCATAAAGAGGCAGTTTTGAAAGCGCACCTACAACCATGGATCGATGAGGTGTATACAATTATAGCATCCATTGAAGCAAAGCTCGCGCAGCTGCAAGAAACTCAAGAGCAGATTCAAGGCAGAATTTCAAAGACAACATCACCAAACAGTGCATGGAGGAAGTCCAGCAGGCAGCTGCTCAGTGCGTTGTCGAACTTGCAATAACCCAATCATTGTTGGGGGGTCTTCACGCTAAGATCTCTGCACCTGCAGAGTGACTCGAGGGTGAGTAACGATGTTTGTGTTAGGGACCTGTTGAGTGCAGGATCCCCTAAGGGCAGTTTTGGGGCTTAAAGCCCAGATTTTGGCCCAAGTTTGTAATTCCAATGTAAAGACTCCGCATTTTGTGGGAGCGGAGAACGTAATTGTTAAAAAGTCGTAGAGTTGTCTGCACTTATTTTAATAATGTAATGTCAGTTGTAGAAGATCTACCCATGGTCTACGGACCATGGGATTGTATAAATAGAGCGAATCTCTAAGTAGTTAAAACAATGAATGAAACACAAAATGTTTAAGGAATGAAGATGTTTGTGAGATATTTTTGAAGTGTAAAGTCTAGTTTTGGGTTGTAGCTAGGAAGAGGCTCTGCCGCCAAGTGCACAGAGGCCTAGTAGTTCGCAGCTGAGTGTGCAGGGCGAGTTGAGTTTGTAATCATCTGGAAGTATTAATAAAGAGAAGTTTCTATCAATTCCGCGTCTTTATTTCCTGTTTATGCATTTGTTAAATCGGGTATGAATTTCACTTCTAATGTTTATATGATATGCGAATGTGTATAATTGTATTGGTTAAGTAAAGGCAAGTACGAACATCTGTTTATGTGAAGTTAACTAAGATCTATTAACAAGATAAGTAGGACAGCATAGTTTGGGAAATAGCGCAAATCGTGTCCTAGTAGCGTGAAAGGACTTTAGCCCTTGGTTAGGGGTGCGCGAAAGCCGATTGTGACACTTCGTGAGGGTACTAAAGGGTGGAACATAGTGCGAAGCAACCTACGCGAAGGCAGGTATAGTTGGACTAAACCGACATCACATCCATCTCAAGCATGCATAAACTTGGTTCTAGCATCCCCCCATATTGCTTCGGGTGAGACTTCAGTCCACGCTCTGCGGGCTGATGCTGAAAAGGCCAGTAGTGTAGGGATTTGTTTGGCTAAATAACTCTAAACCTAGGTCAAGCCCCCATAAACCAACAACAAGTTCATAGACACTTGATCGACTGCATCCCCAAGTGTGCTCTGAACGGTGTCTTCGAATCTACTCTCCTGGAAGCCATTGTACATTTTCTGCTGTGAGACAGATGAACACATGTGATACCTGGAGACATAGAAACACTCATGACAAGCAATCTATCAATAAAAAAGAAAACAAACTGGAGGACTTACATACAACATACGTGTGTGATTGTCTGTGAAGATTGTACAATTTTCATCAGGAGGCTGGGAGACTAACTGCCAAAACTACTCAAGGCATAGTCTGGCATGTTGGAAGGTTGATTGATTGCTAGAACTACACAATGGACAGTCTAGCCTAGCCTGCTGATGACTGAAACTGTGCAATGCGCAATTTCAGTCATAAGTGACATGCATTTAGAAAACTGCATTTCACAATTTCTCGGGCCAGCAAGACACCGCCTCCAATAATTGTGCAATTCAAGCCTGGAGGTCAGTGTTGGGCTAGACTTGAATAATTTCTAGAGGGAAGGCAAAGCCTTCGCTTCCATAAAAGTGAAATGCTAACCGGGCAAGGCATGGTTCGGGCCAAGGCAACCTAGACCGGCCGATGGGCGATTAAAAACATGGGAAGTCTGAATGCATGATGAGATTGAGTGTAAAAAAGAGTGAATGATCATCCATGCAAAGAGTAAGTGCAAGATTTATAAAATGGGGAAACATGCATGTGTGTGAAACGAGTTGCCGCAACGGCGACCGTCAGTGTAAAAACAATGTCATGCATGCGACAGAAGTGAGATGCGAATGAAAACTGAAATGGTGCTTTTACAAGCTAACATACATCAAAATGACAGCAAAAAATCACTGAAATAAAGCAGACAACACTCATACAAATTGAAACACAAAAAGTGACAAAAACGCAGCGCAAGACAGGAAAAGCAGGCTTACCCCGAAACAACTAAGTTGAATGTGTCGACGACTCCTAAATGCAATGTGGGATGTCAGAGCTACAAGTTCGATGTGAGGAATGAGCTCTGCAATGTCCAGTTGATTAGTTTTGATAAAATCGATTTTGTGACGTGCATGCCACAAATCTAGGAAAAGCGACACTTGGCAGGAGGTTTATGAAAGAATTCTTGCATGTAACCTCTAACTGCTAGAAATACATCCCTGAATCAAGGGATCCCTTTGCATGTTGCCTTGGAAGAAGCATTCCATGCATGCAAATCAGTTTTGCTCAGTTCCGGAGGGAACCAGTCAACCAGAAGGCACATGCATCGGTCTACGAGCCTCGGATGAAAATATGCACATTTTCTGGGTTGAGAAGAGATGGCAATCCCAAAGGGATTATGCAATTTCTTGGAGGAACAGGTGACTATCTCCCAAGATTTCACAATTTATGGGTTGAGCAGCTGTCTTGGGTCAGACCTCGCAATTTTCTAAAGGAAGCTTGTCTGACTGCATCTCGCAATTTCTGAGCTAAGCAACTGTCTTGGGTCAGTCCTCGCAATTTTCTCAAGGAAGCTTGTTTGACTGTATTGCATAATTTCTTAGCCCAGGAGGCTGCATGGTTGGATTTGCGCAATTTTTGCTAGCTACTGGGCTGGTTGTCCCAGAGGGATTGCGCAATTTCTGGGAGTAGCAGGTGACTGCTGCCCAAAATTGCGTAATTTATGGGCTGAGCAACCGTCCTTAGATGAATTGCGCAATTTTTAAGAGGAAGACTGTCAAGAAGAATTGCGCAATTCTGGAGCCTAGCTGGGTTTTCGTAATTTCTGGAGGGAAGGTTGGTTCCTCTCTAGAATTGCGCAATTCCCAGAGGGAGTTTCTCAACCAGCAACTGACACTAAGTCCAGAAAGCAGACTGTGAAGTGGGTGGAACAAACTTGCTTGCACAGGCTTACAAGACTCTATGAAATAGTTGAAGTTGATGTGCTTCACAATGCAAGACATGTTGTTGAGGATGGTCGGCAGGGAAGCTCCAAAACGAAGCTAAGGACAAATTTTGGAGGGTGGTTGTAGCTGCTACAACATCAGGATAAACCCCTCCATGTCATGGAGAAAGGAACCACTAGATGTGAATAATTTAAACCAATCAATATGTATTTTACATGATGATATGGACCTTTTGCATGGAATATAAGTAGAGGACATTTCCATGAAAAAAATTAAATAATGCAAAAAATTAAAGCTAATTCAAATAATCCCATACGTGATGTGTTTTCTATTGATGTTTTACCAAGTTTTGTCTGGGTGGTGCGATATGTAAGTATCATCTTTGTTTACCACTCTCTATGCAACTTTGGTATAGCAAACACGCCAACAAGCAAACATATTAAATTTATAATTTCCTTAACTTCTTAAACCCTCATTCCAGATGCTTGTTCCAACAAACAGTTCAATAAAATTATTTAACATACCCTGAAAAGAAGTTGTCAATGGTAATATGGATCACACTCTTCAATGGGTATGAACAAGCAAGGAGTTAGGTGAGGGCCTTGGTTTAAATAGGATTTTGGAATTGAATAATACTAGTAACATAAGGTACCTTTAATTTAATAATCAAAATTCACATTGTAGGTAAATCACAATAAGAGCTCCGAAGTTTGGAACATAAGTCTTCTAGAAGAAAACCCCAAACTTACCATAGATGCAACCATTAGGGAGGCTTTAATTGATTGTGATCTGGAGTAAAAATATTTTCTAAAATTTTAAATAAGAGAAAGAGAATCAAGCAAGGATAAATCTACCTTAGACAAGGTTTTTTTCAAAGGTGGGAAATGGGAATATAGAACCCTCATTAGTAGAAGGATAGATTTAAAATTTAAAGACTGATTGGAATTATTAAGGAGGTCCTTTGCTCTATCCCAACCCAAAGATCCCTTGAGTTTGTATCAAGATTCAATGCCAAGTGGCCTTCCAAAATAAATGGGGATGTGCAAACCTCTCTAATAGGTCAAGGATTCTTTATGGATGGGGTAAGAAGTGAGGATAAGGAAGGATATTTGATAACTTCCCTTATTTGACATAGAATTTTATACCTTAAGCACTAAATTTCCAAGTTCAAACTACAAACGCACATCACAATCTTCTCCTGTCAGAATATCATGACCCTATTATACTCAAAACAATAAGGAAAACACTTGAAACATGTATCGTGTCAGTAGAAAAAACCAGGGAGAGAACATTGATATCAAGTTATACAAAAAACTTCATTCAAGTGAAAAAGGGCCTCATGGCCAGAAAGTTGAACCTTAGTGACTCCATGAAACTACATACTCTAAACTACAAGAGGGTGAAAAATAAATGAAGACATTCTCTCAAAACTAGGCATTTCACACAACATCCAAAAATACCATGTTAAATTTTCTTACCCTAGAAATCAGGTAATTAGTTCCAAGCAAAATTATGTCTACTAAATAAAAGACACAACTATCGTATTAACCAAATTAATTACAAGAAAATAAAAATATACCAATCTCAATCATGAAAATGACACACAGATTTTTCCCAATCCAATTTCTTCATTAAGATTTGAACTTACTTGGGGTCCCTTCCTAGGAAAATGGCCCAATTGAGGAACTACATATAACATTTGACCTGATCCAGTTGATCAACCCACCTTGGCTGATATGGATCTCCTTGTTAACCCTTCTTCTGACCCAACACACTCACTGAGAAGCCTTTCTCAATCTTGTGTTGATGTATGGTGTATTTGCCTTCTCCATAGCCTTGATTTATAACTTTACATTGAGCTAAATCCTTAACCATAATATCCAAAGGGATTGATAGACAAGATTAAATCTCGCCTCATTTGAGATCAAGTGATAAGATAAAACTATATTCACAAAGGTAATTAATTTACTTTTCCTAAGTCGATTTTATCAAAATAGATTCACAAAGGTAATTAATTTACTTTTCCTAAGTTGATTTTATCTCAATAATCCAACATAATAATTGTGTGCTTTTCCTAAGTCTAAATTAGGCTAAGTTACAATAGCAACTTGCTTACACTAGAGAAAGTTTTTTAAGGAGATATTGGGTGACTTATACATTCCTAGACACTTAGGTCTATGCAGAAGTACTTGCCTAAGCTACAAACATCAACATACCACTCAAGGGTATGACTCAAAAGTATATCAGACATCCATAATTAAGGGGCTTCCAAGGAATAAATCACGTAACAAAGAAGCCCAAATGACATATTTTATATTTAAATTACTAGATATGGGATACAAGAAGATGGCCTATACATGATAGAATATACACAGAAGATCCTCCATTGGGCACAATAGACAAATAAACAAAAGAGACATAAAATCAAGTAAGAAACCTCACATAAAATGCTCTTCCAAATTCGATCACAAAAGAGAATGAAAGGATCCTTAAAGAAGATTTTGACCCTATACTATAGATCCCATAAACACCATTCACCAACCAAAAATTGATTGTGATTTAAAAGTCAAACCAAGGGGCAGATAATTCTTCATGGTGAAAACTGAAACCAAATTGAAGATGGATCTTGAGAAAGGAAAATAAAGTATATTGATTTTTTAAAGCCCACTCCTAGGTCCAGCACTAGATTAGCCAAGACTATCTTGACATGTAATGCAGGGAATTGAGCTCACCCTAGAAAAATAAAACCCATAAGAAGAAATGCCATAGATGTTAAACCAATGATTGTTCATATGCAAGAGTCAAAATGTTCTAGGCATTGGATCAATGACACTGACATGTATTTTTGAACTTGTTTTCCTTCCTTTTCTACTTCAGAAGTCAATGACCACTTTAATGATATGATCATCTTATGGAACATAAACTCAATAAAACATCAAATGACTAAAATATAGATAATTAGTTAACTCTAAATTTATCATATTTGAATTCAAATTCCATTGTTGTTAATGTATATGGTCAAATTACTGATAGCAGTAGACAAAAATTCTAGAATTCTCTATAATTACAGACTCCTTTGGCGCACAATCATGTTGGGAGGAGATTTATCCCCGCTTTGAAACACAATGACAATAAAGGGGGTGTAACAAGGCAATGAAAAATATATGGAAATGTTTAAAAAATTTCCAGAATACCTGATTTTTGAACTAGAGAATACTGGGTGAAGCATCCACAATAGAGAAGCTTGACATATTTTTCTTTTTTGAGGACTTTGAAAGAAACAATATAATAGTTGAATCAAGGTTACTCACCATTGGCTTGTCATACTAAATTCTATATCCATCCACTTGGGAAGGATGTGTATTTTAAACCTAACTGAAAGTGGGTTCATAATGTCTATACTTGGTAGCAAGATTGATCTAAGATATGGGCGTTTAGCCTTCACATTTATGAGGAAGCTTCAGTGGCATGCTTTTCAAAGCCCTTGACCTACAATGGAGGCTCTATATGTTCCTCTCACCAACAATTCCAATAGAATGGTGTGGAAAATGAGAGAAAATGCTAAAGAATATAAGGTGCCTTGGTGAGAAAAGC